>CM076569.1:246770460-247970460 GCA_034641835.2 Pinus albicaulis
GTGGCTTCACGGATGCAGATTGGGCAGGGAGCCCAACGGACAGAAAGAGCACATCTGGAGGGATCTTCAATATCGGGTCGACAACAGTTTCTTGGTACAGCAGGAAGCAGAGATCCGTGGCACTCAGTTCAGCAGAGGCTGAGTATATGGCAGCAAGCTTGGCTACATGCGAGGCCATATGGATGAGGAAGATCCTGGTCGGATTGTTCGGGTCACACTTGGAGCCTACTGTAATTTATTGTGATAACTAGAGTTGCATTAAACTCTCGGCTAATATAGTATTTCATGATAGATCCAAACACATCGACATTAGGTACCATCATATCAGAGATTGTGTGCAACGGAGAATCATGTTACTTTCATACATTCCCACGGAGGATCAGGATGTTGATATCTTGACGAAGGCGCTCACCAGGAGAAAATTCGAATACCACAGAGGCAGGATAGGGGTTGTAGATAATCCATATCTTGCTAAGAGGGAGTGTTGAAAATGCAACAAGATGATGGAGCTTAGTGAAAAGAAGTCGCCTTCACTAAGTGGGCCCGCAGGCTATTTTTAGCGCAAAGTCTATTTTTAGACTATGTCTATTTTTAGACATATGGATCATGGTCTATGAGTTGCAGGATGCTATTTATGGATGATTGGTCGAGTTGGTAAAAATAGATGGACCTCTATTTTTAGACATTGGGCGGTTTCTATTTTTAGACTGCCGGGCTAAAAATAGAACAGTCAAATATTATTAACCCTTAATAATATTTAGGCTATAAACATTATCTTATCCTCTTGGAGCACTTCAGTTTGATGCTTGGATGTGGCACATGCAGCTGACAGAAGGAAATACGCTTTTCCTAAGGGTTAGTTGAGCTATTGCATGGTTGACTTCAGTTAGAACTCATGTGGCAGAGTTTGGTGGAGTTGATGAGACGGTTGGTGGAGTTGTGTTCGGTTTAACTTAGTTGAACTAGTTGTATTTAGTCTAACTGATAAATACACTAGTGATGAGTGGTGTGAATTAATTATTAATTAATTCACTAATTATTAACTCATAAATCAACTGAAGAATACATCAGTTAACTGCAATGCATGGACAGTTCAGTGGAGACCAGTGTTAGAGGTGGGTGAAAGGGTGAGTCTACTATCAGTTGTGACTATAGCTGTGCATGTGATTTGCACACACATTGATTGAGATTGCCAATGAGGATTGCGCAGTACAAGCCAGTGGGATTCGAACTTGGATCTCATCATTATTTATCTTGGATTGCGCAGTAGAGGCAGGCAGACTTGTGGAGGAGATTTGAACCTGTGACTTGTTCATCTTCCATGCTAGTTTGTGTGTAGCATGTGAGATAGTGCTGAGAGCTGTGAGAGCTTTGTGCTATGTATTGTTACATGTTCTCTATCATTATAATATACAGATAGTTGGGGGTTTTCAGTTGTATGCTTTCTCCATTACATACTGTGTTATATGTGTGCTTGACTATGTTTTAATGTGTGCATGCGACTGCTTCTATTTCCGCATATTGATGATCAATTGTAGAAGAGGTTATGTATTATGCATGAAGCTTAAATAGTGTGTAATCAGGATAATCTCGGTGAATAATTCAGATATTATTCAAATTTCTACAGGATTAGCCACAACATGTGAACAAAACATCACATTGTTGCCTAAGTCCAGATGCTCCTGCATCAGACTCCCGGGAAAGAAAACTGATCTTGTAATGCTTCAGAATCTACTCCCAAATTCTGTAGCTCTGCTGCATTCATCCAACTAGCGTCTTCCACTGGTTGTCCTTTCCATTTGACTAAATATTGATAATAAGTTTGGCTCCTAGTTTTCTTTGATACTCTCTTCTCCAAAATGGCTTTGACTTCCCTCTTTCCTGTTTTGGGCATCTCCTCTTCCCAATTTACTATCGGGTTTTCTTCTATTGTGGAGTCCCCTTGTGGTTCTTCTTCTAGTTCTCGGTATAGATACAAATCTGCAGCATTGAAGATTGGTGATATTCCAATTCCTGTTGGCAATTTAACTACATATGCATTTGAAGAAAATTTCCTCACAATTTTACATGGCCCTATCTTCTTCAGTTTTAATTTGTTATAAGTTTTAACAGGAAATCTTTCTTTTCTTAAATATACCATGACTAAGTCGCCCACTTTGAATTCTTTTACTCGCCTCCTCATATCTGCTCTTTTCTTGTATTTTCTACTTTCCTGTAATCTGTTTTTGACGTCTTCATCTAGTTCCTGCATCTGTTATGCAAACTCTTCAGCCTTTACACTCCTTACCTCTTGTTTTCCCAAATCTCTGAGTCCATACACACCTCTTGGATGAATTCCAAAAACAATCTGGAATGGACTCATACCAGTACTTCGATTTGGAGTATCGTTGTAAGCAAACTCAGCCTGAGAAAGGACTAAATCCCACTATTTAGGATTTTTATATACCAAGCTTCTCAAGATGTTTCCCAAACTTATATTGACTACCTTGGTCTGTCCATACATTTGAGGATGATATGCTAAACTGAAACTGAGGTTGGTACCTAGTTTCTTCCACAAAGTTCTCCAGAAATGTCCCACAAACTTGGTATCCCTGTCAGACACAATACTTACAGGTAATCCATGTAATCTTACGACTTCTGAAAAAACATATTAGCAATATGTGTTGCATCACTTGTTTTCTTGCATGCAATAAAATGAGCCATTTTAGAAAATCTATCCACAACAACATAAATGGAGTCATTCCCCTTTTGAGTTTTTTGAAAACCCAAAACAAAATCCATACTAACTGCATCCCATGGTCGGTTGGGTATTGGTAATGGCTGATACAATCCTGTATTCTGACTTTTCCCCTTAGCATGCTGAAAAATCCTGCATTTTTCCACAAACTGTTTAACGTCAGTTTGCATCTTTGGCCAGTAATAAAAATTATTTACCTGAGCAAAGGTTTTTTCCCTTCCAAAATATCCAGATAGGCCTCCACTATGCTTCTCCTTAATTATGTTTTCCTTCATAGAATATTCAATAATATATAATTTATTACTTCTTAATAGTAATCCCTCTTGGATAAGATAATCCAACCACTGGATTTTGTTATGGACTAATGGATTCTCTACAGCTGCATAAATTTCTTTAAACTCTGCATCATCTTTATACATGTCAACCATCTCCTTGAATCCTACAACACCAACTTGTAATTCCTGCATAATTAAGTTCACCCTGCTCAAAGCATCAGCAACTTTGTTCAATTTTCCACTCGTATGTTTGAATACAAAAGTGAAACTCTGTAAATATTCTACCCATTTGGCATGTTTTTTATTTAATTTTGGTTGGTTGTTTATAAACTGTAATGCATGATGATCAGAATATAACACAAACTCTTTTGGCAACAAATAATGTCTACATTTTTTTAAAGCATGTACAACAGCATAAAACTCTTTGTCATAAGATGAATATTTCTTCTTTGATTCATTTATTTTTTCATTGAAGTATGCTATTGGTTTCTAATCTTGACTCAAAACTGCTACAATCTCAATTCCACTAGCATCAGTTTCAACCTGGAAAACTTTCTCAAATTTTGGTAAAGCTAGAACTGGTTTTTGAGTAATTTTTCTCTTCAGCAATTTAAAGTTTCGGTCTGCTTCTTCTATACAATTGAATGGCCAATTATTTTCTTTGATTGTTTCAATAATGGGTGCACAAATGTGACTAAAGCTTCGGATAAATTTTCTGTAGAAACTTGCAAGACCATGGAAGCTTCTTACCTCAAATATGCTTCTAGAAGTTGGCCAATTCACGATTGCTTGGATTTTCTCCGGATCCATTTTCAACCCATCCTTAGAGACTACAAACCAAAAATAAATTAGTTCTTCCTTCATAAAGATGCACTTCTTCAAATTTATTAGCAGTTTTTATTTTTGCAAAGTCTTTAGAACTAATTTAAGGTGTTCTAGATGCTCCTCTTTACTTCGACTGAAAATGAGAATATCATCAAGATAAGAAATTACAAATTTACCAGCATATTCCTTCAAAACTTCATTCATCAACGTCATGAAGGTACTAGGTGCATTAGTAAGTCCGAAAGGCATTACTAACCATTCATACAGACCATTATTTGTTTTGAATGTGGTTTTCCACTCATCCCCCTCTCACATTCTTATATGATGATACCCACTCTTCAAATCTATCTTAGAAAAATAATTCGACCCACTCAAACAATCCATTAAATCATCCATTTGTGGTAAAGAAAAACGATACCTCATGGCGATTTTATTTATGGCTCTAGAATCTGTGCACATGCGTCATTCACCTCCTTACTTTGGATTGATTATTGTTGGTACAACACATGGACTGAGGCTTTCTCTGATCAATCCTTTATCCATTAATTCTTGCACTTGTCTTACAACTTCAGCATTTTCCTACGGTGTTAACCTGTAGGCTGCTTTATTTGGCAAACTGGCTCCAAGGAATAGATCAATGTGGTGACTAATACTCCTGATGGGTGGTAACTCATTTGGCAACTCATCCACAATAATATCAGCAAAATCATTCAAAAGATTTCGAATTTCTTCAGGTAAATCTTCTAAATTTGTAGAAGTTAAAATTACCTTGGGTCTCCCTAAAATAGCAAAATGCATCTCCTCGCCTTTCTTGACTTCTTGCAACAGGGTTTTTCCACTCATCAACATAATGTTGTTTCCAAGCGCCTCTTCGTCAGCTTCAGCTTTCAATGGTAGCAGTGTATGCTTGTTCCCATCTTTCTCAAGAGTATAAGTGTTTCTTCTTCCATCATATATGGCTCTTCGATCTAACTGCCAAGGTTTCCTAACAATATGTGACATACATCCATCGGCATTACAACATATAAAATAACATCCTTATAAGGACCAATCCGGATTTCGACCTTACATTGTTCAGTTACAATAATTTGATGGCATTTTTGGAGCCATGATACTTTATAAGGAGTGGGGTGTATTGTTTTCTCTAACTTCAATTTGTCCACCATTTCTGTAGAAACAAGGTTATTAGTACTTCCACTATCAATTACTAATTTGTAACACTTACCTTTTGACTTACATACAGTTCTGAATAGATTCTTTCTCTGAGCTGGTTCTCTGGCTTCCTTAGCTGCTTTAAGCAATATCATTTTCAACAACAAGGATTATCTGGCTTCAGGTGGTTCCTCTTTGGCTGTAGTCTGAGGAACTTCTTCTTTTGTTTCAGCAACATTCACATTTCGGTGGGTTGTTGGTCTATTGTGAGGACAATCCCATGACACATGTCCCCACTCACCACATGTAAAGCACCGAATATCTCTTCCTCAACCTCTGCCTCGGGACACAAACCTTCCGCGACCAGAGTCTCCTCTCTGTGGTGATCTATTACTCGAACTCCCTACTTCATTCTGGGAGTGTTGAAATTTGGGCTTAAATGTTCCCCTTCCTCTTGCCGGACTCTTGCCTCTATTCCTCTGATTTTGTTTGCGCAACATTTTCTCCTCTGCCCTCAAACCTGCTTGATAGGCATCCTCAATCGTCTTCAGATTTAATAAGTTGATTTCATCCTGTATTTCATATCTTAAACCATTTACATATCTAGCTACTTTTTCTATGTCATCTTCAACATGTCCCGCTCTAATACTCAGCTTATAAAATTCTTCAGTATGTTCTTTGATATTCATCCCTTTTTTCTTTAAGTTTTGAAATTGTCTAAAAATATTTAATTGATAATCTTTTGCCATGAACTTACCTTTCAGTTTACTCACCATCTTATCCCATTGTTTGATTTTGGGTTTCCCTTTTCTTTCTCTGGACAACTGCAATTCATCCCACTACAGGGTTGCATGGCCTTTCAATCTCGTTGCTACAAACTTCACTTTCTTCTTGTCATCGACTTCTTCATAGTCGAAATATTTTTCTAATGAACTGATCCAGTCCATTAGTACTTCCACACTAAGATTTCCATCATATAAAGGTACTTCTACCTTTGTTCTGCTACTGCCCTTTGCAAGAATCTTCACAACTCTCGTTGTCTCGTTTTCTTCCTCTATTTCTTCTTCAGTAGTTTCTTCTTCATCTGCACTAGCGATTCCATCATCTGTTGCCCTCCTCTGAGTAGTTTCTACTGTGGCCATCCTTGTACGTAGGTGTAAGATTTATTCTAGCAGAACTTTGTTTTCTATAGGTCTCCCTTGACCTATTCTATCTCCCCTTCTATGCAGCATTTTCTGCAATGCTCAAGAACAACTCAACGGCTATGATACCAAAAATTGATGTAGAAAAAAATTCCCACTTTAAATTTTAGTATAGAAAAATCATTCAATTTTACTAAGTCCCAAATAGGTTCACTCTCCACATATGATGGAACTTATTCGTTCCTTATCCCTTAGTGTGCAACTCTGATTTCCATGCCATTTTAAAAACGTAGAAACAATGATCCGTATTGCAAGCTCTACAAATTAAATTTTCCTTTGTAACTTCATTATTTAACTTATGCAAATATCCTTCCATTACAAAAGTTGATGTAATACTTAAAGAATCATTGATATATGTAATAATGTGAAGACAACAAAGTTGCTACGTTAATTACCAACATGGGACAACGCATTTGGAAGAAAAATGTTGTGCTATTGCAGTCACTGCCAACACAAGCCATTCACACAGGAATATCAAAACAAATGCAGCCAAATACGACTTCAAAGTTGCCTGCAAATGTTGACCCATAACTTCCTTTACCACGTGAATTGGAACACCATTGTATATATATCTGTGCTTACAAAAATACCGAGTGTTGGCCCATCACCATGACCCCATGAAAACTGTGTTTAATATTTCATGCATTCTCGCAGGAACTCGATCCGCACACACCAAAATGCAGTAGCTAGATCATGATGGCTGCACTCCACGTTTCCACAGTGACTGTGTCAACCTGCTAACACAACGTCGAGTTCAGTCCACATTGATCGCACACCATATCTCCACAATGAAACATCTTCTCCATTGCCTGCATTCAAATCAATCTGTGTTTTTGTAACCTGGCCACACTCCACTGTAAGGCATTAAGTCTGCAATTTCATCAATGGCTGTTAAGACCACACTCCACGCAATGCGTTAGGACTGTGCACCATCTCTCCATATTGAACTCGTCTTCCTGTAATCTTTATACTAATATGTGGCATACCAATATACTGCTACAAAATTTAAAAAAAAAAACAAAATGAAAACATGGGATTATCGGAAATATAGATATATTGATTCGCAAGGAAAATATGTCTTTAGTTTCCCTTTGCGTTTGCAGACTTCACACTGGCACTCTTGGCTTTTTCTCCTTACTTCCCTATTATTTATGCTTGAAATATGAAGTTGTTCCTCTTATAATAGACTTCTTCTTGAATTTTCCCAGCAAATCAATATCTCCCTATTTTTAAGTTCTTATCCCTATTTTGGCTCTATTTCCACGTAGAAACTAATTCCTAATTTTATTCCTAATTAATTAAAAATACAAAACAAACTAGTTATTCTCATAAATAAATAATAATAAAATAAAATACTAGTACTAATGTTTATTCCTTTTGGATTAGCCACAACATGTGAACAAAACATCACATTGCTAGCTAAGTCCAGATGCTCCTGCATCAGACTCCCAGGGAAGAAAATTGATCTTGTAATGCTCCGAAATCTACTCCCAACTTCTGTAGCTCTGCTGCAGTCATCCAACTGGCATCTTCCACTAGTTGTCCTTTCCATTTGACTAAATACTAATAATAGTTTTGGCTCCTGGTTTTCTTTGATACTCTCTTCTCAAAAATGGCTTCGACTTCCCTCTTTCCTTTGATACTCTCTTCTCAAAAATGGCTTCGACTTTCCCTCTTTCCTGAGTTCATACACACCTCTTGGATGCATTCCAAAAACAATATGGAATGGACTCATACCAGTACTTCGATTTGGATTATCGTTGTAAGAAAACTCAGCCTGTGCAAGGAATAAATCCTACTGTTTAGGATTTTTATATACCAAGCTTCTCAAGATGTTTCCCAAACTTCTATTGACTACCTCAGTCTGTCCATCCTTTTGAGGATGATATGCTAAGCTGAAACTGAGGTTGGTACCTAGTTTCTTCCACAGAGTTCTCCATAAATGTCCCACAAACTTGGTATCCTTGTCATACACAATACTTACAAGTAATCCATGTAATCTTATGGCTTCTTAAAAAAACATACTAGCAATATTTGTTTCATCACTTGTTTTCTCGCATGCAATAAAATGAGACATTTTAGAAAATCTATCCACAACAACATAAATGGAGTCATTCCCTCTTTGAGTTTTTGGAAAACCCAAAACAACATCCATACTAACTGCATCCCACGGTCAGTCGGGTATTGGTAATGGCCGATACAATCCTGTATTCTGACTTTTCCCCTTAGCATGCTGAAAAATCCTGCATTTTTCCACAAACCGTTTAACATCAGTTTGCATCTTTGGCCAGTAATAAAAAGTATTTACCTGATCAAAGGTTTTGCCTTGTCCAAAATGTCTAGATAGGCCTCCACTATGCTTCTCCTTAATTATGTTTTCCCTCATAGAACATTTAAGAATACATAATTTATTACTTCTAAATAGTAATCCCCCTTGGATAAGATAATCCAACCACTGGCTTCTGTTATGGACTGTTGGATTTTCTATAGCTGCATAAATTTCTTTAAACGCTGCATCATCTTTATACATGTCAACCATCTCCTCGAATCCTACAACACCAACTTGTAATTCCTGCATAATTAAGTTCACCCTGCTCAAAGCATCAACAACTTTGTTCAATTTTCCTCTCGTATGTTTGATTACAAAAGTGAAACTATGAAAATATTCTACCCATTTGGCATGTTTCTGATTTAATTTTGGTTGGTTGTTTATAAACTGTAATGCATGATTATCAGAATATAACACAAACTCTTTTGGCAACAAATAATGTCTCCATTTTTTTAAAGCCTGTACAACAGCATAAAACTCCTTGTCATAAGATGAATATTTCTTCTTTGCTTCATTCAGTTTTTCACTGAAGTATGCGATTGGTTTCTGATCTTGACTCAAAATAGCTCCAATCTCAATTCCACTAGCATCAGTTTCAACTTGGAAAACTTTTCTCAAAATTTGGTAAAGCTAGAACTGGTTTTTCAGTAATTTTTCTCTTCAACAATTTAAAGTTTCGGTCTACTGCTTCTGTCCATTTTAATGGTCGATTAGTTTCTTTTATTGTTTCAATAATGGGTGCACAAATTTGACTAAAGTTCGGATAAATTTTCTGTAGAAACTTGCAAGACCATGGAAACTTCTTACCTCAAATATGCTTTTAGGAGTTGGCCAATTCACGATTGCTTGGATTTTCTCTGGATCCATTTTCAACCCTTCCTTAGAGACTACAAACCCCAAATAAATTATTTCTTCCTTCATAAAGTTGCACTTCTTCAAATTTATTAGCATTTTTTCGTTTTGAAAAGTCTTTAGAACTAATTTAAGGTGTTCTAGATGCTCCTCTTTACTTCAACTGAAAATGAGAATATCATCAAGATAAACAATTACAAATTTACTCGCATATTCCTTCAAAACTTCATTCATCAACCTCATGAAGGTACTAGGTGCATTATTAAGTACGAAAGGCATTATTAACCATTCCTACAAACCGTTATTTGTTTTGAATGTGGTTTTCCACTCATCCCCCTCTCTCATTTCTTATATGATGAGACCCACTCTTCAAATCTATCTTAGAAAAATAATTCGACCCACTCAATCAATCCATTAAATCACCCATTCGTGGTAAAGGAAAACAATAGCTGACAGTGATTTTATTTATGGCTCTAAAATCTGTGCACATGTGCCATTCACCTCCTTTCTTTGGACTGAGTATTGTTGGTACAACACATGGACTGAGGCTTTCTCTGATTAATCCTTTATCCATTAACTCTTGCACTTGTCTTCCAACTTCGGCATCTTCCTATGGCGTTAACCTCTAGGCTGCTTTATTCGGAAAACTAGCTCCAGGGATTAGATCAATGTGGTGACTAATACTCCTGATGGGTGGTAACTCATTTGGAAACTCATCCACAATAATATCAACAAAATCATTCAACAGATTTATAATTTCTTCAGGTAAATCTTCTAAATTTGTAGAAGTTAAAATTACCTTGTGTCTCCCTACAATAGAAAAATGCATCTCCTCGCCTTTCTTGACTTCTTGCAACAGGGTTTTTCCACTCATCAACATAACGTTGTTTCCAGGTGCCTCTTCATCAGCTTCAACTTTCAATGGCAGCAGTGTATGCTTGTTCCCATCTTTCTCAAGAGTATAAGTGTTTCTTCTGCCATCATGTATGGCTTTTCGATCAAACTGCCAAGGTCTTCCTTACAATATGTGACATACATCCATCAGCATTACATCACATAAAATAACATCATTATAAGTACCAATTTGGATTTCAACCTTATATTGTTCAGTTACAATAATTTTATGGCCTTTTTGGAGCCATGATACTTTAGAAGGAGTGGGGTGTATTGTTTTCTCTAACTTCAATTTGTCCACCATTTATTTAGAAACAAGGTTATCAGTACTTCCACTATCAATTACTAATTTTCAACACTTACCTTTTGACTTACATACAATTCTAAACAGATTCGTTCTCTGAGCCGGTTCTCTGGCTCCCTTAGCTACTTTAATAAATATCCTTTTAAACAACAAGGATTATCCAGCTTCAGGTGGCTCCTCTTTGGCTGCAGTTTGAGAAACTTCTTCTTTTGTTTCAGCAACATTCACATTTCGTTGGGTTGTTGGTCTATTGTGAGGATAATCCCATGACACATGTCCCCACCCACCGCATGTAAATCATCGAATATATCTTCCTCGGCCTCTACCTCTGGGCACAAACCTTTCGCGACCAGAGTCTCCTCTCTGTGGTGATCTATTACTCGAACTCCCTGCTTCATTCTGGGAGTGTTGAAATTTGGACTTAAATGTTCCCCTTCCTCTTGCCGGACTCTTTCCTCTATTCCTCTAATTTTTTTTGCGCAACATTTTCTCCTCTGCCCTCAAAGCTGCTTGATAGGCATCCTCAATCGTCTTCAGATTTAATAAGCTGATTTCATCTTGTATTTCATATCTTAAACCATTTACATATCTAGCTACTTTTTCTATGTCATCTTCAACATGTCCCACTCTAATACTCAACGTATAAAATTCTTTAGTATATTCTTTGATAGTCATCCCTTTTTTATTTAAGTTTTGCAATTGTCTAAAAAGATTTAATTGATAGTATTTTGGCATGAATTTACCTTTCATTTTACTCACCATCTTATCCCATTGTTTGATTTTGGGTTTCCCTTTTCATTCTCTGGACAACTGCAATTCATCCCACCACAGGGCTGCATGACCTTTCAATCTTGTGGCTGAAAAATTCACTTTCTTCTTGTCATCAACTTCTTCATACTCAAAATATTTGTCTGATGAACTGTTCCAGTCCATTAGTACTTCCACACTAAGATTTCCATTGTATAAAGGTACTTCTACCTTTGGTCTGCTACTGCCCTTTGCGAGAATCTTCATAACTCTCGTTGTCTCATTTTCTTCCTCTATTTATACTTCAGTAGTTTCTTCTTCATCTACACTGGAAATTCCATCATCTGTTGCCCTCCTCTGAGTATTTTCTACTGTGGCCATCCTTGTACGCAAGTGTCGGATTTCTTCTAGCAGAACCGCATTTTCTATAGGTCTCTCTCGACCTATTCTAGCTCCCCTTCTAGGCGGCATTTTCTGCAATGCTCAGGAACAACTCAACGGCTCTAATACCAAAAATTGATGTAGAAAACAAATTCCCACTTTAAATTTTTGTATATAATAATCATTCAATTTTACTAAGTCCCAAATAGGTTCACTCTCCACATATGATGGAACTTATTCGTTCCTTATCCCTTAGTGTGCAACTTTGATTTCCATGCCATTTTAAAAACGTAGAAACAATGATCTGTATTGCAAGCTCTACAAATTACAATTTACTTTGTAACTTCATTATTTAACTTATGCAAATATCCTTCCATTACAAAATTCGATGTAATACTTAAAGAATCATTGATATATGTAAAAATTTGAAGACAACAAAGTTGCTACATTAATTACCAACATGGGACAATGCATTTGGAAGAAAAAAGTTGCATTTTTGCAGTCGTTGCCAACACAAGCCATTCACACAGGAATATCAAAACAAATGCAACCAAACATGGCTTCAAAGCTATCTGCAAACATTGACCCACAGCTTCCTTTATCGTGTGAATTGGAACGCCATTGTATATATATCTGTGCTTACCACAATACCGAACGTTGGCCCATTACCATGACCCCACGGGAACTGTGTTTAATACTTCATGCATTCTCGCAGGAACTCAATCCGCACACACCAAAACGCAATCGCTAGATCACACTGGTTGCACTCCACGTTTCCACAGTGATTGTGTCAACCTGCTAACACAGCGTCGATTTCAGTCCACACTGATCGCACACCATATCTCCACAATGAAACATCTTCTCCATCGCCTACGTTCAAATCAATCCATGTTTTTGTAACCTGGCCGAACTCCACCTTGTGAACCTAAGTTGAGATGGTGAGATGTATTCATGATGTAGCATCATTAGTTGACTTGATGAGTTGTTAGCCACATGGTAGTTGACTACTGAATTTTCCTCTTGAACAAGTGGCATTATAATATGCATGATTTTATTATGTCATTCATCCGCCTTTTCACTGCATTAGTGCAGTGAAAAGGCAGTGGCGCAGTGCAGTAAACTGCGTAAAAAGAGTTTTGTCGGCAGTCAACCCAGATGGAGAGGGTGAAGCTGACCCTCCGAATCCGATGATGTTAGCCAACGGGTTGGCTAATCACAGGGGCTCTGGGGGCTAAAGTTCTAATCCGCTATGGCCTCGTCGACCAGCTGAAAAGCCAGTGGGGAAAACCCATCCCAAAAGGTAGTGTGAAGGTAAATGCAGTAAGGTAAAAGTCAAGGTATGAAGTCAGTACCACGCGTCGGGCATGTGGCCTCTCACCTACCCAGTTGCCCTTGGCCAATCTCCCTATGCCTCGTGTCCTCCTGTTGACGTCCTCCTGACGTCAACCCTCCAGTTGTCGTCTCCTTCATCGCTCTAAAAGGACCATTTGCCTCTGTGTTTTACGCCCAACCATTTTTTTTCCTACCATTCATATTTTTACCAAGCTTAGCACCCATGTAAAAATCATAGCCTGTCCAGGCTTCCCTCACATCGATCTCGTCGCCTTGGGTTTTGGTCGGTCCCTTGTTGTTTTCTTTTACTGTGTTTGCCTAATTATGGTTGAAAAAATGAAGAAGACCACTCTTCAAACCCCGCAAGCCTGAGAGGCCAGGACCACCTCCAGTCCTAACCCACTCATGGACTCCCAAGCCCTGCTTTGCGACCCCATTTACCCTTTTAATTTGGCTAATATGCAGTATGAGCTCTTGGGCTAAAAATGGCGGGGTGAGGATTTGTTTAGGGTGGTGGACTTAGGGATTTACTACCAAATTCACCCATTAGTTCATCACTTCCATGAATTTATAACCTAGCTTGCTGAGGCTTATATCGAGCAGAAGGGTTTCTTTCTTTCGACACAAAGAACTAAGATACTTGAAATCACCCCTCAGCTGATTAGGAAATCCTTGTGTTATCCTCCCTCCCACGACTACGTCGATTTCACCAAGGTAACCCTCATGTGTCATTTCTCGAACCTTCCTCTCGAGAAACAAAGGTCCCTCCTAGAGCTAATTACCATGTCTGATGTGCCTGTTCTCCCACCCACCGATAAATTCCCTCTTTCTCTCTTCCTCGAGACCATCCAACCTATCCTAGCAATCATTTCGGGTATGTTGGGGGTAGAAAATGATGGTTTGGTAACTAACACTTGTCTAGGATTCCTCGACCTCATGATGCAGCCTGGTGTTCTACTTTACATTCCTACTTTTATGACCTCGGTCATTCAGGCTCAATTCCAAGACCTATCAACTTCAAGTTGCTTCAAGGAATATTCTTTGGTGTTCTATTTTTTCCTATTCGCACATGCAGACAAGTTCGAGGGCTTAGGCCTAGACAAGTTCTCTAAGCAAGGGGAAGAGCCAAAATATATATTTGAGTGGACCCTTTCAATTCAACAACACCCCGAAGGCAGGGGATACACAAACTTCATCACGGATTTCATGTCCAGGGCCTATGAAATTATACATGCTAACCTTCCACCTAGGATTTTTCTTGAACAGAAAGAGTTGCTCCAGTTCAGTGAGACAAACTGTGTAGGGGACTGGTATTTGTTCAAGAATCACGTTGAAATAAGGGTTTATGGTTATGATATTCCTCCTTTCCAACTATCAGCCTTCATGCCCATGAGAATTTTCGCCCTCGAGTTCATCAGGAAAGTCTTGTGCACAGACCAAACTCACTTTGTGCCTGCAAAGAAGGGTTATATCTTAAAGCTCCCAAGTATATTAGGGTCATTTACCATCAACTCAAGGCATGCACTTCCTCTAGCCGAGGGGTTGCTTTAGAACATGAACTTCCTACAAGGAGATGTATGGCACTATGACCCTAAGGGAGTCATTGCACAAAGAAGGAAGAATATTAAGTCCTTGACATATGAACATGAGCCTAGACCTCAAGTTGAATGGAAATCTACCTTTGATTCATGGCCTTTGGATACAGAGATGGAGGTTGTCTCCCCAAATGTTGAAGGAAGATCTAGAGGAGATAGTGCGCAGAACGAGGAGGAGGCTCAGGACCAAGAAATTTACAGGATGGTACAATACTTCACGGAAGTATAAGAGGAGGGCCACGTCAACATAAAACAAATGACTGAAGGACCTGAAGGACAGGTCATTGAGCAGTCTGACGAGGTGGTCCTTGAGTATATAAACCGAGGTAAATATAAGTCAGGGTTCTTTAGACACTGCTTCTTCACAGGCATGTTCATTGTATTCACATATAGTTACCCCCGCGGAGGGTCCTTCGGAAAGAGACACTAGATCAAGAATGGACTGGCCATTAGGGGAAAATATTGAAGAAAAGAATCAGTCGGCTAGAGAAAGGTTGAAGGTTGAACTAGTTCAGTATGTGGATAAAAACCATACTAGGATTTTGGCAGCTCTTGAGGTAGGAAATGACCAACTGGTGGTCGCAGTGCAACACTCAACCTCTATACCCTACCCCCCGGGTTCTAAGTACAAGGCTATGGAAATGATACTCGATCTGGATTCCATTCCATTATGTGATAAGTTAAATATCCATAAAGAAATTGGATAAATACTGCACAATGAAGTATTAAAACACACTTCCACTTTGGAGAAAGCTCAGAATCGGTTGGATAAGACGGTGGCTACCCTGAAGAGGGAAAGGGCGAACTCTAAATCCCTTTCCAAGAAGCTGGTTGAATATAAGGCAATAACAAAGGGGAAGGGATCTGACCATGACACAACCGTGAAAACTCTGCTTAGAAAAACTAATCTAGAAGTACAAGAGTTGCGACGTAAGTTGAATATTCCCAGTTCAAAGCATATTCAGACAGTCGAACTGGCTCAGGTTGAAAAAGAGAAAGAATCCCTCTAGGAGATACTCCTCTAGAAGGGCGAAGAAATAACAGAACTGAAAAAGAGAGTGGCTGAGTTGCAATAAGCTCAGGACAGTCATGTTTGTCTGATCCTGATACCCAAGGATCCACAAAACCCCTCCAAGCACTTGACAAAGGCCCTGGCAGAGTTGAAGGTCTCGGAAGACGAAGATCAGACGATGCACAGATATTTAGAGGAAGTGAAAGCTACCCTGGCTAAGAAATAAAAGTTGATCTTGTCTTTAAAGAAGGAGATAATGCTTGCAGAGCGTCCCTGGATCTAAATAAATCAGTCAAATACTTGAACGTCGAGCTTAAGATGTCCTTGGTTGAGACTAGGCAGATGATCTGGAGCGAAATAATCAAGGATGTGAAAGATCACTAGGAATACATCACCTTGGCTAATGATAAGAAGAGAATTGTCCATGATTTCAAGGCACAACTGGATGCAGTCCGGAGAGAGGGAAATGAGAATGTGTTGATTGCGCAAGGGTCCATTCAGTTCATCAATGAACTCCCCACCGAGGAATTGGGAATGCATGGAGTGGTTGACCATTTTGGGACGGTGATGGAAATATTGAGAATGATACAGAAGGAGGATGTTCGGGCAAAGGCATTCGGTTGTCTAGGGATAGTTTCCAGAGGAGTGGAAGCGTTTGACAGTGAATGGAATAAAGTCGTGGAGGTAGTATTTCCAGTCTGTTGGGATCTGTTAGGCGTGTTTCTCCCCTAGGAAATGTATGAGCACAGAATGGTCGAGATAAAGTGCAAAGCTAACTCATCTCAAGAGATTACATCCTGATTTAAGGCCAAGACCTTGGTGGAATCTCTCCGTAACAAATTTTTGTTACTAGCCAAGATTAAATAGTTTTTCTTGGCGACCTTGGATTATTTTGAATTAACTCAACTTTGGGAATTGTTCGAACTCTTCAACACTGTGCCATTTCCCTCAGAAATCATGTGGCAGAGGTGTTATGAGCATGCGCATCCACCTGTGCGTCCACTTCATAGCCGAGGGTGCCTATGTCGTCCCATCACTCTGGTTTGTCTTCCACTCTAATGCGGCCACGTACTTCAGGACCTTCTGCTACCCCGCGACATCCCAGATGAATGTTTCAATATCTAGCCCACATGGCCTACAAATGTTTTGTTCCGTTTACTTTTTAGTTATGATGCCTAGTCGGTGAAATTAGAATTTCACCTCTATTGTTGTTATTTTCTGTTATAGGAGTGCTGCTCATGGAACACTCCAGTTTTTATCATACCATTTTTTATCACAATGTATGTACGGGCCTATCAAGAAAAAATATCTGGCCAAGAGCCCGTAGAAGAAACTCTATATGTAGGAAATTCAGACAAAAAGAAAGGGTTATGGATTTTGTGGAAGTTTTTGGGTTCATACTATGTAATCTGTCATATACAAGCTATTTTTGAGCTCTTAAATGCATAGTCTGGAGAGCTGTTTTTGAAGGCTAATATTAGATGACTTTGTCTCCAACTGGATTCCAATTGAATTAATGAGCATTATGTATGTGTTTATCTTCTGTTTATTTAGAATTATCATTTCATTTTTTTCTCTTCCAAGGACTCATGTGTGAAAGACATTGGATGTAAATTGTTTAACTCATGAATTTGTATATGTTCTTGTTGAGGAAGGATGAAACTCATGCGTTAAGCTAGTATATAGCCTTAATATTCGCTCCGTGAGACTCTGTAATCACTCATCTTTTACTTGCCACCTTTTCCTCCAGATTCTCAGAGGGTTGGATTCTTACAACAATTAATCCCATCTCTCAAGAATTTTTCTGCCTAATTCTTCTAGTCATCAGTGTATTATATTCAAAGATTTGTTCACTGGTTTCTTACTTGGCCCATTTGAAGCATCCTAGACGCATACAGCCTCCCAAGCCCATTTCGAGTGCAGATTTGTTTGCATGAGCTAAGTACCAAGATTCTTCATCATTCCTGAACCACAGTCTCAGAAATTCTTGGTGAAGATACCTTCAGAGGAGTCCTTAGGTGAATGTATTTAAATCCTCTGATTTTAATATGTCCTAGGCACTGGTCTTTAGCAACTTAGGGCTGTCTCTAAGAGTTACAACATATTTTTTGTGTCGTTGCTGGGGATCAAATTAGAAATATCTTTCCCCTGGAATATGACATAAGTTTCACCCTTCAGTCATTTGAACAGGAAGGGTTGGGAGTTGCATAACCCTCACCTTGGCGACTTCACTGCAATCAGTTTCAAATCATCAATAATCCTAGCTTTCTCCAGGCCGCATACCCGATCAGATACCACCCATTTAAAAACCCCCTCTGTATTTGATCCTGAGAAAATCATCTTCAAAAGAGTCTGGAAAGAAATACAACCTGGCCAGACTGACTTGCCACCTTTCTCCCTTGAAACTTCACCCTCCTTGTCTCAAAGAGTTGATATCTATGGTTAAGAATCCACAGCTCGAGTACTAAAGTACCTTCTTGATGCCTCTTTCCTATCCAATCCATTCATAAAAGACGAAGCACGGTTAGTCAACTCTTCCTTCCCTTCCTTCCATCCTACTCCTGAAGCTGAAGAGGTAAAAGAAGTCACAAAGTCCTATAATAACATACAGATCAATAACTCATCCACTCATAAAATAATCATCCCTCACACTTTCCAGCATCAAACTCAAATCCATAATCTACACTACCACCTCCCCAAATGGTTGTGCATGGTTTTCTCCTGAAAACGTTTGCCCCATTGGCCCTTCCTTAGCTACTAAACGACATGCCGCAAGACTATCTGAAGCTTCTACCTTGGTTCACGGGGGAAGATAGCACCCCAGCGCAGAGACACATTGAGAAATTTTGTGCCTTTGCTGAGAATGTGGATGTGTAACATCTCGATGTAATGTTGAGGCTCTTCGTCCAATCCTTGGATGGAGAGGCCCGGAGGTGGTTTAAATCATTAACTAACAACTATGTTCACACTTGGGAATAAATGGATAATCTCTTCACTCATGAGTGGGGAGAGAAGAGAGACCGTGGTTATGTTCTCACGGAGTTTAATGCATTGAGGAAGAGACATAACGAGGATGTCACCGATTTTATTAAAAGGTTCAATAAGTTATTTAATAATCTCCCCGCAGAGATAAAACCTCCTCAAGATGCTACTAAGGGAGTTTTTGCGGGAGCCTTTGAACCAAAATTTGGATTCACCCTCAGAGAAAGAAAGTTTGTGTCTCTGGATCAAATTCAGATGGATGCTTTGGAGGTAGAATAAATTTTTTCCTCTGTTATCACTCTAGTAATTCTCTAGGTTGTGAGATTTTGTTTTAAAGTTATAATAAATCTAGAGGTAACCACAGACCAACTTTTAAACTCTAGGATCCATCCTTCCTAGGGTTCAGAGAGGGCTCTCTCTATAAAATTTAACTTTGTTTTTTATTTATATGATATTAGGCTAGTTATGATTGTGCAAATTGGTTTTGGTTTGTTTGGTTTGGTTTGGTGAGAAAAAATCACTTAGTGAGATGGATAGTGAAAGATCTGTTTGTCCATTGGGCTAAGGAGTCAAAATTCAAGCAGCCAGAACTAGGATCAAGGTCACAAAGTCAAATGTTTTCAGGGAAAGATAGATAAGTCTTTGAAGATCTTGGAAGGTTGTTTTGTGAAGTGGTTTGAATCGGGATAAAGAGCAATGAAGGGTTCTTTGATCTGGATAAAGAAGTAGTATGCAAACGTCAAACGAAAGAGGGAGAAATTAAGGGTTCCCTACTCTGGAAATCAGCAGAAAACATAGAAATGATAAATAGTAAAGACAGGGTGCTTTTAACAAATCCTGAAATAATACTCCTGAATTATCATTCAAATTTGGAACACATATATGGCTACATGAAACAAATAAAGATAAACAAGGACAAGTAGAAGATACTTCACTTCAATGGCTCATCACATGAATCCTGAAATATGATGCTAATTGATTCGATCCATTCTACTACTCGAACTTGCAACACAAAAGCCTTCAAGTACAGATAATTTTGACTATAGAAATCTTCAGCAATTTTACTCCACAATAATACTTCAAAGAGTGAAGTATTTATACAAAAATATTTACAAAATATCCTATAATTCTTCTAGGAATTATCTAAGGAAAATAGAAATATATTTACAACAAAATAGTGACAGCTTCTTAACAAACCAACAAGTTGTCCTATTTATCCAAATAAAATAGAAACTAATTGTGGATTAGGTGCAGCTGGCTGCCTTGGTGTCCTTCTTGCTGGCTCAGATATTTCAAGTTTGTTTTGAAATATGATCTTCTTTATCTTATACTCTTTCAATCTGATTCGCTTTAATATCTGACACTCTTTAACTTGGATACTCTTTAACCTCTGTAAAATTGTTTTACTGTTGTAATAAAATATGTTTTTACTGAAAAATCAGCAAATTGTTTTTTCCTTTTATATGCCTTTTAACTTTCACAGTAAATCAGTAAGTGACTGCCAATTTTCCTCATTTGGAATTTGTATCTTCTTTAGCTTCCTGAAGTTTTCATCTGCATCAATATATCTAAAAAAATTTGGTTTGATGACAAATAAATGTCTTATCTCATGCTAAAAATAAAATAAATCTTCAAAACTTCTTTGCAAAACTTTTCCAATGGGAATTCCTTGTCCATCTATCTTGTTCACCTGTTCCTTCACATATTCTATGATCTTTTTATTGTAATCTTACTGAGGCATAATTTTATCATTTATGACCAAAATATTAGGCAAACTCCTTTGCCTCAAATTTTCAAATTTAACCATAAACCTGGTTATGGCTATGTTTATATTCTCACATTTCTCTTCAAGGTGTTTCATCAAGTTCTTCTTTGTGATGACTTTCCTTATTTCAAGGATTGTTTCAGTCTTGTCAGTAATCTCAATTTCTTCTAGCTCCTGCTTGTTTTTACTGTTGAGAAACTTTATCAATTCTAAGGCTTGCTCAGGTTTATTACCTAGCTCATCTTTAGTCTTCTGGATTTATGCTTGTGTTGCCTTCAATAAGTCCTTTTTTTCATACAATACTTGGATTGAGGGCCACATATCATTGATGGCTTCAATGATTTTGTTCCATAATTGGTTTTTCACATATGACATTGGCTCCTTTAAGGTCAAATCCTTTTGTAGTTTCTTCAGTTCTTCATTTAACCTATTAGCCCTTTGCTCATGAGTTTTGGCATTTATTTGGGCTAATTTATTTGTATCTTCAAGATTTTCAATTACCTTTTTCAATATGTTAATTTCACTTGTTTGAAGTGGCATTTCTTCCATGGCTTTTACTAGTTTATTGGCCTCATTTGAAGGTTGATTTGTTGCAGTAGATGACTCCATAGCTGAAGTTGTAGATGATGTCACTGGAACTACAGTAGCCAGTGGTACTTTGGGTGCCAACTCTTCTGCTAGAGTTGAAGGCATAGCTATAGTAACCATAGGAATTACTGACATAGGTGTTTCCATTGCTTTTATTGTTTCTCTTTCATGGACAAGCTTGTCCATTTGAATCTCCATTTCTCTAATCTGTCCTTTCATCCTTCTGAGTCTGTTCTTGTATAATTTATTTGGCCCGAGGATGTTCAGTTGATGGAAGTTTGAGTTGTTTCCTCAATGCTGCAATGTCCTCATTCTTTTTCTCCACTAACCGTTTTACTGCTTTGACATTTGCAGGGTCATATCCAACTTGAATTACCAACTCTTCTAAAGATTTAATCCTGATATCTTTAGCATATAATGAGGCTTTGTCAAGTTTCATTTGATCTTTCATGTTTATGATTGTGTTTTGAAGTTTTTGAACACTCATAGCTTTGGTTGTAATAGTAGAATACAACATCTCTGAATTTTGTCTATGAAATTCTATTTGATCAAGTGCATGAATGCTTTATGTTGGCACTTCTATATCAATATTTTTGTAGTCTGCAACTGTCTTTGGAGTCTTCACTGTAGGATGTAACACTGACAAGATCAAATTTTTATTTGAGTAATCAAAGGCTGATAAAAGTTTGTTTTGAATACCTAGTGTTTGCTTAAGATATTGAGAGTAAATTTCATTTTTAATCTCTTCATTCTTTAACTTAATCTGTTTATACTTTTCCCTGATATCTAGATCCTTTTCCTCTGCTATTTGCGAAGATGATGCTTCCATTAACTGTGGTTTTTTATCATCTATGCTTTTGAATTATCAATATGTTCTTCAGTCTGATTCTCTGTAACTGGTTCATTAGTAATGACTGTAGCAGTATCAATATTTGTCTCTGGGACATCTGTGTCTTCAACTTCAATAGTTACTTTTTCTTTGTCAACTGAGTTTAACTTAGGCTTTTTATTGTATCTTAACTTGAACCTAGTCTCAGTAGTGGTTTTAGCAACATAAGTACCTTCTTCTGTAACTCTCTTGGTGGATTTTTCTCCTTGGTTAGCAGTTTGTAAAGCGTGACTAGTATCACCTTGCTTTACTGCATCTAGTAAAGTGTTTTCTATCCACTCAGTCTGATTAACATACTTCTCAATCTCTGGTTTTTTCTCATGAATGAAGGGTGTTAGTTTTCACTTAACCCTCATTTTACTTAATATGCCTTGTGTATCATAGTTCCATGAGAAACTCTCTTCAAACATGTACTCTAGTAACTGTTTGGTTGCTTATGTCTCTGCATCTCTATTATTACAAATGAAGGGTCCCACTTGAATCTTCAATTTAAATTGTGTTTTCTTCTTTGCTGTTAGGAAATTGATTGAATCATAATTTAATATTTTCCTAATGTATTCCAAGGCAAAAACCCTGATTGGTACATATTTGGGTAGTTTGTAAGGCAACAGATTGGATCCAAAAACTCTAATCTCTGTGTGTTTTTCATACAAATACCAATCTCTAGTCTTGGTCTGCTCTGATAGCTGTAAAATATTCTTCATCTCATCATTGATCCTTAGTTGCTCAGTATTTGTTAACATTTTTATCAATGGATGGATAAAGAAGTCTGAAAACTCTGCATAGGTAAACTTTGTGGACTCTTTTCTGATCAAAGATGTCCAAAAAATGACTGAAAGAGGGTTTCCTTCTATATCAAGCTTCTGGAGGGTTACTGGAAACTTGTCTGCTTGAAAATATAAAAACATATGGAAGAGGAAAGATGTGTATATAAACACTTCTTTAGTTTGCAATTTAACCAGTTGGTCATGGATATTGTCAGCAATGTACTCAATATAATTGAAGATAACAGATGGAGGTTGTCCTGGTGTAAAACTGGATAGGAAACCTAAAATGGATTCATTTGTGTGTTCATCTGTAAAGTATCCTAGGATGAATGACAACATGGAAAAACATGCCTTGAACATTCTGGAAATCTTAAAGTGGAATATGGAGGGTTGATTTGAGTAATTTCCACATGTAAGGACATGAATACTTGAAAGATCTGAAATATTTTGGGAAAATCTAGGCCAATGTACAATTTGGTAAGTGCTTCTACGGACAAAGGAACTGCTTGAGGACTAGGTTTGAGCTGTAACATTTGATTTATGGACTCAACAGTAATGGTAAAAAGTAATTATTTTTTTGCATTCACTACTTCTCTTTGTTTAGATACATAATAATGCTGGCATAACCTAATGACCTCTTGACATGGATGAGTGACTGGAACAATATATTTGGGCAAGTTTGATTCCCAAATTTGGAATTCTTCCACATTATCTAAGGATTTTTCAAAGCTTCAATTGTGGAGGTATAAAAAATTGAATTCTACAATTGGATCTGTTATCTTGTAGTCAACATCTGCTAATGGGGTGTGCTCAATGTCTACAACAAGAGGTTGTAGAGGATTCACAATGATGGCAGTTTTTGAAGACATAGCTAGAGTATTTTTTGGCATTTTGAGGCTTTCACGATTACTGGAACTCTGTTTTTTAGGCATTCTGGTTTCTTCTATAAGATTAAATGGTTTACAGAAGTATTTTCAGCTTTGACAGATGTTCTTGGATTAAAAATAGGCAGAATACGGTTCTTTCCTTGAATTTATATTTCAATTTTTTACTTTCAACTAAGTTACAGACTCTCACTAGTTTATGAAATTAAAACAGGGATTTCTTGGGTTTTCTCAATGGATAATTGGGCTAAAAATTATTTGAAATCAAGCACAGAGGGTCAGGTTACCTTCAGAGGATTTCAGTGTTGTAATTGGAATTTTAAACAATCTGTGAAAACTATATAAACTCAATAATTTCCATTTAAAACTGCACACAGTATAAAACAGGGTTTCTCAAAAATTTTGCCAGGGTTTTGCCTCTTTTTGGATCTTTTTAATAGGCTTTCTTGGACGAATTTAAACTATGACTGTATTTGTTTCTCTATCAAGGTTCTTTCAAACTGATAGCAAGCTTGATTTCTCGAAAAATACTTGTTTTATGTAGGTATAGGTCTTTTGAAATAAACTCTGAGGCATTATAACAGGTTCCTGATATCTTTTCTGGTCTTTGTAAGCAATTCAGGACTTCTTGGCAATCTTCAATAGCTATAGGCGGGATTTTTACTGGTTCTGGTCGAAAAAACTATGCAAAGGCTTTGTTCTCTGAGTCGAAATAGCAAATGAGGTAGATAAGTGCATAAAAGGGGTAAATGGTGCATTTTCAGGGTTTATTAGGAAAATTAGGGTTGAATTGGCATGTAATAAATGGCGGTCAAGTCAAGAAATGGGTGGTTTTCGGGCTTCACAGAGTATAAACCGCAAGTGGTTATCGCGCTCGTTTCGAGTGGTAAGTGGTTTCAAATGAATCAGACGCGATCCAATGAACATAAGCCACGTGGACGAGGGAGAAAAAGGAAAAACAACCTATTTCGCATAGGAATGAAAAATTTAACATCCCGTAACTTTATTTGCGATATTTGAAATTGATCATTGGATTTGGAAGGACTCATGCGAACGGCGGAGATTTAATCTGGAAGATGCTCGGGATTTGGAGTGGTTCTGGGGTTTTGATATTCGGTGGGATGGTTTGTTTAAACCTTATAAATATAAATTTATAAAGTTAAAACCTTGGGTTATATGATTGGCGGAGGGGAATATGTTTTTAATTAAAACATTTAACAAATGTTTCAACCAATAGTGCGGGCACAGGTATTAATATATGGTAACTAAACCTTTTTACAATTGTTTGATTACCATAGGGGGGCGGGATATTTTGTATTTTGATATGTTTAAAACCTATGGGAATAAAGGGTGAGGATTATTTTTGTCACATGGGATATTTAACATAGGTTTAAACTTTGAAATAGTGGGTTTTTGGGGTTATTTAAATATAAAGGTTTTAATAATATATGGGAAGGGTATGATTTAGGGAGTTAATCACATAATTTAGAAATTAAAATGAAATGAAGGTGTAATGTATGAAATGGATTAAAAATACATAATTTAAAACTAAGTACAGTGTAAAATAAAGCATAGTTTTTTCACACTTAAGCTTAGGATAAATGTATTTTTGTGGGTTTTTGAGTGATTTTGAATGAAGATGAAATTAATTATTTATTTTTTTTACTTTTACTAAGCAAAAAGTGTTTTTGCTTAGGAAAAGGGATCATGTTTATGGAAAAACGGTAAATGTTGATGAAAGGGGTTTTATGTAGGAAATCCAATATTTTTAACCAATCAATTATCGAGCCTTAGGTCCGGTCCCAACAAAAGTCAGAGAAATGCTCTGAGCCTCTTTAACTGAAGGTTTAGAATACTGAATCATTGTGGGGGAGGGGAAATTAGTAATTTTTGCCCGATGATGCTTTATTACATGTCTTTCACAACTGCTTTCTACCCACCCATCATTATTTCTAACATTTTTTACTTCATTTTCATGGGTGCATTTAAGCTTGCAACCCTAAATCAATTTGTCTTTCAAAGCATAAAAACTATCTAAATCTAACCTTATTTCATCTGAGGGCTCATATTAAACTGTTGAGCTCCTCATTTATTCTCTAACTATCTACTTATTTGTCAAGTTTATATTGTTTGACATATCTTTATTTTCTATCTAAATATGAAATTCAAAGCATGAAAAGTTAAGATTAAATTGTTTAACTGATCATGGATTATTGCATTTATTGACACTCTACACATAATCATTATTCTTGTAATAAAATTAAATAGTAGTGGAATTTTGACTGGCTCGCTTTCATGCCTTATTCTAACTCTTTTCCTTTTGGGGTCTGTCTTTTTCTAAGTCCTTTAATATTTCTTTTAGGATTTTTACCCTCTTTTCATTTTTTATTATTTTTCATTTTCAAAATATGGGAAAACAACTTGCAGAAAGCAAGGTATGTACATATTTACAAGACTATCAAATTCAATTCAAAATTATGAACCCTATTATTATAGGACCCTAACATCCTCTACTTGAAAATGTAAGGGAAAAGCAGATCAAGAAGCAATAAGGAGGAATAAGGATGAAGCCACTACCTCAAATCAAGAGAGAGAGCCACATGGGTATAGAATAGAAGAGATGAAAAAGTTAATCAAAAATATCGCTAACAAGCTAGTAAAGCTTGAGTTAGAAGCCAAGAGCTCTCTTCCTCGATCAAATCATATGCCTCCTAACCGAGGTTTCAATCCTCAGTATCGAAATCCCCCTTCATAGTTGTTGCAGCGTGATAGAAAGGAGCAGCAGGATCACATCTAGCCCCCTTTTTACTTGGAAGGAGAAGCAGAAGGGCAGACAAAAGAAATCATAGACACTCAAGAGAATCAATTTATGGCTTATCCCGACGATGAGGGAGGTGAACTTACCCTACAAGAACATGGGGAGGAACAGGAGGTTCCCCCAGAAGACAAAGGCATTGACAGTTATTGCAGGCAGTTTGTAGATTTCATGCAAACTCTACTTGAAAATAAATATGACCTTAGGTCCTCCCACAAAATAACATGGGTGCAAGAGCAAAATGATTGTTACACAAAACATTGTCATCCTGACATTCTACTATGAGTATGAGCTCATTATTACTCATACTTCCTCCTTTTGCAAGTCTATCATATCAGTTTCTCATGTCAAGCTTTGAAAATCAGAGAAAAGTTCCTAAAAATCCCCTAAACTTTGGTATCGCACTTTCTCTATTCATTGCCTGCGGTCCCGCACCTAAAGTTTAGATCGCCTGCGGAACCATACCGCACGTTCTTTGTGTTATAGGTGCGGACCTCTGTAAAATTAAAAAAGGTGAGAAAGTAAAGTTAAAAAGTTGATTTCAGATCAATTCTAGAAGATTCTGGATGGGAATTTTCGGGAATGGATACGCTTTGATAAGGTTCACGTATCCCTTACCTTATGGAGCTAACCCCTTGATGTAAGGAACTTATCCCTTTGAAGGAGGATTCTATCCCTTCATATTTGGAACAGAAAAACCTCCTCTTTTCCATTATAAAAAGAGGCATTAGGTAGCCTCAAAGGGAGTTGGAGCTTTAGAATATTTGAAGATAAGTGCTGTTGAGATTCAGACTCAGTTAAACAGACTTTTGTGAGGAGAGATCACATACCTCTATTTGTCTTGATTGAAAGAGTGTAGAGCTTTTCAAAGTAGAGGAGACTCCTGCTTCGGACCTCGGGAAGGCCTGTGCAACATCAAGGCTCAGGCTGTAAGGTTTTCTTTCTTTGAAATTAATACAAATATACTCATTTTTCTCAATAAGCTGTTGTTCATGGTTTATTTCATAGATTCCTTGATCACTATGATAAGCATGGTTTATGATAATGTCTATACAGGTGCTATGTAATACTTTGCTTGTTTGTGACTGCAGTTTTACAAATGAAACTCCTTCAAGCGCGCGAAGGACAACAACAACTTCAAACAAGCACCGGACATAAGGTAGGTCTTTTAACACCTATATAGAGCTTTTCATATATCACATATGCTTAGAGAAAGATTAGTTTATTTGGCTGTTTGTTGCTAGATACTTTTAGTACTAGGGAGATCGGTTTTGTCCGCAATAACGATTTATCCGTACAACAAATTGGCGACTCCACTGGGGAAGAACTTGTTGTGTTTTTTGTTCTCTTTTACTTTGATTCGAGGAAACATTTTTCTTAGTTTTTGATTGATAGACATATTCCTGGGTAGTTTAGGTTTTCTCTGTTTTAGAAAATTTTCAAATCTTTAGTGTTTTTCTCTAATTTTTCTGGGACCGCGCTCTGTCTTCTTTTGACAGTGCGGGCAGTTTCGCATCTTCTTTTGGTAAACAGTGCGGTACCGCACCTAATACTTATCGAAGCCTGCGGACCCTGTTTAAATTTTAGAAAAACTATAGGGTTTTTCTTTATTTTATCTTTATTTTGATTTAGTATTTTTTATTTCTGCCCAGATTGATTACTCTTTCTGTAAAAAACTTTCTATGAATGAATTCCAACAGTGTTGATATTTTGATGATTTTCTAGAAGATTTTGCATTTTGGATTGTTTTTCACTTGGTCTTTGTAGCGATTTGAAGCATTTGACATTTTGAAATACCTCAGATTACATCGGTTTTCTTGTCTGTTTGCTGAATTTGACCTACTTGTGAAATCATCCTTTATTGAGAAATAAAGCTACTTGTTTCTTTGCAAATCTTCGAAAAGAACTTTGTTATTGGTTTTTGAATTTCATTTTTTTTTTTTTTTAAACATAATTGAGTGTTTTCATCTGTTTGTTATTCTGGACGAATAGATCCTTAGTTTGTTGAACAACTAAGTAAAACATTCTTCAAAAAATCTTAAAGCTTTTACTCATTTAGATTGTTTAAAAATTTTAGATCTCAAGATTAGTTTTGTAGTTTTGAGTGCAAATTAGTTAGTCTCAAAATTAGTTTTTAAGTTTTGAGTACTTTTTAATAATTTGTAGATCTCTTTTGAACGAAAATTGTTTTTGTAGCTACAAGTTTTGAAAGAAAAGAGATTTCATTGTGAGCTTCAATCATTTATTGGAAAAGACAAAAATATTTTCATTCAATCATTCTTTATGTTTAAAGGAAGAATTGTTTATTGAAAAGGTTGCATTCTCCAACTATTTCTTTAAGATAGAACTTCATTGAAATAAAAAGAATTGATTATCATTCTTAGGTGCATTTTTAGTGTTTTTGGAAGTCGAGTCTTCACACCACCAAAGTTTCATTTCCGTACCCATTGACTTAAGGAACAGCTCTTAAAAGTAACACTTAATTAAAATTCATCTAGCAATCTTTTATTTTCTAGGGCTCTTATCACCAACATAGCTTAGGCTAGTATCTTGGAGTAGGGAGTAATTAACTCTCCAAGATAGTAAAAACAAACAACTAGACAAATCTTGCGGTAGGAAGAAATTCCAATTGTTGCATCTATGCTCTGGGAAGCTCCTCCTAAAGGAGTTAAGCACGAGATCATATCTGAACCAGTGAGGTAATCAATCCTTCCTCGTTGGGAACGATAGAAGATATACACGTATTAACAATGGTAAACCTCGGATAGACCATTGTCGAGGAGCCAGGGGTCACTTGTTGGCATATCTTGGATTATTTTAAGAAGCCTTCAAGGGGATTGAGCTTTGTTACTCTGCCCTTGCGTGTGTGTCGGATCGTAGACTGTTCCCCCAGGTATATTTGTTTCTATTGGTAACCTTAGAGGCTATAATATTTAGGATTCTTTCCTAAGGTGACGGTGGAGGGAAGATCCCACTGTACCTGGAGCAGACGTCGGCTAGACTCACTTGGACTCTCCGGAGGGTTATCTTCACTCGAGATGGTATAGTGAAGAAACTTGCACCGGTCTGTTTCATTAAGCAGGTTGTTGGTGTAACTGTTCCAACCGCCCTTTTCGTATTAAATTTCTACTAAGTTGGATTTCATCACCAACTAGTGTTTTTAGTACGGAAAGTTACTGTTTGTGTGTGGTTTGGACTCTTAGATTCTTTTAAGCGTATGATTCAATTGTTTGTTTCTTAGAGACTTTAGGTGTTTTCATTGAAATTTTTCTTTCTTTGCGTGTGATTAATTAATTTTTAATCGTGGCGGACTTGCCAAGACAATCCCGGAGACTACAAGGGAAACCCCCTGAATATACACCAAGTCAACTTGAAGGGCTACGTGCTCTGGTACCATATAGCAGCAGTAGGATTAGATCAACAGAAATTGGAACATCATCTATTGTAATTCATCCTGATTATCAAACACCTACAACAAAGTACATTCAAGAGCCGATTTCAGTTTCTGAAGTTATTGGTTATGTTTCTCCTACCAGTGAACTAGTTGATGAACCTGAAATCTCTGAACCTGAAACTGAACTTTCTGTTTTAGAAACATCTTCAGGATTTATTTCACCAACTTCTAGCGATCTTGGTTCACCTAGGGTAATAAATATCGTCACTGACGATCTTCCAGCTGGTCTAATTTCTATTGAAGAACTTACTAATCTAGACGAAGATATATCTCTTCCCGACTCCCCTGAATCTTTAGATCTTAGGGAGCGTGAATCTATTTTCTATAGCCCTATTCGAACTAGTGCTTGGTATCTATCCTTAACAAATTTTTTAGAAAATCCGGGTCTTGCTTTTCATCCACCTCGAGTTCCATTTCATCCTACACCCAGAGGTTACTATCCGCCATCCATTATGGCAGGAGAGTCATCGATGTTTTCTCAGACTCTTGAATCATTTTTACACGGTGATCCTCCTGTTCCTTCGGGATACCAGGCACTATCTGGTACTTTCTTGGGAGCAACTCCTCAACCCATTGAAAACGTGTTATCATCTGGTCTTAATGGTCTTAAAATTGAAACGTCGAACGCAGAACAAATTTTTATGATGTCTGGTAATGTTCCCAATCCTCAACCACAAGGCAGTCAGTTACCGCCTGGGGGGCAACCTCAAGGAAATCCGTTATCGCCTGGGGAGCAACCTCAGGGTAGTCAGTTACCGCCTGGAGGGAAACCTCAAGGTAGTTAGTTACCACCCGGGGCACAACCTCAAGGTAGCTTTTTCCCAGAACAAACTATGGAATCATATTATTTTGGGGGACAACCCCAAAGACTGTACATACCTCAAGGGTATCAACCTTCAGGACAGTACATACCTCAAGGTCAACCCCAAACTCAATATGCTCCTCAGGGTCCTTATCAACCCCAGCCTCAGTACGTGCCTCAGGGTTATCAGCCTCAAGGTCAGTACCCAATTCAAGGTTACCAACAGCCTTCTGGTCAACCATCTATTCAAGGAGCTGGAAATTTACCTCTTAATTATCAACCCTACATTCAACCAGGTTATGGTCCTTATGTTCAACCTTCTGCGGGACAATACCCCGGAATGATGGTGTGGGATCCATCCCAATATCAACAGCCTATGCAGCCTAACGTGCAATTACCTTATCAGCCTGGACAGCCTTTAATTTCTGGTCCAACCCAACAACCTGTCCAGCCAGCTATTCAAACTCCTGCACCTAGTTCAGTTCAGCAGGCAGGACCTAGTTCACCTCAGACTCCGCCACAAACTGCTGCAACCGCTGCAACGACTGTCCAACCTGTAACACTTGTTTCTGGAGTATATGTAGCCCCGAGTTCGGCTACCCCTGTATTCGTGCAAATCCCTCAAGTCTTTGTACCTCAGTCAGGACCTTCAGTTCAGACTTCGGTTCAAATACCTACAGGACAAACCGGTACAAGTATAGTTGTCACAAGTCAACCCCAATTCACGTATCAACCGTACCAGGGACAGCCGCAATTCGGTCCCTATACACAAAATCCAAAATATCAGTATCAACCGTACCCTGGCTATACTTATCAACAGCCTCAACAAACCCAGTTTGGTACGATTAATCCTGGTTTTCCGGGAGGTTACACAATTCCTAATGCAAATCCGATTCCCAGCTATCCTGGGTATCCACCTCCTAGAACTGCTTTGGCTACTCAAGGTTTTCGTGATCCTAACCATCAATTACCATTTATAGCAACTTTAGACTTACCTGATTTGACGCGCCTTACAAATGATCCAATTTTTTATTATCAGTATTGGTCGCCAATGCCACATAAGTTTCCCAGTTATATACCAAAATTCGAAGGTAAGTCAGGAGAGGATCCATCAAATCACGTCATGACTTATCACCTCTGGTGTGCGTCTAATTCAATTATTGATGATTCGATTCGCTTACGTCTTTTCCAAAGGACTCTTATAGGTCTTGTAGCCAAATGGTACATTGAGTTACCACGAGGCTCGTTTCATAACTTTAGTCAGTTAGCAACTGCCTTCTTGACTCATTTTCAATTGCCTGTCAGATACGACAATGGCACAGAATTATTAACTTCACTGAAACAATCCACGTCTACGTATATTTCTGATCATATCCATGAATGGCGATGTAGGAGACGTTTGGTGAAAGTTTATATTTCGGATCAAATTTTGGTGGAATGGTTTGTTAAATCATTGTTACCCAAGATTACTGAAGATGTAGCTAAAGCTAGTGTTGTTACTGAAGAGCAAGTAATTGCTCAAGCTCAGTATCTTGACCTCGTTTATACGCAGTCAGGTACTTTACATGAAAAAATCCCAGACCTTCCAAAACAAGGTCAAATAGCTGCTGCTCCTTCAGGGTCTCATGCCGCTGACGGTATGATTGGTACAGTCAATTCTAAAAGTAAGAAGAAATCTTCAAAGAATTCTTCTCCTATTATAACTTTACCTGATTCCCCGAAAGGAGAATCTTCCCCCGAAGTGTCTGCCGATATTCACGTCGTAGAGACATCTACGACCAAATCGAAATCCGATGGTAAAAAGAAAGGGAAGAATAAAAACAAAAAGAATTCAAAAGAGAAAACTGATAAAGATGAATCCAATGACGAAAAACGTAAACCTCGCTATCCTTATTTCATTTGTGAACAAGATCATTTCACGAAAGAATGTCCATATCGAGCCGAAGTTACGAAATTCGTTAAAGGATCACAACAACCTGTTGTCTTGAAGGATCCTTTTCCAATTCAAGATAGTAAGATGGTTGGTTCTACCTCGACTACTTTTGAAGAACCTATTATGATGATGTCTCATGTAAGGATTGCGACGCGATCGCAAGATTACGGTAGTAAGAATCCTGTTGATGGTAAAGAAGCAGAATCTTCTAATGAAAACGCATCAACTACACCTCCTTCTGTTTCTGGTCCGCTACAGATCAAGAAACAAAATCCAGACTTAATAATCAAACCGCCTGCTAAAGGTGTTCTTCGTAAATCAGCTTTCAATCCACATGCGAGAGCTGCTCAGAATTACAACATTGTTGAAGACTTAGTCGTTTCTCCTTCAGCAATGTCGGCTTTGGAAGTGTTGCAATCATGCCCAGCACAGCGTAAATTGCTATTGTCTGCTATAGGAGCTTTTGACATTCAGGATTCCAATCTTATAATCTTCGATTTAGAAAATAGTACACCTCGCCTACCTCATCAAATGGCTTTCCAGATTCCAGTGTTAGTCAAAAACAGACCCATCTTTCAGACTATGATTGATGAGGGAGCTTCAACGTGTATTATGTCGATTCAGTGTTGGAAATCACTTGGTTCTCCTACACTTAACCAATCTCCGACAATTCTAAAGGCTTTTGATGGTCGAGGTTTTCAACCTTTTGGTATTTTGCAGGATTTACCCATAGGGGTCGAAGGTAAAATAGTAAATCTAGATGTGGAAGTGGTTGATGCCCCTCTAGATTACAACCTTCTCCTAGGTCACAGTTGGTCTTATGCTATGACTGTTGTTGTTTCTTTGGTCTTTCGACTCATAAAATTTCCATATCAAGGAAAGATCGTTACAATAGATCAGTTAACTTATTTCTCTTCCAACCCAGCCTCTACAGAAACAATCCAGCATGTTGGTAAAATGGCTATCCCTTATAAGGATGTTGGAGTAGGATTGATTAAAGATTCTAGTTTACTAGGAAATTTTTCCTTTCCTCCTCCTAATGTATCACCTGTTGTTGCAAATATTCACATGATTTCGTCAGACACTGTAACGTTTGATGATCCTTGGATCGTACCTTCCGAGTCCGAGTTAGATTCAATTGATGGCATGATGCCTTTGAGTCCATTTGAAATTGCATATCAGGCTGTACAGTCACTTTCCAACCCCTCTTCAACCAAAATTGATCCAATGAATGGGATTCATGAAGAATCACTTTCTATATCTAGTTCAGTTACAACGACATTTCCTGAACTTGTTTATACTGATGAACAAATTCGTGAGTTTTTGTCTGTTGACGATTTACCATGGGAAGATCTACATCACCGATCTTCGTTTTTACCTGAGCTAGATCATTTGGAAGATGATTTTGCTTCAATTTTTACTGCTGAATATGTTAAAGAACCACAGAATCCTTTGCAAAATCCTAATTCTGAGTTAAATTTGGAAAATATATCTCGAACGGTTCCCATTGACATTTCAGTAAAACCAGGAATAATTGAAAACATTCATATAGGTGCTTGTTGTACAGAAGATGAAATTCAAATTTATAAAGCCCTATTTCAAGAATTCCGTGATGTGTTTTCCTGGTCTTATGAAGAAATGCCAGGAATTGATCTGTCAATTGTTGTACATGAAATTAAGACTTACCCGGATGCTAAACCTGTTCGTCAACGTTTACGTCAAATTCATCCTAGAAAAGTTGCTGCGATTAAAGCAGAAGTAGAAAAATTACTTCGTGCAGGATTCATATATCCAATCCCCTTAACGGAGTGGGTATCAAATATTGTTCTTGTGACTAAAAAACAAGGAACAGTAAGAGTATGTATCGATTATAGGGATATTAATCGAGCTTGTCCCAAGGACAATTATCCAACCCCCTATATCGATCAAATAATTGATGATTGTGCTGGCAGTGAAATGTTTTCTTTTATGGATGGCTTTTCAAGCTACAATCAAATAAACATACTCCCTGCTGATCAACCGAAAACATATTTTATTTGTCCATGGGGGACGTTGCTTATTGCAAACTACCTTTTGGATTAAATAATGTTGGAGCAACTTTTCAACGGGCTATGTCTTATGCATTTCATGACATTAAACACATTGTGCAGCCTTATCTCGATGATTTACCTGCTCATTCGTTGCATAGGGCCGACCATCTCACTCATTTACGAGCCATCTTTATAAGATGTCGGCATTATCGAATTAGGTTGAATCCACACAAATGTGTTTTCTGTGTAGAATCGGGTCGTTTACTGGGATTTGTTGTTTCAAAAGCAGGCATTCGCGTCGATCCGTCGAAAGTCGAAGCTATTGTTAAATTGCCTCCTCCTTCGACTTTACGCCAACTCCAAATTTTGCAGGGGAAAGCAAACTTTTTACGTCGATTCATTCCTAACTATGCCGAGCTTACAAAGGGTTTTACCCGATTGTTGAAATAGAACATTCCATTCTTTTGGGATGAGATCGTTGATCGATCTTTTGATGCACTTAAACACGCGTTGACCCATGCACCGTTATTGCATCCTCCCAACTATAATTAGGATTACTTTTTGTATCTCGCTGCTTCTCATTCCACCATTGGGATGGTATTAGTGCAGGAAGATGAATCTCACAATGAACATGTGATTTATTATCTTAGTAGAAATCTGCATCCGACCGAGATCAAATACACACATGTGGAGAAATTGGCCTTGGCAGCTGTTCAAGATGTCCAACGTTTTAGACATTACATCTTGTTACGTAAAACCACAGTAATTTCTAATTGTAACCCTATGATGTATATTTTAACCAAACAATTGCTAGGGGGAAAATATTCCAAATGGATAGTTATCCTGCAGGAATTTGACTTGGAATTTGAAAAATCCAAGGCAAAGAAATCTTTGGTATTTGCGGAACTAATGTGTGATTTCCCCTCTACTGATACTGAAACAGTGGCAGAAGAGTCCATTGCCGACAAATCATTGTTTCTTATTAGTACTCTTGATCCATGGTATGGAGATATTATTGTTTATCTCCAAACTCAAACTTTTCGGCCCGAAATCTCACAATCTCAGTGACGGAAAATACGTTTCCAATCCCAACAGTATAATATTATTGGTGATACACTTTATCGTCGTGGAGTGGATTCTGTTTTTCGACGTTGTCTTACTCATGATGAAGCTGAAAAGGTTTTAAATGATTTCCATTCTGGAGCATGTGGCGGTCATATGTCTGGGTATGCCACTGCCCAAAATATATTGTGCGCTGGTTATTTCTGGCCATCATTATTCAAAGATTGTATTTATACGGTCTGGAAATGCCACAATTGTCAACTTTTTTATCGTAAAATGCGCGTGCCACCCGCTCCTCTTCACCCTATAATTGTTGTTGGTCCTTTCGCAAAATGGGGTATCGATTTTATTACATGTAACCCTCACTTGGCCGGGGGGCATGCGTATATTATCTTGGCATTAGATTATTTTACTAAATGGGCCGAGGCGATGCCTAAATTTTCGGCTGATGGCAAGACTGCTGCAACTTTCGTATTCAATCACATAATTGCTAGGTTCGATGTTCCTCAAGCTATTATTACGGATCATGGAAGTCATTTTCGAAATGTCATGATGACTGAACTAACAGACCAACTTGGCCTGCGACACGATAGTTCCACTCCGTATTATCCACAAGCCAATGGTCTAGTTGAAGCCATTAATAAAGTTTTAGTCACCATGATCAAACGCATTATTGGTATTCACAAAATGAATTGGCATTCCATGTTATTTTCAGCACTTTGGGCATATCGAACCTCAGTCAAAACATCAACTGGTTTCACTCCTTTTCAACTCGTTTATGGTTTGGAAGTTGTGTTGCCGATTGAATGCGAAATTCCGTCACTGAAATTAGCCATAGAATTACTCCCAGCTACGTCTGAAGAGGAGAAACATTTCTTGTACTTGGCTCAACTAGATGAGAATCGAAGAAATGCTGCAATAGCAAACAAGGCTCATGTTAAAAGGATAAAAGCTCAGTATGATAGAAGTGTGACCCCTCGAAATTTTTCAGAAGGAAACCTAGTTTTACTTTATGATCAAGCTAACGACAAGCTAGGAGCTGGGAAATTCGTGCCTATGTGGCATGGTCCTTACATTGTTAAACGAAAGTTAGCAAAAGGAGCCTATGAGTTAATAGATTTTGACAGTGTCTTTTTGGATAAACCCAGAAATGGGCTTTATCTAAAGCGATATTATGCTTAAAACGTGGTGTGGAGATTTTTTTAGATTAGATTTCTTTACTGGTGGTGTGTTTTAGATTAGAAAAGTGTGCCTAATTTAGAAGTGTGTTTTTATCACTATTCCTGATTATCTAAGTTTTACTCTTGATATTGCAGATGTCGACGGCTCTTCAAACTTACATTGGTTTTGCTGATGGTGCTTGTCGTAGTACACGGAACATTTCTTCCGCAGCTTGGGTTATTTATTCACCCGCTGACGAGTTAATATCCATGCATGAGGTAAGCCTTGGTCAAACAACGAATAACATTGCCGAGTATAGTGCAGTGATTGAGTTATTGTCTAAATCCATATCATTTGGAATTCGGAGTTTGATTGTTAGGTTGGATTCTGAACTTGTTGTATTACAGCTTAACAGGGTCTATACCATTAGGAATCCAGTGTTATTACGGTTATTTTTAAGAGTTCGTCTCTTGGAACGTGAATTTGATTATATCAAATATCAACATATTCCAAGACATTTAAATACATTAGCAGATGCAGTTGCTTCTAGTATGATAAATCAACATTTGCAATAATCAAAACAGTAAATCAAACAACATCCAGAATATGCACACAGATAGCCGGTAAATAGTGATATATCATAATATAGGAGTGTTTTCAAAAATATACATCGTCTTCGATCATAGGTTGAAAAACACCTTATGATCGGTAAAATGATAACACAAAAAGTCAAAATATGAGTCTACAACACGATCATCCCATCACTGATGATGATCATGATAAGAGACCACTGCTCGGGCCACCCTACATAGGAACCTCCTCAAAGGTCCTGGAACACCAATCACGTATCTCTGCAACCTGAGTGGAATATCATCTATGCTCGTCTCTGGAATGTCTAGAGTCAAGCGCTCTAGATGATGCTCTAAATCAGTCAAAATCTCCGCTGATTGGCCTGCTGGGGCTGGTGCGGCTGCAACTAGTTGTCTTCTCTCATAAGGTTGGAGATGGGCTGGTCGCTATGGACCCACATCTGTATTCAAAAAACTTTTGGTTATTAGTTTTCAAGACGATAAAAAATAAAAAAAAAATAGAATTTAGCAAAACACTGAAAAATGATTATACCTGAGTCATCCCACTATTCCCTTGCTGGGAGAGCCATCTCTCGGTCACCGCGGAAATCTATCCCGGCGTATGGAAATTCCTCTATCACAAAAAGTTGGCGATCCAGCCAACGAAAATATGCATAAGGAAATCGAACAATCTCAGTACCCTCGACAGCATGACGAGCCATCAATGCGGACCAACGAACCATCCTAGGTTCTTGAAGTCGACCGACATCAACAGCGATACTCTGTGGAGCTAACATGGGGATCCTCTCTAGAGCAAAAGAAACTACGATGGATCCATATCCAAATTTATTTAATTTTCCATTTTTTTCTCTGGTTAGTTGGCCTTTTACATTAGCCAACACAACTTCACACCAGTTAAAGATGGTGCCGCGAAAACAATCCACAGCAATACGCATTTGGGAACCAATAGCTACATGCAGCGCAGCACTCCCACACATTTTGGTAACAGTAAAAGCAATAAATTTCAATTCGGGACGGATGATATGTTTTATATCAATCCGTTTGTCCCTAGGGTTTGCCTGGTTATTGCAGAATTCTAGTTGAAGACTAGCGACAGACTGGCCACCTGGCTTAGTCCCAAAAAAAGAAACTTGTTCACCCCTCTTAGACAAACCAGTCAAAAAATATATATCCTCCAGCTCAATTTCGAGCCGGTGGCCGCCAATAAAGAAGCACTGGTCCTGTATATTCCATCTGTTTAACAACCATGTCAGGAGTTCTACTTGTGCCCTCATGCCTGAGATGGACCAAAACTTGTATAAACCGCATGCTCTTAATGACTGCCGTGTAGGAAAATGGAGTATTGCGGCTTCATCCACGTCCGCATGTTCACGTTCTCTCCAAATCAGCATCTTGTTAATCCTACAATGCATAAAAAGGCAAGTTAGAACAATCTTATTTCAAAATTTTTGGGAAATAAATGAGAAATGAGGGTTTTAAATTCAACCGCGTGGGTACTGCACCCAAGCTTTGTAAACAGTGCGTAGACACGCACGCGTACTATGTTTTGGGTGCGGACCTTTGACTTTTTTCCTTATAGAAAAAAGTCGGGGTCCGCAGGTCATGTGTGTCTCACCTGCAGACCCCCGCGAGTGAATTTTTTAACCATATTTTTCCCTAAAAAAGCAACCTAAAGCCTAAAAACGAATTTGAAATGGATGAAATACAAGATTAAGAGGTCGTGGATTACCTGGGACTGACGGTTTTCGATTTCGCTGGACGGATTTTCCAGAATCTTCACAGGAACTTTCTTACCCAAAAGCTTTTTACTTTTCACTCTGAACTTGAACGGTAAAAATGAAATTGAAAAAAGTCCTTTTTATAAGTTTTTTCGAATAGATGAATTTTAAATTTTTTTATTTTTCACTTTAAAGGTATTTTTTAGAGCATTTTTACTTATCTTAAACAGGTATGTGTAATGTTTCAAGTTTTTGTGTAGAAATTGGATTTTTCAGGAGAATTGATCATTTTTTAACAAAGAGTACAATTTTATCCCTTTTTCGAACTCGTTAAAACTTACCAAAAAAGTGAAACCTCCGAGTTCTCTTTTAAGCCCTTTCCAGACTCTCTAAATATGAAAAGATTGTCGAGTACTTGATTATTCGAACTCGTTCAAGTAAATGAATGATCGTCCCTTCAGTATAAGTTTACCCCTTTTCCAGACTGAAATGGACTATTTACGAAAAAGGTATACGTTGACTAATTACGGTCAATAGAGTTCTCTCCCGCATTATTTTATTCTTTTTCGGGCTCGAGAGACTAAATTTACGAAAAATTACACCCATGGAGTTTTCTTAAGTATTTTCTTCTGACTCCCTAAAATTGAAAAACACCGAGTTTCTCCTATACTGGACTCGTTAAAATTTAACAGTAAAGGACCTGTTCAATTTTAAAAATAGGAACGAACCACTCCTTCTTAGGGTTCGAAGTTTAAACTAAGTTGGACTCATCCGAAGGATGAGCTTATAAGCAAGCAAATGTTATCCTCCTCAAGCTTGTCAAAAATAAAGAGGTACTTGCCAAAAATGGTGGGGGAAAAAAGAGAAAAATGGGCGTGTTTGTTGTATTTTAAATTTTTCAAAAATCCAGTCAACCACTCTTGAACACGACACTTTTTTTCCACCTGGGTTGGGAAATCCTTTGCCTAACAGTTAATCAAACCACATTGAAAGTCTTCAGCCAGTTTCTGGGTATTAGCTTTGGGTCAATTGTCACCAAGCCATCTGCAGTGTCGTTATGTGTTCAAGAGAACAGTTCAAAAAAACCATTCATCTGCAAAATAGTTGTCATCCATTTTGACCATCCATGAGTTAGTCCTTGCCGATAATATTTTCAAAACTTGATATATGATTTCGTGTTGTGGGCTTGCCTACGACATATCACTTTCTATCGACATCAGCACATTATCTAGGAAGTTGATCCAGAAATTGTCAGTACCTTGAAATCTGCATGCCTCAATGGCAGGTTTCTCGCCTTCGACGACAGGTTGCATCATTGACCTTCGATCGAATGATTCCATGACATGTTCAACTTCATCTCATTCATTCACATTTCATGGATTGTACTGGGTGCTTTGAGAGCCATTGACATTACTGGTGGTTACTCTCACACTTGTTAACAGTTTACATCAATGACTGGTAATCAAGTGGTTTCTACCATGTTCGACTTCAACACATTTATTCACATGGATAGAATCGTACCAGTTCGAGATGCGGAAATCAAGACCCTGGATCTAGTTTCCACCATCCAAGCTACGAGGAATTTTGTTATCATCTATACAGTAGACTATTTATAAACAGATGGCTGCATCCATACTGTATCTACATATATCTGTACTATGATGTATACAAAATCATTCCTGTATCAGAACAATTTAAGTTAGTTCTAGTTAGTTTTGATCTGAGTATGGGAATGCCTACCTCAGCGATGATATGATTACATATATATATTTTGCATTGAATGTTTTTACAGGTTCCGACTGGGGTGTCCACAGGATGATCCTTGAAATGATAAAGTACTACACTCTTCATATATGACAGACCTCAGTTTCATCTATTCCAGACTTTGCACTTTAGGGGGCAATCTGTTACACAAAAAATTGTCATCCTAACATTCTGCTATGAGTATGAGCTCATTATTACTCATACTTCCTCCTTTTGCAAGTCTATCATATCAGTTTCTCATGTCAAGCTTTGAAAATCAGAGAAAAGTTCCTGAAAATCCCCTAAACTTTGGTATCGCACTTTCTCTATTCATTGCCTGCGGTCCCGCACCTAAAGTTCAGATCGCCTGCGGAACCATACCGCACGTTCTTTGTGTTATAGGTGCGGACCTCTGTAAAATTAAAAAAGGCGAGAAAGTAAATTTAAAAAGTTGATTTCAGATCAATTCTAGAAGATTCTGGATGGGAATTTTTGGGAATGGATACGCTTTGATAAGGTTCATGCATCCCTTACCTTATGGAGCTAACCCCTTGACGTAAGGAACTTATCCCTTTGAAGGAGGATTCTATCCCTTCATATTTGGAACAGAAAAACCTCCTCTTTTCCATTATAAAAAGAGGCATTGGGTAGCCTCAAAGGGAGTTGGAGCTTTAGAATATTTGAAGATAAGTGTTGTTGAGATTCAGACTCAGTTAAACAAGACTTTTGTGAGGAGAGATCACATACCTCTATTTGTCTTGATTGAAAGAGTGTAGAGCTTGTCAAAGTAGAGGAGACTCCTGCTTCGGACCCCGGGAAGGCCTGTGCAACATCAAGGCTCAGGTTGTAAGGTTTTCTTTCTTTTGAAATTAATACAAATATACTCATTTTTCTCAATAAGTTGTTTGTTCATGGTTTATTTCATAGATTCCTTGATCACTATGATAAGCATGGTTTATGATAATGTCTATACAGGTGCTATGTAATACTTTTCTTGTTTGTGACTGCAGGTTTACAAACGAAACTCCTTCAAGCGCGTGAAGGACAACAACAAATTCAAACAAGCACTGGACATAAGGTAGGTCTTTTAACACCTATATAGAGCTTTTCATATATCACATATGCTTAGAGAAAGATTAGTTTATTTGGCTGTTTTTTGCTAGATACTTTTAGTACTAGGGAGATCGGTTTTGTCCGCAATAATGATTTATCCGTACAACAATGATGAGTCAGTTTCAAAGATCCAAACTCCTCCTCTTTCTCTAGATAAGGAAAAGAAACCATTGAAGGAAGAAATTAACCAAAAGGCTACTACATCCTCATCTGTGGGCCAAGAGCCCAACCCTCCAAAAGTTGAGAAGCCTCCCGCTCCACCTCTGAATTCATCTAACCAACCTAGGGAACATACTAAAACAACTCAGGTTGAAAAATTACCAATCAACTTTAATCTCCAAAAATAATTAGAAAAGGTGAAAATATCAGTCCCTCTTAGTGAATTATTGAAGCAGTTATCCTACAAAGCCCAAGTGTCCCAATTCATGCATCCTTCCTGCACTACTCCCTTTCCAGATAGTCTAAATCTCTAAGAAGAACAACCCATGGTTTTTTTCGGACCCCATGTAGAAAAGAAGGACTCATCCACACCTTCATCCTATGTGGCCCTGGTAATAAACAATTTTTGTTACATAATTGTATGGTAGACTCAGGGGCATCACACAACCTCCTCCCATTGTCTGTCATGGAGCAGCTCGGGTTGTAGATTACAAGGCCATATAAAGATCTGTATTCATTCAACTCCAAGAGAGTAAAATGTTTAGGGATGATAAATTATCTGGTTGTAAACTTGGCACAGATTCCTGCAAAAAGTGTGGTTATGGGTATAATAGTAGCATATATACCAACAAGATTTGGTATTGTGTTATCCAGGTCCTAGGATCCAAGATCGAAGGATCAATAAATCTTGACTTAACCTATGCCACTATCCCCGTTTTTGGTGGGGAAGAGAGGAGGTTGTACAGAGAGTCAAGGTTCATGAAAATGGCTACCTGAGCTTATGGTTCAACTAACATCCCAATATATGGAAAATATTTTGAACTATCTTGCCTAATGTTGGAGGACAATGAGGTTCTCCTTCAAGAAACAAAGGTTTTCCCTCCTAAATGGATCGACCTCAATAAGGAAGAAGAAAATGATATTTGGACCTTATAATTTGACAGAGCTTACTCAAGGGAAGGAAACAAGGCAGGTGTTCTGCTAATATCTCCTGAAGTCTACTTGATTCCCCTTTCTTTCAAGTTGGAATTTGAAGCCACAGATAATGTAGCTGAATACGAAGCATTTTTGTTAGGATTGCAAGCGGCAAAGAATATGAACATCCAAAGCCTCAAAGTGTTTGGGGATTCAAAATTTGTGGTGAAGCAAGTGAGAAGTGAATTCCAAGCAGAGCGTCCTCGCCTCAGGGCTTATAGAAATGAAATGTGGGATTTGGTAGAAACATTTTTCCTAGCATTCAATATCCAATTCATGCCTTGGGACAGAAATCGGATGGCAGATTCACTAGCTGTGGTAGCTAGTAATTTTTGTCCCCCCCAAAATCCAGTGCTCAGATATTAAATAGAGGTGCGGTATCCATTCCAGATAATGCTAAACACTAGAAAGTATTTGAAGATGAGGAGAAAATCAAACACTTCATGGAGATGGTGGGAGAATTATCCAGTACAGTAATAGACCTAGGAGATGGTGCAGAAGCCGAAGAACCAAAAAAAATATGGGAGGAAACTCTCGTTGGACACAAAGTTCTTCAACTGAAGGGAAACGTTATCCCCAGGGGTCTAGTACCCGTGGAGAGGCTCTTTGACAAGAACAACATCTCGGTGAATCCTCATAAGCCAGTGCTTGATGAGCTAGTGAGATATTTAAATATTGGGATCGATGAAGACCCGAAGCTGATAAAACTATCGAAAGGGGTCCCTGGAGAATATCAGTGAAAATACCTTACATTATTCAGGTTTTACAAAAATGTCTTCACCTGGTCATATCAATATTTGAATACTTTTGATGTGGACGTTATATAGCACAAAATCCCCCTCAAAGAAGATGCTAAGCCACACAAACAGAAGTTAAGGTAGATAAATCCACTCCTTTTGCCCGCCATTGAGAAATAAGTCAAGAAGTTGCTGCAAGCAAATATTATTATGCCCCTAAGGTATTCAGAGTGGGTAGAAAACCTGGTACCTGTATGGTGAGATCAGACTTTGTGTGGATTTTAGAAATTTTAATAGGGCTTCACTCAAAGATAAATATCCCCTCCCAAAAATGGATCACATCCTCGAGAAGGTCATGGGATCCTCTCGTATGTCCATGATGGATGGATTCTCTGGATATAACCAAGTGGGAGTGCTCCCAGAGGATCATAAGAAAACGGTGTTCACCACACCCTGGGGAAATTTTATGTATGCCAAGATGCCCTTCGGCCTCATAAACGTCGATGCTACCTTTCAACGAGCCATGGATATCGCTTTCGTCGGGGACCATGACAAGTTCATGGTTATCTACTTAGACGATATCATTTTCTTCTCCAAGAAAGACGTTGAACACATCGAGCACCTAAAATGAACCTTCGATAAGTGTTGCAAATATGGTCTATCTCTAAACCCTCAAAAATTATTATTTTCTCTTGAAGAAGTGAAATTATTGGGACACATAGTAACCAGGGAAGGGGTGAATATCGATCCTCAACGGGTGGAGGTGATAAATGGAATTCCATTACCAAGAAATAAGAAGGAGGTGAAAGTATTTTTGGGAAGGATAAAATTTGTAAGACGGTTTATACCCCATTATGCAGAGATCGTAAGGAACATTATAGAGATTCTAAAGAAGGATAGCGAAGTAAGTTTGACTGCCCAGTCCAAGGAATCCTTTTTCAAAATCAAACAAGCCTTTTCTGAGGCGCCTGTCTTGGCTGGCCCAAACTATCTGAAACCTTTCCTGATTTTTTCTTTTGCATCGCCTCACACAATATTCGCAGTGCTGTTGCAAAAAAACAGCGATGGGCATGAGCATCATATTGCGTTCTTCAGTCAAGTGCTTAGAGACGAAGAGTTGAAATACAACATATTGGAGAAACAATCATATGCCTTGGTCAAAGCCCTGAAATATTTCCAAGTGTATATTTCGCAATCCAACATCATTGCTTATGTACCCACTGCCACTGTGAAAGATATTTTGGTATAGGGAAATAGTGAAGGGAAAATAGGTAAATGGATAGAAAATATACAAGAGTACGAAATGGAGATTAAATCCACTAAACTGTTCAAAGGCCAGGGGTTGGCGAAGATCATGTAGGAGTCAAATTGTCAGGCCCTGGGGATAGATCTGTCAATTTCAAGTAATGAAGGGAAGGGTGATACAGGAATGTAGTCTGAAATAGAAGCCTACACACAGAAGACACATGTAAAGTACCTGCTTTCCCCCTAGTGCAAAGATATAGTGGAATACCTTTTAACGTTGAGATGCCCACCTGAGTTCGAAAAAATGAATTACCACACCCTGCGACTGAGGTCTTAAAAGTTCACAGTAGAAAACGGGTGGTTGTATTGGAGAGACTCGTTGGGAATATTGTTGTTATGCTTAACAGATCATGAAAATAAGGAGGTGATAAAGGAGTTTCATGGTGGCATATGCGGTGGGCATTACAACTGATGCACAACGGTTCATAAGATACTCAAGGCTTGTTTATTTTGGCTGAGTTTGTTTGGTGGCATTCAAGCTCATGTAAGAGCCTGTGAAAAGTGCCCATAATTTTCTGAGAGACAGGAATTTGCACCTCTCCCACTCATCTCGGTGCACATTGAAGAACCACTCAAGAAATGGGGGATTGAATTCATTGTGGAAATTCACCCAGCGTCCAGCAATAAACACCGATGGATTCTTACCACCACATATTACTTTACTAAGTTGGTCAAGGCGATGCCAGCGAGAAATTATATCGACACCGTGGTGATCAAATTCCTGGAAGAAAATATAGTGGCAATATTCGGTTGCCCAGCAAAGAAAATTATTGACAATTCCCATGCCTTCAAGTCCCTGAAGTTCATAAAATTTTTTCAAAGGTAAAAAATCCTGCTCGGGAATTCCACAACATATTATCCCAAGGGGAACGGATTGGTAGAATCATCCAACAAAACCCTGGTAAGGATTTTGAAGAAGACAATTAGTGAGAATCGGAAGAATTGGGATTCCCAACTAAAATTCAGACTCTAGGCAAGCAGGATTACGACCAAAAGGTCCACAGGAAAATCTCCATATGAGTTGGTATATGGTAGGGCAATAGTTTTCCCCACACAAATTGCACTACCAGTAGCCCGATTTTTTCACGACAGTGAGGAGGAGCCAAATCCCCTCACAAGGAGAATGAACCAACTGGTTGAGCTCAGTGAAAACAGGGAGCAAGTGAATCTCAGGACAGATAACTATTAAGAAAAAATGAAGATTTTGTCTAAACATAAGGCTAAGAACTGAGGTTTTCAAGCAGGAGACCTGGTACTAAGATGGGACGTCAGAATATCTGGCAAAGGAAAACATGGGAAGTTTGATCCACTCTAGTTTGGACCATTCGGAGTTGTTGAGGCCAAAGGAAACAACACCTTCTTGCTGGATAATTTAGAGGGAGATATACTTGAGATGCCTGTCAATGAAAAATTTCTAAAGTTCTATTTCTAGCACTGACATGGGCATCTTTAGCCCATTGTACATATCCTTCCACTGTAAATGTTCCATTTTTATCTTTCTTCCTTCTTTATCTTTAGATTATATTTTAATTTTTTTTAAATATACAATAATGACTCCATTCGCCCGAGAGAACACAAGCATTTGGTCTGTAGGTTCTCAATGCACTTGAGGCAGCACGTTGTCCCCAAGTGGAGCCAATGTTGGCATGTGAATACACAAATAGAGGTATCATTGCGCGAATAGCCAAGTGCAAGACATGGGAGAAGTGAAATAGTAATGGGGAGTTGCGCGCAGTCGAGGAGGTAGGCCACTGACCGCATAACCCACGACAAAGCACCATGCACTGACTGCGCAGCTCATCAAAACACATAAAAATAGGTCCATCGGTATTCAAACCGGATGGAAAGGGCCTAGTTGACTCGCCAGAACCGATGACGTCAGCAAGCGGGCTAGCCAACCACAGGGGCTCTGGGGGCTGAAGTTCTAATCCATCGCGGGTTCTTCGGCCCGCCCAAAATCCAATGGGTACCTCTCGTCCTGCAGCGCAACATGAAGGTAAATGTGGTAAGTTAAAATTCAAAGTACGAAGCCGGTACCATGTGTTGGGCATGTGGCCTCTCACCTACCTGGTCGACCTTGTCCAATCTCCCTGCGCCATGTGTCCTCTTGTTGACGTCATCCCTCTAGTTGTCATCTCCTTCCTCACTCTAAAAGGACCATTTCCCTTTGTGTTTTACGCTTGACCGTTGTTTTTCCTACCATTCGTACACTTACCAAGATTATCACCTGGGTAAAAATCACAGCCTCTGTAGGTCTTCCCTCACGTCGCTCTCGTCGCCTCAAGTATTTTTTCTATCCCTTATTTTTTTCTTTTACTGTGTTTGTCTAATTATGGTTCAAAAAATGAACAAGACCGTTCCCGAAACCCCACAAGCCCGAGAGGCCAGGACCACCTGCGGTCCTAACCCACTCATGGACTCCCAAGCCCAACATTGTGACCCCATTTACCCTTTTAATTTGGCCAATATACGGTCTGATCTCTTGGGCTACAAATGGCAGGGTGAGGATTTTTTTAGGGTGGTGGACTCAGGGATTTACTACCAAATTTCCCCATCATTTCATCACTTCCATGAATTTATAGCCTAGCTTGCTAAGGCTTATATCGAGCAAAGGGTTTCTTTCTTTCGGCACAAGGAACTAAGATACTCGAAATCACCCCTCAGCTAATTAGGAAAGACCTATGTTATCCTCCCTCCTACGACTGGGTCGAGTTCACCAAGGTAACCCTGATGTGCCATTTATCAAACCTTCCTATCGAGAAATAGAGGTCCCTTCTAGAGCTAATTACCGCGTCTCATGTGTCTACTCTCCCACCCTCAAAGAAATTCCCTCTTTCTCTCTTCCTCGAGACCATCCAACCTATCCTAGCAATCATTTCGGGTATGTTGTGGGTAGACAATGCTGGTTGGGTAACTAACTCTTGTCTAGGATTCGTCGACCTCATGATGCAGCCTGGTGTTCTGCTTGACATTCCTACTTTTTAGGCCTCAGTCATTCAAGATCAATTCCAAGACCTATCAACTTCAAGTTGATTCAAGTACTATTCTCTGGTGTTCTATTTTTTCATGTTCGCACATGCAGGCAAGTTCAAGGGCTTAGGCCTAGACAAGTTCTCTAAGAAAGGGGAAGAGAAAATATATGTATTTGAGTGCACCCTTTCAGTTCGACAACACCCCAAAGGTAGGGGATACACGAAATTCATCACGGATATCATTTCCAAGGCCTATGAAATTATACATGGTTACCTTCCGCCCAAGATTTTTCCTGAACAGAAAGAGTTGCTCCAGTTCAGTGAGACAAACTATGTAGCGGACTGGTATTTTTTTTAGAATAATAATGAAATCAGGGTTTATGGTTCTGAGCTTCCTCTTTTCCATCTACCAGCCTTCACGCCCATGACAATTTTTGCCCTTGAGTTCATCAGGCAAGTCCTGATTGCAAACCAAACTCATTTTGTGCCCGCAAAGAAGGGTTATATCTTAAAGCTCCCGAATGTAGTAGGGTATTTTTCCATCAACTCAAGGCATGCACTTCCTCTAGCTAAGGGGCTTCTTCAGAACATGAACTTCCTATAAAGAGACGTATCGCACTATGACCCTAAGGGAGTCATTTCACAAAGAAGGAAGAAGATTAGGTCTTCAACATATGAACATGAACCTAGACCTCAAGTTGAATGAAAGCTAACTCTGATTCATGGTCTTTGGATATAGAGATGGAGGCAGACTCCCCAATTTCGGAAGGAAGCTCTTGAGGAGATAGTGCGCAGAATGAGGAGGCTCGGGACCAAGAAAGTTACAGGATGGTATAGGATTTCATGGAAGTGGAAGAGGAAGGCCACGTCAACAAAAATCAAGGACCAAAGGACCTGAAGGACAGATCATGGAGCAACCTAACGATGTGGTCCCTGAGTATATAGACCGAGGTAAAGATAATTTGAGGTTTTGGATTTCTCTAGACACGGCTTCTTCATAGGTGCCTTCAACGTATTCACAAATAGTTACCCACGGGGAGGGTCCTTTCAAAATAGACATTGGATCAGGAATGGATTGGCCTATAGAATATATCTAACACAGTTTTTATATCATGTAGAAATTACACCAATGGATTCAATCCGATCATGCAATGTACTAAAAAAAGATATTGAATCCTAATACAATATTTGCAGAATATAAATCACGATCACTTAATCACATGCAGGTAAGAGAAAGAAGTAAATCAATTGCAAAACACAATATTTTCCTGGGGAAAGCAACTGCTCAAAACCCCTCCATATATTTATTGTATAATTAGCCATGGAATCATGAAACAATACAATGCATGTGTGCTCACCACAACCTCATACACTCTACCAATTGTCTCACATTGATCTACGCAAAATTGGACCAATAAATATCCAATTTCTAGCCCAACTTTAGTCTTCCTTGATCACGCAATCCCTAGGAAAAATAATTCCTATTAAATAGGAATTCTAACCTTCCTTCACTGTGCAATCCATCATGGGCTTCCTGTGGCTTTATACTTGCGCTCAAGAAATTCACTAATAATACAATTGATAGTTTACTTGCTTTTAACCTTTGTCTCAGCTAGGTCGTCATTAGAATTGACATGCATGCATCTATTAATAGTGAATCGTCAGTTACTTGGTAGATCACTACTCGTGAATTAAATCTATTTTAATTCACTTGATCTTCCACTAGCTCATCATTCAGTTAGAACTAGTCAGACTAATTTTAACTCAATTAATTTGAGTTAATTGATTGCACTCACACCACACTAGTGCTACAACTGCAACTGGACCCTGTAAATAATAGAATCACTCTACATGCCTACTATTTGACCCTCAACTCAAAATTCTTGAGCTAAATAAGTCTATCACACTTAGTTAACTATTACAAGTTGTTATGAGATAATATTACAATTTATTTTCCAATTTATTTAAAAATTGGACGCCCACATTAGCACTAATGTATCACTGAATTCCTCACTCATGTGAGACCTGGAATCTCACACTAGTATGTGGTGCATTTTCTTGTTTAATTTCAAAACTCCCTCTCAACAAGAAAGGGATTATATGCTACCCCTATCCTGCCTCTGTGGTATTCGAATTTTCTCTTCGCAATCGCCTTCATCAAGATATCTGCATCTTGATTTTTCATGGGAATGTACTGCAATAACATAATGCACCTTTGAACACAATCTCTGGGATGGTGGTACTGGATGTCAATATTCTTGGACCTGTCATGGAATACCAGATTAACTGAGAGTTTTATGCAACTCTATTTATCACAATGTATCACCGTCATATCCATCTGATGACTAAACAATCCAACAAGTATCTTCCTCATCCAAATGGCCTCACATGCAGCCTGACTAGCTGCCATGTACTCTGCCTCGGCTGAACTGAGTGTAACTGATCTCTGCTTCCTGTTGTGCCAAGAAACTGTTGTTGATCCTATGCTGAAGATGCCCCCTGATGTGCTCTTCCTGTGTGATGGACTACCTGCCCAACCTGCATCGGTGAAGCCTTGAAGCTTCACTCCTTATGTATGTATGTACCATAATCCATACTCTGTAGTGCCCCTAAGATATCTAAAAAACTTTCTTCCCCGCCTTCCAAAAGAGATTCGTTGGATTAACCATAGCTTGACTCAGTTGGTTAATTGTATAGCATATGTCTGGTTGTGTGTTCACCAAATACATAAGTGAACCCACAAGCTGCCTCTAAACAACAGAATCCACTACCTCACCTGAAGTAGCATCCTCCTTCCTCCAGTTACCTACAAGAGGAGTCTCTATGGGTTTGCTACCTTCCATGTGCAACTTCCTTAGAATCTCCTTGGCATACTTACCCTGAGATAAAAATAGCTCCCCATCTCTTTTCCATATTTCCAAGCCAAGGAAATAGTGCAAGAGCCCCACGTCCTTCATCTCAAACTCTCTTGCAAGATCCTCTTTGCAAGAAGTTATGAGTTTCTCATCACCTGTCAGTATAATATCGCCAACATAAAGTACAATAATCAAAATCTTACCATCAACCACAATATGATATAGGTTCGAATCCGCTTCACTCTTTTTGAAGCCCAACCTAGTGAAATAGTAGCCAATCCTGGTGTACCAAGCACAAGGTGCTTGCTTTAGCCCATACAGTGCTCTCTTGAGTCTGCACACATGTGACTCCCTGTCAAAGTTCTCAAAACCTTCTGGCTACTCAATGTACACTTATTCCTCAATAATTCCATTGATAAAGGTTGTCTTTACATCCATATGATGTATCTGCCACCCCATATGTGTTGAGAGTGTAAGGATAGATATAATTGATGAGTACCTTGCAACCGGTGCAAAATTCTCCTCATAGTCAATCCCCTCTACCTATGAGAATCCTTGGGCCACAAATCTAGCCTTGTATTTCTCCACACTCCCATATGTTGCTTGCTTCACCTTGTAGATCCACCTGGATCCAACCACTGACTTCCCCACTAGTCTTGGAACCACTTCACATGCATTGTTTCTGATAATGGAGTCATACTCCTCAACCATGGCATCAACCTATGTTGGTTGTTTCATTTCTTCCTAAAACGAGGATGGTTTTGCCACAATACACTCGCTCATAAGAGCCATGTATCCAATATACCTGTCTGGGGACCTTCTCTGCCTGCATTATGATGTAGGTGCACCTACATACTCTGTCGCATCTAGCATCAATCTGTGAGCCTCTCTGGTGTGCTTCCTACCACTTCTTGTGGATGGCTCTGCATGAGTGGTTTCTACCACTCCATGATCCTCTGCTTGTGGTTGCTCCACATCCTGAGGTTCATCCTTTGGAACTAAGAGTTACTTATCTTCATGCAAGTCAAGCTCCCTCTTAAGGGAAAATCGCATGGCTTTCTCCTCATCAAATTTAACATCTCTTTTGACAACTATCATCATGTCAGCTAGAAAATACACCTGATAGTTTTGGGGAGTATCATTTTACCCCATAAATATCCCAACCTCTGTTGTTGGTTCTAGATTCTTCCTGGCATCTTTGGTCACATGGAAATATACTTATGAGTCAAAAAAATTAAAATATGAAACATCTAGTTTCTTACCTGAAAAATCCTCCTCTCGTGTACTCATGCCAAGTATCCGATGATGACTATGGTTCTGCACAAATACTATTGTGTTGCATGCCTCTACCCATAGATGCAACGGTAAGCCCTGATCATGTAACATAGCTCCTGCTTCTCCCACAATTATTTTGTTCTTTCTTTCTACAACCCCATTCTGTTGTGGGTTATGAGATGCAACGAATTCTCTCTGAATTCCTTCTTTGGCATAGAAGTTCTTGAATTCATTAGAGATATAATCACCACCATTGTCGCTCCTTAGAGCCTTCACCTTATTCCCTGTATCTTTCTCTACCAGTGCTTTGAACTCACAAAACTTGGAGAACGTCTGATCTTTCTTCTGCAGAAATAAGATCCAACACTTTCTAGAAAAATCATCAAAAAAAATCACATAATACATGTGCTTTGTTGTGGAAGCTATAGAGAATGGTCCACACACATCTGAGTGAACTCTTTGTAGTATTTTTGTTGCTCGGTTCTCCTTCTCATGAAAAGTGGCTTTAGTATACTTCCCCATGGTACATACCTTGCATGTGTTTATCTGCGCAAGTGTACTCTCACGAAGACCTGTAGAAATTTTTTGCATGATCCTCAAAGCACTATGGTGTAGATGGCCCAATCTCATGTGCCATAACTCACCTATATCCCAGATCCCCACCTTCCCTACTTTACTGCTCAATGTTGCAAAGGAATCTACATCAAGTTTGTAGAGGTTCTTCACACAAACCCCAATCTTCTTTACCTGTCCTGTGGCTATGTGACAAAGGAATGCCTTTCCTTCACTAAAAACCACATCATATCTAAGATTCTCCAACATATAAATTGAAACTGAATTCTTTTTCAAGCCCGATACATGCATGACATATTTTAATATGAAAGGTTTACCTGACTATCTCTGGAAAGCAATTGTACCAATCCAGGTATCTTTATACCTCCCGTCATCACCCATCTCGATGTGCATCTAAAGATCCCTCCCCTCCAAGCTACTAAAGAGTTCTTTATTTCCCAACATGTGGAAAGATGCTCCACTATCCAAGTACCACATAGATCCCATCATATTTGATGCCATGCATGCGATGAGAGAGAATTCCAACTCAAACTGTGAGGGAAAAGCTTCACCCGCTGCAGCTCCTGGAGCCTTCTTTTTTTTCTTCTTCTTTTGTGGACAATTTATGATATAGTGTCCATGATCATGATAGTGAAAATGTTTCACCTTTGACATGTCATGCTTTTTGCCTTATTTTTCGGTCTCAGATTTAGAATGGGACTTCTTCTTCTTCCCCTTATTTTCCTTACCATCCAAGGCATAATTCTCCTCATCATCAGTCTTGGATGAGGAACCATCCCTAGTGTTCCGCCGAAACTCTTCTTGTACCAAATATGACCATAGTCGCTCCCAATATGGTAACTTCTTCCTCCCATTCACAAAGTCCTAATAACTATGCCAGCTCTTGGGAAGGCCTAGAAATTCTAGGCTCACCAAGTCATCATCAGCTACGGTAATCCCAACACTTCCAAGCTCATCTCGACATTGAGTGAACTTGGTCAAGTATTTATGGATTGTATCGCCCTTCTCCATTTTGATTTTCCTGAGCTTGTCCTTCAGTGCCAATTTTCTATGGTCATTGTTGCTTTGAAACAGATCTTTCAAGGCATTCCACATAGCATATGGAGTTTCCTTTCCATGGAGACTCGAGACAATATGATCTCAAACTCCCTCTAATAAGATCCTCCTCACCTTAGCTACCTTCTTTTGCCATGCATCAAGAATTTGGGCATCTGCTACTGCGGGCTTGGAAATATCTTTATCTATGAATTCCTTCAACCCATTGTCCTCCAACAGTGCCTCCATCCTATCCTTCCATGAATTATAATTCGAACTGCCCTCGAGTGAATATTTGAGTCTCAAGCCATTGAAAGACATCTTGATCCGCTTCTAGCTCCAAAGAAAGTATATGAAAATTTGAATAATATTCAACACAAACTCAATTTATTCTCCACTATTGTGATTCCTAGGGCTCTGATACCATGTAGCTAATCTCTAACACAGCTCTAATACCATGTATAAATTACACCAATGGATTCAATCCAATCATGCAATGTACTAAAACAAGATAATGAATCCTTCTTCAATATTTGAGGAATATAAATCACGATCGCTCAATCACATGCAAGTAATAGAAATAATTAAATCAATTTCACAACACACGATTTTCCTGGGAAAGAAACTCCTCAAAACCCCTCCATCTTTATTGTATAATCAACCAAGGAATCATGAAACAATACAATGCATGCATGCTCACCACAACCTCATACACTCTACTAACTATCTCACACTAATCTAGGCAAAATTGGACAAATACATAGCCAATTACTTGCCCACCTTCAACCTTCCTTGCTCACAAAATCCCTAGGCAAAATAATACCTATTAAATAGGAATTCTAACCTTCCTTGACTGCGCAATCCATCATGGGCTTCCTGTGGCTTTATTATTATGCTTGAGAAATTCACTAATAATACAACTGATAGTTTACTTGCCTTTAACCTTTGTCTCAACTGGGTCATCATCAGAATTGACATGCATGTAGCTATTAATAGTGAATCATCAATTACTTGGTAGATCACTACTTGTGAAATAAATCTATTTTAATTCACTTGATCTTCCACTAGCTCATCATTCAATTAGAACTAGTTAAACTGATTTTAACTCAACAAATTTGAGTTCACTGATTGCACTCACACCACACTAGTGCTACAACTGCAACTGGACCCTGTAAATAATAGAATCACTCTACATGCCTACTATTTGACCCTCAACTTGAAATTCTTGACCTAACTAATTCTATCACACTTAGTTAACTATTACAAGTTGTTATGAGATAAGATTACATTTTAATTTCTAATTTATTTAGAAATTGGACGCCCACATTAGCACTAATGTGTCACTGAATTTATCACTCATGTGTGACCTGGAATCCCACACTAGTATGTGGTGCATTTTCTTGTTTAATTTCAACATGGACATTAGGGGAAAATATTGAAGAAAAGAATCAATCGGCCAGAGAAAGGTTGAAGGCGGAACTAGCTCAATATGTGGATAAACACCATACTAGGATTTTGGCAGCTCTCGATGTAAAAAATGACCAACTAGTGGTCGCAGTGCAACACTTGACCTCTCATCCCCTGCCCCCGGGTTCTAATTACAAGTCTCTGGAAATTATACTTGATCTAGCTTCCATTCCATTGCCCGATAAGTTAAATCTCCATAAAGCAATTGGATAAATGTTTCACAATGAATTATTAAAACACACTCTCGCTTTGGAGAAAGCTTAGAATCATCTAGATAAGACGGTGGCTACCCTGAAGAGGGAAGGGGCGAAATCCAAGCTTTTGGCGTACTCTGGAAGCGCAGAAAATGACAAATAGTGGTCGGCGATTGCAACAACACTTGACCTCATGTGAATAATGATTGTCTCTTTGGCCCTAGGCACCCTTTCCTTCCAGACTTGAAAAAATTCATAAAAACAGTGTTAAAATTCCCATACACAGTTATGCCTAGAATTTTCTGCATATATACGCGAGTCCGTTCATACTTTTTCGTGTATGCCATTTAAATCATTAAAAAAATATATAAATTCCTTATTTTCGTGGCAAGGTGATGGTTATTCCCGTAATTCAACCACCCCAGCCCGTGGCCCAACTGTTTCCAACTGCTGAAACTACTTTGAGGGAGTATAAAAGCCCCTCATGTGTATGGCCTAAGGGAGAGAGAAAATTATAGATATTATACTCTGTTGGATCCCTATTTCAAGTCTGATGTTCTCGTGCCTCCTGCACTTCCCAAGTATATTCAGGAAACCCTTGTTTCCTTGAAAATTATCATCATCTTATATGACATCTCGTGTGCACACATCTTGGAAGAATCCTAGTGAGGTGAGGGGGCGGAGCGAATCGGGGAGGAATCGGTCTACTCAAAGAGAAATTTGTGGAAGGATTGAGGTGATCTCTCCACTTACTATTCTTGTACATGCCATTTGCATAAAAGAGAGGAACCATCTTGTTCCACAGAATATTTACGTGTCTATATATGGCAAGAGATTGTTCATTCAAACATTCAACATTTCTTATATGATATTGTACATAGATATACCAACATCTAGGAACAATATATATTTGTACAACTAGGGTTTCGTGCGTTCGTTCTTTCTTGATTTCCTGAGTTACGCGAAGCACGAGGGGAGTTCATGAGGTTTGAACCCTGCGGGATCCTACATCGAACGCAGGACATTCGGGTAAGTTACGAGGTGATTAAATCTAGTTTCGGCATAGAATAGGTTAAGTGAGTCCTTCTTGAATGGTATGCCCTAATGTTAATGAAGGTTGTCGACAAAACATATCGCTTCTGACATTTTTGCGTATGCAGCTAATTTGTAAAACTACTAAAGAATGCGTATGTTTGGGTAAATTTTGAAATTTTGGTTTTAAGCTTTTTTGGTCTTATGCTGTGGGGACTTGTTCTAATGATATCTTTGAAGTCTGGAATATGTTTAAAGGGTTTTTATGCTTGTTTCTCTCTTGATTTTTATTTGGATCATTTGGTGAAATCTTTGTTTATTGTGCTTGCGATTCTGGCTTGAGCACCAAGATTTTTTTTTTTTTTTGAAGATTCTTGGCTGTTCTGACTATTCAGGATAGAGATCTTTTGCTCATTTGCTCTTTCCTAACTTTATGAGTTGCTTTGCATCTTGATTTTTGTCTCTTTTTTCATTTGGTTTTCTTTATTTCGTTGGCTAGGTCTTGTTGCAATTTTCGAAGAGTCTCTTTTGATTCTTTGGAGTCTGAGTTTTCTGCAAGTTTATGCTATTGTATTGAGTTGATTTGTTGAGTTTCTTTTCTTCCTCTTGCTCATACAAGTCCTGCTACGAGAGTAGCAAAGTTGGCTTAGAGCATCTTGTTGAAGTTTTGATTGAAATTCGAAGTTGGTTTGGCTCAGTAATTTGATAGTTTCTTAGTTTTTTGAAGTCTCTTTTCTTCATAAAATTCAAAAGCCAAAAAACATTTTTGCTTTCCATTGCTTCTGTTTTGGTTTATGGTTTCTTTTCATCTTTTTGAAGTCTTGTTGAAATATTTATTCTTCGGTTCTTGACTTGATTAGGAAGGGAGTCTTCTTTTGATTTCATTCTGTTATATTAAGTCTGATTTTTGGCGTTTTTTATACCTTGAGCTTCTGATTTGGAATTAGATTGGTGGACTGCCAAAAAGTGATTGAACCTTGGTATCATTAGAGATTTCCCATTTCTTTCTTAGGTATTGCATCTTAGAATTTGCATGACATTAGTAATTTGCATTAGGTGCACATAATCATTTTAGTATTTTTTGTAATTTTTTGTGTGTGAGGTCTAGTTATCTGAAAAGAAAAGTAAAATATATAGTTTCATAGAACCTATGTAGAAATCACTCTTCATCGAAAGACAATCAGTGCATTTGCATATAGTTTGGTTTTTATTGATTTCTTGTTGCGTCATACAAACATCATTGGTTTCACTTCCATATGCCCTTGACATAAAATAACAGCCAATTAAAATAAGCGATATAAATTAAAAACAACTAGCAATTTTTTTTAGTGTCATACATCAACTAGCTAGGTTGTAGGGCTTTGGATTAGGTGAGTGGAGAGTTAACTCTCCAGGGCCGCTCATATTTTGAAACATAGAAGTTTATTAATGAGCAAAATCCAACACCGTTAGGTGGACCGGGAAAGCTCTCCTCCAGAGAGTCAAGTGCGAGGGAAAGTGTAGGCAGAGAAGGGAGATACCCCCTCCCTAATTTGCTGAATCTTGACCTAAGACCGTTCTGCCCGGTTGCTGACACGGATTGGTGTCCTTAGTGGCCCATCCTAGGTATCACACAAGTGACTGCGGGGGGGAATACCCGTGGTACCTAAGGCAGACCTTGTATCAATTCCAGCAGTACTTCTGGAGGGTGCCCTTGCGAAGCTTGGGTACTTGCACCGGCAAAGGCTGTTGTTAGGAGGTCAGCGTAACTGCCTCTGTTACCTTTGCTAGTGGATCTGGGTCGTAATTACCCCAGACTGATTTCGAGAGGTCCTATTTTTCGCTTTCCTATATTTTGGTGTCCGGTCCTAATCACCCGGAGCGGAAATACTTGAAGGCCGTTTGCTTGGCTGTATCTTAGGGACTTTGTAATGAGTGCTCTTTGTTCCTAGCTTGCTTAGCTTTATAATTTTTTGAGTCTAATCAATTTTTAAAGTGGCTGACCGATCGATTCATCGATCGAGACGGCTTCGTGGGTTGTCTCCCGCGAGTGCCGATCCTTCTTCAAGAAGGCGTAGGAGCAATTCAGCAGGCGGTTATGACTCGGTGTTATCTGACGCAGCGGAGAGAGATCCTCTGTTAGGACTTGAAGTTTCTGTAGCTGGTCTTGGTGTTGGTGTCAGTACTGAGAGGAGTACTCCACCCACCTCGAAAGTTTTATTTCCAGAAGTAGAAGTAGAGGAAGTACCTCAATCTCCTGAATCGCTTCCGTCTCCTCTTTCTTCTAATTCTTCGTTTATCATCGAGTACATCGGACCTGAGTCTGAGAGACCCGAGATTCCTTATCCATCACATTCTCACCTTTTGATGGCCATGACTGGGAACATAGGTTTGGCTGTGAGTGCTGCAAGTATTCAGACTCCTCCTAAAGTTGAGGGAGGAGGCACTATTGGTATATCTTCAATTGCTTCTAGTGCTGCTATGTTTGGTTCTAGTTATACCCAAGCACAGGCTTCTCAATCTGGTCCCTTTTGTCTTGGAATGTCCGTTAATGGAATTCCTCCGTTTTCCTTTTCTACTACTGCAACTACATCTGCACCCATCTCCTCTATGGCTAGCGGATCGGCTTATTTTCAAGGGTTCCCCTTTGGAATTGGACATATTCCTCACTCGAATCCTTCCTTAGGGTCTTTTCCTTTTACTTCCCAGACTCAGAATTTTAATCCATGGTCTGGAGGTCAAAGTTCTACTACCTTCACGGAGTGGAAACCTATCTTTATGGCTGTGGGGGCAGGGAATCAGTTTCTCACTGGTCACCAAGGGAATGTTCCTTTCTCTTCATCTAGTGCTTATCAGGCATTTTCTCCATTTTCAAATGCTTGGAACCCTTATCAAGGGGTTTCTTCTTCATTCACTACTTTAGTGGGGGGAACTGGTCTGGTTTATAGTAACTCTATGTTGGGAGGGGGTCCTTCTCTGAATGCTGGGTGACAAGGATTTTCCTATGGCCCAACTTTTTCTATGAATTCTTCCTGGAAACCTAGTGCCTCATCAAATCTAGGGTATTCCTTTTAGAATGTTGGAAATTCATTTTATCAGGGATGGAATTCCCAGGCTCCTCCTCGTTTACCATTTCTGGCAACGTTAAACTTGCCAGATTTTTTGAAATTGATTAATGATCCAATCCAATATAGTCCAGGGTGGCCTCCGGTCCCTACCAAACTACCTTCAGACATTCCAAAATTTGAAGGAAAGAATGGAGAGGATCCGGCAGATCACATCACCACTTTTCATCTTTGGTGTTCATCAAACTCCCTAATCGATGATTCGATTAGGTTGAGATTATTTCAACACACCTTGACTGGAAATGAAGCTAAGTGGTATATTGAGTTAAATGGGGCCATTTTTTCCACTTTTAGGGATCTGGCTACCATGTTTTTGAATCATTTTCAGTTGCATGTTCGCTATGACGCCGGGACTGAACTCTTGGCTAATTTTAAGCAGGACAAGGCAACCCACATTTCTGATCATATTCAGGAATGGTGGAGAAGGAAGCGGCTCATTAAAGCCTATATTCTAAACGAATTCCTTCTAGAATGGTTTTTGAAATCATTGCAGCCAGATATTTCGAAGGATGTATCCCTGTCTGGGGTATTTTCCGAGGAACAGGCTATTTTCAGGGCCTAGCAATTAGAACTGATTTATTCTCAGTCTTGCGTCCTCAATACAATTTTTCCTGATGCTCCTCACTCCAAATTGGATTTTTCCAAAACTAAACCTAGTCCTCATGGTGATGGGCTTATTGGGTCGATCGATAGTGGTGCAGCTAACCTGCTTAACCAATTGTAGCAGTTGTCCATACAATCTGCTTCTTTCGGTTAGGCTGTACCTTCAGTGCCCACCTCTTCCCAAGCTTTGTCAATAAATGTTGTCTAGACGTCAAACCCAAAAGGAATCAATAATCCAAAGGGAAGAAGAAAGGATGAAATAATAATAGAAATAAGGGAAAAAATGGGAAGGGTGATGCAAATAAATCCAACGAGCATGTTGGTGAAGGAGAGAAGGATAAAAATAAAGTGAAATTTCCATGCAAGCTATGTACTGGAGATCATCTTACTCACCTTTTTTCTAAAATTCAAGATGTGTAGTGCTTGTTAGCTCAACAGGGATCTTCTAGTTCCCAGGCTGTGTTAACAAACCCTTTTCCCCAAGGGCAACAATTAGTTGTTGGCGTAAATCAAAATACTGGGTCTTCCTCTGGAGGCACCCAGGAAGGAGAAGCTCCATCAAATATATATATGATGAGTGCTCACGCAAATATCGCTACGATATCTCGTGATTATGGTACAACTGAGTCTTCAAAGGCCAAAGGTGCTCCTGATAGTACTGAACCAATTCACATTCCGAAGCCAACTGTTGAGCCCATACCTCGAATGCCAAAAGCATCTACAAAGTGTGTGACAATTAATCCAAATGCCAAGGCTACTCAGAACTACTCTATTGTAGAATATCTGGCCCAGAGTCCTTGTGCTATGTCTACTCTTGAAGTGCTCCAGTCTTGTCCAGCTCAACGAAGTGCTCTTTTTACTGCTATTGGGGCTGTTGATCTGAAAAACTCTCTTATGATTAAATTTGATATGACTAATTCTAAGAAGAGACTCCCACATCATATGGCTTTCCATATTAGATCGTCGTATCGAAGATTCACTATATTTCGAATGGTCGTTGATGAGGGTGCTTCCACGTGTGTGATATATCTCACATGTTGGAAAGGAATCAGATCTCCTGCAGCTGTTCGATCAGCCACTTTTCTGACTCCGTTTGATGGTCATTCTCATAGGCCGCATGGTATTGTCCCGGCTTTGCCCATCTGTGTTGGGGGGGAAAGTGTAAACATCGAGGTTGAGATAGTTGATGCAAGCTTGGACTACAACCTTTTGTTGGGATGAAACTGGATTTATGAGATGGATGCTATTGCGTCCTCCTTGTTTCGTATTGTTTGTTTCCCTCACGAAGGGAGGATTGTCAGAGTTGACTAGCTGGATTGTTCTCCTATAGTCCAAAATGCATCTACTGACTCAACTATCCCTTTGGTGGATAATGTCAAGCCGCCTGTTGAGAATCTTGGGGTTGGAATGTATTCTTCTCTGATGGGTACTTTCTATATTCCACCTCCTTCCATTCATATAAATGCAATTTCATCCTCCAGGGCTCCTATTCGAAGAGAGTTCTTCCGAACTCATTATTTTTCGGATCCTTGGACCTTACCTTCCCTTAATTCCACATTAGCGGAAGGTCAAGTGGGTGGAATGGAATTTCCGATGTCTACATCATAGATTGCTTATAAATCCATCGTTGATTCTGTAGAATCCATTCCCGTTTCTCTTTCACTAGAGGAATTGGATGGCAATGTGGCTCCGGCTTGGACACTTAATTCTTCTTCCACCCAGGATTGCCTAGATACCACTGTTCCATCTAAAGAGGTTATCCTGGAAGCTATTACTGGTGTAGATAGACCGGGGGATGATTTTCATCATCGATCTTACTTTCTACCAGACTTGAACAAAGTTGAGTCAAGTTTTCCAAGTCCTCAGTCTTCTGGTCCTGTTCACCCAGTCCTGAACCATTTAGCACCAACACAGGTATTTGTTGAAGGGAACATGGCTGTGATTTCTCTGACTATCCCAGTGAACATCTCCAGGAATCCCAATGTTATCGAGAATGTTTTCATCGGAGCTGAATGTTCCCCTGAAGAGATTCAAATTTACACCGATCTCTTTAAAGAGTTTAGGGATGTGTTTGCTTGGTCTTATGAAGAAATGCCTGATATAGATCCATCTATTGTCTAGCATGAGATCAATATATACGAGAATGCTAAGCCTGTGAGGCAAAAGCTTCGTTCGGTCAACCCTAGGAAGGCTGCAGCTATCAAAGCTGAGGTAGAAAAGTTGCTCCAGGCGGGATTCATTTTCCTTGTTCCTTTGACTGAATGGGTTTCAAATCCAGTCCCAGTGGATAAAAAACAAGGAACAATTCGCGTTTGCATTGATTTCAGAGATCTTAATAAAGCATGTCCGAAAGATAATTACCCCACACCATTCGTAGATCAAATTATCAATGAGTGTATGGGCAATGCAATTTTCTCCTTCATGGACGGTTTTTCCGGATATAATCAAATTACTATCCGTCCTGAAGATCAGCATAATATTTCCTTTATTTGTCCCTGGGGTACCTTTGCTTATAAAAAAATGCCTTTCGGCCTTAAAAATGCTGGAGCCACGTTTCAGCAGGCCATGTCATATGCCTTCCACGACATCAAACATATTATCGAGGCATACTTGGATGATCTAGCTGCTCGTTCTCGTAAGAGAATTGATCATCCTTCTCACCAAGTCCGTCAAGTATTTGAACGATGTCGTTTTTATAAGATAAGGTTGAATCTGAACAAGTGTGTTTTCACAGTCACATCTGGTCGGTTGTTGGGGTTTATTGTGTCTATGCAAGGGATTCAAGTAGATCCCTTCAAGGTTGAGGCAATACTTCGGTTGCCTCCCCCGTCATCCATTTGTCAACTTCAAATTCTACAAGGAAAAGCTAATTTTCTACGGAGATTTATTGTAAATTATGCTGAGATTACAAGAGGATTCATGAGATTATTAAAGAAAGGAGTCCCATTTTTGTGGGATGACTTTGCTTAATGCTCATTCAATGCTTTGAAAAAGGCATTGACCTCTACTCCTATCCTGAGTCCACCTGATTATAACAGGGATTTCCTCTTGTATCTCGCAGCGGCAGAATCTACTATCGGTATGGTTCTGGTTCAGGAGGATGTTGCTCTTGCTGAGCATGTGATATACTACCTTATTCAAGGCTTGGTAGGACCTGAAATTTGGTATTCTCTAATAGAAAAACTCGCTTTAGCAGTTGTCCATGCTGTGCAGCGGCTCAGACATTATATTCTTCTTCGAAAAACTTATGTTTTGGCAGCAGTCAATCCATTTCAGTTTGTTCTCAGCAGGAGAGTGATTGGGGGCAAATACAATCAGTGGATTGTGATTTTACAGGAATTTGATCTTGAGTTTATGTCTGCCAAGTCCAAGAAATCATTAGAATTAATTTCTGAGTTGCCCTGTGGAGAGGATATAATTTATGACGAATCCTTTCCGGATGAGCATCTTTTTCTCATCTCTTCACAGGATCCTTGGTATGGGGATCTCATTGTGTATCTTCAGACTGCAAAGTTTCCTTTAAATTTTTCGAAAGATGAGCGCCATAAGTTATGTCACTTGGCTAAAAGTTACTTGATCATTGGTGATACTTTATACCGTCGAGGGGTCGATTCGATCCTAAGACATTTCTTAACTCTTGAAGAAGCTGAAGTTGTGTTGAATGATTGCCACTGTGGAGCTTGTGGTGGTAATTTATCCGGGCTTGCTACAGCCCAAAAGATCTTACGTGCTGGATACTTTTGGCCTTTGATTTTCAAAGATTGTATTGAGTCGGTTAAACGGTGTCATCCGTGTCAAGTATAAACTTGAAAGATACGCGCACATCTAGCTCCGCTCTTCCCAGTTATCACTGTCGGTCATTTTACAAAGTGGGGTATTGATTATAATACTTGTAACCCGCCTTCAACTAAGGGTCACAAGTATATTATTGTAGCAGTAGACTACTTCACAAAGTGGGTTGATGCTATGCCTACTTTTGGGAATGACGGTGAGACAACAACTCTTTTTCTCTTCAATCAAGTTATTGCTCATTTTGGTATTCCTAAAGAGATTTTCATTGAGAATGGCAGTAATTTTTAGAACAGCATGATGGCTGAGTTAGCTCTCAAATTGGGTTTCCGGCAAGAGCATTCATCTCCTTATTATCCTTAAGCCAATGGTCAGGTGGAAGCCGTGAACAAATCCTTGAAGACCATTCTTCAACAGACAATTGATAATGCTAGATCTAACTGGCACATTATGTTGTATCCTACGCTTTGGGCATACCGGATGTCAGTCAAGAGTGCAACTGGTTTTACTCCGTTTCAACTAGTTTACAGGTTGGAATCAATATTTCCCATTAAGTGTGAGATTCCTTCTCTTAAGTTGGTTGTAGAACTTCTTCCTGACACTTCGAGTCTTGAAGAACACCTCCTTCATCTAGAAAATCTTGATGAGCAGTGTCGAGATGCCGCCACGATGAACGAAGCCCATAAGAAACGGGTCCAAGTTCAGTACGATAAAGGGGTCAAACCTAGAGTTTTCTCTGAAGGCGACCTTGTTCTGGTTTATGCCCAGGAAAAGTATGCCCTGGGAGCAAGTAAATTCAAGTCTATGTGGTATGGCCCCTTCATCGTTAAAAAGGTCCTTAAAAAAGGAGCTTATACCTTGGTTTATTTTGAGGGAAATGAGCTAGCGGAGCCCAGAAATGGGCTCTATTTGAAAAGGTATTATGCCTAGGCCTTGGCCTGGCATCTTGCTTTTTGTATATATTTTGATTTTTGTTTTTGTACATATCTGAGTTTTCGATGTATGAGGTGATGGTGATGATTTTTGATCTACTTTGGCAGGTTGTATTGGATATCATGAGTCATTATGGTTTCGTCGATGGTGCTAGTAGACACACCTGGAACTTAGCTTCCGCGGCTTGGGTACTTTATTATCCATCTGGTCAACTGTTAGTTTCAAGAGGGGTTTGCATTGGTGCTGCTTCCAATAACGTATCAGAATACACTGCAGTCATTTATCTACTTTCAGAAGCAATATCTTCGGGTGTTGATTCGTTGGTAGTATTCTTGGACTCCCAGTTGGTGGTGTCACAATTGAACAATATCTATCGGGTCCGTAATCCTTTCTTGTTTCGATTGTTTTTAAGGGTACGTTTATTGCAAAGATCATTTAAATTCATAACATTTATTCACATTCCTCGAGCTAACAATCACATGGCAGATTCATTAGCTAATCAAGCAATTTATTGGCATATTATTCATTCAATACTTTAAATCAACTCATCAAAATCATCATACATTTTCACACATTTGTTTCATCGCATCATAAACTACTGTATATTTGTATATATCATTAGAATGTACAAAAAATATACAAAAATTTGGACCCATCTGTCCTACAAAATTAAGGCTTATGCCCAATCATGTTCAGTCTCAAAAATATAATACAGTCATCCAACAAAATCTATGATCCCTGTCCAACATTCGTGTTCCTATAGAACACGATTGCAGTAGCCACATGGCGGAATAATCGCACCCAGTCTTGCGGTACCCCGACTACCCGTCTCTGGATAGCCTTTGGTAAGTCTTCTACTGCAGACATAGGCACTTGGCGAATAAAACTCTCCAAGTTTCTTTGAACGACGTGTAGAGACCTACTAGGGTCTTCAGCATCTGCTTCGCTTCTGCGACGTTTGTGCCATGGGTATCCTTCAGGAAAAACTGGTCCCATATCTGTGTCATGGTCATATAATTTTGTAAGTCATTTGGAATCCAATCAAAAACATGTTTTTTCATTTTTTCACATATATTGAAAAATTAAAAAAAAGTCAATCAGATATCGCAGTCTTACCAATCGCACCCCATGCTGCGCCAGGTGGAAGGACCGAGTCTCTTGACCTCTTGACTATTCTTGAACCTCCGGTTTATCGGTATCTTGTCTTATCACATCAGATGTTTGGTCCTATTCTCCATCTTTGGTTTGATCTCCATTGACACTACTTATTTGGGAAGGTTTGTCTCTTATCGACTACGACATATTGCTCTAGAGTAAACCTAGAGCCGCACCCTGGCCCTATTTGTTATTGATAGGTGTCCTTGTGCTCAGCATTTTATCATCATTATGGGTCTTTGACTGAGTGGTTTTCCTTGTGTTCGACGTCAGCATACATTATCACACTTGGGATTTGTGCAGTACCTTGATTTCCATTTGACCCTATCGGTGGATATCTCGCCTCTTTGTCAGCTTTCATTATTGGTTGGTTGAGAGGGTTTCTTCCATGTGCTAGCTTCATCTTGTACATGTCAAAAATGTCCTTCGGGTTGGTTCCTTCACTCTACTTTGTCTGATTCCTTCCAAATCTTGGCCTGCAGGTTACACTCGCACTGGACTGATGTGGAATGCCTCAATTCCTTCCTTCTAGCAGATATTTTCCCATCGACTCGGACTCATTGCTCTAAGAATAAGGTCTAGAGTCTTTTTGTCAGTACCTTAGGGTTTGCAGTCATTAGTGGCAAACTCTTCGTTGTCGACAGTGAGGATTCATTATTGCCTCCTGATTGATATATTCTTACAAGTGTTAGACTTCAGCTCATTTATTCGCACTTGTTGGATTGTACTGGGGCACCTTGACACTCATTATCATTATTGGTGGGTTGTCTCGCGTTTGTTAACGGTTTACATTATTGAGCGGTAATCAAATTATTTCTCACATGGTAGACTTCAACTCATTCATTCCCATCATGTAGAATTGTGCCATAGTTATTGGTGAAGACCTCAGGCTTGCTTCAGAATGCTTCGGTTCACTGTTGACATTTCATCCAACTTCTACCAGTGACACCGTCCACTCTTATATGTTGCAGTTTCAGTACAGTAGCATCTTATATGTTGGCCCCCGAGTTGCGTGATTGTACCATGTTTTCCACCTCTTATGATTTGGTGCTTGGGAGATTCGAAGTTCGATTGGTTATACTTGTATACATTTTGGATCTATAGACATGCTTTTCTTTCACTAAGCATGGGATGCACTGCCTCGAGACAGGTTGACTCTCGACTTCTTTCATTGGTTTTGACAAGCAGAATTTGGTAGCGTCCTCTCTTGTCTTCGCAAGGTTCTTTCTATACATAATATATTTCGGCCATCATGTGTACCTTTACGACCTCATATATTGAGGTGTCTATTATAGCATAATTTTTCACCCTCATGTGAATAATGTTGTCTCTTTGGCCCTAGGCACCTTTTCCTTCCAAACTTGAACAAATTCATAAAAAACAATGTTAAAATCCCATACGCGATTATGCCTAGCATTAGGGGAATTTTGAGGTCTAAAATGGGCCTCCTAAGGAAAATGTACAATCAAAATTCACTTTATGAGAACCAATCACATTTTAGGGGATGACATCATCCCTAATGGTTGAGGTGGAATTGCTTGAGTTAAAGGTACTTACTTGTCACATTCTCAATGGTGGATAAAAAATCATGGTTAACCATGGTAGTGCTCTAAGTACTTTTAAAGTCAAATTAAAGTACTCATAATAAATGTCATTTCACACTTTTTGAATAAAAATATATTATTGTCATTTCATATTTCTTGAAAGAAACAATGCATATCCCTATACATTTATTATATTATATTATATTATTTTTATATAGTATATTAATTACATGTTATTATACAATTTAAATAATATAAATTTTAATTAATAACATATAATATAATTAAAAATTTATAAATTTATATTTATATTTTATTTTAAGTTATTTAAGTACAAAGGACAAATGCATTAGTTGTTCAATGATAATGACTTTTTCTTGAAAAATTCATTCTTATTTATAGTCACATCAATACAATTTTTTTATTAATTTTATTTTGGTACAACTTTTGAATTGAATTTAACTATGGTTACATGGATTTTGGTGCAAAAAGTGAATTTCAAATTCATAAATATTATTTTATTGGTTCGTTGAGAGAATCATGTTACTTTCATATGTTCCCACGGAGGATCGGGATGCTGACATCTTGACGAAGGCGCTCACCAGGAGCAAGTTCGAATTCCACAGAGGCAGGATAGGGGTTGCAGATAATCCATATCTTCTTGAGAGGGAGTGTTGAAAATGCAACAAGATGATGGAGCTTAGTGAAATGAAGTCGCCTTCACTAAGTGGGCCCGCAGGCTATTTTTGGCGCAAAGTCTATTTTTAAACTATGTCTATTTTTAGACATATGGAGCATGGTCCAAGGGTTGCAGTATGTTATTCTTGGAGTATTGGTCATGTTGGTAAAAATAGATGGACCTCTATTTTTAGACTGCCTATCCTAAAAATAGAAAAGTCAAATATTATTTACCCTTAATAATATTTGGACTCTAAACTTCAGTTTACTCTCTTGGAGCACTTCAGTTGGAACTACAGAAGTGGCTCATGCATATGACAGAGGAATTACGCTATTCCTAGGGGTTTGGTGAACTCATGCATGGTTGACTTCAGTTAGGACTTCAGTGGCAGAAGTTTGGTGGAGTTGATGAGACAGTTGGTGGAGTTGTGTTCGGTTTAACTTAGTTGAACTAGTTGAGATTAGTTTAACTAGCTAATCAACTAGTAATGAGTGGAGTGAATTAAATATTATTTAATTCACTAATTAGTAACTCATTATTCAACTCAAGAACACATCAATTCACTACAGTGCATGGACAGTTCAGTGGAGACCAGTGAAAGAGGTAGATGAAAGGGTGGAGTTAGCTATCAGTGGCGACATCAGTTGTGCATGAGATTTGCACCACACTTGGAGGAATTTCCCATGATGATTGCGCTGTCAAGCCAAGGAGATTCAAACCTTGGATCTCTATTTAGACAGGCCATGATTGCGCAATAGAGGCAAGGCAATTAGTGGTGAGTTTTGAACCAGTAACCTGTTCAAAACCAAGCTATTTTGTGTGTAACTTTATGAGAAAGTACTGAGTACTTGTGAGGAGTATTGTACTGAGTTTGTTACATGATTTCTCCATTATAATATACACAATAGCTGCGGGGTTTTCAGCTATAAGCTTTCCCATACATACTGTGTTAATGTGTATGATGATTTGATGTGTTATCGCTTGATTTTATTTCCGCATGTGTGATGATTTGAGTTGATCTGAGTGGAAGAGATTATGTGTTGCATATAAATTCGAATTGTATGTGATCAGGATAGTCTCGGTGGATAATTAATCATTATTCAGCAAATTTCTACATGGTATCGGAGCTATTGAAGCAGAGATTGATCATCACGGTGATTACAAACTTATTTCGGTAGACAGAGTCTGCATGCGGGCCAGGTAGCCTCCGGATTCATCTTTCTTCGGAAAGTGAAAGGTCTGGTAAATGCCCCTTGCAGTCAATCTCTGTGCTAGAAATAATTTGTTCTCACAGATCTAGAACGGCTGAGCTTTGAGGTGGAATTCGAAATTTTGCAGCAGTTTTGTTTTCTTGGTGCCAGTGTTGAAAATGTCTTTCAACGGTTTGCGACTCAAATATGCTCTTGAAGGCAGTTCGAATTATGTTGCATGGAAGGATCGCATGGAGGCAGTATTAGAAGATAATGGACTGAAGGAGTTCGTGGATACGGATGTCCAAAAGCCCACTGATCCTGCTGAAGTCGAAGCATGGCAAAAGAAGATGGAGAAATGTCGAAGGATCCTGTTGGAGGGCGTCAAGGATCATATTGTATCCAGCCTGCATGGAAAGGCTTCTCCATATTTAATGTGGAAAGCTTTGACGGATCTATTCCAGAGTAAGAGCGACCAAAGGAAGCTGGCGCTCAAAGATAAGCTCGGGAACATCAAGATGGAGAAGGGCGACAGTATCGCCAAATACCTCACGAAGTTCACTCAATGCAGAGATGAGCTGGGAAGTGTGGGGGTGACTATCGAAGATGAGGACATGGTCGACCTGGCTCTCCTTGGTCTTCCGAAGGCTTGGCACTCATATCAAGATAGTGTCAATGGTCGGGAGAAGCTGCCGGGATGGGAGCGCCTTTGAGCGGATCTCATGCAGGAGGAGATAAGGAGGACTACTCGAGATGGATCTTCATCAAAGGGAGCTGATGAAGAAAACTGTGCTTTGGTTGCCAAAGCAAAGAAGGGGAAGGGTAAGAAAACCTCTCATTCTGGTGCAAAGGGCAAGAAGCAGGATATGGCGAAAGTGAAGTGTTTTCAATGCCATGATCACGGACATTATGCTACCAATTGTCCAAAGAAGAAGAAGAACAAGCAAGCGGGAAGATCCGCAGATGGAGAAGCTTTGGCTTCACAGTTCGAGCTTGACTTTTCACTGATTGCATGCTTGGTTTCAAGTGTGCTGGGATCGGTATGGTTCTTGGACAGCGGTGCGTCATTTCATATGACGTGAGATCGGGAGTTGTTCTCAGATCTGGAGGACAAAGATTTGGGTGTGCACATTGAGATGGGCGATGATGGTAGATACAGTGCGACTGGTATCGGTACCATATCCTTTCAGAGGGAGTCTGGTAAACCCTTTGTATTGAGGGATGTCATGCATGTACCTGGATTGAAGAAGAATTTGATCTCTGTGGCGATGTTGGAGGATAAGGGGTATGATGTGGTCTTCAGCGAAGGAAAAGCCTTCCTGCGCAGTAAGACTACTGGAGAGACCCGGAAGATAGGGGTTCAAACCAAGAACCTTTATCAGTTGCAGGTAGATGGCTGCGCAGCTATGGCATGCAAAGCGGGAGAAGTGGTGAGCCGGGATGATGAGGGCGAACTGTGGCACAGGATATTGGGCCACCTTCACCATGGAACTTTGAAGATTCTGCAGCAGATTTCTACTGGACTTCCTAAGGGCACTCTTGCGCAGTCAGATCAGTGCAAGGGGTGTACTTTAGGGAAGTATGTGAAAGCCACCTTTCACGAGAAGGATAGTCGCGCCACGACGATCCTTGAGAGAGTTCACACAGACGTGTGTGGTCCTTTCTCGGTTGCTTCGACAGCAAAGCACAAGTATTATGTGATCTTTGTTGATGATTTCTCTCGAAAGTGCTGGATCTTCTTCATGCAGAAGAAGAGCGATACATTCGCGAAGTTCTGTGAGTTTAAAGCACTGATCGAGAAGGAGTCGGGGAAGAAGGTGATTGCTCTAAGGAGTGATAACGGTGGTGAATTCATCTCGGCTGAATTCAAGGAGTTCTGCAGCGCAGAAGGGATTCGGAGAAAGCTCATCGCACCCCATAACCCACAGCAGAACGGGGTGGCTGAGCGGAAGAACAGAACGATCGTGGGTGCTGCACGGGCGATGTTGCATGATCGGGGCCTACCCCTTCACTTGTGGGCTGAGGCATGCAATACAGCAGTGTATGTGCAGAACCGTTGTCCTCACAAGGTTCTTGGCATGAGTACACCGAAGGAGGCTTATTCTGGCAAGAGGCCTGATATTTCCCATTTGCGGATTTTTGGTTCTCCTGTCTACATGCATGTGACAAAGGATGCAAGAAGGAAGCTGGATCCAACTGCTGAAGTTGGAATATTTGTGGGGTACACTGATACACCTCATAACTATCGAGTGTATGTGCCAGACAGTCGCAAGACTGTTGTGCGACGGGATATAAAATTTCGGGAGGAGAAAGCCATGCAGTGTTCGCTTGAGAGGGAGCCACACTTGCATGCAGATGAGGAGCTGTTAGTTCCTAAGGAGGAGCTTCCGGATGTGGATCAACCACAAGAGGAAGTTCAGGAGGTGGAAGAAACCACCCATGCAGCGCCAACCATCAGAGGGCGCATGCGCACTACAGAAGCTGAGCGACTGGCTCGAGATGCAGAGAAGGTTGTAGGACCACCTACAGCACAGCGCAGACAGAGGCAGTCACCGGATCGGTACACTGGATACATGCCTCTTGTGAGTCAATGTGTCATGACGGAGCCATCCTCTTTTGAGGAAGCTGTGGAGGAACCCGCATGGGTTGATGCCATGATCGAAGAATATGATTCGATCGTCAAAAACAGTGCATGGGAGATTGTCCCAAGACCGGAGGGGAAATCAGTGGTGGGTTCGCGATGGATCTACAAAGTGAAGCAGGCGGCTGACGGGAGTGTGGAGAAGTACAAGGCGAGATTTGTTGCCCATGGCTTTTCACAGATCGAGGGGATCGATTATGAGGAGACCTTTGCACCTGTCGCAAGGTACTCTTCCATACGGACGATCCTTACTCTCTCAGCGCAGATGGGGTGGCACATTCATCAGATGGATGTGAAGACTGCGTTCCTCAATGGAGTTATTGAGGAGGAAGTGTACATAGAGCAGCCTGAAGGTTTCGAGATCTTCAGCAGTGAGTCGCATGTGTGCCGACTCAAGAGAGCACTGTACGAGCTGAAGCAAGCACCTTGTGCTTGGTACACTCGGATAGACAGCTACTTCACCGGGCTTGGATTCTCCAAGAGTGAGGCGGATCCTAACCTGTACCAGATTGTGGTGGAGGGGAAGCTGTTGATCATTGTACTGTATGTAGATGATCTGATTTTGACGGGTGATGAGCGATTGATACTTTCATGCAAGGAGGATCTTGCACGAGAGTTTGAGATGAAGGACTTGGGCATCCTTCATTATTTCCTGGGATTGGAGATTTGACAGCGCAGTGGAGGACTGTTTGTTTCTCAGGGCAAGTATGCCCGGGAGATTCTGGAGAGGTTCAACATGCAAGGCTGCAAGCCTGTTGACACTCCTCTTCCTGGAGGTTGGAGGAAGGAGGATGCTACTTCAGCGGAGGTAGTGGATACCACTGTCTATCGACAGTTGGTGGGGTCGCTTATGTATCTGGTCAATACACGACCCGATATATGCTATGCTGTTAACCAGCTTTCACAAGCTATGGTTAAGCCTACCAAGCTCTTTTGGAAGGCAGGAAAGCATGTATTGCGTTATATTAGAGGCACATCGGGATATGGTCTATGGTACAGACAGGAGGATGGAGCGAAGCTTTCTAGCTTCACTGATGCAGATTGGGCAGGGAGCCCAACGGACCGGAAGAGCACATCCGGAGGAGTTTTCAGCATTGGGTCGACAGCAGTTTCCTGGTACAGCAGGAAGCAGAGATCCGTGGCACTCAGTTCAGCAGAGGCCGAGTACATGGCAGCTAGCTTGGCTGCATGCGAGGCTATTTGGATGAGGAAGATCCTCGCAGGATTGTTCAGGTTGCATTTGGAGCCTACGGTGATCTACTGTGATAACCAGAGTTGCATTAAACTCTCGGCTAATCCAGTATTTCATGATAGGTCCAAACACATCGACATCAGGTACCATCATATCAGAGATTGTGTTCGGCGGAGAATCATGATGCTTTCATATGTTCCCACGGAGGATCAGGATGCCGACATCCTGACGAAGGCGCTCACCAGGAGCAAGTTTGAATTCCACAGAGGCAGGATAGGGGTTGCGGATAATCCATATCTTGCTGAGAGGGAGTGTTGAAAATGCAGCAAGATGATGGAGCTTAGTGAAATGAAGTCGCCTTCACTAAGTGGGCCCGCAGGCAAATTCTGGCGCAAAATCTATTTTTAGACTATGTCTATTTTTAGACATATGGAGCATGGTCCAGGGGTTGTAGTATGTTATTCTTGGAGTATTGGTCATGTTGGTAAAAATAGATGGACCTATATTTTTGGACCTATAGGTCGAAGTCTATTTTTAGACTGCCTATCCTAAAAATAGGGAAGTCAAATATTATTTACCCTTAATAATATTTGGACTCTAAACTTCAGTTTACTCTCTTGGAGCACTTCAGTTCGAGCTACAGAAGTAGCTCATGCATCTGACAGAGGAATTACGCTATTCCTAGGGGTTTGGTGAGCTCATGCATGGTTGACTTCAGTTAGGACTTCAGTGGCAGAAGTTTGGTGGAGTTGATGAGACAGTTGGTGGAGTTGTGTTCGGTTTAACTTAGTTGAACTAGTTGAGATTAGTTTAACTAGCTAATAAACTAGTAATGAGTGGAGTGAATTAAATATTATCTAATTCATTAATTAGTAACTCATTATTCAACTCAAGAACACATCAGTTCACTACAGTGCATGGACAGTTCAGTGGAGACCAGTGAAAGAGGTAGATGAAAGGGTTGAGTTAGCTATCAATGGCGACATCAGTTGTGCATGAGATTTGCACCACACTTGGAGAAATTTCCCATGATGATTGCGCTGTCAAGCCAAGGAGATTCGAACCTTGGATCTCTATTTAGACAGGCCATGATTGCGCAATAGAGGCAAGGCAATTAGTGGTGAGTTTTGAACCAGTAACCTGTTCAAAACCAAGCTAGTTTGTGTGTAACTTTATGAGATAGTATTGAGTACTTGTGAGGAGTATTGTACTGATTTTGTTACATGATTTCTCCATTATAATATACACAATATCTGCGGGGTTTTCAGCTATAATCTTTCCCCATACATATTGTGTTAATGTGTATGATGATTTGATGTGTTATCGCTTGATTTTATTTCCGCATGTTTGATGATCTGAGTGGAAGAGATTATGTGTTGCATATAAATTCGAATTGTATGTGATCAGGATAGTCTCGGTGAATAATTAATCATTATTCGGAAAATTTCTACATAAGTTAAATCTCCATAAAGCAATTGGATAAATGTTTCACAATGAATTATTAAAACACACTCTCGCTTTGGAGAAAGCTTAGAATCATCTAGATAAGACGGTGGCTACCCTGAAGAGGGAAGGGGCGAAATCTAAAACCATTTCCAAGCTATTGGCTGAATATAAGGCAATGATAAAGGGGAAGGGATCCGAACAGGACATAGTCATGCTAACTCTACTTAGAAAAACTGAGTTGGAGGTAGAAGAGTTTCAATGCTGAATATTCTCAGCTGAGAGCATATTCAAATAGCCCTCTCAAAGATACTCCTCCAGAAGGGTGACGAGATAACAGAACTGAAAAGGAGAGTGGTCAAGTTGCAATAGGCTCAGGACGATCATGTTTGTCTGATTCTGATACCCGAGGATCCACAGAACCCCTCAGAGCACTTGAAAAAGGCCCTAGAAGAGTTGAATATCTTGGAAGATGAAGCTCGAACGGTGCGTAGATATTTAGAGGAAGCGAAAGTTGCCCTGGATGAGAAATAAAAGTTGATCCCATCTTTACAGAAGGAGATGGACACTACTCGCAGAGAGTCCCAGGATATAAATAAATTATTCAAAGACTTGAAGGCCCAACTTAAGGGTAATGTGTCCTTAGTGGAGGCCAGGCAGATGATCTCGAGCGAAATAATCAAGGAGGTGAAATATCACTAGGAATACATCACCTTGGCTAATGATAAGAAGAGAATTTTTCATGATTTCAAGGCACAACAGGATTCCGGTCGCAGAGAGGGAAATGAGAAAGTGTTGATCGCACGGGGATACATTCAGTTCATCAATGAACTCCCCACTGAGGAATTGGGAATGCGTGGAGAGGTCGATCGTTTTTGGACGGTGATGGAAATCATGAGAATGATACAGAATGAGGATGCTCGGGCAAAGGCAGACAGTTGTTTGAGGATAGTTTCTAGAGGATTGGAAATGTTTGAAAGCTAATGGAATAAATTCGTGGAGGCAGGATTGCCAGCCTGTTGGGATCCATTAGGCGTGTTTCTCCCCTCAGAAATGTATGAGAAAATAATGGTCGAGATCAAGTGGAGAGTTGACTAAGCTCAAGAGAAGACATCTCGACTTAAGGTCGATACCTTGGTGACATCTATCTGTAAGGAATTTATGTTACTAGCCAAGGTTAAACTGTTTTTCTCGGCCAACCTATATTATTATGAATTAACTCAGCTTCAGGAATTGTTTGAACTCTTCAGCATTGTGACATTTCCCTCAGAAATCATGTGGTAGAGGTGTTATGAGAATGCACATCCACCTATGGCATCCACTTAATAGCCGAAGGTGCCTATGTCATCCCATCACTCTAGTTTGTCTTCCACTCCGATGCGGCCACGTACTTCAGGACATTCTGCTACCTCACAATGTCCCAAATGAATGTTTCAAGAATAGCCCACGTGGCCTACAAATGTTTTTTTCGTTTACTTTTTCGTTATGAAGCCTAGTCAGTGAAATTAGAATTTCACCTTTGTTGTTTTTATTTTTAGTTATAGGAGTGCTTCCCATGGAACACTCAAGTTTTTTATCATACCATTTTTTATCATGATGTATGTACGGGCCTATTAAGAAAGAATATCCAACAAAGAGCCCGTAGAAGAAACTCTATATGTAGTAAATTCAGACAGAAAGAAAGGGTTCTAGATTTTGTGGAAATTTTTGGGTTCATACTGTGTAATCTGTCATGTACAAGCTATTTTTGAGCTCTGAAATGCATATTCTGGAGAGTTGTTTTCGAAGGCTAATATAAGACAACTTTGTCTCAAACTAGATTCCAATTTAATTAATGATAAATATGTATTTGTTTATCTTCTGTTTATTTAGAAATATCATTTCACTGTTGTCTCTTCCAAGGACTCGTGTGTGAAAGACGCTGATGTAAATTTTTTAACTTATGAATTTGTATATGTTCTCGTTGAGGAAGGATGGAACTCATGCTTTAAGCTAGTATACAACCTTAATATTGTGCTCTGTGAGGCTCTGTAATCACTCATCGTTTATTTTCCACCTTTTCCTCCGAATTCTCAAAGGGTTCGATTCTTACACACAATCAAGCCCATCTCTCAGGAATTTCTCTGCCTAATTCTTCTAGTCATCGTCGCATTATATTCAAAGATTTGTTCATTGGTTTCTTACTTGGCCCATTTGAAGCATCCTAGACGCATACGGCCTCCCGAGCCCATTTCGAGTGCATATCTGTTTACATGAGCTAAGTACCAAGAGTCCTCATCATTCCTAAACCACGGTCTCATAAATTATTTTTGAAGATACCTTCAAAGGAGTCCTTAGGTGAATGTATTTAAATCCTATGATTTTAAGATGCCCTAGGTACTGGTCTTTAGCAACTCAAGGCTGTCTCTAGGAGTTACAACAAGCCACATGGTAGTTGACTACTAAATTTTCCTCTTGAACAAGTGGCATAATAATATGCATGATTTTATTCTGTCATACATCTACCTTTTCACTGCATTGACTATTCAGAAACATCAAAAACACCTAACGTTGGAATAAAAATAGAGTACAAGAACTTTCGGAGCGAACTTTCATAGAAAACTTCAAAATCCACCTTTTGAATAATATTTAAGATTTCTGAATGTTGGAGGGTCTTCCTTGAGGCTAATGAGGTAAACACATGCCTTAATACATCCTTTTTATGAAATTTTTGCTGATATTTACTCTCAAGGAAAGCTATAGAAACTTTCATAGCAAATTCATGTCTTTAAGCATGGGACTTGCTACGAAAGTACGCATTTTATTGAATTTTTGTATCTTCTTCCTTTTTTCACCTCCAAAACACTTGTATCAGCCTATACATGCCTATGTTAATAACATGAGCCATAATATATCCCAAAAATGTGTAATCTTACCATGTTTACCAAGCAGCATCATAAAAAACAGTAATGAATTTCAAACCCCTCTTCAAAATTTCATCTTGTATCATCTACATTTCTACTTCTAGGTCTCTGGCCTAACCTTGTAGCTTCTTCCTTTTTGCTTGTAGCCACCTATTTATCCTGCAAGGATGCTTCATCATTTTGTGTAGAGGCAGTGTCCTCTTTAGCATCTTCCCTGACTTATCTGCCATTTCATTGAAAAAATCTAGTTGCTTTCTCATTTCGTTTTTGAAATCTTCCATCTCCAACTTTGTTTCTAGAACCTTTGTCCTAGCCTCCCTTAGTTGTTCTTGTAGGAGCTCCATCTCAGTCTTATCTTGGACTTTCTCTTTACCTTTCCTTCTCTTGATTGACTCCACTTTTTCTGAAGGTAATATTGATATCTCCCCCAATGGTAGCTTCTCCTTTTTTGGTCTCTTAGATATCATTTTAGGCATCTTTCCCTTGGATTGTTGTGACCTAGTGAATAGATTTCTAGTTTTAAATATAAACCCTGAGCCTTCATGTGAAAAGTCCAATTTCTTATCCATTTTCTTTTTCTTTTTGGTATTTGCTTCCTTGATTTCAACAGTCTTTACAATAAGACTCTCTTCAATTTCAATTGCCTCTAGGATGTCTGATAACTTGCCTCTTTCCTCTGTTTGACTTCTAGTGAGCCTATTGTGGGTCCTTGTATATATTTTTATTTGACTTTGGTAGAAGTCTTAATTGGAACCACAGTATTTTGTACTTTTTCAACTTCCAGCTCCACAGGCTCTGCCATAGGCTCTACCTCAGGTTGCATCTCTGCCTCATGGTCAACCACTAGTCCTGCTTCGTATTTCTTGCCTTTCCCTGGTGTATTGCACTTAGATCTTGGTGTTTTCCTAGGATTAAGGACATTAACCTCATAGCCACTCAAAAACAAGAATGTAGACAAATCTCTTTTCAGTTTGTTTAATTCTTCAAGTACCAGCAATTTGATAAGAGCATGATGAAATGTAGGTATCATTGGTTTCAGTTTTGGCCTTAACCTTGTATGCAATTTTTCTCAAACTCTTAAACAAAAAAAGGCAGATCCATGGGTTTCTTACCTGAGAATTTGATTTAAACGAAGTATTTTAGTTTTTTTGTGCTAATTACTCTTTCAGATTCTGAATTCAATGTTTTATGTGTGCTTAAGGGTCCAAGTTCTCTTGCAAATTATCCAGTCTCATGATTTTTTTTTCATGTAAATTTAATGAACAATTTAATATAAAAACAAAGGTTGAACAGTAGAAAATAAAGTACAGTACATCACCATACAACACATCAACATAGGTATTTTATGAAGGAGTTCACCCCTCCTGGGCTACATCTCCTTGGTCCAGCTTCCATGGATTGAGCCTCTATATTATGCTAAAATTGACAAATTAACCTATTTACAAAGATCTTTTGCCCTTGAACCTGCACCAATGAGTCTAGAATGCCCAAAAATGGCCATCTGGCCTCTTTTTCTCCTAAATTGGTCGAAAACTTGAAAATTTATGACCATTTACATTTTCTCCACTATTTTAGGCTCTAATTTAGCTAACTGGAACTAAATTGGCAGTTTCCACTGAAATTTGGGGGTCTACCAACTTAATTGTCATTAAATTAAGTAAGTGTGGTTAGCACTAATTAAGCATTGCTTAGTGTTAAATTGTACTTACGCTAATCCTGAATTAACTGTGGATTAGCCGCTTAATTAAACAGGTTTATGGTAATTAACACAGTTTAATTTTTAAAACTCTGCATTTTAATTATCCCCTGTCGGTGGTCTTCGCGTTGAGGTCGTATGATTCAGGGGTTGGCCCCCTCTCCCCCTGCCATAACACATGGTATAATTTAAATATATGTGGATCCACAATAGGGTTAAGATACACGGTATCGCGGAATGGTATTGTGTGGCACTGGCTTGTGGGAGGTCGTGGGGTTGTACCTGGTGCCTCCGCCCGAACCTTGAACCAAAAATTTTGATCCACCATACAACCATGGGGGAGGGCATGTGGCGGCCCCATGTTGCACCACGTTTCCTCACCCAATTGGCTCACTTTCAACCGAACCAAAATTGCCACGTAACCCAAATTTCTTAACCAATACCATGCTGCCACTTGGAATTTCATCATTCACCGGAGGAAAATGCCAAAATCGACCCTGCCCAGTCAACATGCCACGTCAGCAGTACGGACTACTCACTGGGCACATGTTTGTCTTTTTTTTTCTTATTTAGCAAAATGAACAGAACTTGTTTCCGGGAGCATACGGAGTCCATTTTGCGTGAAACAAAGTGCATCAGATTCAGAACAACGAGCACTACGCAGTCGTTCAGGTTTGAAGCCACTATGAGAACTTTGATTTTTGAGCATAAAACTGAGCCCTTGATCATTCCTCCCCACTGGAAGTTTTTGGACCCCAAAATATCATATTCAATTGAAAAACAGGTGAGGGTAAAATTCCCTCACCTTCCCAATTTCAATTCATTTTCCTTTTGAAGGATTTTCTCCTTTAAGCCCCACTCGAAGATAGTCAACACTTCCTCTTGTCGATGTCCTTGTCCTCCTGTCAAGTATGGTGTCTTGTTGTAGCTCAACAAAGAAATATGGAGAAAAATATTCAATATATGGCAGTTGAACATTCTCTCCTTTATATTCTATCAAAGGAGGCTCATACAATCTCAAATTTTCAACAATAACAACTAAATAAATTCGCATGTATGAAGGCAAATCAAGCTTGAAGGCATTGTTACCAATCTTTTCTAGAATTTTGAAAGGACCATAACGGATTGGTTTCAGATTTTTACCTTCTCCTTGAAGCCTTTCATTGCTAATGTGAAGCCAAACTTCGTCACCAACGTGAAACTTATGATCCACACGATGTTTGTCGTGCCTCACTTTGTCCTTGCCTTGATTTATCTAATTGATCTTGCACTATTTGATGAATCAACTGAATTTTCTCTATGAATTTCTTTGCTTTATCTATGTCGCTATGTCCATCGATAGCTACATATTTCCAAAAAATTAAATCCAATGGAAATTTTGGCAAGTATCCAAGACATGCCTCAAATGGCGATGTTTTAGTAGAGGAATGTTTTGCACGGTTGTAAGCATGTTGAATGTAATGCAACTTTTCATCCCACAACTTAGGATGTTTGTTGCAATATCATTGAATAATATGAATGACTACTATGTTGACCACCTAGGTTTGACCATCTTTTTGTGGATGAAAGGTTGTACTCTTCTTCAACTTAATGTCCATCAAGTCCCACAAACTTGACCAAAAATTCCCAACAAATCGAGAATCTCGATCACTTACAATAGATGTAGGGAACCCACAATGAACCCAAACATTTTGAAAGAAAAGATGAGTTGTTTTTTCAGCTGTAACTTTCTTTTTACATGGCATCAAAATACACATTTTTCTGAACCTATCCACAACTACATACAAATAATCATGACCTCTTTTAGACAAAGGAAGACCTCTTACAAAATCCATAGAAATACTCTCCCATGGACGTGAAGGAACTGTGAGTGGTGTGTACAATCCTAACTTCCTATTACTAGGCTTATTGACTGCACATAATGAACAACCTTTAATAAAATGTGACACACTTTCAAGCATACGAGGCCAATAACAATACCTCTGAAGATTTTCCATTGTTTTTCTTACACCAAAATGTCCCGCAATAAGAGAAGTGTGTGCTTCCCTTATGAAATTCACTCTCTCGCCCTGTGGAATACAAAGCTTGCCCAAATGATACAACAAGTTATTATGAACATGATAATATAATTCCTCAACTTGGCGGCCTTAACTCAAGTTTTCATAAACATCTTGAAAGTCGTTGTCAAATGGATATTGCTCAATGTAACTTTCATGTAAAACAAAAGTATTCTTGAGTAAAGTAGCTTCATTAATAATAGGCCTAGAAATCATATTAGAAACCTTGTTGTATATACCTTTCTTATACTTGATGACCAAGTGGAATTGCTGCAAGAATCCCATCCATCGAAAGTGCCTTGACTGCTGCAATTTATTTTGTGATTGCAAGTATTTCAATGGTTGGTGATCAATGTGAATGATGGTTTCCTTTCCCATCAAATAATGTTTCCACTTCTTCACACTTTGAACCAACGCATATAGCTCTTTATCATATGTAGGATAATTTATCACTGCACCATTAAACATTTCTAAATGGAATGAAATAGGCTTACCATGTCGTAAAAGGACTGCGCCCATGGCATAGTCACTTGCATCTGTTTGAATCTCAAAGGGTTGTATCAAGTTCGGTAATGCTAATATTGGGACTGAACTGATCTTCTTTTTCAAAGCATCAAATGCTTTTTTTTTATTGCCTCCCCACTGCAATACTTTCTTAACACTAGTCAATTCATGTAATGAAGCTGCAATAGAGGAAAAATTAGCAATGAACTTCCTCCAATATTATATTTCTCCTAGAAAACTTCTTATCTCTGTGACTGACTTGGCTGTAGGCCAATTCACAATGACCTCAACTTTAGAGGGGTCCATATTTAGCTTACCTCCTCCAACAATATGTCCCAAATACACTAAAGAATTTTTACCAAATTCACATTTCGACATCTTCAAAAACAATTGTTCTTTTCTCAAGACATCAAGCACCTTGTTCACATGCATGACATGTTCTTCTCATGATTTGTTGAATATAAAACTATCATCTAAGTAGACAATGATAAACTCATCTACAAATGGTCGCAATACATCATTCATAACTCTCATGAAAGTAGTTGGAGCATTGCAAATACCAAAAGGCATAACAAGCCACTCAAACAATCCTTGTTTAGTTTTAAATACGACCTTCCATATGTCCTCTTTAGCTATTCTAACTTTATGATAACCACTTCTTAAATCTAATTTAGTGAAATACTTTGCATACCTCAATTGATAATGCAAATCATCAATCCTTGGGAGTGGATAACAATTATTTATCGTGATTTTGTTGAGTGCACGGAAATCCACACACATGCGCCATGTTCCATCCTTCTTGGACACCAATACAATTGGTGAGACACGTGGCGAGGTAAATGAACGAATGATACCTTTATTCAATGATTCTTGGATTTTCTTCTTGATTTCTTCACTTTCCATTATCGACATGCGATACATGCCAATATTAGGGAGTGGAACATCCTGTTGCAGTTGTATCTCATGTTAGATTCCTCTCTTGGGAGGTAACCCCTTTGGTTCCTGAAACATATCACCATGTTGATTTACCACATCAAACAAGTAATATTTTAATCTATCATCACAGCCTTCAAAAGATTAAAAATCCTTATCATTCTTTTGTTTGATCATAAGAAGCACAAATTTTTTTCTTGAATTTACTAGTCTCTTCATTTGCCTAGCATTAACCAAAGAGAGGTTTAGCTTTTTGCGATGAGATCTCACAATATATTCCACTCCATCTTTGAACAAGTGGTACTTGTTCTCATGGCGATAGAAGACTACTTTCTTGTCATAGAGATATGGGCTATCCAAAACAATTCCTGATATGTCAAGTGGTACAACATCTAACTCAACTTCATCAATGAAGTTTGCGGTAATTACAAACCGGAAAATACATTTTCTCGTAACCTAAAAATTTATATCCTTGGTTATCCAACCCAAAGGGTATGGCTTATGATGAGGTAAGGTTTCAAGATTCAGCTTCTTGACTAAGTTTTCATATATGAAGTTCGCTTGAGACCCACTATCAAATAATGTGTCAATTTTTATGTTTTGAGATCACTCTTACATGAAACAACTCTATTCTTGTTTCTTCACTTGGAGTGTTACTATGACAATTTGATGAAATAGTACTTGCTATGGCTTCTTTTCCCTTTGTGACCATGGCTGAAATTTTAGTCTCATCTCTTGAGTCGAATCCAAGATCCTGTTGTGTGGTAGTGGATGTCTTTTGTTTCCCCTTATTGTTGAATTTCTTAGGCCTCAATTCTGGATGAAGCTTCCAACAATGGGCTTCATCATGACCCTCTTTGGAGAAATGAGTACATGTGGTTTTCTCCCCTTATTTCTTAATGGATGAATTATTCTTTCTTTTTTACCCTTGAAATCCTTTCCTTTTTCACCACCCTTGAATGGTTTCTTTTTACCCTCTTCTTGTAAATTTTTCCCTGTTGTGTCAAGGTGTGTATCTTGCACACAAACCTCATCTAGACTAATGGGATTAAACATGAGAATGGTATATTATGTACTTCAGCAAAGTTTCTTGGCTATGCAAATCAACTCCTAACATAAGAGCTCTTATCCTAAATTCATGAGTGTAATCTTGCACACTTTGACCATTCAATTGTCTAAAATTTTTCCAAATCATAATAGTTTTTGCATGTAAGCTAGAGGATAGTACTGCCTTTGAATGGCAACAATAAAATTTGACCGAGAAATTGAGATCTTACCATGTTGCTTAATATCCTCTTGTGTCTTTTCTTCCCACCATACAAGTGTTGAACCCTCCATTCTTAAGGAAACAAATTGAATCTTTATGTCATCTTCTTGAAGGTTCTGAATTCTGCAATAGACCTCCAATTAATGAATCCAATTATCTATCTTCTCTGCATTCACTTCACCATTATGCATCGGAAGGTCAAATTTAATATCAATTTTAAGTAAGGGTGATTTACCAGCTCCTTTTGAAGTGTGTGTATGAACAGATGGAAGAGTTGTGGTAGTGGAAGATGATGATGAGGAAGGTGAAGATGGTGGTGAGGATGTGTTGAACCTCAGAATTACCCTCTCTTTGACAACTTTTCTCACCTCTTTCCATCACTTTCTCATAAGATCACAGACCCCAATCAATGATAAATTATAGGTTTTGTCTTAAGGAATTCATTAAAATGACTGTCATATTATATTTTCATGTTCTTGCTATTTGAATAGATTTTTTCAATTTAGCTACAGAATGCAACCTATTCTGCAGCTAACCGTGGATTCCGTAGCTACTCTCATGGTCTGGCAGGTTCCATATGTCAAATGAAGAATTGGGCCACATGGGCGTTTCTAGAATCATCTCCACATGGATTATATCCTATTCACTCGGTCTAGATTGACAGAAAAGCAGGCCTAAGATCATGGTCAAAGGTGTGGTCAAAGTACGTTATCCGAAAGCAGCAGGACTCTTGATTTTCTCTATCGTAGAAAATCAAGAGTCTAACAGTCCTATTGCAAGTCTAATTTGAATTATCCACCTGTAGCAAGTTTATCTCACAAAAATTTATGTTATTTTCCTTTAAAAATCAGTTGTACAGAACCGAGAGGACAGTTCAGAAATTAAGTGTTAAGTTTAAGATTTTTGCTAATACTCTATATTCAAACTTCATTTTATCATAATACAAAGTTCATGTTTCCAATGACTATTTAAGTGCATCCTTAACCAACTAGCAATTCAGCCAAATTAGTTGCAGAGGGCCTCTGCACTAGAGGAGGTTTTTCATTTGTTGTTTTTAGTTCAATTTCCATTGCTCTGTTTTTAGCAAATCTGTTTTCTAATTAGGTTAATGTTTCATTCCAGTTTTTGATCAATAGCATAACATTAAATCACAATTGTGCAGCCTTGTTCTTCTAAGCTATTTCGTGAAGATAGATAATTCTGTTTTCAAATCGAATTAAGATTGAAGTAATAAGAATACACAGTTGCCTAGTTTCCTTACTGTTTTTGTCATTCATTTTCTTAGAACAGAATTGTCAATTAACTGTGTCAATGGATGTTTTCAAAATCCATTTCAAGATGATGATCCTAAACTAAATGGTTGAATGTCTAATTCATACAGTGATTGAATTTACTCTGCACATTGTTATTTGCTTTCTAGGAATTTAGAAACTAAGGCATAATTGACTTCTCACATAGCATCTCAAGATGGTAATAATTCATATTCAATGTTGAGAGAAAGTCAAATATACATTAGTTGTTTACAGTGAGTTTTACATGCTTTCACATTTTGCTTTCAGATCCTCACTTAGTTGCTTCACTAATATTCCTAAAGGTCATTCCAAGGAGATTGATTTAATCATGTTTTAAGACTGAATGATTGAATGTTTTATGAATGCAATTACTAAGTTACCTTCTGCATACTTTACTTAGTTTTTCTAGATCATTAAGTATAATTGGTTACTTAACACCATCTCAAGAAGATCACACTTCATAATTGAATGTTGGAGTAGCTAAATGTACATTAGATATTTTGCGTTGCATGCTTTGCTTACTGTTGTAGAACATTAGAAGTTAAAGTACAGACAATTTCTTACACACCATCTCAAGAAGGTCATACTTCATAAATTGAATGCTGGAGTAACCAGAAGTACATTAGATTTTTTCATTTTCTGCTTTTACTTAAGACAATCACTTCAATTTCAATCTTAGTTTTTATAATTAAATCCATGGAATAGGAATAATGATAAGATAAGATAGATGTTATGTTTTCCAAATTAGATCCTAACTAGCAAACAGTTTTTGGTTTATTTTTATGAAAATTAGATTAACTTAGGAACACTTCATTTTCTTCCTTCTTAAAATTCATTAGATTCATTTAAATCTTTTCATAGTTTTAGATTAAATATTCCTAGACATCAAAGAACAAAAACCCCCCAAAACAACATAAAATACAAAACAACGAAGTAAGAAGTAGGTTAACTAAACACATATAGTGCACCACACTTCATCAGTTTACAAACCTCGATTGATAATTAATGCAAGCAATTTAAGACATTAAATTGACTAAAAATTTTGACGTCGTTGCCAAGGAACTGTAATTAGGTAACCTCATTTCTTACATTTAAAAAAATGATATTCATAGAGAAAGAGACTCTAGGGGCATATTCATAGCTAGAGGAAATATTTTAATCCCTACAACACCAATTACTCCACCAATACTAAGAAGTGATACACCTCCGTCTCAAACTCATATTCCATATTTCACTAGCCATAGACTTCCTTAAGTTCTAAGGTCATAAATCCAATTAGGAGGATCCCCTACTTCATCTACTGAGGCAGTCTTAGAAGAAGAAGATCCTAGGTCTCCAATAGAAGGAGCAACCTTTTTCACGTCTACAGGAGAACACATTTTAGCTAAAGAGTTAGAAATTCCTAGTGAAGAGGAAGAAGAAGAACCTTTCTTCAACGTGCCATTGATAGAATAACCAAAGGAAGAGCAGTTAACCTTACAAGTTGACTCTTATATCAACTTTGAAGAATCTATAATGGCAGGAAGAGGAGAAGAAGAAGGATAAGGAGAAATCCTAAATGGATAAAATGTAGTATTTGGAGGAGGAGATAGAGGTAGAGGTAGAGGAGGAGATAGAGGGAGAGGTAGAAGAAATGTAGAAGGAAGCAGAATAAATAGGGTAATTGAGATTTCTTTTGGATTCCCTATAGTTGATGAAGATACAAATGCCACAATGAAAAATATCTCACCTTCTGTCCTCCCAAACTTTCATGGATTGAAAATTGAAGACCCTGAAACCCTTTTGTTTGAATTTGAATTCTTGTGCAGAACTTATGATTATTTACAAGACTCTCAAAAACTCAAATTGTTTCCTTCAACATTGAAAGGAGCAGATCTAAAATGGTTCATGAGTCTGATCACTCAGCCTAATAGAACATGGAATGATATGAAGAGAGAATTTTTAGAAAGGTATTTGGATTATTGCATACATATCAATCACAAGGATGAATTATTTAAAATGATGCAAAGAGAGGATGAAAATTTGGAGGATTTAATTGAAAGATTCAACTATAACATAAAAAGAGAAAAAATGGATAATTTAGATCAAGATACTTTAAAAGCTCTTTTGTTGAAATCTATTAGAGATGAGTGGATAAATATCCTTAACATGATGGGGAAGGGGAACATCTCTCAACTTCCATTACCTGATATTGGGGAATTATGTATTCATCTCTCAAGAGGAAAATCAAAAACTTGGAAAGGTCCAAGAGATCCTTCTCTTGCTAGGGTAAATAGATCTGCAATTGGAACAGCGAGTAGGGCAGAAATTGGAAACATTCTTGATGAATTTAAAATGGACATTTTAAGAAGTCTTATTGAACAGATAGACACCCTTAAGTTACAAAATAAGAAGAAAGATGAGACTGATGCTTTAGCTATTTTCTATCCCAAATGCAGAAAGAAGCATGCTTTAATAGAATTTCCTCTTGATTAAAAATTCATATAGACCTGTATGATTTGTTCAGAAAGTCATGAGACTAAGAGTTGTCCTTCAATTCTTGGTCTTAAGGTTGTTTTTCAAGAAGAAACAACTTTAAATCCAATAGAATCACTTTGCTTTGTCTCTATAATACCATAGCAGGGGCCACAAACTCAAGGTTTTAATATCCAAATGTATACTCAGCCCCCACCAAACTGGAATTATTGGCAGCAACCTTGGCCTCAATATTAATCTCAATCTCAACCTTGGGCTTAAGGAATACAAAATCCCTATGGAAGATTCTCTCAATACCATCAATATCCTCCATCATATCCAAACTATCCTCCCCAAAAGATTCTTTAACAAAATCAACAACCCCAACTCCAAAACCAAAACCAAAATCTACAACTCTCACTACCATTCCCTCAAAGACCAAATCAGCTACTTGTTCAACCATTGCCAAACCCCAAAAATAAAAATCATCAGAATACCTATATGATAGAAGGACAAAAATTTCCAACCTACATGATTACTCCTCTAGATATTAATGATTTCCAACTTAGATCTGGTAAAATATTAGAAAAGAAAAAGCCTTTTCTAGTCATTCAAGAACAAGACAATTCTGAGGAAGATTCTCTACATCCCAATAAAAGTTTTGAAGAAGGGACATCTCTTCAAAACCAAAATTTTGAAAATGAAAAACAAAAATAACCAATAAACTCAACTCCTATCATAGAGAAACCATCAGTATCTACTTCTATGCCTCCTTTTCCTAAAATATTACAAGTTGATAGAGGGGTAGAAAAACATATTATGTTGCCTAATTACGATTTTCTAGATGAATTGAAAAATGTTTATATCAAAATCCCTTTGCCACAAGCCATTAAGAAGATTTAAATTCTAGCTAAAACAATAAAGGAGTTGAGTATGAAGAAATCGGGAAGAAAAACAAAAGAAATAAAAAGAATTTAGCTTGTAGGAAAAATAGCAGGCATAATGATGGGAAAAATTGCCATTCAAAATATTTAGATCTAGGAAGTCCAGTTGTAAAAACACATATCAATGGAGTTGAAATTCCAAATACATTGATTGATTTAGGAGCAGCAATAAACATCATGAGCAAACAAACCATGGAACAGCTCAAGCTCCCTAATATTCTTTATACACCTACATTAATACAATTAGAAGATAGATCTGTAATCAAGCCAGATGGTGTGTTAGAATATATCTCAGTGTCCTTAGATTCTTGAGAGTACCCTGTTGATTTTATGATATTAACTCCTAAGAAAAATCTATGAGGACATCCACTTATATTACGAAGACCTTGGTTGGCTACAGCTGATGCTTTCATTAGCTGTAGATCTGGTGACATGTATATTTATGATGGTAACTCAACTAAGAAATTCACTCTATATCCTCCAGCAAGAACAATCACAGAAATAGATGACAAAGAATGGATTAATGATGAAAATTATATACAACCTCTCTTTACTATTTCAACCATTAGTGAAAATAGTCAAATCTTGAATTCAATAGCAAATTTTGAATCATATCCAGAATATGAACATGATCAATTTCAAGAAAAATCCAATATTTAATATTTTTCATCTAGGAAGATGTCTCTTTATTCTATGGAAGAATTTGGTAGCTCTACAGTTGAAATATTTCCAAGGAAAACCTTGACCATAAACAAAAACTTGGAAAATTTACAACAGGAAAAGCTAATCAAAACATTAACAACATTCTTCTGCATATGCATGGGAATACACTGACATGAAAGGAATTAGTCCTAAGACTTGTATACATCACATTTACATTGAGGACAATTTTAAACCTATCAGACAACCTCAAAGAAGGATGAATCCAAATCTTAGGGAAATTGTGAAAGAGGCGTTGCAAAAGTTGCTAAATGTAAACTTCATTTACCCAATTTCAGACAGTCAATGGGTTTCCCCTTTAGTGATTGTGCCCAAAAATAATGGTAAATGGAGGGTATGCATTGATTATCGAGAATTGAATAAAGCTACCCTAAAAGTTCATTTTCCTTTACCCTTTATAGATCAAGTGTTAGATACATTAGCAGGTAAAAATTATTTCTCATTCTTGGATGGTTTTAGTGGTTACAATCAAAATTCAAGTAGCACCTAAAGATCAATATAAGATCACATTCACCTGTCCATGGGGGACTTATGCCTACCGAGTAATTCCTTTTGGATTGTGAAATGCACCTGCAACATTCCAAAGGGCAGTACTAGGAATTTTTTTGGATATAATACATGATTTTGTAGAGGTGTATATGGATGAATTTACAATTTATGGTAATACATTTGAAGAAACTTTAGAAAATTTGGAAAAGGTTCTTAAAATATGTAAGGAAGCAAACCTTTCACTAAGCCATGAAAAATGTTTCATGATGTTTACAGAAGGGATTGTTTTAGGACATCACATTTCAGGAGATGAAATTAAAGTTGATAAATATAAAGTTGAATTCATCTCCAAACTATTAATTCCAAGTTGTCAAAAGGATGTTACAAGTTTTCTAGGATTCACATGATATTAAGAATATTTATAGAAAATTTCACCAAAATAACATCCCCACTCTTCAAAATACTCACCAAATATTGTGAATTTAGTTGGAATCCTGATTGCCAGTTAGCATTTGAGACTTTAAAAGCAAAAATTTCTGAAGCACCCATCTTAAGAGGTCCAAATTAGAAAATACATTTTCACATTTCAACATATGCTTCATATACAGCTCTAGGAGTTGTATTAGGACAAAAATATTTGATCCCCTATGCCATCTATTACACAAGCAAGAATTTGACTCCCGCATAGTTAAATTACACTATAACTGAAAAGGAATTCTTAGATTTTGTTCATGCTATCAACAATTTCAGACATTATATAACAGGCTATGAAACCTTTGTTCATATAGATCACTCTGTAATTAGATACTTAATGAATAAAACTATTACTAATGGCAGAGTTACAAGATGTTTATTACTCCTGCAATAATTCAGCATTATTTTTTTAGACCAACCTGGAAAACAAAACACAGTTGTTGATTTCTTGTCTAGAATTCAAAATATCAAAGATGATACTCCAGTTGAAGATAAATTTCCTGATGAATATCTTTTTGCAATAACTACTCAGACTCCTTGGTTTGAAAATATTTCCAATTACTTAGTTACAAGAAAATTACCTTCACATTTGATTTCTAGAGAGAAAAGAAAAATCATTCAAGTAAGTGCAAGATACTCATGGATTACTAATGAATTGTATAAGACAGGTCCAGATCTCATTATCAGAAGATGTGTTCGAGAAGATGAAATGCCTGAAATTATTAAAGCATGTCATGATGAACCTTGTGATGGAAACTTTTCTGACAAGAGGACAGCCTATAAAATCCTTCATTTAGGATATTATTGGCCATCCATCTTCAAATATGCCAAAGAATATGTAAAAAGGTGTGATAGCTGCCAAATGGTAGGGAAACCTACTCCATCAAATTAAATGTCATTACAACCTCAAGTACTCATAGAACCTTTTGAAAAATGGGCTTTGGATTTTGTTGGACCTATCAATCCTCCATCTAAACAAAAGAAGTATATTTTGGTATGCATTGATTATGTCACTAAATGGGTAGAGGCTAAAGCATTACCTTTTGCTAATGAGAGATATGTAGTTAATTTTCTTTTTGAGAATATCTTTACTCGTTTTGGTGTTCCAAGAGAAATTGTGATAGATCAGGGATCTCATTTTACATCTAAGGTGGTGAAAAGGCTCATGGAAGATTACAATATCAAGCACATATATTCTACTCCTTATCATCCACAAGCAAATGGTCAAGTAGAATCTACCAATAAGGTGATTGAAGGGATTCTCACTAAGACTATGCATCTACACAGAAGAGATTGGGCAGAAAGGCTTCCTGAAGCCTTATGGGCCTACAGAACTACATGGAGGAACACAACAGGACATACTCCCTATGAACTTGTTTATGGGAAGCAAGTTCTGTTCCCTATAGAGTTTCAGATCTGAACCTTCAAGATGGCAGTCCAATTAGGACTTGATTTATCAGAAGCACAGAAACATAGTTTGGAGCAACTCAATGAGCTTGATGAAATCAGGCAAGATGCAGTTCAAAGAACTAGTATAGTCCAGCAGCAAAGGGCTAAATGGCATGATAAGCATATCAAGGAGAAGAAGTTTCAAGCAGGGGATTGGGCACTTTTGTTCGATTCAAAATTCAAAGATTTTCAAGGAAATTTTCAGACTCCTTGGCTTGGGCCATATGAGATTGAAAAATTATTTGATAATGGAGCAGTAAAAATAAGGACAATAGATGAATAAAAGGTACCTCTTCTTATGAATGGTCATCGGTTGAAGATATATCCTAAGCCAATATCAAGAGAGGATTTTATCAATATTTTTCAAGATAATACTGATATGAAGTTGGTGAAGAGGAATTATTCTTCTTCACTAAATTAGCTTTTATTTTTCCTATATATAAAAAATAATAATAAAATAATAAATAATAAAAATAATAAAGTTTAGAAGTATGAAAACCAATCGATGATTGGCATACTTATAGAGAAAATACAGGGTGAAAATCATAGATTTCTGACATCCTATATTTTCTATTTCTTTTCTGTAATAAGTAGTGACACAAAACTACATTCATTACAGTTCATAATCTACAAATTCATTTCATTTTACGCTTTCATTCCATTTTCACTCTCATTCCATTTCACAAGTTATATTCCACTTTCATTCCATTTTCACACTCATTCCATTCCACAAGTCATATTTCACTTTCATTCCATTTTTACACTCATTCCATTTCATATTCATGTTCCATAGCCATACTTCATTCTTTTTATATATTACATTCTGCAGCTGCAGTATTCTGCAGCTGACTATATTCTGCAGCTAGCTACATTCTGCAGCTGATCACATTCTGCAGCTAATTCCATTCTGCAGCTAATTCGATTATGTAGCCACATATTATTCAGCAGTGCTGACACAATTGAACATCCTACAAACAAATGATGACTGAAATTAATTGAAGGATTATGTTTTGAAGACCAACATGCTAAAGGATCAACACCAAAGTAAACAACAAATGAAAAGGTTAAGTTCTAAAAGGTAAAGTGCAAAAATTTATTTTAAATAGCATGGTTAAGATATAAAGTATGTATAATATGGATGTCATATGTTTCCTTGACAAATCATCATTTTATTTGATTGAAATTTCCATCATACCACATATCATCCATATCCTTCGCATTATGTCACCTAAAGGTCCTTAAATAAATCCCTCGTTAATGATTAAATGATCATGACATGTGAAGTGACATACCTGTATACGTTTCTTCAAAACCCCTACCACCTACTTATCCCTAGAAACCCTCAATACCTTTCATCAAATCTGCAGCCAATTCATTTCATAAAACAGAGGGGTAATTATGAAGGTTGAGAACTCTGTATAGTAGAAGGCATGGGGCTAATTGTCATATCAAAACCGGTGGGAGAAAAGTACATGGAAGAATACCCACATATCAAATAATTGTTGCAGAAAGCTGGATGGCTTAAGTTCATAAATAAATTCAATGGTTTTCATAAGGAGATTACAAAATCCTTTGCTCGGTCTTTTGATGGCACCGAAGTAGAAATTGGAGATATCAAGTTTGCAGTGACTGAGTTATTCATGGCCGAGGCTACAGAACTTCCAAGGCATGGTGAAAGATGGTTCAAAAATAAGGAGTTCCAAAGTGAATCATGGAAAGTAATACTCAAAAACCCAGGTATGTATGTCTCTGTTTTTAGAAAAGGTATCCCCAGTTCAGCTCTTAAAAGTAAATGGAGGAACATTCTCTTGGTTTTACAGATTTTTATCACTTGTGAAGGAAGGTTTGGTTGCATGTATGTCTACCATATCCGTTTATTGATGAATTTCTTAGAAAATGGCAAAATCAATCTTCCTTTCTTTCTGCTAAATAGTTTAAAAGGATGGCCTTAAATGTGCAAAAGAGAATACAGTTCATAGATATCACCATGCATCATCATGGGTTGGTAAAGATACTGATTGAGTTTCATTTAATAAGCATAGGAGATCCCTGGGAGGATTTCCTTATTAGAAATCATATTCAAAAAGCACCAGAGTCACCTAAAGAAGAGAATTTCATAAGAAGCAGAAGAAAGAAGACTGATATAAATGTTGAAAATAGACCTGAATCTTCATTACATAAGAATGATGAAAAGCTAATCTCTGAAGAACTGATAAAAATCAGAAAGCAAATAAAGACAAGAGGTAAGATAAGAAAGAGGAGTAAGGATACAAATGAGGAGAATATAAGTCCTCCAAAACTGAGAATAAGCTCTAGACTATGAGGTTTTATGAAGAAAACATTATCAAAAGGGACAGAGCTTATAAATTTAGATGAGGAAACCCCAATACCATCTTATGTTAACATTTCTCCTGCACACAGTCCTCAAAACTCTCCTATTCATCATTTTGAATGTAGCCCCAATAGAAGATCTCCAGGAATAGACCCAGTTCAACAACAAATATATGATTATGTAGAATCATTGGAGAAGAAAAATGCATCAATGAACCCAGAACCTTCTGTCAATCCACAAGAACCTCTAGTTGATGCTCTCAAATAGGATATTTATGAGCTAGAGATATTGAACAGATATATCAAACAAGAGAATGAGACTTTGAAGCAGCGGAGCAAGTTGGACAAGGTAATTCATGACAATACCATTATGCTTCTAGGACTGTGGTATAAGAAAAACAGGAAATTGAAAAGAAAGAATAAGTTACTACACAAAGCAGTCATTAACCTCAAGTACAAGCTTCTTATGAGAAGGCCCAGGATGACAATCACTTCAAAGAAGAACAAAAGAAGGAAATTGGATGTGCTAGCAGAAGTGTCTGAGAAAATGCAGTAACAAAGGAGAACTCACATTTTTGGCAAATTGCATGAGGACATGCACTGATTTTGCAGTGGGGCTATGTTGAACCTCAGAATTACCCTCTCTTTGACAGCTTTTCTCACCTCTTTCTATCACTTTCTCATAAGATCATAGACCCCAATCAATGATCAATGCTAGGTTTTGTCTTAAGGAATGCATTAAAATGATTTCCATATTATATTTTCATGTTCTTTCTATTTGAATATATTTTTGAAATTTAGCTACAGAACGCAGCCTATTCTGCAGCTAACCATGGATTTCGTAGCTACTCTCATGGTTTGGAAGGTTCCAAGTGTCAAATGAATAATTGGGCCACATGGGCATTTCTAGAATCATTTCCACATGGATTTTATCATATTCACTCGATCTAGATCGACGGAAAAGCAGGCCTAAGATCATGGTCAAAGGTGTGGTCAAAGTACGTTATCTGAAAGCAGCAGAACTCTTGATTTGCTCTATCGTAGAAATTCAAGAATCTAACAATCCTATTGCAAGCCTAATTTGAATTAGCCACCTGTATCAAGTTTATCTCAAAAAAGTTATGTTATTTTCCTTTAAAAACCGGTTGTACAGAACCGAGAGGAAAGTTCAAAAATTAAGTTTTAAGTTTAAGCTTTTTGTTGATACTCTGTATTCAAACTTCATTTTATCATAATACAAAGTTCATGTTGTCAATGATTGTTTAAGTGCATCCTTAACCAGCTAACAGTTCAGCCAAATCAGTTGCAGAGGACCCCTGCACTGGAGGAGGTTTTTCATTTGTCGTTTTTAGTTCAATTTCCATTACTCTGTTTTTAGCAAATATGTTTTGTAATTAGGTTAATGTTTCATTCCATTTTTTTATCAATAGCATAACATTAAATCACAATTGTGCAGCCTTGTTCTTCTAAGATATTTCGTGAAGAAATACAATTCTATTTTCAAATCGAATTAAGATTGAAGTAATAAGAATACACAATTGCCTAGTTTCCTTACTGTTTTTGCCATTCATTTTCTTAGAACAGAATTGTTAATTAACTGTGTCAATGGATGTTTTCAAAATCCATTTCAAGATGATGATCCTAAACTAAATGGTTGAATGTCTAATTCATACAGTGATTGAATTTACTCTGCACATTGTTATTTTCTTTCTACAAATTTAGAAACTAAGACAAAATTGACTTCTCACATAGCATCTCAAGAGGGTAATAATTCACATTGAATGTTGAGAGAAAGTCAAATATACATTAGTTGTTTACAGTGAGTTTTACATGCTTTCACATTTTTATTTCAGATCCTCACTTAGTTGCATTAGTAATATTCCTAAAGGTAATTCCAAGGAGATTTATTTAATCATATTTTAAGACTAAATGATTGAATGTTTTATGAATGAAATTATTGAGTTACCTTCTGCATACTTTACTTAGGTTTTCTAGATCATTAAGTATAATTGGTTACTTAACACCATCTCAAGAAGATCACACTTCATTATTGAATGTTGGATTAGCTAAATATACATTAGATATTTTCCTTTGCATCCTTTGCTTATTGTTTTAGGAAATTAGAAGTTAAAGTACAGACAATTGCTTACACACCATCTCAAGATGGTCATACTTCATAAATTGAATGCTGGAGTAACTAGAAGTACATTAGTTGTTTTCATTTTCTGCTTTTACTTAAGAAAAGCACTCCAATTTCAATCTTTGTTTTTATAATTAAACCCATGGAATAGGACTAATGATAAGATAAAATAGATGCTCTATTTTCCAAATTAGGTCCTAACTAGCCAACAGTTTTTGGTTTATTTTTATGAAAATTAGATTAACTTAGAAACACTTCATTTTCTTCCTTCTTAAAATTCATTAGATTCATTTAAATCTTTTCATAGTTTTATATTTAACATTATTAGACATCAAAGAACAAAATCCCCCCAAAACAACATAAAATACAAAACAACGAAGTAAGAAATAGGTTAACTAAGCACATACAGTGCACCACACTTCATCGGTTTACAAACCTCGGTTGATAATTAATGCAAGAAATTTAAGACATTAAATTGACTAAACAGGATGATGGTGGAGTGGATGGTGGCTTCTTACCATATCCATGGCCTCCTCCTCCTAGAGAACCATCTCCTCTTTGAGGCCTTGAACTTTCTCCTTACATCCTTAAATTCCTCTTGTCATAGAGTACTTTAACCATCTCAGTCATATCAAAGAATTCCTTCTTGAATGAACTCTCATAGTTTTTCATGGTAGGTTCTCCTTAATGAAACATGCTCACTGAAGACTCAAATTCAACCTGAGAATGTGCTGGTGTTGAATAATTTTGCAACCTTTCCCTTCTTCCTCTTGACCCAACTACAAGGCTCTCAACCATCTTCCCTTCCCCTCTTTTGAGTTTTAACCTTGTAAGCATGACACAAACTTGCAAACAATTAAATCCCTTATTACACAACAAAACCTAAATACCAAGAGCTCTGATACTAAAAATGATCTGAATGGAGTATTATAGTGTTGTTGTGCTAATTACTCTTTCATATTATGAATTCAATGTTTTATATGTGCTTAAGGGTCCAAGTTCTATTGCAAATTATCCAGTCTCATGAGCATTTTACATGTAAATTTAATAAACAATTTAACATAAAAACAAAGGTTGGAAAGCAACAAATAAAGTATAGTACATCACCATACAACACATCAACATAGGTATTTGATGAAGGAGTTCACCCCTCATGGGATACATCTCCTTGGTCTAGCTTCCATGGCTTGTGCCTCTATATTATGCTCAAACTGAAAATTTGACCTATTTATAATGCTCTTTTGCTCCTCAAACATGTACCAATGAGTCCAGAATGCCCAAAAATGGTCATCTAACCTATTTTTGCACCTGAATTGGTATAAAAGTCCAAAATTTATGACCACTAACCTTTTCTCACTATTTCAGGCCCTAATTTAGCTAACTGGAGCTAAACTGGCAGTTTCTGCCGAAATTTGGGAGTGTGCCAACTTAATTGTCATTAAGTTAAGTAAGTGTGGTTATTGTTGCTTTTTGTAGCATCAAAAAGTGTTCTAAGTCTCAAAATTTGTGAGGAGACTTGGACATCAGTATTCCAAATAACCCAGAAATCATTAGTGAAAATTCCATTCGGTTCATGTCTTATGAAAATAATTAATTATTTTAATGGAGACCCTAAGTCTACACTTAGGGAAATTAAATAATAAAAGGATATTAATAAGACAGAGTGTGAACCTTCTAGAGAACAAATATCAAGTTAATTTTTAATCTTAGCCATTGATTAGACTTCTAATATGGGTCGTTGATTTATCAACGAGAAGATTATAAAAGAAGGCTTGAGGGTCATTTGGAAAAAAAGCCGGGCATACACTCAGTACCCAAAGGAGATCAACTCTGAAGGAATAGAATTTCGATTTCAGTGGGTGAGTTGCAAGGCGAAGAGTTGCAAAAGCAAAAGGAGAAGAGGGAATCAGCAGTGACTGAGCTCGAAGACAAAGGGACGTAAAGGGTCACAGAAGGCAGCGCAGAGAACACAAGCAGAGCCTACGCAGAGTGACGCATTCCAACATAAGGACTGCATAGAGAAACACACAGACAGATCCATAAGAACTCATAGGCTGTTTTAGGTGTCCGGAAATTGTCGGGAGGGACTGAGAATTTTGTCTCAGGTGTTTTCTGATTATATCTTCCAGTGTATTCCTTGTAAAGATTCATTTGATGAAGAATAATAATAAAACCCTCATATGTTGCACCAATTTTCCCACATTGGGTTTTTCCAGGGACAGTTGTCCAAAAATAAGTGTGTACATGTGATTGGTTCTTATGCTTATGTTCTTTACTATTTACTTCTCTGCATATATAATTGTGAATGTTGCAGTAGTATTTATTTCGAATTTTACTGATAGATTTATGTAAATAACTTATTGGATTAAAAAGTAGGAGAAATAAATCTATCACTGCAACTATATATTTCCATATTGAAATTTTCACATGGTATCAGAGCCAGAGATGAGTAACGGGAAGGAAGAATCGGCAAGTGAAAATGCGGAAACTCTAAGGGGTTCACATATTTCTATAGAAAGGAAGAGAAGCATGAAAGAACATATGGATCATGATGTTTATGTTCTGGCATCCAAACTGGAAGAAGAATTTTCTTGTGTGTCAAGAACTTCTTCTCCTGAGGTCTAGTATATTGACAGTTGAGCTTCTACTTATATGACAGGACTACGGGAATGTTTTTCTGACTACAGAGAGGAGCAGATGAACTTTAACATTACTGTGGGTAATAAAGCAAAATGTACCCCTATTGGAAGAGGTACCGTAGTATTTCAGACTGAGGCTGGAAATAAGCTTCGGGCCACTAATTTACTGCATGTGCCCAGGCTGGGATTGAACTTTCTCTCAGTGTCTCAAATTCAAAACAGAGGTTATGACGTTTACTTCATTGGTAATAAAGGTTACATAAAACACCCAAGTTGGAAGAAGAAATCACAAATCGGAGTAAGGAGCAACAAAATTTATAAGTTGCGTCTCGAATCCCCAATGGAACTAATAGGCATCGCTGATGAAACAGACCTAAATGAACTATGGCATAGAAGAATGGGGAATTTTCATCATGGGGCATTAAATATTATCAAGAAAATTGTCACGAGAGTTCCAGAACTAAGCACCAAGCGAGATGATGTCTGTAGAGGGTGTGTATTGGGTAAATATTGAAAGGCAGCGTATTAGAGAAGCAGCAATAGGGCTAAGAGTGTATTTGGTTTGATACACTCGGATATCTGTGGACCAATGTCCACTAGAGCTCTTAGTGGTGCCGAGTATTTCATCACCTTCATTTATGACCATTCCAGGTAAACCTGGATCTAATTTCTGAAGACCAAGGATGAAGTCTTCAGTCGATTTAAATAGTTTAAAGCTTTGGTAGAAAATCTAACTAAAAATCAAATCAAGGTGTTGCATTCAGATAATGGGGGTGAATACACAGACAAGGAATTCATCGGGTTCTGCACAAGGAAAGGTTTCATAAGAGAGTGGACCTCTCCATATAATCAGGAGTAGAATGGTCTGGCAGAAATGAAAAAGAAGGACTATTGTCAAGGTTTCAAGGGAAATGATGTATGATTAAGACATGCCCAAATTTATGTGGGCTGAAGCTTGTAATACAGGTTTCTATGTTCAGAACAGGATTCCTCACAATGCGTTGGGAAATATCACGCCAGAAAGTGTCTTCACTGGCAGCAAGCCTGAGGTGAGTCACTTTAGGATCTTTGGCAGTACGACATACTGTCATGTGCCCAGAGAGAATATGAAGAAGTTGGACATGAATGTGGAAAAGGGGTATCTAGTAGCATACAGAAAGAATTAAAAGGCATATTGCATCTACATTCTGGAGAGCAGGAAAGTTGTAGTGCAGAGGGATGTGAAATTTATGTAGGAGAGGGCCTTCAGAAGATCCTGTGAGTTTCCTTCTGTTACGCAGTCTGAGGAGGATCCATTGGTTCAACCTCAACAACCTACGGTAGATAATTCAATTTCCTCTCCAAGGCATGGGGATCTAAGGGACACTTCTCCCGAGGACTTGTAGGAGGGAGAGCAGGTAAATCCGCCCACTACCAATGGGAGAACGGCAGGGAACTACGAAAAATTTTGAGGGATGCAGAAGACTTTGTCGAAGCCCCCCGAGATGTGAAGAGACAATGTAAGCAGCCTGCGAGGTACCAAGCCTTGGTTACACAGGTTGGGGAACCTTCTAGTTTCTGAGAAGTAGCTCAACACCAGGTATGGGTAGATGCGATGGTGGAAGAGTACAGGTCCATCATGACGAATGATGTTTGGGAGGTGGTCCCCAGACCTTAGAATAGATCAGTTTTAGGTTCAAGGTGGATCTACAAGATCAAGTATGTTGCAGATGGCAGCATTGAGAAATTTAAAGCTAGGTTTGTGGCTAAGGGGTATGCTTAGAACAAAGGGATATATTATGAGGAAAACTTCACCCCAGTAGCCAAATATACCTCCATTAGATCCGTAATATCCCTTGTTGCGCAGATGGGATGGGAGATTCACCAGATGGACGTCAAGACTACGTTCCTGAATGGGGTGATAGAATAGGAGGTGTCTATTGAACAACCAGAAGGATTTGAGATGCATGATCATAAGACTCATGTGTGCAGGCTTAAGAAAACCTTGTGTCTTGGAAAGCCTCTTAGAGCTTGTTTTCAAATTGACGGTGTTACGAGAAGATGGGATTCGTCGAGAGACGCGGTCCAATGTCTATGGGTAGGAAGTGAGCCCGATGCGGCAGTTTTATGCCCAGATTATCTATTTTAGATAGGATAATCGAAGCTCATCAAAGGCTGAGGTGGTGGCTACGAGGTCGACATGAAGGATCTACGGTGATACTATTTTCTAGGGTTGTAAGTTTGGCAACAGCGTGAGGAAGAGGGAATATTTCTTAGTCGAGAAGATATACTAGATATTTTGAAGAGATTTGGATATTTGTGTTCAAACCCACTTATTGACTCAGCCTGATCTGTTGGAAAGAATTGACATGTCAAGAATGATGAGGTTGATCCCTGCCAAATATGGGTAAGCTCCATGGAATCTTTGATGTGTCTAGTAAACACTAGGCCATACATTTATTATGTTGTAAATACCCTCATTCAGTTAATGGTGGAACCTAATAGGACTCATTGGGAAGTAGCCAAGCATGTTCTCATGTACCTTCAGGGAACATTTGAGCTTGGATTGAAGTACACCAGTGGTAGTGATATCACGTTGAGTGGGTTCACCGACACACATTGGGCCGAAAGGCCAGTAGATCAAAAGAGTATCATTGAGTATTGTTTCAGCCTGGGATCAAGGATGACTTCCTGGTGCAGCTGGAAACAAAAATATGTGGCACTGCTCAGTAGAGGTTCAATATATGGAATCTAGCATGGCTTTTTGTGAGGCCATATCTCTTCAGAAACTATTTGTGAACCTACTGAAGGAGAAAATGGAAGAGACCAGTGTTTTGTGTGATAATTAGAGTTCCATCAAGCTCTTTGAAAATACTATGTTTCATGGTCGGTCGAAGCACGTTGATATCAGGTGTCACTTCATCAGATACTATATCCAACGAGGAGTTGTAAAGTTGCAGTACACTCCAACAAGAGAACAGGTGGCAAACATTCTCACGAAGGCTTTGGAGAAGACTAAGTTTTTCTACTTTAGAGAGAAGATAGGGATGATCAAGAATCCATTCTAGTAGTAGGAATGTATAGGATCAATATTCAGAGGGAGTTGCAATAAATATGCACCAATGACAGTGGCAGTGTCATGGGCAGCAGTACAGAAGGCAGCAACGCAGCAGATGAGGGGTGGCATCCAGAGAACAATAGCGTAGAGGATACTTCAAAATCAGCGCAGCATGCAGCAAGAATATTGTTAGAACACTTTCCTCGCTAAGAGGGAGTGTTTATTTTTGTAGTATCTAAGTCTCAAACTTTGATAGGGGACTTGGACATCAGTATTCCAAAGAACCCAGAAATCATTTGTGGAAATTCCACTCCGTTCATGTCTTATCAAAATAATTAATTATTTTAACGAAGAAGAAGTAAATCTCATTCAGGTATCTGATATATTTTTTTCATCTCCACGATATTCTGATATTATCTATGTTTTGCAACACCTAAACCCTCCTCTAGGCATGACTAAGAGTCAAGACAGGTCATTGAAACTCAAAGCTTCCAAGTATTACATATTAAAAAATGCACTTTACTGGAATGATCCTGGAGGTATTTTGTTGAATTGTTTGGTCGACGAAGAATCTAAAGAAGTGATGAATGACTTACACAAAGGATATTGTGGGGGGCACATATATTGGAATACCACTGCCAATAAAGTATTGAGAGAGGGATATTATTGGCTGACACTTTTTGCAGATGTGTACAAAACATTAATGAGTTGCCACGAATGTCAAGTTTTTCAAGGTAAAATAAAGTTGCTCCCATTGCCTCTACAGCCTATTTAAGTGTGTGCACCCTTTCAGCAGTGGGGCCTAGATTTCATAGGCGAGATTCACCCAGCATCATCTACACAACATAAGTGGATATTGACAGCCATGGATTACTTTACAAAGTGGATATTGACATCCTACTACCCACAAGGTAATGGATTGGTGGAGTCCTCTAATAAATCCTTGATCAATATCATGAAGAAAATGTTAGAGGCAAATAAAAATAATTGGCATAAGAAGTTGATCAATGCATTGTGGGCAGACTGGGTGAGTAGTAAGAAGTATATTGGAATGTCTCATTTTCAAGTTGTGTATGGTGTCAGTATTGTGTTTCCTTCATCATTAGCAGTCCCGGTTATGAAAGTGTTGCAAGAAGCAGGGACTAAGTAAAATGACATACAGCATCGGATTAATCAAATGATCCACCTTCAAAAGATGAGAGATGAGGTATTCCAGAATACCTCAAAACTCCATGACAAGATAAAGAAAATCTATGACCGGAAAACAAAGGAAGACAACTTCAAGGTTGGAGATGTAGTACTCCGCTGGGATGCCAGAAATGAGGATAAGGGTAAGCATGGAAAATTTGAGAATCTATGGAAAGGGCCATATCAAATTTCTGATTTTTGTGGACAGAATGCTTATTTTATTGAAGAGATGAATGGAAAAGAGTGCTTAGGAGGACTATTCAATGGTAGGATCCTTAAGCACTATCTTTTCTGAAGCACATTTCTCAAACATTTCCCATTTCATTGTAAATATCATTTTACCTTTTCTGCAAGTGTGAAGTAGAGAATCACTGGAGTTTGGAGCCCGAAATGAAGGCCATGGATTTTCACTGATTTTTTGCTATTTTCAAAGTTCAATTTTCAATCAAGTAAGTCAGTATTGAGTCAATTTTCAGTCAATTTTGATTTTTTCTTGAGTCATTCTATTTCATCTAAGTTATCAGTTTTCAGTCATGTTTATGAGTTTGAGTTTTTTACCGTATTGGCCTAATGGATAAGTCTTTCTAGTCTATGGTGTTCTTGACACCTCTTTCAGAGTTGTCATCCCCAATAAGGCCAATGCTAGTGTCAGTATTTGCATCCTACCATCAGTGATCAGAAATCCTCTTTTCATATCATATTAGGGTCTCATTCAAAAAAATTTATCATTCCACTAGGTTTGCATTCAAAAATTTAGTCATTGATGGTAGCCCTAGCCCAAAAACATCACTCTTCCTTAGATTTGATTAATTGCTGGCATATATTCATACCTTTTTTATCGTACATCATCCATAAAGTTAATGTCATCATGCCATAATATCATTCATGTCATCATGAAGTCCAGTCAATCAAGGTTACCATTAGGTTTTTAGGGTTTTTCAAGGTCTAATAAAATTTCATTTCCATTGCATAAGACTAGAAGTAAAGGGTGATCCAATAACTTCTCTTCACCATGTGAAGATGATTTGTAAAGAGAAATTCTTATTTCAACATGTAATTTTTATTTCAAATGTAATATTAATATTTTCACTATGTAATTTTATGTCATTCAAAATGTAATAATTTTATGCTTCCCAAAGATGCTAACTCGGAGTTCCAACATGCCAAAGCATAAAATGTCAAATTCAAAGAGTTCTCAAAGTCATTAAATGATCAATTCAAAGGAAACATTCAAGTGAAAAGGGCATAGTTTGAAAATGTGAAGTGAATGTGAAGAGGATAAAGTGGGTCCCAAGGCCCAAAACATCAAATTCATGAAGTAGAAATACCACCAAGACATCAAAAATAAGCTCATTCGCTCTTCCAAACATCAAGCTCGCACTCCATCAGCTGGAAAAACTAATTTGCAGGGTCAAAACTGGAATTTGTGGGTGGCACTGCGTTTTTCAGGGAGGCGTTGCACTTTTGGAAGCGGCACTGCGCTTTTGGTAGTTGGTGTTGCGCTTTTTGGTGATTGGCGCTGCATTTCTGGGTGAGATGCTGCGCTTTTGGGTGATGTGTTGCGCTTTTTCCTAGTAATCTAAACAAGCTTCAAAACTCATTTAAATTGATTCAAACCTCCTGCAAAGACTCTCAACACCTCTTGCCAAGTAAGTAACAACTAATTTCCACCTCCTTGCAGTCTTCAAGAGGAATTTTCGTGGTGTTTTCAGTTTCTATGCAAATTTGGAAGTTTGTCTAGCTACAAACCCTAAATTCACTCCTCATTCCCAACTTGATTCCCATAAACCCTTCATTCCCTTCCTACATCACTGTAAACCCTATCCCTATCCCTACAACACCATATCCCTTTCCCTAAATCCCTTTTCCCCTAAACCATAAGTCCTAGGTATTTCAAATTTCCTAGGCATCCATACCCAAAACTTGTAATTAAATTACTATTCCTAATTACCTAAGTATTTTGAACCCCTATCAGTCCCAAAATTTTCCTAAACCCTTCCCTCATCTCCCTAAATTTCCCTACCCTAATCCCTACTCCCTAGACCTATCCCCACTCCCATTTCCCTCCCCTAGGATTTCTAGAGCAAAAAAACCATGGAAGAAGACAGAGATTACATGGAAGAGGAGGAGGATAGACAAGAAGAGGAGGACAGACAAGAGAGAATACCACATAAGGGAGGAAAAATCCTAAGGCTTGATCCCACCAACACCAGAGAACTGATGGCTTCACCAATGGCAGTCTCTTGCTTTCAGTATGTTGGTTGCCTTGAATTCTGCAATATGATTGAAAGAGTTAAACACCACCCTATTTTGAGCAGTCTCTTCAATTCAACCTCAAAGACAATCAGGTGACCCTTTCAGCTATAACCTTCACTGTATCTACATCTATCATTGTTGTTGTCACAGGGATTCCAAACATGGGTGAGATGTGGTTTAAATCCAAAGACTTAGATGATCAGTGTTATGAACCATTCATCAAACCAAGGTACAAAAATGAGAGAAAGAGATTTTTTCCTTTCAGCTACCTTCTTCATAGGTATACCCCCATGATGAAGATCATCATGAAGTACTTCTCTTTTGAAGGAAGGTTATCCAGGCTCTATACATATTATATTAGACTGCTTATGCACTTCACAAGAGTCAAAATGCTTAACTTCTCATATTATATATTCAGGAGCATAGAAAAAATGGCATACATTGTACAAAGGAGAGATTATGACCAGTAGATGAATAGTATTTTTCACCACTCTCTCATCAAGATAATTGTCCTCCATTAAATTAACTAGTTTCATATTTCATGGGACACCTTCGTAGCCAATGATATCTTCATAGCTCCACATGCTTAGCATGTTGAAGATATGCCTTCTTCATCTCATCCCACTAATCAACATGTTGAAGATTTGCCTCCTCCATCTCCTCCAATTGTATCTATTTATCCATCTCAGCCCACATCACCTACTCCTTCATTAGCTCAGCCTAATACACACATTTCACCACCATCGTCACCATTTCATGGTCGGGTTGAGTCACCTAGCAGAGTTATGATCAACAAGCCTAAAAGGGTTGAATTGGCCACATTGGCTAGAACATATCAGAGAGGGTATAGGCAAGTGTTTTCTCCACGGAAATTGGAAGGGACCTTTCCTTCTTCATCAGCAAAGCAGTTACATAAGGGTAAAAAAAATATGACAGAAGAATATGAGCATGAGGAAGCCATGCAAGAGGATGAGGAAACAAATTTTGACCTTGTTTACTTGGATGAGAAGGATGATTATGAGGCCTCCAATTTGGTTGTCAAGGAGAAGGATGCCCAAATCAGGGAGCTTTAGACCAACTTAGAGAGATCTTAAGTTTTTTATTTCATACTATCAGCAGGAAAATCAATAACTCCAAACTAAGCAGGAAATCATGGAGATGCAACTTCTCGAGTCAAAAAGAGAAGAAAACAAGGCAAAGGATTTTCTTGATGAGGCTTATGAGAGGTATGGTGAAACTAATGAGGAATAATATCAAGTGTCGAGAAAAGAGGCCTAGGACTAGAGGGCTGAAAAGAGCTCTAGTACTAGAGAGGAAAAAAGAAGTTGAACTTGCCAATGAACTAACCTTGAATGAGAAATTTTCCATCATGGTAAATGAGAACCGGGAGATTTGGTTTGAGAGGCTCAATGAGCATCTTGAGAACCTCCTAGAAAATTCAAAGAAGGACAATGACATACAGAGGAAGATGGAAAAGCACTATTGCAAGAGAAATCAAATTGCAAGGTCCATGCTCCAAAAGGTCAAATCAAGACTTGAAACCCTAATCAAAAATAAATAAAGGTACAAGCTTGATATCATTTATTAGGCATCACTCATTGCCTAACACACCTCATCAGCCTTCCACAGAATAAATTTTGGATAATTTTGAGAAAATTTTGAAATTTGGACTTTTTTGCACTTTTGGCAATTTTGCACAACTGCACTGTCAAAAGCGCAGCGCCCTAGGCGTTGTTCTTTTTATAGGGACCTCCAATGGAAACAATGAAGGCACCATTGGGTTCATAAGGCCAAATACAGTCACCCTAGAAACTTTGACAAGTTTTTTGGGGTCAATTGGTTAGTCAAAAAGTCAAAAAACACCTCAAAAATAATGTTTCTACCCTGTTTTTGAGGTTGGCGTAGCGCTTTTGACCATTATGGGGAGAATGAACATTTGGAGGGTCAAATAAACACCATTTTGGAAACTAAGCACAGATATGGAAGCTAGAGAGGACGTGATTTCAAATAAGATAACATGAGCTCAATTTCGACACTAGGAACCCCTTCAAAAGTGGACCTGAAGTTGGCACTGCACTTTTTACCAATTTTCTGAGTTTCCTGATATTTGTAAATTTTCTCAGTTTTTTCAGTTTCACTTTGGAAAATGAAGTTTTTACCAATGTAATTCAAGGATTTAAATGTAATAATCATGTTTTTACACTTACCTAGGGGTAAATACATTAGGTGAAAACTCTTGATGAGATGTAATGAATTAGTTTCGAAAAAGTGAGGGATGAGTCAGTTTGACCTCATTACACTCTAGGTATGCAGTTCAGTTTTTAGTGGAACAACTCCTTAACTTAGGGATTCGAGCCCTGATGTTGGGAGAGTTTTTTTTATGTCTATATCTTTCACTTTTTTACTCATTTCAGATTTTGGATATTGTTGCATTGATCAGAGACTCTAGTGTAATCAGTATTTGGCAGGAAATTAATGAAAGAGTTGCAACTATTTCTTTGGGATACCTGTGGTATGGAAATTTAGCATAGTTTCTTCTTATGTTACATATGTATGAACTTTTTGTCTTCATGATCCATTTCATCTCTATTATATGTTTCTTTTCAAGTTGATAATCAGAATACATCTCTCATGCTCTGTTTTGGGAAAATATTCATAATTTGTTCATTTCTTCAGTTTAGAAAGAATACATGCATTTTCTTGCTCTTTCTAGCTCCTCGTCAGTCTAATCCATCTCACCCTGAAACCATAAAGTGTTATCCTTCCTACCTACCTTGCCCCATTTAATGGACTGCAATCTTAATATTATTTTCCCTGACCTAGCCTCTTTGACCTAATTCACCCATCCAGTAAACCAATTAAAACAAAAAAACCTTGTACTCATACCTAGCCTAAAACCCTAATTCATCCAGCCCTCTTGGATGTGAATTTGTGGAGAGAGCCCTCTCCATTTTCGTAGGGCTAGCTACCAAGCTAAAATATTGGTTTGTGGTTACCTCTATTTGTACTCTTTCTCGGCCTTAGAGATCCAGTGGAGTGATAACATACTGGCGTCGTTGTGGGGGAACGAAAGATTTATTTTCCCTGGGTGTACGACAAGAATCACTAGAATTTGATCCTTTGGATGATAGGATTAAGTTTCAGAAAGGTTGATTGGATAATTGCAGTGTTAATATTGTAGAGATTTCTTTGAGAAGATACACCAGAGAAAATCCCAATCATGATCTAGCTGATCCAATCAAAGATCCCGAGAAGATTTTCCAGAAGCATAGATATCAAGCTACAGAGATTCAGTCAGGTCCAATCCCATTAGTAAGATCTACTTCACTGCCTACTAAAGTATTATCTCTTGAAGATATACCATTTGATCTAAAATTTGAATTGTCATTGTTTTGATCTAAGTCTAAAACTTCTTTAGCCGATATGGTCTTCGATCCTTTAAGGCTCTCTGAGTTAAGTCATTATCTGAGTTAGATCTTAGTTCTCTGAAACTTGAAGAAAAAATTCTTTTTGAAGAGATTAAACCTGAATCAGAAATTGACATCAAAGTCTGGAACCAATTGTACCAACAAGAATGAATAATTTTCTCGACTCAACCTCAATCAATTTTTTCTTTTTCATCTACACCCTCGACCTCATCATTTATGCCTACTACTTCAGTACCTACAACTGATGTTCCACTACCTATTCATCCAACTCATCTTGTTGTCAATCTAGCACTTCACTCAGTAGGAATCATGGTCATATTTTCCCCACTTATTTTACCTGCTCAATTGAATGATTTACCACAGGGTTATGGCCATAGAATCCCCCCGTTTGATGAAAATTCTCCTATAACTGCAAAACAACACATTGTCAAGGTCATTGACTTCATAGAGTTAGAGGAAGTTGATGTTGTCAATGCCAAAATGAGAATTATAGCACAAATCTTCACTAGAGATGTCAAAATTTGGTTTAAATCCTTAACTGAAAATTCCATTGCCACTCCAAACCAGTTGGTTGACGCATTTATAGCCCAATGGGAGGTGAAGAAAAACCATTTACAGTTTCTTTCTGAGTATGAGAACATAAAGAGAAATCCCAATGAATCAGTCCAGTATTTCAATACTCGCTTCAATAGGACTTATAATTCAATTCTCGTTGAGATCAAGCCTCTTGCACGCTTAGCTCTCATACATTATCCAGATGCATTTGATCCATACATGGCATACCAACTAATGGAAATAATTCCAACTACATTGTAAGATATGCAAAAGAACGCAATCAGTGTTGAAGAAAATATGTTGATGAAAAGAGCTAGAAATAGAGGTGAGAGAAAAGTCACTATTAAAGATGAACCATCCACCTCATCTCTCCGATGCCAAAATGGACACTTTGATAAGGACAATTGAAAGAATGGTAGACAGGATGTCCGTCACTATGAGACAGCTTGAGGTCAGACATCCTAACTTCAGAGGCCAACAACAGCCTCAGTTAAGGATCAAGTAGAGAGTACAGCGGGCTCCTGAGAAACTAGCAAAGCAACAACAAATTAGGACACCCTTGCAGCAAAATTATTCTCAGGGAATAGAAGAAGAAGACAAAGACACAATTGTTGACGAAAATCTCATTTTCAAGGCTGATGGTCTGCCCATGTTTTTGGCGGAATATGAAGAGTATTTTGAAAAGAAAGACGAGCCTAAGGATGAATAATTTATCCTTTCCAATGATCATGAGTTGGAGACCGAATCAGATGATTATCAGTGGGGTTACTTGAATGCACTTAGTTCACAACAGAGGCAGTACTCATTCAGGAGTAGATATGTGTCAGTTAATCCCATTTAGAAAAGGGCATCTCAACAGAAAGATACTCAAACAAATAAGAATCCTTTGGGTAATCATAGTAAAGGAAAAGAGCTTGTAGCCACAAATCAAAGCAAGGTAAATCATCCATCTACAAGTTCACCAAGGAAGGAAAATGACAATCAGAAAAAAGAAGCTCCATCAAAGGACCATACTGACAAACAAGACATTGTCATTAAAGAGGTAGAAAAATCCACTCCTTTCAGCCTAGACACTGAAATTTCAAAATTGAAAGTTTTTATACCTTTGACTGAGCTTGTTAAGAACAACCAGTATAAGTCCCATGTAGCCAAAATTCTTAAAGTATATCCTTTGTCCGACATGGTAAATGTCGAAGATTATCAGCCTGAACTTATTTTTGGTCCTGCTATTGATGGTTAGTTAGAATATAGTGAGGTTCCACCATTCTATTTGAGTCTAAAACTCCACCAATGCATTTTACACAATTCCATGTTAGACTCTGGAGCCTCCCATAATCTAATGCCTAAATCCATTATGGAGAAGTTGGGCCTAGATATCACTCGTCCTTACCATGACTTATACTCCTTCGATTCAGGTAGAGTCTGTTGTATTGGCCTCATTAAGGATTTGGTAGTCTCCCTAGAGCAGATTTCAGCAAAGAATGTTTTAATGGACGTGGTGGTAGCTGACTTACCGCCATGGTTTGGTATGTTGCTGTCAAGATCTTGGGGAGAAAAGCTGAGGAGAACTTTGAAATTATCTTTTCTTATGCAACCATCCCAGTTTTCGGACAATTGAGAAAGTTGGACCGTGAAACAAAGATGAAATATATGATCAGAAGCAAAGAAAAGCCCAACAATCATCCGATAAATGTTGTACATACAGATTTAGAGTCATTTATTTTATTTTATGATAGCGGCTTAAATGATGTAGATAGCCAGCTCGTAGAAGTAGAAGATGTTCTAGAGATTCATAATTGCATCAAAAAATTTATAGAAAAGGAAAAAGAGAAACTTTCGAGTTCATCAGAACAGCCATTAGATGAGGCAGAGAAAAAAAATTAATTAATTAATTAAAAAATAAAAAATAAATTGAGCCAAAATAAAATAGTTTAGAAAGTTGAGCCAAAATAGTGTAGGTTTTAACCCTGTACAGAAATTATCTACAAACGAATCTTAAAACAAAAAATAAACAATAGCGAGAGCATAAAACATAAAACAGATAAACACAGAGATTTTCCCCTGGATCCCAAATCGGGACGACCAGTTTTATTTTTCATTATATTCCTTTTAGTGTTACAACACATATATATACATGTCGAAGCATACATAAACCTCAATCCATTAACCCTGGATTAGAACATTACCATAGTTCCCTTGATCGGATCTACAAAATAATAGGGGCCAAAAACCATCATGCCCCAAAATCGTGTGCAAATCCATGCACAAAACCATGGGCAGGTCTGCCCACCGAAAAATATAACACATACCCAACAAATAGAAATCAAAGTTTCAGCACTTAGAGGATGAAAATGGTCTATAGTCCATGGACTTTGATGGTGCCTTGGGGAAAGATGAGGCAGGCATTGGAATTTGGGTCTGCAACCCTTTTCATCAGCCTTGTAAGGTTCCTACAAATGTTAGATTATGCTCATACAAGTTAGCTTTTGATTGCACTAAAAATGAGGTGGAGTATGAATCACTGATTACTGGCCTAAATATTTTGAAGACACTAGGTGCAAAAATAACTTCAGTACGTGGAGATTCAGAACTTGTGATCAAGCAAGTTAACGGTGAATATCAAGCTAACCATCCATGGATGAGAGCATACAGGAATGTTGTACAAGATATTTTGAAAATGTTTCCGGAGTATACACTTTTATTTGTGCCAAGGAGTCAGAATTTCATGGCAAATTCATTGGCTACAGCTACAAGCAATTTTAAAATCCCCATCTTTTCAAACAGGAAATTTGAGATTCATGTGAAACACCGGCCCACAGTTCCCAATAACTTGCGTTATTGGCAAGTATTCTGGGATGATAAGCAGGTAAATAAATTTCTCCAAGGTGAGGGTGAATTCAAGAATTGTTCCATAGATGAAATTTGCGACAAATATGACAAGGACATCGAAGCAACTCAAGTGGATGTACTACAGCTGAAAGACAACAATATTCCAAAAGGTCTCATACCTTTGGAATAATTGTTTGACCAAGATGATGTAGCAAGGAAGCCTACATTGGTTCCTACAGAAAAAGGTGTGGAGGACATGAACATCGGGACATCGGACAAGCCAAATATGGTTAAGATTTCCAAGACTTTATCTCCTGAGGTAAAGGCTAAATATGTTGATTTATTGTCTGAATTTTCTAATGTTTTCACATGGGAATATGCAGATTTAAAGGTGTATGACAAGAACATCATTTAGCACACCATTCCGATTAAGCCCGATAAAAATCCATTTCGGAAAAAGTTGAGAAGGATCAACAGATTGTTGCCATCATTTTAAAAAGAGGTGATTATACTTTTCAAGTCTGGTATTATTATTCCTATTAGATTTTTTGATTGGATTTCAAATTTGGTCCCGGTAATAAAGAAGACTGGAGAGATACAGCTCTGTATATATTTCGGGAACTTGAACAAAGTATCTCTAAAGGAAAATTATCCACTTCCTAAAATGGATCATATCCTTGAAAGAGTTTTTTTTTATTATCGGATGTCGTTGATGGATGGCTATTTGGGATATAACCAGATTCTAGTGCATGACGATGATCGGGACAAGACAACATTTACTACACCTTGGGGCACATTAAAATATGCAAATATGCCATTCGGTCTCAAAAATGCAAGGGCCACGTTTGAATGGTCCATGGACATAGCATTTTCCAATGAAAATATGTTATATTGTTTGTTTATCTAGATGACTTGACAATGTTTTCACATTTTGATGATGAACAATTTGCATCATTTAAGAATTTTTTTTGAGATATGTAGGAAGTTTGGAATCTCTCTCAACCCAAAGAAAAGGCTTTTTTCCATGGAGGAGGGCAAACTTCTCGGTCACATCATCTCCGAGGATGGGATCTAGATTGACCATTCTCGTGTTCAAGCAATTCAGCAAATTGATTTCCATCGCAACGAAAAGGAAAAACAAGCATTCAATGGTAAGATGAATTTCTTATGTAGATTCATTCCTTATTTGTCCAAGAATTTTAGAGAGTTGACAAATATGTTGAAGAAATATAATGATGTGAAGTGGTCTGAAGATGCTCAGAAGTCATTCAACTCAGTAAATTTTTCCATGACCACTGCCCATGTTTTAATAAGTCCTGATTATTCTATTGATTTCATAATATTCTCATTTGCTTCTTAGCACACCATGGTAGCAGTATTGATGCAAAAAAAGGATAAAACTAAGATACCAATTTCATTTTTTAGTTGCAATATCATAGATGCATCCCTTTAGTACAACATCATAGAGAAACAAGCTTTGGCTTTGGTAAAAGCGCCGAAATATTTCAGAGTTTACATTTTACATTCATATACTCTTGCCTATGTGCCTGATGCAGTTGTAAAAGAAGTTCTTATGCAGACATGCCTAGAAGGTAGGAGAGGGACATGGATAGCAGCATTACTATAATATGACCTTGACATCAAGCCCACCAAGTTGATCAAAGGTCAGGGCTTAGCCAAGCTCATGGCTAAGTCAAGCCTCCATGCTATAGACATCAACCTAATTTCAGCCTTGTTCGATAACGAAGAAGAAGTAAATCTCATTCAGGTATCTAATGTCCTTCTGTCATCTCCATGATATTCTGATATTATCTATGTTTTGCAAAACCTAAACCTTCCTCTAGGCATGACTAAGAGTCAAGGCAGGTCTTTGAAGCTCAAAGCTTCCAAGTATTGCATATTGGACAATGCACTTTATTGGAAGGATCTTGGAGGTGTTTTGTTGAATTGTTTGGTCAAAGAAGAATCTAAAGAATTGATGAATGACTTAGAAAAAGGAGATTGTGGGGTCCACCTATATTGGAAGACCATGGCCAATAAAGTATTGAGAGCGAGATATTATTGGCTGACACTTTTTGCAGATGTGTACAAAAGAGTAATGAGTTGCCACGAATGTCAAGTTTTTCAGGGTAAAATAAAGCTGCTCCCATTACCTCTACAACCTATTTCATTGCATGCACCCTTTCAGCAATGGGGCCTAGATTTCATAGGTGAGATTCACCCAGCATCATCCACACAGCATAAGTGGATATTGATAGCCACAGATTACTTTAAAAATTTGATCGAAGAGATCCCGACCAAGCAAGCAACATATTCTGTCATCATTCAGTTTTTAGAAACTAATATCTTGTCTCGTTTTGGTTGTCCTAATAATATTATCACAGATAACGTGGCAGCATTCAAGTCTAAGAAGGTGACTAAGTTTTGTGACATATATAACATCAATTTGGGACATTCTATAGCCTACTACCCACAATGTAATGGATTGGCAGACTCCTCTAATAAATCCTTGATCAGTATCATTAAGAAAATTTTAGAGGAAAATAAAAAGAATTGGCATAAGAAGTTGATCAATGCATTGTGGGCATACCGGGTGAGTAGTAAGAATTCTATTGGAATGTCTCCTTTTCAAGTTGTGTATGGTGTCGATATTGTGTTTCCTTCATCATTAGCTGTCCCGGTTATGAAATTGTGGCAAGAAGCACGGACTGAGGAAAATGACATACAGCATCGTATTAATCAAATGATCTACCTTCAACAGACTAGAGATGAGGTATTTCATAATACCTCAAAACTCCATGACAAGATAAATAAAATATATGACCGGAAAACAAAGGAAGACAACTTCAAGGTTGGAGATGTAGTACTCTGATTGGATGCCAGAAATGAGGATAAAGGTAAGCATGGAAAATTTGAGAATATATGGAAAGGGCCATATAAGATTTCATCTTCTCGTGGACAGAATGCTTATTTGCTTGAAGAGATGAATGGAAAAGAGTGCTTAGGAGGACCAGTCAATGGTAGGCTCCTTAAGCACTATATTTTCTGAAGCACATTTCTCAAACATTTCCCATTTCATTTTAAATATAATTTTACCTTTTCTGCAAGTGTGAAGTAGAGAATCACTGGAGTTCGAAGCCCAAATTGAAGGCCATGGAGTTTCACTGATTTTCTGCTATTTTCAAAATTTAGTTTTCAGTCAAGTAAGTCAATATTGAGTCAATTTTCAGCCAATTTTGATTTTGTCTTGAGTCAGTCTATTTCATCTAAGTTATCAGTTTTCAGTCATTTTTATTAGTTTGAGTTTTTTACCGTATTGGCCCAATGGATAAGGATTTCTAGTCTACGGTGTTCTTGACACCTCTTTCAGAGCTATCATCCCCAATAAGGCCAATGTTAGTGTCAGTATTTTCATCCTGCCATCGCTGATCAAAAATCCTTTTTTCATATCATATTAGGGTCTCATTCAAAAAAAATTATCATTCCACTAGGTTTGCATTAAAAAATTTAGTCACTGATGATAGCCCTAGCCCAAAAACATCACTCTTCCTTAAATTTGATTACTTGCAGGCATATATTCAAATTTAAAGAGTTCTCAAAGTCATTAAATGGTCAATTTTTCAAAGGAAAAATTCAAGTGAAAAGGGTATAGTTTCAAAATGTGAAGTGAATGTGAAGAGGAGAAAGTGGGTCCCAAGGCCCAAAACATCAAATTCATGAAGTATAAAGACCACCAAGACATCAAAAAGAAGCTCATTCGCTCTTGAAAACATCAAGCTCGCACTCCCTCGGCTCGAAAAACTAATTTGCAGAGTCAAAATTGGAATTTGTGGGTGGCGCTGTGTTTTTCAAGGAGGCGATGTGCTTTTGGAAGTGGTGTTGTGCTTTTTGCTGAGTGGCGCTGCATTTCTGGGTGAGGCACTGCACTTTTTAGTAAACTCTCCAAGCTTAAAAACTCATTTAAACTGCTTCAAACCTTATGAAAAGACTCTAAACACCTCTTTCCAAGTAATTAACAACTAATTTCCACCTCCTTGCAGTCTTCAAGATGAATTTTCATGGTGTTTTTGGTTTCTATGCAAATTTGGAAGTTTGTCTAGCTACAAACCCTAAATTCACTCCTCATTCCCAACTTGGTGCCCATAAACCTTGCATTCCATTCTTACATCACTGTAAACCCTATCCCTATCCCTACAACACCATATCCCTTTCCCTAAATCCCTTTTCCCCTAAACCCTAAGTCCTAGGCATTTCAAATTTCCTAGGCACCTATACCCAAAACCTGTAATTAAATTACTATTCCTAATTCCCTAAGTATTTTGAACCCCTATTAGTCCCAAAATTTTCCTAACCCCTTCCCTCATCTCCCTAAATTTTCCTACCCTAATCCTTACTTTGTAGACCTATCCCCACTTCCATTTCCCTCCCCTCAGTTTTCTAGAGAAAAAACACCATGGAAGAAGACAGAGATTACATGGAAGAGGAGGATGATAGACAAGGAGAGGAAGAAAGACAAGAGAGAAGGCCACATAAGCAAGGAAAAATCCTAATGCTTGATCCCACCAACACCAGAGAACTGATGGCTTCACCAATGGCAGTCTCTTACTTTCAGTATGTTGGTTGCCTTGATTTCTGCAATATGATTGAAAGAGTTCAACACCACCCTATTTTGAGCAGAGTCTTCATTTAAAACCTCAAATACAATCAGGTGACCCTTGTAGGTATAACCTTCATTGTATCTACATATATCATTGTTGTTGCCATAGGGATTCCAAACATGGGTGAGAGGTGGTTTAAATCCAAAGGCTTGGATTATCAGTATTATGAACCATTCATCAAACCAAGGTACAGAAATGAGAGAAAGAGAGTTTTTCCTTTCAAATAACTTCTTGATAGGTATACCCCCATGGTGAAGATCATAATGAAGTACTTCTCTTGAAGGAATTTTTTCCAGGCTCTATAAATATCATATTAGACTACTTACACACTTCACAAGAGTTAAAATTCTTAACATCCCATACTATATGTTCAGGAGCATAGATAAAATGGCATACATTGTACAAAGGGGAGTTTATAACCAGCAGATGAATAACCTTTTTCACCATTTTCTCATCAAGATCATTGTCCTCCATTAACTTCACCAGTTGCATATTTCATGGGACACCTTCATAGCCAATGATATATTCACAGCTCTACAAGCTCAGCATGTTGAAGATATGCCTTCTTCATATCATCCCACTGATCAACATGTTGAAGATTTGCCTCCTCTGTCTCATCCTACTATATCTATTCCTCCATCTCAACCCACAACACCTACTCCTTCATCAGTTCAGCCTACTACACACATTTCACTACCATTGTCACCATTTCAGGGTCAACTTGAGTCACTTAGCAGAGTTATGATCAGCAAGCCTAAAAGGGAAGAATTGGGCACATTGGCTAGAACATATTAGAGAGGGTATAGGCAAGTGTTTTCTCCAGGGAAAGTGGAAGGGACCTTGCCTTCTTCATCAGAAAAGTAGGTACATAAGGGTAAACAAAAGATGACAAAATCAGATGAGCATGAGGAAGCCATGCAAGAGGATGAGGATCCTCATGATAAGGAAAAGGATTTTGACCTTGTTGAATTGGATGAGCATGATGATTATGAGGCCTCCAATTTTGTTGTCAAGGATAAGGATGCCCAAATCAAAGAGCTTCAGACCGACTTAGAGATATCTAAGTTTGTGATTTCATACTATGAGTAGGAAAATCAACAACTCCAAACCAAGTAGGCAATCATGGAGATGCAACTTCTCAAGGAAAAAAGAGAAGAAAACAAGGAAAAGGCTTTGCTTGATGAGGCTTATGAGAGGTATGGTGAAACTAATGAGGAAGAAGATCAAGTGTCGAGAAAGAGGCCTAGGACTAGAGGGCTGAAAAGAGCTCTAGAACTAGAGAAGAAAAAAGAAGTTTAACTTGCCAATGAACTAACCTTGAATGAGAAATTTTCCATCATGGTAAATGAGAACTAGGAGCATTGATTTGAGAGGGTCTATGAGAATCTTCAAAAGATCCTGGAAAAGGAAAAAAAGGACAATGACATACAGAGGAAGATGGCAAAGCACTACTGCAGGAGAAATCAAATTGCAAGGTCCAAGCTCCAAAAGGTCAAAATAAGACTTGAAACCCTAATCAAGAAAAAATAAGGGTACAAGATTTATATCCTTTTTTAGGCATCACTCATTTCCTAACTCACCTCATCAGCCTTACACTGAACAAATGTTGGAGAATTTTGAGAAAATTTTGAAAATTTTGGAGTGTTTTGAACTTTTGGCAATTTCGCACAGTTGCACTTTTTCTAGGGACCTCCAATGGAAAAAATGAAGGCACCATTGGATTTAGAAGGCCAAATAAAATCACCCTAGCAACTTTTCGAAGTTCTTTTAGGTCAACTGGTCAGTCAAAAAGTCAAAAAAAAAAACACCTCAAAAAACATGTTTCTGCCCTGTTTTTGAGGTTGGCGTTGCGCTTTTGACTAGTCTTGGGAAAATGAATTTTTTGGAGGGTCAAATCAACACCATTTTGGAAACTAAGCACGGATCTAGAAACTAGACAGTACAAGCTTTCCTTTGAGATATCCTAAGCTTAATTTGGACACCGGGAACCCTTCAAAAGTGGATCTGAAGTTGGCACTGTGCTTTTTACACTGGCACTGCACTTTTTACCAATTTTTTGAGTTTCCTGATATTTCTAATTTTTTCAGTTTTTTCAGTTTCACTTTGGAAAATGAATATTTTACCAATGTGATTCAAGGATGTAAATTTAATAATCATTTTTTTACACTTACCTCGGGGTAAATACATTAGGTGAAAACTCTTGATGAGATGTAATGAATCAGTTTCCAAAAAGTGAGTGATGAGTCAGTTTGACCTCCCTACACTCTAGGTATGCAATTCATTTTTTGGTGAAACAAGTCCTAAACTTATATATTCGACCCCTGAGGTTGGGAGAGGTTGTTTGATGTCTATATATTTCACTTTTTGACTCATTTCAGAGGTTGTATGTTGTTGCATTGATCAGAGACTCTAGTGTAATCAGTATTTGGCAGGAAATTAATGTAGAAATTATATGCACTAAGCATACATATGTCCAAGATCCACCTGTTCTCACACTATTTAAATTTATGCAAGATACTGAATCTATTCCACTTGTTAATCTTTTGCGGAAAAATTAATTGCACACACATGTGAAGCATAACAAAAATATTCAATCGCACATAACACAGTTTTTAACCGGGAAAGCCTGAAGCTGAAAACCCCAAATATATATTATGTAACATGGAGATCATATGAAAATCTCATACAAACATACAAATCTTATCACAAGACCTCAATATAGTACAATATTCATACACTAATCAGGCCTAATCTTGCAAATCCATGCACCGATCTTTGCCACCTACTAGCCTGCCTCCACTGCACAATCTCTAGTGAAGAATAGCTCTGAATGAATTCGAATTACTCCATACTTGACTACGCAATCCTCATTGGAATCTCCACTGAGTGTGTGATGCAATTAATGCATCACAATAGTCACAACAGATAGTCTATCTTGCCCTTTCACCTATCTCTTCACTGGTCTCCACTGAAACTGACATGCACTGTAGTTAACTGATCTATTGTTCAGTTGATTAATGAGTTATTATTTGTGAATTAATTAACTAATTAATTCACTCCACTCTCACTAGTGTATCAATCAATTAGACTAGATACAACTAGCTCAACTTAGTCTAAATGAGTTAAACTGAATACAACTCCATAACTACTTCTTCCAACTGTGTCATAACTCTACCAGTTGAGTTCTAACTGAGTCCTCCATGCATTAGCTCTAGTAAACCCTCATTAATAGCGTAATTCCTTCTGTCAGCTGATGTGCCACATCTGTGCACTGAACTAAAGTGCTCCAAGAGAATAAGTTGTTGTTTAGAGTCTGATTATTATTAAGAGCTAATAATAATCGATATGCATCTATTTTTAGATTAACGATCTATAAATAGACTTCGCCCAATATTCTAAAAATATAATTTCATCTATTTTTCAAATTTGACCAACCATCCACAAATAACATCCTGCAACTTCTGAAATATGATCATCGTGTCTAAAAATAGACTTGCGCCAAAAATATCCTGCGGGCCCACTTAGTGAAGGCGACTCTTTTCACTAAGCTCATCATCTTGTTGAATCACAACACTCCCTCTCAACAAGATAGGGATTATCCTTCACTCCGATCCTGCCCCTATGGTATTCAAATTTTCTCCTGGTGAGCGCCTTCTTCAGAATATCTGCATCCTGATCCTCCGTAGGAATGTACTGAAGCAACATGATCTTCCGCTGCACACAATCTCTGATATAATGATACCGGATATCAATATGTTTAGATATATCATGAAACACAGGATTAACCGAGAGTTTAATGAAACTCTGATTATCACAATGAATCACCGTGGGATCTAAATGTGAACCGAACAAACCAACCAGGATCTTCCTCATCCAGATAGCCTCACATGCAGCTAAAATTGTTGCCATGTATTCCGCTTCTGCTGAACTGAGTGCCACGGATCTTTGTTTCCTGATGTACCAAGAAACTGTCATAGATCCGATACTGAAAATCCCTCCTGATGTGCTCTTTCTGTCTGTTAGGCTTCCTGCCCAATCTGCATCCAGGAAGCCATGCAAATTCACCTCATCCGTCTTTCTGTACCATAAACCATACTCAGATGTGCCCTTGAGATATCTCAAGACATGCTTACCTGCCTTCCAAAATAGCTTGGTAGGCTTAATCGTCGCTTATGAAAGCTGGTTCACCGCATAGCAAATGTTTGGTCTTGTATTGACTAAATACATGAGCGAACCCACCAATTTTCGATAAACAGTGGCATCCACTACCTTTGCCGATGTAGCATCCTCTTTCTTCCAATTTCCTAGAAGAGGAGTGTCAATAGGCTTGCAGCCTTGCATGTGAAACTTCTCCAGTATCTCCTGGACATACTTGCCTTGAGACACAAACATTTCACCTTCCTGCTGCCATATTTCCAATCCAAGGAAATAATGAAGGAGGCCCAAATCCTTCATCTCAAACTCCTTTGCAAGATCTGCCTTGCATGAGTGTATCAAATACTCATCACCTGTTAGTATTAAATCATCAACATAAAGTAAAATTATTAAAATCTTACCCTCAACCACAATCTGGTACAGTTTTGCATCCGCCTCACTCTTGGTGAAGCCAAGTCCAGTGAAATGGTTTTCAATCCGAGCGTACCAAGCACGGGGTGCTTGTTTCAGCCCATACAACGCTCTTTTGAGCCTGCACACATGCGACTTGCTATTGAAGATCTCAAATCCTTCAAGCTTCTAAATGTACACCTCTTCTTCAATGATCCCATTAAGGAATGCAGTCTTCACATCCATCTGATGAATGTGCCAACCCATCTGCGCTGAGAGAGCAAGGATGGTCCGTATGGAAGAATACCGTGGCAGAAAAAAGTGTGCTGCTTCTTCATAGTCAATCCCGTCAATTTGTGAGAAGCCTCGGGCAACAAATCTTGCCTTATACTTCTTGACACTCCCACCAGCAGCTTGCTTTACCTGGTAGATCCATCTTGATCCTACAATTGATTTTCCCACCAGCCTTGGAACAATCTCCCAAGCTTTGTTTCTGACAATGGAGTCATACTCATCCACCATGGCATCTACCCATGTGGGCTCCCGCACTACTTCTTCGAAAGAAGATGGCTTTGTCACGATACACTTGCTCATAAGAGCTATGTATCCAGTAAATCAGTCAGGTGACTCTCTCTGTCTACGTTGTGATGTAGGGACTCCTACATTCTGTGCCACATCAAGCGTCAGTCTCTCAGCTTCTGTGGACCTATGCTTTCTGCCTTGTCTGATGTTTGGTTTTGCATGAGTGGACTCCTCCACTCCATGAATCTCCTCCTGTGGCTGATCCACATCCAGAGGCTCATATTTGGGAACAAGAAGTTCCTCTTCCGCATACAAGTGTAGCTCCCTCTCAAGCGACAACTTCATGGCTTTCACCTCATTGAATTCTATATCCTGTCGCACAACAGTCATCCAACTGTATGGCAAATACACACGATAGTTATGGGGTGTTTTTTTGTACCCCAAAAATATCCCAACTTCTGTAGTCGGCTCCAGCTTCTTCCTGGTGTCCTTTGTCACATGAATGCAAACAGGTGAGCCAAAAATCTTCAAATGAGAAATATCAGGCTTCTTACCAGTAAAAGCTTCTTCATGTGTACTCATGCCAAGTACTCTATGAGGACAATCGTTTTGCACATAAACCGCAGTGTTACATGCTTCCGCCCACAAGCGCATCGGTAGGCCCTGGTCATGCAGCATTTCTCGTGCAGCACCCACGATCGTTCTGTTCTTTCTCTCCGCGACCCCATTCTGTTGTGGGTTATGAGGCGCTATGAGTTCTCTTCGAATTCCTTATTTTCTATAGAAGTCTTTGAATTCGCCAGAGATGTATTCACCACCATTATCACTCCTTAGAGATTTCACCTGCTTCCCCGACTCCTTCTCCACCAATGCCTTGAACTCACAGAACTTTGAGAACGTTTCACTCTTCTTCTGCATGAATAAGATCCAGCATCTACGAGAAAATTCATCAAAAAATATCACATAATACCTGTGTTTTGTTGTTGAAGCAACCGAGAATGGTCCACACACGTCTGTGTGAATTCTCTCTAGGATCGTCGAAGCACGGTTCTCCTTCTCATGAAAGGTGGTCTTCACAAACTTACCCATTGTACATCCTTTGCACTAATTTGACTGTGCAAGAGTACCCTTGGGAAGTCCAGTATAAATTTGCTGCAAAATCTTCAAAGCGCCATGGTGAAGATGGCCCAATCTCCTGTGCCATAAATCGCCCTCATCCCGGCTCACCACTTCTTTTGCTTTGCCCACCATTGCAATGCAACCATCTACCTCCATCTTGTAGAGATTCTTAATTCGAACCCCTATATTCTTGGTTTGACCCGTTTTTTTATGTCGAAGGAAGGCTTTTCCCTCACTGAAAATAACATCATAACCCTTGTCTTCTAGCATTGTGACTGAGACCAAGTTCTTCTTCAGACCTGGAACATGCATGACATTCTTCAACAATAATGGATTATCGGACTCTCTCTCAAAGGTAATGGTCCCAATGTCAGTCACACCGTATCGACCATCGTCGCCCATCTCTATATTCATCTGGAGGTCCTTCTCCTCCAAGTTACTAAACAACTCTTTGTCTCTCGTCATATGGAAAGACGCACCACTATCAAGATACCACACCGACCCCATGTAGCTTGAAACCAAGCAAGAGATCAAGGAGAAATCAAGCTCAAATTTTGAGGTTAAGGCCTCTCCAGCTGCAGATCCAGCAGCCTTCTTTTTCTTCTTCTTCTGTGGACAGTTAGTGGCGAAATGGCCATGCTCGTGACAGTGAAAACACTTCACTTTGGACAAATCCTACTTCTTGCCTTTAGCACCGGATTTTGAAGGATTTTTCTTCCCCTTCCCTTTCCTTGCTTTGGCAGCCAAAGTGCAATTCTCTTCATCTTTATTCTTCAATGAAGATCCATCCCTAGTACCCCGCCTTATCTCCTCCTGCACAAGATCCGACCAAAGTCGCTCCCATCCCGGCAGTTTCTCCCGTCCATTGACAAAGTCTTCGTAGCTATGCCAACTCTTCGAAAGCCCAAGGAGAGCCAAGCTCACCAAGTCTTCTTCATCAACAGTAACCCCCACACTTCCCAGCTCATCCTTGCAGTGGACAAACTTCGTGAGGTATTTAGAAATATTGTCACCTTTCTCCATTTTTACTTTTTTGAGCTTGTCTTTAAGCGCCAACTTCCTCTGGTCACTTCTACTTTGGAACAAGTCTGTCAAAGCCTTCCACATTAATAATGGAGTGGATTTCCCGTGAAGGCTAGACACAATATGGTCCTTCACACCTTCCAATAGAATCCTCCTCGTCTTTGCATTCTTCTTTTTCCATGCATCAAGTAATGCAGCATCGCTAGATCCCGGCTTAGGAACATCGCTATCGATGAACTCCTTCAGCCCATTATCCTCCAGCACCGCCTCCATCCTGTCCTTCCAGGCTATGTAATTCCAACTCCCATTAAGGGCATACTCCAATCTCAACCCGTTGAAACACATTTCAATGTATAATCGATTTCTACACCAAGAATCTTCTGTAGCAAATTCGAATTGTCCACCAGCACAAACTCACTTCACTATTGCAATCTTCAATCAACAATGCTCTGATACCATGTAGAAATTATATGCACTAAGCATGCATATGTCCAAGATCCACCTGATCTCACACTATTTAACTTTATGCAAGATACTGAATCTATTCCACTTGTTAATCTTTTGCGGAAAAATTAATTGCACACACATGTGAAGCATAACAAAAATACTCAATCGCACATAACACAGTTTTTAACTAGGAAATCCTGACGCTGAAAACCCCAACTATATATTATGTAAAATGGAGATCATATAGCAATCTCATACAAACATACAAAGCTTATCACAAGCCCTCAATATAGTACAATCGTCATACACTAAACAGGCCTAATCTTGCAAATCCATGCACCGATCTTTGCCAACTGCTAGCCTGCCTCCACTGCACAATCTCTGCTAAAGAACAACTCTGAATGAATTCAAATTACTCCATCCTTGACTGCGCAATCCTCATTGGAATCTCCACTGAGTGTGTGATGCAATCAATGCATCATTATAGTCATAACAGATAATCTATCTTGCCCTTTCACCTATCTCTTCACTGGTCTCCACTGAAACTGCCATGCACTGTAGTTAACTACTCTATTGTTCAATTGATTAATGAGTTATTATTTGTGAATTAATTAACTTATTCATTCACTCCACTCTCACTAGTGTATCGATCAATTAGACTAGATACAACTAGCTCAACTGAGTCTAACTGAGTTAAACTGAATACAACTCCATAACTACTTCTTCCAACTGTGTCATAACTCTTCCACTTGAGTTCTAATTGAGTCCTCCATGCATTAGCTCCAGTAAACCCTCAGAAATAGCGTAATTCCTTTTTTCAGCTAATGTGCCACATCTGTGCACTGAATTGAAGTGCTCCAAGAGAATAAGTTGTTGTTTAGAGTCTGATTATTATTAAGAGCTAATAATAATTGACATGCATCTATTTTTAGATTGACAATCTATAAATAGACTTCGCCCGATATTCTAAAAATAGAATTTCATTTGTTTTTCCAACTTGACCAAGCATCCACAAATAGCATCCTGCAACTTCTGAAATATAATCATCGTGTCTAAAAATAGACATAATCTAAAAATATACTTGCGCCAAAAATAGCCTATGGGCCCACTTAGTGAAGGCGGCTCTTTTCACCAAGCTCATCATCTTGTTGAATCTCAAGAATTAATGAAAGAGTTGCAGTTATTTCTTTGGGATACCTGTGGTATGGAAATTTAGCATAGTTTCTTCTTATGTTACATATGTATGAATGTTTTTTCTTCATGATCCATTTCATCTCTATTATATGTTGATTTTGAAGTTAATAAGCAAAATACATCTCTCATTCTCTGTTTTCGGAAAATCTTCATAATTTGTTCATTTTCTTCAATTTAGAAAGAATGCATGCATTGTCTTGCTCTTTCTAGCTCCTCATCAATCTGATCCATCTCACCCTGAAACCCTAAAGTGTTAGCCTTCCTACCTACCTTGCCCCATTGAATGGACTGCAATCTTAATCTTATTTTCCCTGACCTAGCCTCTTTGACCTAATTCACCCATCCATTAAACCAATTCAAACAAACAAACCCTATTCTCATATTTGGTTTAAAACCCTAATTCATGCAGCCCTCTTGGCTGTGACTTTGTGGAGACAGCCCTCTCCGGTTTGGTAGGGCTATCTACCAAGCTAAAATATTGGTCTGTGGTTACCTATGTTTGGACTCTTTCTCAGCATTAGAGATCTGGTGGAGTGATAACACCCCTGCCATAACACATGGTATATTTTAAATATATGTCGATCCGGAATAGGGTTAAGGCACACAGTATGAAAGAATGGTATTCCGTGGTGCTAGCTTGTCAGAGGTTGTGGGGTCAAACCCCGGCGCCTCTGCCTAGACTTTGAACTAAAAATTTTGATCCGCCATACAACCATGGGGGGGCCACGTGGCGGCCCCAGGTTTCACCACGTGTCCTCACCCAATTGGATCGCTTCAAACCACACAAAAACTGCCACGTAACCCGAATTTCTCAGCCAATACCATGTTTCCATTTGGCAGTTCATCATTCTCCGGAAGAAAACGCCAAAATCGATCCTGCCCAGTGAGCATGCCACGTCATTCGTACGGACTGCTGACTGGGGACATGTCTGCCTTTTTTTTTTTAATTTTGCATGTTTAGCAAAGTGAACATAACTCGTTTCTAAGAACATACGGAGTACATTTTTCATGAAATGAAGTGTGCCGGATTCAGAACGACGAGCACTACGCGTTCGTTCAGGTTTCGAGCCATTCTGAGAATTTTGATTTTTTAGCATAAAAAAACCTCTGATCAGAAGTGTAGCAGTAATTTGAAGTGGTATTTATAAATAATATAGAATCTACCCTCACAGGTAAAATATTTCTGAATCACCATTAAGAACTTGGAAAAATTCTCCTTAAGGCATGTTCTAGAGATACCTGAAGTCATATCAATGCCTTTATGCTCCTCTTTCAAAATTCATCACAATTCTGTAATTTGAATTTCTTTACCTTGAACCATTACTCCCTAATATTAGGATCTCAATAGCTTATGCAATTGTGTCATGAGACACAACAAAATTCAAAATGCCCACCTTTGACCCTGTTCCTGTAAAATTAACAACAAAATCCTTTGAAACTTGTGCATGGTATACCTGCAATTTTTGACAAAATCGAAGGCAGCCCACACTAGAAAATTCTTGTGAGAAGGTGGGGTCCTCCTCGAGCAGCCTCATGTCCATGGGCTCATACCTAACAACATCTCCACCTTTATATTGCTTCTTGTGTGATTCCATTGCTTCAAAATTTGATGATCAGCTCCTTCCTTGACACCTGCAAAAAAATTTGAGACAGCACACAGAGATTTTAACAGTAGTAGGACCTAGCCTGAGACAGCTGCTAGACAAACCCTAGACCTCCAGACCGATACTAATACAATCAAACAGCTTACAAGGTTGAGGATAAAGCATATTTGAAATAGGAAATCAAAATGAAGAGGTGGAAAGGGAATGATGACCGAGCAAATGCATGTGTTTACAAATGATGACAAATAACAACATGGAGCAATGATGAGCCAATATGCTCTGAAAAAACTTTGATTCAACCTTTAATGACAATCTGTAGGCTTTTCCCCACCGTTAGAAAAAAACTAAATTCGTAGCGAATCTCGTGTTCGGGAGGTTGAATTTTCTACATAAGTGCCTATAACTTCCATAGCAAAACCTAACTTGTTCAAACTGAATTTGCTACGGAAGCTTGTAAAAGTATTAAATTCACCATAATGACCATATCGAATTATGCACACTTAAGTTTTGGATTTTTCTTTGACAATGACACCAATTACATCAATGGTGACCTTTCAAACTCACCAAAAGACCCTCATACATGCAATTTTTTTGAAAATATCAAATTTTAAAAATCCTATCCAACCCTAAGTGACTTACTTAAATTCACTCAAGACAAAACTAATGGTTATCATGGATAAAAGGTGGGAGGCTAAGGGAAGTGCCTAACTTTTAAATTTTGGGAAACTCTTCAACGCACCGCATCTCTGCCGTGTAGCACATCGCTCCCTGATAGCGCATCACCCCTACAATAAAACACAACCATCATTTAGCACATCACGTTGTGATTTATCAGTATGGTCCTATGTCGCAATTCCTTTTGTGACAGCTGGTCATTTACTACACACTTAATGCACTCACACGCGTGAAAAACCTATATAAACTCTCCCCCCTCACATTCATTTTCACCATTGAGTTTGTCGCAAATCACTCCTGCATCTTTTTGCATCATGATTTTATAGAGCTTCTTTGCTTCCAGGAGTTGTGTTGCTTCACAAGTCCTTGTAACACTCATGCCACATGGAAGGTAATTATTATGTGCCTAAATCTCGCAATGATTCTTGTTAGTAGTTTTTAAATGTCGCACTATTTCCTTGCATATGTTTTTTCACCTGACCTTTCGCATTCCCTATACATATAAACACTACCATTTTTCCACATACAACACTTAGCGTTTCCAAGTCCCTTCTATCGTCGCGTAGCAATATGGTTTTGAATAGTGCATCATGCTTCTCCTTGTGTTGTTGTGTTGCTCCTTTTCTTTGTGCATTGCATGTCATTTCCCCATATGTTACACCGCAAACATTTTCTATAGACTATTCTCCCAAATTACACAATGATGTGTTTCTTTTGCGCATATTTCCAAATGACTTTGTGTTGTGCCACAATTCCATTTATCAACACTCCTACATCGCACCACAAATATTTTTCATTACTTGCTCCCAAATTTGTGCAATGGCACATTCCCTCTTGAAATTTAAGCTATTAGAACCCTACTGTAGTGCATTCCCTTATGACATTGTGACACTATTTCATATCCTTACTACCTGCCTTATGTCACATCACAATCCTTCTTCACAAACTACACTAACTCTTTATGCTATGCATTAATTTCTTCATTTTTTTTATAATTTAATTTTCATTATGAACATATTTTATGTGTCAAGTTCAATAGATATACAGTGCTTTAGCATATCATCATAATCAGAAGGCATGGCTCCACTGAAGAGGAGACCTAGGAAGGAGATTGTAGAAGAAGGATCAGAAGGAAATCCTATTTCTTTGGTTCCCACATACATTGACACAAAATGTTTCATTGACAAATATATGTCAATCACTTTATCAAAGGTATATCATTTATTCACCTGAACGGAAATCCTTGTTGAAGAAGAAGACGTTGAGGTTCATCAGAATGTCAGAAGGTCTTGCCTACACAAGGTTGCATCCCATCCATCATTTTTTCCTTGTGAAGAAATTGTTGAATGGATTATTAAATGTATTGACAATAGAAACATGACCATTAGGGCTAGCCTTGGCCAAGATATTGTTGCTCTAATATACCCTCATATCCCAGAATATTATAAATTTCCCATACATCAAGTAGCTCTCACTAAAGTTTGGTATCACAAATTCAACCTAAGCAGTAAAAATATTCTTAAGAGTTGGTGGAAAGATCCCAACAAGTACAGTACTAAGGCTAAAGGAGTCTATAAAACAAAACTAATAAGGAAATCCTATTAGCTGGTTGCACCAATGTGATGTAAACTCTATGGTAAAGGCAATGCAGAAATATTCGAAGAAAGTTGGGTGTCGTTGATGTACACATGTGCCCAAAAAGGATCTATATTCCATTGGGCCAAAATCCTAGAAGCATATATCCAAGCCAGGGTAAAAGAGGCCCAAAATACAAGAGAAGGAAAGGAACCAACATTCTACATGGCCTCATATTTAATGGATTGCGTCTGCGCCAAGTGCGAATTCAAAGTGTTGGAATAGGAGTGGAATTTATCACTAGATATTCAACCAATCCAAATTTATTGTAGATTTGTGGGATAATCAACACAAAGCATCATATGTAATAATTATATAAGGCTTCCTTTCATGATTATACCACATCCTATTTGATTGTGATCACCTTGCATGTCAGACCACGCCAATCAAACATTACAAGAGGTAGTAGATTGGTTCTCTCCCTCTGATTCCACATACATCATAATGTTTGGAGCATGTAAACCTCCACACGAACTCCTATCATTTGTCACTCAAAAATTAATTATACAAGAGTTTTCTTATTATATAACCAAAAGAATTAGAGGTATGTTGGTACGAGTAAATAAAGCACCATGGCATGCATATCCTTTCAAAAATCCAAGAAAAGGAAAGGAACCAACATTCTACATGGCCTCGTATTTAATGGATTGTGTCTATGCCAAGTGCGAATTCGAAGTGTTGGAATAGGAGTGGAATTTCTCACTAGATATTCAACCAATCCAAATTTATTGTAGAGTTATGGGAGAATCAACACAAATTATCATACAGCATAATTATAGAAGGCTTCCTTTCATTATTATACCACATCCTATTCGACTGTGATCACCTTGCATGTCAGACCTTGCCAAGAAAACATTACAAGAGGTAGTAGACTAGTTCTCTCCCTCTTATTCCAAATACATCATAGTGTTTGGAGCATGTAAAACTCCACACGAACTCCTATCATTTTTCACTCACAAATTAATTCTGCAAGAGCTTTCTTATTAGGTAACCACAATAATTAGAGGTATGTTGGCATGAGTAAAGAAAGCACGATGGCCTACATATCCTTTCTAAAATCAAAGAGAAGGAAAGGAACCAACATTATACATGGCCTCATATTTAATGGATTGCGTTTGCGCCAAGTGCGAATTCGAAGTGTTGGAATAGGAGTGGAATTTCTCACTGGATATTCAACCAATCCAAATTTATTGTATATTTGTGGGAGAATCAACACAAAGCATCATACAGAAGAATTATAGAAGGCTTCCTTTCATGATTATACCACATCCTATTCGATTGTGATCACCTTGCATGTTAGAACGTGCCAAGCAAACATTATAAGAGGTAGTAGACTGATCATCTCCCTCTGTTTCCACATACATCATAGTGTTTGGAGCATGTAAACCTCCACACGAACTCCTGTCACTTTTCACTCATAAACTAATTCTACAAGAGCTTTCTTATTAGGTAATCACAATAATTAGAGGTATGTTGGCACAAGTAAAGAAAGCACCATGGCCTGCATATCCTTTCTAAAATCCAAGAGAAGGAAAGGAACCAACATTCTACATGGCCTCATATTTAATGGATTGCGTCTATGCCAAGTGTGAATTCGAAGTGTTGGAATAGGAGTGAAATTTCTCATTGGATATTTAACCAATCCAAATTTATTGTAGAGTTGTGGGAGAATAAACACAAAGCATCATACAGAAGAATTGTAGAAGGCTTCTTTTCATGATTATACCACATCCTATTGGACTGTGATCACCTTTCATGTCAACCCGCGCCAAGCAAACATTACAAGAAGTAGTAGACTGGTTCTCTCCCGCTGATTCTACATACATCATAGTGTTTGGAGCATATAAATCTCCACATGAACTCCTATCATTTGTCACACAAATTAATTCTACAAGAGCTTTCTTATTAGGTAACCACAAGAATTAGAGCTATGTTGGCACGAGTAAAGAAAGCACCATGCCTGCATATCCTTTCTAAAATCCAAGAGAAGGAAAGGAATCAACATTCTACATGGCCTCATATTTAATGGATTGCATCTGTGCCAAGTGCAAATTCAAAGTGTTGGAATAGGAGTGGAATTTCTCACTAGATATTCAACCAATCCAAATTTATTGTAGAGTTGTGGGAGAATCAACACAAAGCATCATACAAAATAATTATAGAAGGCTTCCTTTCATGATTATACCACATTCTATTTGACTGTGATAACCTTACATGTCAGACCGCGCCAAGAAAACATTACAAGAGGTAGTAGACTGGTTCTCTCCCTCTTATTCCACATACATCATAGTGTTTGGAGCATGTAAACCTCCACACAAACTCCTGTCATTTGTCACTCACAAATTAATTCTACAAGAGCTTTCTAATTAGGTAACCACAATAATTAGAGGTATGTTGGCACGAGTAAAGAAAGCACCATAGCCTGCATATCCTTTCTATTTTGGCATGTATTTCATAAAGAATTACAAATAAGTGTTGCTAGAAGTTGATGACTCGGAGTGTTTCAAGTTCATAGAACTTGAGTTTCACAAATACGACCCAAGTGGTGTAGTCGCAGCTCATTGTTCACAATGCAAATACAAGTGACCCTACTCGTTGCAAACCATTGAAGATGAGGAAAATATTAAGAATTGTTATAATATTGTAGAGGTCGTAAACAACACAAAGATATTTGAACCAACAAATGGCATTGAACCCACAACTAGATAATCTTCAAAAGTAAAAGATGCCAAAGATAAAAAGGTTTCGCAAAAAAGAGAGGGAAAAGGAAGCCTCCAAAAGATAAAATTAAAATAAATTAAAAGAGGACTTACGGTCAAAAGAGGAAAGGGAGAAAAGGGAGAAAGCAAAAGCAAAGAAGAAAGAGAAAGAGCACAGTGGGAAGAAGAAGAGAAAATGAAGAAATAATAAGAACAACTAGCAAAAGAGAGTTCAGAAAAACAAGCTCAAGAAAAGGCAATGAAAAAGGAGCAGTGAAAAAAAAAATCCCAAGATGTAGGCCATGACATCTTTCCCATTTTAAATGTTGATCCTTCAACCTCAATCTCAAAGCCAATCATAAGAGGCCATCTACCAATCAAAGAAATGGGCATTATTTTTTATGAGGAGAATCAAGTTATGAATTTGGCAAGCTTTCGATTTGACTGAAGCTCCAACAAGATTTTCCAAGAGAGATGAGGATATTTGGCTCGAGAACCAAAAAAACAGATCTCAATAACCACAAAGCATAACATAGTTTCTTTCAAACTGGACAATCCACTAGTTATAGCCTCGATAGGGACATCTTTCTCTTCAACAAAAAAAGAAACATTGAACATTTAATGGAGAAAGTTAATGAACTAGACAAGAGTGTAAAAAGGCACAACAAGAGAAGGACAGGCTTCGAAAATAAAATCAAGCCTTATTAGCTTCAATCTCTTGTGACAAGGATTACCAAGATACAACAATGAAAGCAAATACATCACTAGAAACATTGTAAAGCAGTTGTACCAAGATCTTAGAACACTCCAAAACATGGTTGTCATGCTTATAGCAGTCCAAGATGCAATTAAAGTAAAAGGCGTGAAATTAAAGGAAACGTTGACAACCATTGAATTAATGCATGAATGGAGTACACATGCCCCGCTTCACATAAAAATTTCCAAGAAAAAACATAACTAGGTAGAGAAAGAGATAAAGTAGAAGTCGGGCTTGACTTTCAATCTCAAGAGAAGCTTGAAAAAGACGTGGCAAGAACTTTGTGCACTTATCAACAACATCATAACATAATCGAGAGATTGATCAAGGCCCATAGATTAGTTTCCATCGGAGCATAGGGAGAAGTGAGGCCAAAATAGGAAATGGAACACAAGATACAAGAGATGATGCAAGCATAATGATTGACCATCACAAAAAAGGACTTGAAACCAACTAAGGAAGCATTGGAACAGCACCTATTGGAACCCACCAAATGGCGTACAGTGCTTCTGTCATTTTTTCATAGAATCCAAGCCAATATTAAGATAGTGATATTGAATATCTACGCATATGAAGCTATCAATGAGAGGCTAATTTCACAGAATATTTTGTCTGTTACAATTGATTACAAGGCTTGGTACACACATGTGACCCAAGGGTTACAATTTCAAGTCCAAGCCTTGTACATTTTCAAATTAATTTCATAAAATATAGAGTGAGTCCATACAGGTGAGTTGTTTTAAAAATAAATTTGGAAAACCCGTTAAGTGTTGTTTAGCCCAATATTTCAAACTTCAAGGTGAGTCCATCATCAAGGGATCACAATTCACAACTAAGATGTTTTTAAGCGTGATATTCTTTGACTATTAACAGTCAGATTGTAAAATATATACATGTCGATTCATAATGAATATTGTTAATTTTTTTTAATAATGGATTCCACGTGTTGCTAAGTTTTAGACTGTTATCTTGATTCAGAGTATTGTTCTTCTTTCTATTTCTATAGCTTCTTTTACTCTTCTTTTTAAATAATGATCTTCTTTCAGAATATTTTTTGCGTTTTCAATGCAAATGTAGTGAGAAAAGGAGCATGTGTGTTCTACCAAGGCAAATTTTGATTCCATATCTCTTAATATGTCAACCTTGTGTTCTTTTAATCTTATGCTAATTGACCTTCATGTTTCACCTATGTATTCTTTCCCACGTGAACACAGAATTATATAAACTACTTTGTGTTGATTTGGTTCAACCAAGTCCTTGACATAGTCAATCATTTTACTAATGATGTTTGGGGGGTGAAAGCAACTTTGATGTTTTGGTTGTTTAGTATTTTATCAATTGTTCCTTTGATGTAAGTAGGGTGATTTTAGGGTTTTCCAGTGTTATTAGTTTGCTTTTTGTTTATGGTTTTTTGGATGGCTTTGTTGATGATGTTCCTTTAGTATCTGTTATTTTCAAAGACTTTGTGAAAATGGTCAAGTTCATGATGTTCAAGGTTAGATATTTTGGATGCTCTTGTTGCAACGGTTTTTATGACACCGAATTTTTTTTGGGATGGTGATGGGATTCAACGTGAAGATATCTATCAGTGTGAGTTTTCTTTCTGAAGACTTGGTACCCTAGCTTTCATGTTTTTTTAGTGAGAAGGATGTCAAGGAAAGGTAACTAATCATATTTCTCAATTTCAATAATGAATTAAATGTGTTGAGAAAGGCTATTGATGTGAGATAGAAATTCTTCAAGTTTATCTTTCTCGTAACTCCATTTTGTGAGTTGATGAGAAGGAACTTAGCGCTCTTTGTTCAAAGTGTTACATATATATGTTGGCATCTATCGATGATAAGAGCAAGCCCATTACTACTCCATGTGTTTTCTCATAGAATATACCTTTAAAGTTGAAATATGATGATTTAAGGCAAAGTTTTAAAATTTCCATGGTTTCATTGTTGGTAATGACCTTCATTATTGAAAATTGTAACTAGTGTAGGTATTCATAATGTAATAAAACGTATTTTTATCATTGATTATATTCATTATTATTATTTTATTTTTGGTCGAAGCATGTTTTTCATGCTTACAAGGTAAATTGAGTCAAAAATAAGTTATGAAGAGTTAAAATAAATGTATTTGAGACAAGTCCCATTTGGAATTTTGTAAAAGAAAAGAAAAAAAAAAAATTTAGTCATAATGTCAAATTGTAAACCCAAAGATCAAGTCAGCCTTGAGTGCAGCCATTCAACCCTCCTAGGCATCTATAAATACAAGTCAACTCGACCACTTGGAGAGTGAATCATCACTCACATCATCACATTTATTTTTGTGCTAAAGATAGAAGAAAAATCAACCAAAGTCATAGGAGAGAAAGTTCGCAGTTTCTACCTAGTTTTTGCTCACGTGTGCAATATTTCTGTGGAAATTTGGAGGTACTTGGGTTCTAAACATGGTATCAGAGCTAAGGTGAAGGAAGGAAGCATGAATATCACAGTTTATTAGCACTCTTGTTTAAATACATCTTTGTAGCAACTATCATCTCTCTCTTTTCAATGAAAAGATACATGAAGGAAGGTCTAAAGGCTCTTGGGAGTCTCTTTGAATCCATCAAATGATACATCATCAGATTCATCTCTAAACTATCTAAGGATTTCAAGAATAGAATTCTATATTCAGCACTTATAGGTTCATTTAAAGATGAAATCACATGGGTAATCGATAGTGGAGCTTCAAGGAATATGACAAGTGAACATGAACATCTCAATACCCTATCTAAAGGAAGCTCTTCTCACAAATTCGAACTTGGAGACAAGAATAGCTACTCGTTCAAGGGGATTGGATCTACATCCATAGAGCTGGATTCTGGAGGGAACATTCATCTCAACAACATCCGCTATGTTCCAGGTTTGAAAAAGAATTTTCTTTCTATTTCTTGTTTAGAAGATAAAGGAGACAGGATAGATTTTTTTGATGGAAAAGTAATTGTATGGGCAAAGGGATCTAGTATAGATAATGCAAGGACAATTGGGATTCGTGAGGGGAGGTTGTATAGACTTCCAGCTCCTCCTCCTTGAGCTTTAGTACATTTGGACATCAATCCTTGTGAGTTGTGGCATAGAAGGTACAGTCATCTCCAGTACAAAATATTGTCATTCCTAAATCAAATGGTTATTGGTATGCCCCAATTAAAGGAAGAGCATGATGGAGTTTGTAAATGGTGTGCCCTTGCTAAAAATGTGAAGAAATATTTCCCTAGCATTGACACAAGATCGACGAAAATATTTTGACCTAATCCACTGTAATATTTGTGGAGCCATGTCAGAAAAAACACTTGGTAGTCATCAATAATATGTAACATTTATTGATGATCACTCCAAAAAGACTTGGATATATTTCTTGAATTCTAAAGATGGAAGTATTTGAAAAGTTCCAAAAATTCAAGGCAGAAGTGGAGAATATGACACAAAAAATATCAAGACTCTAAGATCAGATAATGGAGGGGAATATACATCTGAAAAACTTGTGACATTTTGCAAAGATGTTGGAATTAAGAGGGAGCTAATAGTTCCTTACAATCCTCAACAAAATGGTATAGCCGAAAGGAAGAACTGGTCCATTGAAGAATGTGTAAGAGTCATGCTACATGACCAAAACCTTCCCAAATTCTTATGGGGAGAAGCCATTTCTTGAATTCTAAAGATGGAAGTATTTGAAAAGTTCCAATAATTCAAGGCAGAAGTGGAGAATATGACAAAAAAGAAGATCAAGACTCGAAGATCATATAATGGAGGGGAATATGCATCCAAATAACTTGTAATATTTTGCAAAGATGTTGGAATTAATAGTGAGCTAATAGTTCCTTACAATCCTCAACAAAATGGTATAACCGAAAGGAAGAACCAGTCTATTGAAGAATGTGTAAGAGTCATGCTACAAGACCAAAACCTTCCCAAATTATTATGGGGATAAGCCTCCATGACAACCGTTTACATTCAAAATAGAAGCCCTCACCAAATTCTTGAAAACATGACCCCGAAAGAAGAATTTACAAGAAAGAAGACGAATGTTGATCACTTAAGAATTTTTGGATGTCATGTATACATTCATATTCCTAAGGATAAGAGGAATAAATTGGAACCTATAGGATTGAAATGAATCTTTGTTGGCTATAGTGCCTCATCCAAAGCATATAGAATCTACATCAAGGAAGATCGTCATATTGAATTAAGCAGAGATGTTATTTTCAATGAAATTGTTGCATACAAGAAGTCCAAAGGCATTACTATTGATTCTAATGAAGAAGTATTTATATTTCCCAGTGAAGAGAATCCTAAGCAAGACAATCCTCCAGAACCTACTATCGAGAATCATGAAGAACCGAAAAGACCAAGTGAACCTATACAACCAATCATCATTCCAGAAACTCGAAAAATACCAACTTGGTTAAGATCAATTCTATAGGAAGTCGAAGGACATGCAGCAACAAAAGGAACATTTAGAGAAAGCAAGAAACCCAAGAGATATTCAAGATATGTAGCATACATGATATAACTCATTGAAGCAAAACCTACATCATACGAAAAGGCAGTTGAACATCAAGTATGGAAAAATGCAATTCTAGAAGAATATCAATCAATAATGAAGAATGATGTTTGGGAAATTGTTCCTAGACCAAAGGACAAGTCAATTGTAACTTCCAAATGGGTGTACAAAATCAAACATGCAGCTGACGGGTGAGGAAAGGTTTTCACCTCGAGAGATTTGATCCCTCTCGGTGCTTGATAGATCCAGAGTTAAGATGGATCTAAGTTGGTTTTAGTAGTGTGCGGCCAAGGAAAATCTATCGAAAATGTGATTAATTTTATCAATAATATGTAAATATATCTAATATTAATATAATCATTTTAAATATGCTAAATATGTCAGAGATTAACCTGGTCATTTTAATTGTAAATTTGATTAGTCACCTCATTTTGTTGAGATGATAAATATTGTTGCTAACTTTAATGATGAAAATTGATGAACTAAAAATTTTGAATGCAAAGTGACAATAATAGTGTTGAATGATAGAAAATGTGAATAATAAGAATGTAATCAATTACAAATAGTCTTAATTGTGATCAATATCAAACTATTTAAACTATTCTACTATTCTTATTGTCACCCTTGTTAATTTTGTCATCTTTTCATATTGATTATATGAAAAGGATAGTTGAAATCATAAACCATTTAAATATTTAACTCAAAATGGTGTAGTAAACAACATACCTTGTCTCTCTTGGTCTCCAATATTAATAGGTTGAATTACTATAACACAAAAATCAATGTACATTGTCAAAAATAAATTGTGCTTACACTGAAATCAATGCACATTGTTAATCCAATCACCTTAAAATTAATGTACCATCATACATCCAATTACATCAAATCAAAAATCAACATCTACACTAAAATCAATGCATCGAATGCAAGCAATAAAATAGGATTAGACTCTCAACATATACAGTCAAATTAATGCATCTAGTGCAAGTAACTTAAATAGGATTAGAAACCAATATCTACACTGAAATCAATGCATTTAGTGCAAGCAATCAAATAGTATTAGAAATCACCATCTACACTGAAACCAATGATTTAGTGCAAGCAATCAAATAGGATTAGAAATCATCTACATTGAAATCAATGCATCTAGTGCAAGCAATCAAATAAGATTTGAAAGAAACTTATACATTGAAATCAATGCATCTAATGCAAGCAATCAAATAGGATTAGAAATCAACATCTACACTCAAATCAATGCATCTAGTGCAAGTAAGAAAATAGGATTAGAAACCAACATCTACACTGAAATCAATCCATTTAGTGCAAGCAATCAAATATAATTAGAAATCAACATCTACATTGAAATCAATTCATCTAGTGCAAGAAATCAAAAAAGACTAGAAATCACCATCTACACTGAAATCAATGCATTTAGTGCAAGCAATCAAATAGGATTAGAAATCATCTACATTGAAATCAATGCATCTAGTACAAGCAATCAAATATCATTAGAAATCAATATCTACACTAAAATCAATGCTTCTAGTGCAAGCAATCAAATAGGATTAGAAATCACCATCTACATTGAAATCAATGCATCTAGTGCAAGAAATATTCTTCCCTCTCCCCCCTCCATCTATATCTATATCTCCCTCCATATTTCCTTCTTTAACTCTATATCTCACCCCCCCAAACACACGCTCTCTCACTACATATCTATCAATCTCTCTGTCCCTCTATCCATCTCTCTCTTCTTCCCTCTTTGCACATTCCATCTATATCTCTATCTTCCCCTTCTCCCCCTCTCCCCTGCTTCTATCTCTCTTTCCTCTTGTTGTCCTCTCTTCCTCTTTCTCCATCTTCCCTCTCTCTCTCTCTCTCTCTCTCTCTCCACCATTCTCTCTCTATGTATTTCTTCTTGCCTCCCTCTCTCTCCCCCTCCAACTCCATCTCTCTTTCCCTCCCTCTCTCCACTCTCTCACATCCTATCTCTTCCTTCCTCTCTCTACCTTTCTCTCCCACCTCTCTCTCTCTCTCTCTCTCCCTCCAACTTTGTTACTATATCCCTACCTCTCTCCTCTATCCTTATCTCCCCCTGTCTCTCCATCTCTCCTTTATCTCTTTATCTCACCCCCAAACTCTCTCTGTCTCTCCCTTGTCACTCCCTCTCTCTATCCACTTCTCACTCTCTATGTATTTCTTCTTCCCTCCCTCTCTCCCCCTCCAACTCCATATTCCTATCCCTCCCTCTCTCCCCCTCCAACTCCATCTCTCTATCCGTCCCTCTCTTGTCCTCTCTCTCAAGCCCTCACTCTCGTCCTTCCTCTCTCTCCCCCCTCCATCTTTGTGTCTCCCTATCCCTCTCTTACCCTTCTCTACCTCTATCACTCCTCTCCCTCTCTCTCTCTTCATTCCTCCTCTGCCCTCTCCTTCATTTTATCTCCATCTCTCCCTTGTCACTCCCCATATCTCTCCACCTTTATCACTCTGTCTTTTTTCTTCCCTCCTGTATATATCTAGAGTTAATATATATCATGATATATTAATATATATTATAATATAACAAATTTAATATTGTATTAATACAAAGTTATTAAATTTAATAATATTAATATAAATATTAGATTTAATAATATTATTAATATTAATATTAATATTAGGGATAATAATCCATGATCGGGAGCCCCAAGGGATAGCTCAAATGGTCGAATTCCCGTTGCTAAAGTACCTTGCCATATGGAAGGTCACGGGGTCAAATCTCCTCGACGCCCTTGGAGTTAGGCCTCGAAATTAAAGTCGACGACTGATCCCTTCGGGTGGATCTACCGGATTATTACCCGTGGATGTAGCGGCCACTTAGTGACCGGGAACCACAGCTAACAAAAAAAAAAAATGATCGGGGTGTGAGTTGGAAGGTTCTGGTCACACCACCATTTGATGGATGTTATGCAGATCCCAAGGCGATCGTCCACCACCCTCTACATGCACGAGGCACACGAAGTGGTGGCCTCATGCATGATCGCAATGAATATCGTTATGGAAGGTGGAAACAACACTATTAGGATGCAAGTTCCCAGCCTTTTCGTTGGTAAAATTGGTAAGTCTCCCGTTTGCAATTCTTGTTTGCATACGGTTGGGTCTAAGCAGTTCGGAAGGCTGGGGAACGACGCCATTGAGGTATTTCGTGAGGCCCTGTTTCATTTACAGTGGGTACAGGTCGTCTATCTCGGGTATGTTCTCAGTCCTATTAGACATATATTTTTCATGGCTCGTTATACTTGTATGTGGATTTACTGGAAGAAGGTATGCGCATTGAATAGGCTTGTTTGGAAGGCGTATTCCCCGGAATATTTTACTGTCGTTCCAGAATTGTTTAAAGCCTTTCTCATTTTTCTATTCTAGTGTATGTGTTCTTTAAAATTATGTTGCCTCGCATGGTTATTTGTTGGGTAAGGCCTATGGGTCGCTCCTGGTCTCTCTTTTTTTGTTACTGTCGCACTAGCTTTGCTCCTCCTTTGGAAATTTGTGGTCTCGACCTTGAATTATCAAGGTTTCGGTATGGATATGGTTTGGTTTATAATTATACCCTTAGTTGTTCTGAGTATAGTAAGAATCAAGTTTATGGGCCATGGGATTACTTCTATTTTTGGTTCCTGGGATGCAAAAGGAGATGCAATTGGTTTTTGTATGGGTTGTGGCTCTCACACTTGGTTACCTTGGCAGGTCCCCTGGTTAGGTGACACCCCTGGAAGCACTCTAATCCTGGGTATTGACTCGCCTTAGGACAACCTTTTGGTTTCAAGGTGCTTTATTTGTTCCACCATTCCAGCACAATGGCTTGCGCTGCTTCGGGGAAAGGAAAGACCACTCGAGGTTCTCCTAGTTGCAAGAAGCAGCCCAAAGCTGCCACATAGTCTAGTACACCTAGCACCTCTACTGGGAAAAACCCGTGGGCATAAGTCCACCTCCCATATTATTGATGAAGTGGTTATTGCATATCATGTGATCTCTACCCCGATTCATCAACTCATAGCACAATGGGAAGCGAAGCCAAACGAGAAACCTGAATTACTGGACGTCGACTTGGATAAATGGCAAACCCCCGGTGCCTAACGTCGAGCACTCTCGAGGACGAACTTCTCAGTATAAACAGGTTGTTCATTTGTATTATATGATGAAGAGCCTCTTGGTTAAAGCCTTGGAGCATATCCCTTTGGGCTCAGCCTCGTCCTCTTAGACATTCCCAGATTATAGTCAGGATTTTCAGCAAATTAAATTCCGACTACAAAAGAAAAATGGTCGTCACAACCGCATAGAAAATCATATCCCATGCATTCCACAATCTTAACTTCTCGAGTCAAGTGCAAAGGATCTGGCTTCGGTTGACTCAGTTGACGATGAGTAGTCTGGTGTATCACCTCTTATTTTCACTCTTATTGTATGCAGTAGTTTATGTCTTTTCATTACTTTCAGTATGTTTATAGATATCTAGATGTTAGGCAACATAAGGACAATTAGACTTTTTAGCATGGATGGATACACTTATTATGTCTTTTCATTACTTTCAGTGTGTTTATAGATATCTATATGTTAGGCAACATAAGGACAATCAGAGTTTTTAGCATGGATGGATACACTTATTATATTTTGTTTTTGGATAGCTTATAATGTTGTTAGATCGCCAATAGACATGGTTTCCCTCACTAGAGGTTGAGGCCACCTAACCATTTAGCATTTAGATGTAACATGCCTATTTTTGCAAGATAATGAAAAGAAAGGTCCTATCAAGCTTACCAAAAAAAAAAAAATAGTAGGGTTAACAATGTATTTTTTGCATGGTATTAATAATAATTTGACCCATGGTATTTGGGACATAGGTTTCACCTAAATAAAACCTCTTTTTTGAGTGTTCGGAAATATAAAGCGGATTATGGAGTAAATGTGGAAAGGTTTTATTTATTTACCATACCTCTAGTTTATTTATATTTCTATTTATTTACCATGGTATTTGGCCCATAGGCTTGGTATATAATTAGATGTTGATTTCTAATTCTATTTGATATATTTTTATTTATTTACCATACATCTTTTATATTTATTTATTTACCATAAAAATTCTATAAATATAGTATTTGGCAAATGGTTTTAGCCCATGGTATTAATAATAATTTGTCCCATGGTATTTGGCGCATAGGTTTCACCTAAATAAAACCTCTTTTTTTATTTTTAGTAAATATAAAGAGGTTTATAAAGTAAATATAAAAAGAAGTTTTATTTATTTGCCATTTATATTTTTATTTATTTACCATACCTCTGGAGTAAGTATAAAAAAAGGTTTTATTTATTTACCATACCTCCTGTTTATTTTTATTTTTATTTATTTACCATACCTCTTTTTTTAGTGTTAGTAAATATAACTCGAGTTAAGAGGCAGGAATAATTATTACAAATATATTGATTATAATTGAGCCGACATTTCAAATGTTTGCTTACATTACATCTACACATATGCCCTATAATGGGTTGTAGAGCGCCTGCAATTAGATCTCTCATGTCTATCGCAACCACTATGGGGTGGAACATACATCAAATGGACGTAAAGACGGATTTTCTGAATGGCACAATTGATGAAGTCTACATCGAGCAACCTCAAGGATTTGAAGTGCATGGAAAATTTTGCTTACATTACATCTACATATGTGCCCTATAATGGGTTGTAAAGCGCCTCTCGCGCAATTAGATCTCTCATCTCTATTGCATCCACTATGGGGTGGAACATACATCAACTGGAGGTAAAGACAGATTTTCTGAATGGCACAATTGATGAAGTCTACATTAAGCAGCCTCAAGGATTTGAAGTGCGTGGAAAAGAAACTTGTGTTTGCAGGCTAAATAAGGCTCTATATGGTTAAAAACAAGCCCCTAGAGCATGGTATGCCAGAATGGATGCTTATCTATTAAGACTTGGTTTCATCAAGAGTACTGCAGATCCAAATCTCTAGTGGTAAAGAATGAGCTTGTGATCATATCATTGTATGTGAATGACTTATTGATAACATGTATGGAGCATCGTATTCATCAATGCAAGAAGGAACTAGCAACTGAATTTGATATGAAATACCATGGGCTTATGCACTATTATCTAGGACTCAAAGTTTGGCAAAAACTTGGTGAGATCTATCTTGGTCAAGGAAAATATGTGATCAAGATCTTGCAAATATTTGGAATGATGGATAGTGAGCCTATGACAACACCTATGATCGCCAATTTGAAGAAACTGAGGAGTTTAGATTCAAGTTTTTTTTATCCAACAATCTACCGACATCTGATTGATCTTTGATGTACCTCGTGAACACCCGACCATATATATTCTTTGCAATGAACACCCTTAGCCAGTTTCAAATGGAGCCAAGACATGATCATTGGATAGCAACTAAACACATCTTAAGATTTCTCTGTGGGACAATACATTATTGATTAAAATGTGTTGTAAGTAATGAGACTCAGTTATTGGGTTACAGATATTCAAATTGGGCAAACAATGATGAAGATGAAAAAAGTACTACAGGTGGTTATTTTTATTTGGTATCCACTATGGTTTCATGGATCAATAGGAAACAAGACTCAATTGCATTAAGTACTGTTGAAGTTAAATACACAACAGCCAATGAAGTTAGTCAAGAAGTAATTTGGCTCTATAAGTTGTTTGCATATTTATTTGAAGGACCTTTGGACTCTACCATCATATGTTGTGACAACCAATTCTACATAGGGTTGATAGAGGACCCAATTTTCCATGCAAGGACGAAGTACATTAATATCAAATATCATTATATTCAAAGTTTGGTGCAAGATGGGGTCGTGAAGCCACATTACATCTCCACTAACGAAAAAATGGCAAATATATTGACAAAATCCCTTCTTAATAGAAAACTTGAGTATTTGCAAGACAAGCTTGGGCCTGTGGATACCTCTTTGGTTGAGAGGGAGCGAGTGTGGACACCATATTCTCCATGTGTCATACTATGGCCAGGACTAACAACAGTAAGCCTAGTAAAAGCACTAGTTTTGAGAATGGTGGATTGGGTAAGCATTAGGGACATAAATTCTTGAGTCATGTATTTTGATTGACTAGAATTGATATCCTAAGTGTAGAAATTATACAACATGCATGTATATCATGGATTCAATCTGATCTAACAATGTACTAAAGTTAAATACTGAATTGATTCTGCAAATATTTTGTGGAATTAAAAACACAATCGCCAATCACATGAAGCAAAGAAGAATCAATCAAGCCACAACACAGATAATTTCCCGGGAAAGGCTTGCTGCTCAAAACCCCACTATCTTCTATTGTATATTCAGCATGGAATAATGAAACAATTACAGACAACTCTTCTCACAAGAGCCCTCTTGTACTTAGCTAAGTGTCTCACACTATCACACATAAACCTGACCAATACTTAGCCAATTTACTGCCTCCAAACAGCCTGCCTGCCTTGCGCAATCTCTGATGAATGCAATCCCTAAAGAATAGGAATTTTGGCCTTCCTTGACTACGAAAGTATCATGGGCACTCCAATGGGTGTTTGGTTGCATGGGTGCAACCCAATAATCCTACCACTGATAGTCAACTTCCCTTTCACCTAGATCTCAACTAGGTCTCCACTAAATCTGACATGCATGCAGCTAATAATAGTAAATCTTCAGTTGCATGTGAGATCACTGATTGTGAATTAATTAATAGTTAATTCACTTGATCTCTCACTAGTGTATCTAACAGTTACAACTAGCGCAACTAAGTTTAACTCACTTACCTAAGTTAAATTGATTAAAACCTACATTAGCTAATGCACCACTGCACTTTGAACTCTATTACAACTAGAATTACTCTGCATGCCTCACCAACGACCTCTAACTCGAAATTCATGAGCTAATTGGGTTTATCACACTCAGTTAACTATTACAAAAAATTTTGAGACTATATTACATTTTATTGTCCATCTTAATTAAGGGACAACTAAAATAGACATGCACCAATTTAGCCCTATGAGCCCCACCCTAGTGTAGGTGCTTAATCCACTAGGCATGGGTGCTGAAATTTTCTTCTTGAATTTCAACACTAAGTTGGCTACATAGACTTGGTAAAGAATGGTCTGGAGGACATGCTTTCCTTGGAATAGGAAATTGTCATGTGAGGTCATACCTTAGGAACACCTAGGTGGGGTATGACCCGAGAGCTCGTGGTGTCCAAATTGTTTTTTGGCCTCCAAGCATTGTGCTCTAATCCATTGGAGAGATAGAGGTTGTTAGTCAAGGCCTTGTTATTTTTTACAATGTTGGCTATGATGATGTAAATCATCATTGATGCTTACCAATCCGGATCTTTTCTTATATGAATATTTCAACTTGAGCATCTTGTCTTGTCATTATAAATACCTCCCTAATTAAAAGGGAGTATTGAAAACTATAACTAGTGTAGGTCTTCATAATGTAATAAAATGTAAATTTTATCATTGATTATATTCATTAAAGAATTTATGAAAAGTCAATAAATGTATTTGACTCACATTCCATTTGGATTTTTGTTATTAACCCAAAAAAAAAAAAAAAAAATATTCGAGTCAAAAAGGCAAAATGTCAACGCAAAGATCACGTCATCCCTCCTTGGACAAATCAACCTTAAGGGAAGCCATTCAACCCACTTGGACAGCTATAAATACAAGTCAATTTGACCACTTGGAGAGCTAATCATCACTCACATCATTACATCTATTTGTGCCAAAGATAGAAGAAAAATTAGCCGAAGTCAAAAGAGAGAGGACAAAGTCAAAGGAAAAAAAATTCACAATTTCTACCTAGTTTTTGCTCACACGTGTGATATTTCTATGGAATTTCTATGGAATTTCATACTACAAGGCCAAAACTCTATTGCAGGGACAAAAAATTATGCAATTTGACTAAAATTCAATGGTTTGACCAACATTGACTTTTCGTTGACTATTGACTTGGTTGGAGACTTGGAAGAGGGTTGACTTAAATCTTTGTAGCACTCTCAGTCTTAATCTTGAGTCTTGAATATCTCATTTTGATCTAGTTCTATAACAGAAGGATTCTTTGGGATTCCCCCTTGTGGAGTTTTGCCTTGGCTTGGAGCCTAATTTTTTTTTATCTTTTTGTGATCTTTATGCTTTGAAGTTTTGTATAATTGCTTGATGAAGAACATAAATTAAAAGAAGACAAGCTAACATTCATAAGTAATTATCAAGAGAAATCAAGTTTTAACTATCTAGTACTTGGTTTCTCAAAACTAGAGTGACACTATATCAAAATTAATGAGGCCTTCATCCCTTACTTCCATGTTTTTATCCATTGGAAGAATGATACTTAGTCTTTTACATATAAGGAAGACATAGATTAGATTAAAACTAAGTAGTTAAGACATGAATACCATTTAAAAAACCAAAAACAGAAATAGAAAATAAATAAACTATTGACCATCTATAAAAATAATTAAAAATAAGATTTAATTAATATTTTTTTTAAACTTAAATCAATAAAATAATTTTAATAATTTTAAATAGTTAATATTTTTAAATATAAATTAATAATTATTTAACAATAAAATTAAAAGGAAAAAAAATCAATCAAATTGAACCAAATCTTTTATTTTAATAGAAATCTTTCCTACTTAATAACATAATAAAATTTCAATTATTTTGTTTGCTAGTTTTGGATAGAAAGTGATAGCAAGAATGTTATTAAGGCATTTGAATTCTCTATTTTATTTGAGTGTTATTTTTAGACATGAACATGATATAACAATTCAAATACTTCCATTAGACATGAACATGATGTAACAATTCAAATACTTCCATTTACCATTTATTCAATTTCAATAATAAATTTTTATCTTCATATTAAATTTATAATTAATTTTAAATCTAGTATATTATTTTTAAGTTTAGAATATTTTCAAAGTAAAAAAAACATTTCCCAGTCCAGAAAAGCTAACAATTATACTATAAAAATTGTGAAAATATATTATTTTTAAGTCTATGATTTCAATAATAATTTTTTATTTTCATATTAAATTTCTAATTAATTTTAAACATGGTATATTTTAAGTTTAGAATATTTTCTCAGTACAAAAAAAACATTTCAGAGTCCAGAAAAGCTAACAATGATACTATGAGAATTGTGAAAGTATGTTATTTTTAAGTCTATGATTTCAATAATAATTTGTTATCTTCATATTAAATTTATAGTTAATTTTAAACCTAGTATATTTTAAGTTTTGAATGTAAAAAAAACATTTCCTGAGTCCAGAAAAGCTAACAATGATACTATGAGAATTGTGAAAGTATATTATTTTTAAGTCTAGAATATTTTTGAAGTGAAAAAACATTTCCGAGTTCAGAAAAGCTAACAATGATACTATGAGAATTGTGAATGTTACGAGGAGAAAATGAAACCGAAACCAAGGCGAGAAAAGCCAATGATGATACCATAAACTTGAGGCCAAGCTTTGACGAACTTTGGAGAAAACAAAAATGAATGCCAAGACCTTTTGGTTTCAACTGAGAGGGTGTATGACCAGTCGGAACAGAAAAATAAATGAAGCATCTCAAGCTTGTTTCGAAATTTTTCTGGTATCAAGCTGCTTTTCAATTTCTCCTGGTATTTAATCCATGGGAGTTTCGTGTGAAGAAGAAAAGGTTTATGAAACGTTGTTTCTCCAAAACGTATAAGCTTTCAGGGTTGTGCATTTCAAAATCAGCCAAGAATGATATTCAGACTTTGAAATTTAACGGCTCTTTCAAACAGAGTGACACTGCAAAAAGGTTAGCATTCATCAGGACCCTCTACATCAATTCGCCAGATTGGAGACAGCTGGGTTATTTGCTTGCCTGCCAACCACACTCTCTGAGACTCAACCTCATCTTTCACATTACACATAACCAGGTTAGCATCATATCCAACAAACCCTCTGCTAATGGCCTTTCCATTTTTTGCGCTGTATAAAGTGATCTGCCTTGATCCCTGCCCAGGTGTAGCAACTGTCATCCCATTGCCGACAAATGCAGGCCTGTAAATTTGAGAACATTTCCTGAGCATTGGATCCACATGTCCCTGAAGCTTGTAAAGGGGCTGTTCAGGACTCCTAATATCGTAAAGAAGTATTCCAGGGTCTTTGCTTGCAGACAAAAGCAGATGTTCCTGAGATGGGCACCACTCCACTACATTCACACCAGTATAGTGGTCGGATTCAATGGTAAGTGTACAGGAGTCTGACTGGCGAAGATCCAGGACACAAATCCTATTGTCGGCTCCACAATCAGCCAGAATATCCAAATCTCTGCAGATAGTAAATACCATTAAAAGTAGTAATGGAAATTCTACCAAAATCAAAGAAACACATTGAACCAGTTCCAGAACACAGTTACAATTAACAGAAATAAGTTCTCTGCTTGGAAACACACAAAGGTGTACTTCACACAACTGTAATGGCAAAAGTCCTGAGAGTTTTCAAGTTTCAACTCTGTTGTGTCCAGGTAAATACATGCTGAGGCCCACATGGAATCATTTCTTGAAACCTCGTCAAATTGATTTTACTCGTTTTTATATAAAATTTAAGGCAGGCCTACAGTATATCTGTTCAGTTTCACCGAATCAATGGGAATCTCCATACTCAGATACAAAATGATAATGAATAAAGACTTTTTTTTAATAAATAAGGTTGAGTTAGGGCCAGCTTCAATATTAGATGGAAGAATAACTTCTTCACCAGCGAGATATTATCATCAGGATTGGGAATTTTCATATTTATATTAAATACAAAATATAAAATGATAATGAACAAAACTTTTTTTTTAAATAAATAAAGTTGAGTTAGGGTCAGTTTCAATATTAGATGGAAGAATAAACTTCTTCACCAGTGAAATGTTATTATCAAGATTGTGTAAGCATTTTTGAGTTTGAATATCTAGTGTAATAGTTTAATTTCCCCAAAGGTAACTTCTATTCTAACTCCTCTAATAAGATTTGAAAGGGGACTAAATCTCACCCAAACCAACTGGTTTAAACTTCTTGGGTCAACCAATAAAGACTTTGAATGAGTAAGGTAAAATTTTAAAATAAGAAATTTAAAGGTTTGAGAGTTCACTTGGCAAGTCCATGAAAATGTAAAGTAAATGTGAGTACAAAGGTGTCATGTTCAAATCCTCTAGAATGTCTAAAAATAACTTAATGCTGAGCCATACAAACACATTAGATATTATAGTGGTAGTAATCAAAATGAACTCTGTACTACCTAAATACCAGTCATTCTTTATATATAGTCATATCAAGAAATCATCCTCTGAAATTTAAAAAAAATTATTATACAACACCTGCCAATGTGATTAATAAGAGGGTTTTGATGATTGATGGAAAATGAACACTGCCAAAGGGTCATTAAGATTGACAGTCTCAAACAGTGCACTAAGATTTTATTATGTTGTAATGCGTCCCCAAGTACAAGTTCTAGCATGATTTCCGAGGGTTTTAATAGATTTTTGGCTTTTGTGATCCATCGATAAATTATGAAGAAATCTTTCGGTAATAATCACATTACAATGAACAAAGTCGACGAGTTTCGAACCAACTAGTGTGGTTCATCATCAGGACTAGTTGAGATATCAGATCAGTGATTGAGTTTAAATAGATGTAGAAAAGGCAAAGAAAACAATTAGAAATAGCTAATTTGACTTTGAAATTCATAACAGTTAGTTCTATTAATTTAATTATTTATTTAAAACAACCTAACAGCTAGTTTGAATATTAAAATTAATAACGGTTAGATCAATTTAATAGTTTAAATTATATATATAAATCTTTATATTTTTATTAATATAGTTAATTAATTATTAATAATACAAATATTATTTTATTATAATTATATATTATTTTAATATAATTCTATCTTAAAAATATAAATAAATAAATAAAAATTTAAAATATATATATATATATAATAAAATAAAATATAAAATATAAAATATAAAATATAAAAAGAAAAAAGAAAAATTAAGAATATAAGGCAAGGATCCAACACCTGCTTATATTCCAACCGTTATTTCTATTGAGATTTACGAGCCTTTTTTCAATTTCAAGGACCTCTCTTAACTTAAGATGATGAAAGTGATCAATCCTGGCTAAGACCTTAGCCTCTTCGATGCAGATATGATGGTTAGTCTTTTCCACATGTTCAGCCAGGGCAAAGGTGCGAGACCTTCCATGCCTAATGTCAGCTGCATGTTTACATATCCTTTGGCTAATAGACCTACCCGTTTCACCAATGTAAGGCGTCCCACAGGAACAAGGAATAATGTAGACACCTTTTCCATCCTTAGGGTTCACCGGATCTTTAACCGAGTTAAGAGAGATGCAAATCGTGTTAAGGAGTTTAAAAAAAGAAGAAACCCTATGCTTCCTAAGTATCCTAGCAATCCTATTAGTGGTACCCTGAATGAAAGGAAGCCTTACATTGCAGGACCATTGGTTAGGATCATTTTTATTATTAACTAAGGGACCTCTTTCTACTTTAAGAAAAGCTTTAAGTCCTTGTGACTTACTATAACCATTATTACAAAAAACATTAAAGAGATGGGTCTTTTCTCCCTCAAGGTGAGATTCATCAGAGATTCTCAATGCCCTAGTGGCTAAGGTGTTGAGGACGCCTAATTTTTGAGCAGGGAAATAATGCGAATCCACGCAAAGATATTGCTCAGTATGGGTTTTCTTACGAAAAACCTGATGCGAGAAAGAACCATCTTCTTTTCTACAGATAAGAGCGTCAAGGAAAGGAAGGTTACCATCCACCTCATAATCCATGGTAAATTTAATGGAGGAAGATTGACTATTAAGATGAATGAAAAAATGATCCAGCTCTTCCTTACCATGAGGCTAGACGACACAAGTATCATCTACAAACATTTTCCAAAACTTTGGTTGGTGCAGAGCAGAGGAAAGTGCCTTGGATTCAAAATCCTCCATGAAGAGATTAGCAACAATCGGGGAAAGGGGAGAACCCATAGCAACACCACAGGTTTGCTCATAAAACTTACCTTCAAAACTAAAGAAAGTAGAAGTTAAGCAAATCCCAACTAAAAAGGCTGTGTTAGGATCAGTGATCCGATTAATGACTTCAATGGCCTCCTTAATGGGGATATTGGTGAAAAGAGAGACAACATCAAAACTAACAAACCTATCTTCAGGGCTTATTCTAACACCCTTTAACTCATTAACAAAAGATGCAGAATCTTTAACAAAGGAATCGGTACGACCTACGAGAGGTTTAAGTTTAGAGGCTAAATACTTGGCAAGAAGATAAGTCGAACTACCAATGGTGTTAACAATGGGCCGAATGGGAGCACCATCCTTATGGATTTTGGGAAGACCATAGATTCTTGGAGTAAGGGGGTTGCTTTCAATCAACTTCTTATTAAGAGAACTCACGGAGCTACTTGATTCGATTGCCTCAACAACAGCTCTTGAGACCTTTTTCAAGGGATTTTTAGAAAGTTTTTTGTAGCTCCCACTATTCTTCAAATAGTCTAACATTTTCTTCCTATAATCCTCTTTATTAAGAATTACAGCTGCACCTCCTTTGTCAAATGGTCATCAATTTCCTCCTACGAAGTCTAAATAGAGCACTAAGATTATGTTTTTGTTGCGATCCGTCCCTAACTAAAATTCTATCATGATTTTCGAAGAGCCGAGACTGCAATTTCTGGAGCGTTTTGATGCAATAATTGCACCTCGGGCCTAGTAGTTAAGCGAAATGATTGGACTTAAAAGAAGGGTTTAAATATGTATTAAAAAAGGTTAAAATAAACCACACCTGAAGCAAATTCCTCTAATAGGCCCACGGTGATGTCCAGAAAAGGTTCTGTCTACTTCAATGCCAGAGTCCCGCAAACTGCAAAACCCAACCGACGAATCCTTGGAAGCAGTGGCAATTCCACCATTGAGTTCCTGCATCCCATAAATGCCTTTGGAGTGTAAATTGTCCACCTCTGCTACAATTGGAGGAGTTTGGCCCGCCAAATTGGAGGGCTCTTTGCTGATATCCCACAGCACAAGCCCTCCATCGTTGGAACTGGATAGCAGCTGCAACATTGAATCCCGTTTCAAAAGCCTCACTCCAGATATCCAGCTCGTACTCCCCTTCCACGTCATCAGCGGCTGTTCAGATTCATCCTCACACAATTTCGCTGTTTCAAGGCGGGTTCCGTAGACAGAAATCCCACCAGCATGGCCGCCGGCCGCCACCAGGGCACTCGAACCGCCATCCAAGACTGCCACGTCAACGGTGTAAATCCTCGTCAGCGCGGGGTCCATCAATTCCATGCCAACACGTTGGAAACCCACGAGTTCCGCCGTTGCCGTGGCAGGGCTAGGAAACCCGCAGACCTTATCGTCCGGCATGGCCGAGCACATGTACTTGAGCACGCAGGAATCGTCGTATTGAACTGTGGGCAGGTCGAGGGTTCCATCCTCATCAACTTCAGAGACCTCTAATGGAGTTTCAATCTCTGTAGAGCTGCGCCTCCGCGTGCTTCTTCTGAGAGGAACTGCGGGCTGTGGAATCTGTGGGGCTTTGATCTTGGGACGTGGCGGTGGGCGCTTCTGAGGTCGTTCACCTGGGGTTTCGATTCCCAGGGTTTTGAAATATTCGTTATTCCGACGAATGTTTTCTTGGCGCTGGCGCTCGTAATCGGTCATGGGAGCCGGGGGGACCTTGACAGGATCGACGGCTATTGCGCGGTTGTTTTTCTTTGAGGGTGGTTGGGAGTTCGATTCTGGCAGCCGCTGCTTTCTTTTGAAAACTGAGGGTTCGCTTGGGGGTGTGCAGGCTCTGGTGGTTTCGGCCATAGCTGTGTTGTCGGGCGTGGTGGGAGTGGGAGGGCTGTTGGGAACGCCATGATCAGGTGGTGGTTTTGGGGAGAAAAACAAAGAGATCGAGGCTTGCCGCAGAGTTCTGCCGGAGGAGGAGGGAGTCGCAGAAGCCATCGCTTGTGACCTGTTTCCTAACAAGGAGGAGAAAGGGAAACTGGTCGCTGGTTGTTGGATTTTCGTATTCATGTTCCAACCATGGACTGAAAAGGGCGGGAAATCTCCTCAATAAATATTTCTGGCATCAAGACGTCTTTTTTTACAGAAGAGTATTAATAATAGTTTCCCTCCTACTGATGATGATGAAAAAAAATAAAAAATAAACAAAAAAAAATTATTTTTTTTTATAGAAGGTTCGTTGGATTTTCATATTCATGTTCCAACAAAGGACTGAAAAGGGCGGGAAATCTCCTCAATAAATATTTCTTGCATCAAGAGGATTTTTATGAAGAAAAGCATTAATAATAGTTTCCCTCCTAATGAAAAAAAAAAAACAAAAAGCAAGTATGGTATAGAAGGTTAATATTAATTTTTTTTATAATAAAATTGTTTTCTTATTAATCATATTATTAAGATTTGGTAATTATTTAATGTAGTTCACTTTTGTTATAAAGATGAACTATATTAGATGGTTAGAATTTCGACTAAATCTTAATGATGTGATTAATGTGAAAGACAATCTCATTATCAATATAAATCACAAAAGTCTAAGATCTAGCATCAAATTTTTTAATTTTATTCTTAATTATATGAAATTGAAATGGTAATATGTTGGAGTGGTTTCGGTGAGTTTTAATAAAAAAAATTGGCATCAGCGTAATATTAAGATTATATCTAATAGTCAACAAGTTAGATACACCTATAATTTATTTTTTGAAGAAATTGAATCGGACTGAAGGAATGAACAAACAATACTCTCAACCAATCAAGTTATTAATCATAAACATAACAAACCATATTCCCAACATGTTGGCAGCTTGACAATAATGAGAGGGGGCAGAGAGTGAATCAATATTGTGTCGATGGATCAATTTTTACACATTTTTTACCATTCCTTTACAAACCATTGATCATTCAATTGATTAGCTAGCATCACAAGATGTTAGTAACAAATAACACATGCATGAACGTGCAACATATATGACATGAAGGCACATAAACATAAGAGAAACACATCAACACATCAACATCGGATATTAGATGGAAAACTTTATGGGAGAAAAAACAGTGTACTTTGTTTGTCTTCTTAATCAAAATTTTCCTTTACATCATACATTGGTCACCACCAGTGTGCAACCCCCGACTTCCGACACCTGTGAGCAACCACTCGCTCCAAGCCAGTACTTGACAGAAGCCACCACTTCCACAACTATGCAGGGCTCAACCTTCTGTAGGCCCCCACCTCCAAAAGTTTCTCAAGCCACCACTTGCCACATTGAAGGCCCCAATCCTCTAACTCTTGTGGACCACATTTCATACATTCTCAAATTATGCCCACTATTCTCAACTCAAACAACTGTAGGCCTTCCGGGAGAAAAACCATTGTACTATATTTGTCTTCTTCTTATTATTATTCAAAATCCTTCTTTACATCGTGTTAGCGCCCCGTAATTCCAAAGGTTGAAGACAAAATGCCGGAGGCCCAACATCAAAATCGCTTCAGGCCAAGGATCTAACCCTCCTAGACCCAGAAAGGGATCTCTCTGTTAGATGTAGCTTTGTTGATTGGGAATTTTAGGCTAGCTATCAATGTGTAGGGGTATGTTTGAAAATTTATGGTTGGGATAGCAGAAGAGGGCCATTGGGCTATGGATTCAAACATGTGTAAATAGATTTAAATGGATGAATAACTAAGATCATGTGTGACCAGGCAAGCTAGTCATGTCAATGGATCTTTACAACTTGTGAAATGGAAAAGGAGGATAGATAAAGGTTCAATGTGAATGCAAAGCAAACTTTATCTGAATTCTACATTCAAATTTCAGAGGAAAACATAGATATTGTTTCAAGACTATGCAGGGTGCCCTCAAAATTTTCTTATCCACAGTAAAGAGAATAAAGCAATGGTGGAATGAAGGAAAGTAGATAACATGAAGAAGTACATCACCATTAAAGCATAAAACAAGAATCTGGAAACATTAGTGTCCTTTTATTCATCCAAAAAATAGTGTTTACAACTAGATGAGCCTTTACAATGGTTTTTCCCTTAAGGTCTCTCCCATGGTCCTTTCCCGTCTCCCGATACTGCAAATGCTTGCAGTATTTAACTAAAACTTAAGGCGGTTACCCTATCTACTTTAGTGATTGTCGTTAATTACATTCAAGCCAAAATTGGACAAGTGGAACCATGCAGGCGATGATTAGATAAGTCTGGCCAAGATGGTGTTTGTATTTACTTCAACAGTTCGTTGCTGATTGCAAAATGATCAGAATATGGCTAGTCTGATGCCAAAGAGGCAGCGATAAAACAATACTGACACCTGGCTCTGCTTTGGTGGAAACAGATGCTGGATGATCTGATCTGATTGTTGTGTTGGTTGTCATGATGGCCATTATGTTTCTAACTGCCTCTGTCTCTTCTGCGTTGGTTATTGTTGGAGTGGAGTTTGAAACAGAAAGCCCACTTTCCATTTATAATGACGCAAAACCCTATTTTAATTACCGGTCATCAGGATGCAATATCGTCGTAGAATCAAGTTAGCCAGGTAGGTCGAAGTGGAGCAGTGGTGAGGGGGGTTTGTAGTTTGACGTGGAGCAGTGGTGGCAGGAGTTTGTAGGTGGGCGTGGAGCGGTGGTGGCGGGAGTTCTTTTGTTGATGTGGAGCAACAGTGGAGGGAGTCTGTAGGTTGACGTGGAGTAGCGGATTGGTGGATGGTTTGTCAATCGTGGAGCAGCGATGGCGGGAGTGGTGTCGGAGCGGAGGGAAAACAGTTTTTCGGGGGAGTAGTGGAGGGGTATATGTATTTGTTTCAGGGGGAGTGTGGAAGGTTAATGCACGCCGCCCACGTTGTACTCCTGGAATTAAAAACCAAATGATTTCGTAGTCCCTTAAGACAATAAAGCTCGGATGGAGAGGGGAGGCCGAAAAGCTATGTCGACCGTGGATGGAAGCGGGGTAAGGCGGATGGCGGATAAGGTGGAGGTCGTCATTTAGCACAGATGGGACGTGAGATGCGATGTGTGATGGGATGGTGGGGTCGGAAAATATGAATGTTGGGGGGTTTAATATGAGCGAGGAGATGACGGTGCTCTCTATGATGCGATGAGATAATGAATGTAAAGGACAAGGTTTAAATCATAAACATATGGAAATTGGAAATATAAAGTCTGAAAAGCTTATATTATGGTTTTGAAGGCTTAATGAGATGGATAAGCATTGAATAAGGTATTTAGGCTTAGCTTGGCCTATATGGAAAATGAAGTACTTGGCCATATTTTAGAATTAGGATAAATTCAAAAGCCTTTTTTCAAAATATTTATTTATGCGCCTTTAACTTGTACTGAGATTTCCAACCTAGGAGAAGTCATTCTTTGCCTCTTTTAACCAGCAGATCCTTCTTGGAAATAAATGACAGCCATGGAATATTATTTTCAATATAAATGAACTAAACAAAATTAGTCAGTCACCTTGTAATACTTTAAATTACAGGACCCTAACACATCATACATTGGCCACCACTAATGTGTAAGCCTCAACTTGCGATGCACGTGAGCAACGACTCACTCTAGGGCCACTACTTGATGGAAGCCACCACTTCCACAACTATGCAGGGGCCAACCTATTGTAGGCCCCTACCTCCAATAGTTCCTCATGCCATCAACTGAAGGAAGCCACCACTCCCTAAGCAAGCCACCACTTGCCACATTGAAGTCCCCAACCCTCTAACCCTTATAGACCACATTTCATGCCTTTTCAAATTGGACCCAGTATTCTCAACTCAAACAATTGTAGGCCTTCTATGAGAAAAACCACTATACTATGTTTGTCTTCTTCTTATTATTTTTCAAAATTCTTCTTTACATCACACACTAGCCACGACCAGTATGCAAGCCCCAACTTGCGATGCACGTGAGCAACCACTCACTCCAGACCACTACTTGATGGAAGCCACCAATTCCACAACTATGCAAGGCCCAACCTATTGCAGACCCCTACTTCCAATAGTTTCTCATACCACCACCTGAAGGAAGCCACCACTTGCCACACTAAAGACCCTAACCCAATGACTCTTGTGGACTACATTTCATATATTTTCAAATTGGGCCCACTATTCTCAACTTAAATAACTATAGGCCTTGTTTCATAGTTTTTCACATTGGACCCATGTATAACTCTCAACTCAATATACCAAACTTAATCTGCAATACATATTCTTCCACAACCACTCTATTCATACAATCAAATATGCATACTTACAATCAAATCAATAACACTATCCTCATCAAACCTTAGCAGCAATCTCTCTCACTCAACTTACAAGTCATCACATTGCCAAACCCTAACAACACCTCCAATCTAACCAATATACTAGACAACAACATTCATTGGCAAAACTCAACACCACACTGTCAAACCCTCTCACTTAACCATATACACAAGACTCAACATAAACCTCCTTTACATATAGCAACAACAATAATAAGGTTAGAAGCAACATATACAATACAAGGCTATGGAACTAATACATCAACATTGTAACACTCATGACCTTACACAACTAACCATGACAGTGATCAATCCCTAACTACTACAACAATGTAATTATGACATTGAACTCAACCTGCGACACAACATTAGATTAACAATACTTTTCCATTCACACAGGTATATTTACATTCACGTTTTACTGTAGCATCATTGGTCTAGCACCAAAAATATAGCCCTACAACAAAAATTATGTTAACTTAGCAACCCTCTGCTCATACTATGACATAGTTTCTACATAACAACCTATTTCTTTATTGTCGACACTAGATTTGATTTATCCACCAAACCGCACTCTACACTGGAGTATTCATTGGCCTCTGGAGCACACTCTTACATCCATGTGGATATTGGTAGCCACCCACCTATTCCACTTGGACCCCCACCATTGTTTCTTTCAACTTTTCAGATTCCTTAATTGTAGCACAATTTACTATTTTTAGCAGTTTTTCGGGTCTTGAACTTTCGGAGCCGTTTTGAGGCCCTAAATGACGTTTTTTTGGAAAATGGATAAACATGAGGCTTTGATTGATGTTTGCAGTCTAAATTTGTAGTCCTCAGATAAATATTTCTAACCAGGTATTGTGCACATCAAACGGATATTGTATGCCAAATTTATGACCCTGAGAAGTTGATGTACCAATTTACCCCAATGGGGCCCACAAATTTGGCAATTCATCCCCTACTGTTGGGTTTTTGGATGTTTAGGGTTTTCCTTTGTTTCTCAATAAAAAATAGGCCTTTGAGCCTCATTGTAACACGGTTCAGAGGCATGTAGCCACCACATCTCTTCTCAAATATAAGCTACCATTGCCTGAGCTAGTTTATTTCCATCATGTTTGTAAGCATATTTCAGTTCTTTGATATTAATGAAATGAAGTGTTATTTTTGTTGCATCTACGTATTTATGGTTATATATGTATTATGTTGTGTTCATGTCTAAGTTTGGATCACTCTTCTACAGGTTGTCACTACTTGCCAGATCGCACTTTTCAATACACCCAATCATACAACAACCTAACCATCGTCCTCGACATTCAACCAATAATATGATCCCATGTCTGCTACATGTGTTCACAACTTCTTTAACGCACACAACATGCAATTTTAGGCTCAAATCACACTAGCACTTTGTCATTGAACTTCGTATTACAACCACTACACTTGGACTCCATTCACACTCAGACTAGTCACACTAGTTGTCAATAGCCATCGCACCATTCCATTAGTTAATTAAAATTGCACTTTGTCTCCAATAGTGTTATATCCATGTGCATAGATTCTTAATTTCACCTTAATTCACCATTCTAAATAGACTCAACAAGTTCACCTTTTGGTTTGACTATCACACAATCACATTTGTCCACATGCATCGATTGTTCACTATTGATCTACTATAGGTATAATAAACACCCATGATCAAGCCTAAACACCAAAATTTCCAACACATCGCATATTAACATCAATTGTTTGAATCACATCCCCTTCAATATGTTCCTCACTCCACGACAATACACATTCTCTGATCCACAAGAAGACATCGCACCATTTCAATACACACCAATTGATCATATGCATTATGTTAGAATCCAATTCACTACCCTGCCTCCTACACTCATATCAAACTATCGAACATTTCTAATGTACACATCAACACACTTAAAAACTCGTTTGTAAACACCAATTCGAGCCAAGGACCACATACACACCAAATCAACGATCACTTGGATATTTAATGTGTTTATAATATTTTGACGACTAGATCAAATGTTCAACCGTGACTTGATCAACACAATGACCAAATCGACCCACTAACTATTCATTTATTACTTTTGATCATTTTATACAATATCAACGGAGTCATGCAAACCAAATAAAAAACTCAATGGAAGTCCACTTCCTTGGATGACCATCGTAACGAGATCAATCAATTAATGCGCTCAACCTTACCCATCAACATTTGTGAATTACAAGAGTATAAAATTGTGGTAGCATAAGCAGATAGTCTGGTACATGAAGCCTTATAGCAATGTGTGCATACATATTGTTGCACTGGATACATATTGTTGCCGTTGGTACAAGCCACCTTCAATCAACTTGTTAATCACTCGTAGACCTCTAGAACACCTGAACACATCAACCAACCCATGTTGACATCAATGGCAAGATGGTTGACTCCATGGTTGACATCAATGCACACACCATACTGCTAACACAACCACCCAAATTATTAATTAAAAACATATTAATATTAAATTCATAAAAACAATAGCTTATTCTAGAAATAATACAATAATTTTGATATTTTTTTCTTTAATAATTACATATTAATGTTTTATATGCTTTATATATATATATGCTGCATACTTTATATATGTATGTGTGTGTGTGAGGGAAATTGTGAGTATTTCCTTTCCTAATAGGTTAGTAAAAGTCCTTTCATAGCTAGATTCACGGATGTGGCCTATTATCAATGTGCCTTATGAAATACATCATAATACAAGTATTTTGATAGATATTTTTTTTATTATAAAATCTATCAATCTAAGCAAATCCACCACCGATTTTTCTAACTCAATGTCAATTTAGCCCATAAATCTGAAATCAACATGATTTTACCAATATATATTAGTATTTAAGTGAATCTTTTTATTGGTATAGATATCATAGAAGGACAAGAAAATTTAATTTACTTACATTATTTATGTTATAATAATTTATAAAAATACCCAATAATTATTGAACATTAATTAAAAATAAATAGAAATATTCATATTACTCTTGGTTAAGATTCATAGTGTTGTATTTATAGCTAAAAAATAGATAATACGTTTTTTTATTATGTAGTATTTTGTTTCTTGCAATAAAATTATAATTAACATAAGGACAGTAGGAGAAAGAGGGGTGATATATTGCTCCAATGAAAAAAAATGAAATTAGATATTCCTCGGAATTGGGTTCAACCACTAATAATAAGGCAAAATTTCTAGCACTATGGAAAGATTCTGATATTGCCTAAAATTATGACATCAGAGAAATTATCATATTTGGGGACTCTATGCTAGTAATCATAATGTTCTCAAATTCCAAACATGCAATGAATCACACAAGCTCTGCAGTGGTGAAAAGGATTAATCTTCAATTTAAAAAAATGAAAAGAAATTCCCTATTCCATGTCTTGCGCCAACTAAACTGTGAGGCTGATGGAATGGCGAATCGGAGAACATGATTAGGGGTTGGAAACCTCGAATTAAATGGAAGCAATTAGGGATTTTCTCCCATTCTATAGCAGAATGAATACAAATATAGAGATGTGGGACATCAATGCTAGCATAGACAGGGTCTCACACCTCTGATTAATAACTCCTTGCATGTTGAACAATTGGGCAGAGGGATGCATTAAGAATCCACTTTAACAAAGCTTGGTGGTACGTGGTACCTCGACGAGATATTCATCGCATCCCAAGCTCCTTGTGGTCAAAATTCTAGACAGGTGGGTGAATCTCATCCCTTGAATGACAACATTCCATTTTCCAATATTAGTGATGAATAGACATAGGCTATTTTCACCCCACGCCATTGCAAATTGGCTACAAGGAATGTTAATGTGACACCTTGGGTAGGACAAATTCTCAATCTGCATGAAGATCGATGAAATGCAGACATTAATGGTGGTGAAGGAGATAAATCGAGCATGTTGGGAAGATGATGGCATATTTATGTTGGTTCTGTCGCATATAGAGGAATTTATATTCCTCCCTTCAGAGTTTTTTTCTTGCAGTTGTGTCTTATTGAAAGGCATGATGATGATGTCGACGGGAGGGAAACCACATGAGGCTAAGTCAAAGCGATGGAAGAAGGTTTTGGATTTATTTTTCAAATTACTCATGGGGAGGATATATATCCTCATGCGTAGAGTTGAGATGTAGGAGCATGAAAAGGAAACCAGTGTCGAATGCACTGATGCCAGGCTAGAAAGTATTGAGGAGAGGGTGGATGAGAAGATAATTAAATTGGAGGCTAACCTATTGTCTAGTAACTATGAGCTTGTTTGCAAAAAATTATTTACAAAAGCCTATGGGATTATAGTTGGAAAGTTAGACCTCGATCCTAGTGAGCAAAAAAGGACCTTCGGTGACAGCACTATTGGTGCAGGGTTGATTAAAAGGAAAGAAGACATCAACGAGGAAGTTAGTCCATCAAATCCTAATTAACTATGTTCTTTTATGTATTGCAACTATGTTTTTATTTTGTGACAATTTTACAGGTGTTGATTCCTCGAAAATATTTGCAACAACATTGGGGGATAACCACCCGATTGGGAACTTGAAAACTATTCCTTTTCCATTTGGGATAGTGGCTCTAACTGGCGATGATGGGACTAGTTTCTCAATAAAGTATAATTGAATGGATATGGATATTTATAACTAAATTTAACTTGATAATGGGAGTGATAACGAGCTAACAGAGTATATATATACCTATCTATATCCCGAGATTAATTATGCTTCTTTATATGCGATCTTGAAAGATTATCTTTAGTGTATGAGAATGAATATTACCAAACACTTACAGAAGTGAAAAAACAATTAAAATTAATTAATTTGATTAAATAGTTAATCAAATTAATTGTTTAAGCTCATATTGCATCAAATAGTTGCATGTCTTATATATATATATATATATATTAAAAGGTGAAAATCTTTGCATGTTCAATAGTGAATTAATGCTCAATTGTATTAAAAAGATACATATAACAAAACGATATAAAATAAGCATGGCTATCAATCACATAAAAACAAAACATTAATATAAAGATAGAAGTACCATGTATATCTTAACTCTGCTCATGGAAGAAATAGTCCTTGGTCCAGTATTTCTATTAAGATGATTTCAATAGTACAAAAGTGCAACTTCCCAAAGCCTTATTTACAAAATTTCAAGACTCTTTCCCTGTAGACATGAAAGGGTTTATATAGTAAACACTAAAATTATAAAAATAGAAAATACACAAAGTACTGAGGAGGTTTAAACAACTCTCCTTCAAATAAGTGAAAATATGACATAAATAGAATTTGTTGTATGGCTAGCTCAAGAGTGCGATGTTGTTTCCTTTCCCATTCGCTACTTGAGCTGATGAATATCCAACATTGGTTGCACTTCAGGAGGCTGAGCTGCCTGATGCACAGTTGTCTAGTATAAACCGCATTTGATAGTTCAGGTAGCATACAGAAGGATGTGTCAGTAAGACATCATAACATCAACCACTGACTATGTGGTTTCACTCGATATTGCCAATACTTCTCCCAGTCAAGTTTCACTAGCTTCTTGATGCTTTCTTCCTTTGTCTCTGACATTTCTTGCCATTGTTTCATCAAATCTTTGACTTTATGAAGGGAGCCATGTGGACATTCGTGAATTAGATTGGCACTAAATAGATTATTGCTCACAGTTTCAACAATACTGTTAGCCACATCTCTTACTCTAAATATTTCTCTTTATACTTACTTCAGTTGTATGTCCCAATCAGTAAATAGGATTTCCTTTTTGGAATCTTTTGTTTTGGGAAGATTTGATTTCCTGCCCCCTGCAATGTCTTTCCAAGTGATAAATTTTGTGATATTTTCATCAATATCATCAAAGTTCATCCTTAGGTCGGCCGATTGATTCATCAGTGAATAAACTTTATCACACAGATCATTGATGATTGTCAACTTTTGACAAAATACAACTTTTTGTTGAGCCAAAATGGTGTTCAATTCAAAATATTTACTTTTAAAGTCCTTTATATTTGGATTATCCTTCAGTTGCTCCAATGTGAATTGGAGTTGTTGAATTTGAGTGTCTTTGGTATTGATGTTCGATTGATGATGTAAATTTAATTGATCAAATCTTTGCTGGAGCTGTGAAAATTGAGTCTGCAATTGATGATGAATGCTCTGTTTTTCTGGTAACAACTCTTGTTCCAATTGTAGGATTCTTTCATCCTTCTCTTTGACTAGTTGTTGGACCTCTGATGCCTTGTCAATTGTGGCAGATGCATAAGCACTTACAAACTGTGTCAACCTTGTTAGATCTTCAGATGGATCATTTTTTGGATCTTTCCACACTACTTCCATGGGTATATCACCAGGGACTAATGCCTGTGATTGATCAACTATTCTTCTCTTTCTATGTCTTCTCATTATGACCCAATGTTTGGGATTGTAAAAGATGTCAAGAGGAGCGATTTCTTCTATATTTACAATAATTTCAGACGAAGGGAAGTTCAGGATGAATTAAATTTCCTATGTGTTGAAAAATTTATTGGAAGCCCCAACAATGAGTGGTTTCTGATTTTTGGTTTAATTATCTCTTTAGGATCCATGGTTTCCACCTCTAGTTGTCCTTTAAGCTGTTGATCAAATTGATTCCAAAACTATCCAATTCACTATTGAACAATGGATTAATAGTTTGTTCTTATGTTGATTTAACTTATTTTGATCCTTGTAGGACCTCAATGTCCTTGGGAGATTGCTCCAAGTTCTATTCTTTCTGTGAAATAGGTTGAGACACCTTTAATATGTCGAGAGGGATACTCTCCAACCTTTTGTTCATGTATTCTTTAAACTGGGGAAGTTGTTTAGGGTTAAGACGAATTTTTGCTAGCTTTTCAACCTATGAATAGGTATCAACGGATTCAAACAAATCATCATAGTCATCATGTTCATGAATGAATTTCTTGATCTTTACTTGAGCTGTAAAGTCTTGGGCCACTTTATTTGGATCACACTGTCTGCCAGGAAAAGTAGATAACTTTAAACATTGAATTTGATTGATTTCAAATCCAACATGTTTGTAGTTGTCTAGAGTATAAACACCACAATGGATAGGGAAAGAAGACCAATAATATTTTTTAGCCTCCTTCAAGGCTTTATTTAATCCATACCCTCTTGTTTGATAATAAATTTCTCTTTCCAGGAGCTTATATGGTACATATAGTGGGAGAACATGGGGTTTGGCAAGACTTCCATAAACTATGACATATGTAAATAGTTCTTCCCCAAACCATTTTCCTATGGCCGTGAAATCATCTCGGGCTTCGTTTGATAGTCTTGGGGCTTTATCACCAAAAACAACTTGGTGAAGTGGTAAAATGACTCCATGGAAAATTCTATAAAAATGAGACTCATAGTTGGATTCCTAGAGGATACTATGGTAGACATGGATAGGATTAGGGTCTTGAATGGTCCATTTCCAACCCATGGTTGGGAAATATAAAGTAACACACACTGCGTCCATGATATAAGAACTCATGAAAAATGAGGGAACTATCCTCGAGGTGACTATACAGTTATTTCTATATTCTAGAATTTGTGAGGAAATATTATTAGAAAGAATGGTTCCTCAATCCATAATGTATGAGTCTGATACAACCTCCATGAGAGGGACACATTCAATTGAGAATTTACTTGTATTAGGGAAACCAAAAATCCTACACATCATAGCAACAATATAGAAATAGGGACCAACGAGAGAAGATATAGAATACATACCCTTATCGTCATGCTTGTGCTTGTTAGGGTTATGCCTTTATTGTCTTATTGGGTCTGACTGCAACTAATTATCCTTTGCAAACTTCTCAAGGAAACTCTTGTAATATACCTCATGTGGGTCGGGCATATGATACATTTTCTTCAAATTATTTTCCTTAAAATACCTAATCATTGTATCCCTTGAGGTCAGAAATGTCCTATCATCGATATTTAGATTTTTTATTATCCATTTTACGATATCAATATATGGAAGAATATTTTGGCGAGCGGAAATTCTGTGGAGAAAGGAATTTGAAACTTCACAGGTAGAGGCTTCGGAAGACGTTAAAGTATCAATTGTGGGTACTCTTTGAATTATCCTGGGTTTTTCATCTTCAAATAACCTGTACATGGATTCCCATGAGGAAGATCAACTTTATGGAGCGCATGTCATGTAAGAGAATGATGGAGGCAACTGTGTTACTTCTTAAGTAGAAGGTGTTGCGTTTGTAGGAGCCATGGGTTTCTTGCTCTTCTTTGCAGCCTTTGAAATCTCGCAAGAGTTCTGCTTCTCGGGAGTAGCTTGTAGTATGAAAAAAGGAGAATGAAGAACAATACTAGCAATGTAGAAGCAATTAGCATAAAAACTTGAAGTGATGGCGAATACAGTTTAAATGCGAAAAATATGAAACATTAAGTAATGGGCCATCAAATCACTTCAGAGACTCGAGACCATTATGCTGTTATGGCTGAGTAATAATGCGAAATGCGAGTTCACGTGCTTGAATTGGACAACTTTTCCTTTAATTAAAATCTCGCATCGCAACATTATTTGGGAGCACGAATTTTAAAACATGCGATGTGTTAATCTTACTGATATGTGATCAAGACTTTACCTTTAAATAATCTAGAAAAATGTCTTTCGGATTAATCACATAATTAGGTTTGAACCTATCAGAGCATTGGAGGAGTAAGAGCGTTGTGATTTTTGTGATGCGATAACCATATCGCAATCGTAAGAACGATGAGTTGCGTGAATGCATTATAGGATAGCAACACTGAGATGCGATATATCGCATTGGGTGTTTTGAAAGTGGACATGGTAGATGGTAATGTTAAGGATTTTCGATAGCGAAGGATGACGCAGCAGTAAGCAGGTCCTACCAATGGTCGTTATATAATAATGTATGTTGGGGAGCATTTCTTTGTTATTGTTTTATTTGCCTAAAAGGCCTTTTTTCACTTTGTTTTATGCATTCTGATATATCGCATCACAACATTTGAGTGGAATGCTTTGTGTGCCACTTGTTGCATTTGCAATATGAAATATGCGATGGGGTTTTTTTGGATTTTCCGCTTAAGTCCTTTCGGCCAACATGATATGAGTTAATCCTTCAGATATGATATTATTGTCTTATAAGAAATAAAAATGTTTTATTGTTCTAGCTTTAAAATAAAAAAGGGTCCCCATTATTTTCAAAGGTATTTATATACAAATAATGGGGGGTTGTTGAATAACACAACAATTGGTGATTCCGTGGAAGAACCAATTATCTATAATTTATAATAATAAAATTTCTAAAACATTTAATAAGTAAAAATGATTAAGGAAAGGAAAATTATTTTTGAAATTTTTGGATAAGTTAAATTACTTTGAAAAAAAAAACAAAAAAACAAAAAAAAACAAAAAAAAAAACAAAAAAAAAGAAACAAAAAAAAACAAAAAAAACAAAAAAACAAAAAAACAAAAAACAAAAAACAAAAAAAAAACAAAAAAACAAAAAAACAAAAAAAACTACTCATCTTATTGCAATCCTTTTAAAAACCTCTTATAGATGAAAATATTTAGGTATCTATATCAGTCATTTAATCGGTTATAAAGATAAAGTAGGGAGATTTTGAAACTTAGCCTTTTGATATACTCATTTTGTCATAGGTAGAGCCATTTTTGCCAACAAGCATTCATAGCCTCGACAAGGTTACCTTTTAACCACCAATGATCTAGTATCCCATCCATTTATGATTGCAATCCTTAGAGATAAATTCAAATATGTGTGTGTGTGTTTTATTTTTATTTTTTTTATTCTTAAAAATCCATTGCCCTGGTTTGGTGGCGAGATAGTGACAATGCCATTCACCGATTGTAATTGAGTTGAACAAGTTGCCTCGTGATGAGACCCCTTGGCTTATGGTTAACCTTAAAATAATCATAAGCCATTACCCTAGTTTGATATTCAGTAGTGGTAATGTCAGCCTACTATTTTCCTACGATAATGGTAAGCAGGCTCATGATGAGACCTCTTATATTTTAAGTTTAATATATTTTTGAATTACACTCTAAAAATATTATAATTAATGGATGGGGAGAATCATTAACTCCTTGAGAGTTTTGGATGACAATTTAGAGTTAAAGATGATTAGCTACAAAATAGCCTTTACTTTGTTAAAGAAAACCTTTCCTGACTCATAATAAGAACAAAAGACTTTATGAAGTTTGAGGTTAAATCATTTACAACTTCAATGGAAAAATATTTCAAAGTGTTATGATAATTATCCAATATTTCAATTTTGTAATCATTTCTTTAAAAACTCCTACTTTCAATGTGAAAAATCATAAGATGATTAGAGACGTTTGCAAAAAGCCATAAGCATGCCATTTAACAATATTTTTTACACGCCTAAATATGTGAATACAAATATATTTACAATAGAAGAAATGTTCTTCTAAGAAAATAATTTTTTAAAAATAAGCCCATTAACAAGAAGAAACTCTCTCTTTCCTTGTATATCTTGGAGTATGAAAGTTGATGGGCCTACTTGTTCAGCAATTTGAAATGGTCCAAGCCACATTTTTTGGAATTTAGTATTATTTCATTTTTCCTCATGTGACTTGTCCCATTTAAGGACATGATCTCCAAATTGAAAATATTTTTGGGTAACATAACCTTCATCAAAAGAAGATTTAACTATCTGTTGATGGTGAGCACATGTAAGCTTGGATTTTTCCCTTTATTCTTCTAATTCAAGTATTTCAAACATTCTTAATTGCGAAGAAGAGGAAGGTGTTTCTTCAATGAATTGGACCAGGGCTGATGAAGGAAGGGCTAGGTTTGAAGGGATGATAACCTCTTTCCCATATACCAAATTGAAGGGAGAAGTACCTATAGAGGCCTTCTGGGTTATTCAATCAGCCCATAGAGCAAAGGTTAAAGATTTGTGTCAATTCTTTTGGCTCTGATCAACAATTCTTTTAATAATTCTTATGATATTTTTATTGGTTTATTATGCGAAACCATTCCCTTGGGGATAGTAGTTAGCAGAGTATTTAAGTTTAAATCCCCTCTTAAGAGAAAATTTAGACATGTTATTCCCTGAAAAGTAAGATGCATTGTCGAACATAAGTGCAGTTGGTAAACCAAACCTAGTAATAATGAACTGATCAGTGAATTCGATAATAGCATCGGAATTGCCTACCTTTGGTGGAATTTCTTCCACAAGCTTGGTGAAGTAGTTTGTAGTGGCAAGGATGTACTTATGATATTTGGAAGAGTGAGGAACAATCTCACCTATAATGTCCAGTCTGCATTGTTCAAAGGGTTGTTCAATGTTGATCGATTGAAGAGGTAAGGTTGGTCTTTTTTGTCTTCTTGCTGCAATTTGACAAATCTTACATTTCCTTACATATGCATGGGTATCTTTGAACAGAGTTGGCCAATAATACCCTTCATGCAAGATTTTATGTGTAGTGGTATCTCCTCCAAATTTTCCACGAGCTGGTCCATCGTGGAGTTCCTGCAAAAAAAATTATACTTCAGACTTTTCAAGGCATCTTAATAATATAAAATCAATTTTTTTTTTTGAATAACACATCATTAATGATTTCATATCGATTGGATTTTAGCCCTAAAGCTAATTTTCTTTTATAATTGAGTTTAGGGGGAGCATATCCATTCTTTAAGTAAAAGACAAGATAAACATTTTGGGACCCAATGTCAATTAGGCGTACCTCATATATGTGTACATTATTACTTGAGTCCTCATCAGTTGGTATGCTGGAAGCTCCAATGAGAAATCTTCAAAAACCTTGTCCTCTGACAATTTTAGCTGTTTTAATGTCAATATCATATTCCTGGAGAGTTGTGACACAATTTTCCCTCTTTTCTCCTAATTCTTTTCACACAAGTAATTGTCTTACTGATGGGAATGGGACTGTTACTTTAGTGTGTGTCTTTAGAAGAAAAGGCCTGAAGTGATTTATAGATATTAAAACGAAAAATTCTTGTTTCTCCAACTTAGATTAATTTAGTTCAACACCTTGAATATTCGAACTAAATAACGAGATGGGTGCCTCAATTTGATGACCATTAAGTTGTGTTAAAACATCAACATATGATGTTTCAGAAGCAAAAGTATATAAAATAAAATGACCAGAAAATTTTGGAGTAGTTAAAGGGGGAGAAATTATAATGGCTTGTTTGATTGAATTAAAAGTTTCTCTTTCATTGTGGCCCCACTTAAAGACTTAAATTTTATTGGTCGTGGCTTGTAATGGAAGAACAATTTGGGAAAAGTCACGGACAAATCTCTTGACAAAATTAATCTTTCCTAGAAAGGTCTGCATGGATTTATTTTTATGGGGCAAAGAAATTTCAGAGATTGCCTTAATCCTTTCAGGATCAATACAAATTCCTTCTTTGGATACAATGAATCCTAAAAAATTTCCTTCGCTGAGAGTGAAATAAGACTTTTTTGGATTCAACGAAATTCCATACTTTTTACAACTTTCAAAGATATGCTTTATGCCATGATAATGGTTGCTTCTTTTCTCGCAGTATATTTTTATATCATCTAAGTAAACAACAATTGTCTTATTTATTAGACCTCTAAAAGCTATGTCAATGGCTCTTTGGAAGGTTTCCCCTGTGTTTATTAGACCAAAAGGCATTTTCTGATAAGCATAAGTCCCCCATTTCATTCTGAACGTAGTCTTCAATCTATCATATAGATGAACTAGGATTTGATTGTATCCTGAAAAACCATCAAGGAAAGGCATTCGTTCAGAACTTGCAACTGATTGTAAAATTTGTTCCATGGGTGGTAATGGGAAATTATCCTTTTGACAAGCTTTATTGAGATTCCTAAAATCTATACAAATGTGTATGCCACCATTTTTATTCCTGACGGGCACTAAGTTTGATACCCATTTGGAGTGTCTAACAGGAAAAATGATTTTAGCTTTAAGAAGTTTATTCAGCTAAGATTTGATTTGACTTTCAAGATTGGGATGATTTTTGTTGAAAAGTCAACAGGAAATGTGTGTATAATTTAATTTTCCCTTAATTAAATTGGACAATAAATTGTAATATTATCTCATAATCACTAGTAATAGTTAACTTAGTGTGATAGACTCAGTTAGCTCATGAAATTCGAGTTGAGGGTGGTTGGTGAGGCATGTAGAGTGATTCTATTTGTTTTAGAGTCCAAGTTGCAGTTAGTGTAATAATTTAATGCATGAGAAATCAGTTAACTCAATTAAGTGAGTCAAAGTCAGTCTAACTGGTTGTAACTGATTGTTTTACTAATGAGAGGTCAAGTGAATTAAATCAGATTGAATTCACATGCAGTGATATGTCAATTGAATTAAATCAGATTGAATTCACATGCAGTGATCTATCAAGTGAATGATGATTTACTATTAATATCTGCATGCATGTCAGTTCTGATGAAGACCTAGTTGAGATAGAGGTTAAAGGGATGTTATCTATCAGTTGTATTATTAGTAAATTTCCGGCGTGCAATTAGAAAACCGTAGGATTGCCCATGATGTATTGTGTAGTTTTGGAAGTTTGAATTTACTAATTACTAGGGATCAATTGTTCTTAGAATATTTGCGCAAGCAAGGCAGGAAATTGGCTAAGTGTTGGTTGATTTTGTCCGGATCAGTGTGAGACAGTTGGAAGAGTGCAACAAACTCTTGTGAGAAGAGTGCATTGTATTTTTTCATGATTTCTTAGTTGATTATACAATAAATATATAGGGGTTTTGAGCAGCAAGCTTTCCCCAGGAAAAATATATGTGTTGTGTGATTGATTTGCTTCTCTCTTACTTGGTGTGATTGTGCAATCGTGTTTAATTTCCGCAAATTAATTATACAAGGATTCAATATCTTTCTCTAGAATATTACATGATCGGATTGAATCCATTGGTATATATAATTTCTATATAATTTCTACATGGTATCAGAGCGCCAGAAATCACTATAGTGGAGAAGAAATTGAGTTTGTGCAGAACATCATTCAAATTTTCAAAAATATTATTTGGTGCGATAGGCGGATCAAGATGGATTTCAATGGATTAATATTGGAATATGCACTCGAGGGTAGTTCTAATTATATTGCATGGAAAGACAGAATGGAGGCAGTTCTGGAGGAAAATGGGTTTAAATAATTTATCGACGCTTATATTCCAAGGCCCGCAGCAGCAGGTGTTGCTATTCTTGATGCTTGGAAAAAGAAGGTTCAAAAGGCGAGGAGGATCTTATTAGAGGGAGTTCGAGATCACATTGTCTCGAGTCTCCATGGTAAGGCGACTCCATATGCAATGTGGAAGGCCTTTAAATATCTGTTTCAGAACAATAGTGACCACAAAAAATTGGCACTAAAGGACAAGCTCAGGAAAATAAAAATGGAGAAAGATGACACTTTTCTGAAATACTTGACCATGTTCATCCAATGTCGAGATGAGCTTGGAAGTGTCGGGATTATTATAGAGGATGATGTCTTCGTGAGCCTAGCACTTCTAGGCCTTCCCAAGAGCTATCATAGTTATTAGGACTCTCTCAATGGGAGGGAGAAGCTACCAGATTGGGAGCGACTTTGGTTGGATTTGGTACAATAATAATTCATGCGGAATACCAGGGATGGATCCTCATCCAAGACAGATGATGAGGAAAATTTCGCCTTGGCTGGTAAGGCAAACAAAGGGAAGGGAAAGAAATCCTATTCAAAATTTGATATCGACAAAGAAAGCAAGAAGCGTGAAATGTCCAGAGTGAAATGTTTTCACTCTCATGAGCATGGACATTATGCCACTAATTGTCCAAAGAAGAAGAACAAGAACAAGAAGGCTTCAGGATCTGCAGCGGGTGATGCTTTGGCTTCATAGTTTGAGTTAGATTTCTCACTCATTGCATGCATGGTGTCTAGTGCGATAGGATCAGTGTGGTACTTGGATAGTGGTGCATATTTCCACATGACAGGAGACAAAAAACTCTTTAGTAGCTTAGAAGAGAAGGATCTTCAGATGTACATCGAGATGGGTGATGATGGGAGGTATAACGCTACCGGGATTGGTACAATTACTTTCCAGAGATAGTCAGGTAAACCTTTCTTATTAAAATATGTCATGCATGTACCCAGCTTCAATAAGAATTTAGTTTCAATTGCTATGTTGGAGGATAGAGGATATGATGTGATTTTTAGTGAAGGGAAAGCATTCCTTCATCACAAAGCCACATGAAATGTTAATAAGATTGGGGTTCGAGTGAAGAACATTTACAAACTTGATGTAGATGGCTGCGTAGCATTGATGAGTAAAGAAGACATATTTGTGAGCCGGAATGAGGGTAAGTTATGGCACATGATATTGGGCCATCTACACCACAGTGCTTTGAAGGTCATGCAACAAATTTCTATGGGGCTTCCAAAGGGTACTCTTGAACAGATAGACACATGCAACGGATGTACCATGGGGAAGTATACAAAGGCTACTTTTCACGAGGATGAGAACCAAGCAGTGGAAATCCTTGAGAGAGTTCACTCAGATGTGTGTGGACCATTCTCTACAGCTTCTACAACAAAGCATAGGTATTATGTGATATTTGTTGATGATTTTTCTAGAAAGTGTTGGATCTAATTCATGTAGAAGAAATATCAGACGTTCTCAAAATTTGGTGAGTTCAAAGCACTGGTTGAGAAAGATACAAGGAAGCAGGTGAAGGCTCTAAGGAGCGACAATGGTGGTGAGTACATCTCCAATGAATTCAAGAAATTCTGTAGCAAAGAAGGAATTCAGAGAGAGTTGATTGCGCCTCATAACCCACAACATAATGGGGTTGTAGAAAGAAAGAACAGAACAATTGTGGGTGCGGCACGATCTATGTTACATGATCAGGGTGTACCGTTGCATTTGTGGGAAGAGGCATGCAACACAACAGTATTTGTGCAAAATCGTAGTCCTCATCGGATACTTGGCATGTGTACACCAAAGGAGGTTTTTCTGGTAAGAAACTTGATGTTTCATATTTAAAATTTTTGGCTCATCTATCTATTGCCATGTGACCAAATATTCTAGAAAGAAGCTAGAACCAACATCAGATATTGGGATATTTGTGGGTTACACTGATAATTAGCACAACTATCTGGTGTATTTTCCGAACAACATGATGACAGTTGTCAAACAGGATGTACAATTTGATGAGGAGAAAGCCATGCAATTGTCCCTGGAGAGGGAGCTTGATTTGCATGCAGATGAGGAACTCTCGGTTCCAAAGGATGAACCTCAATACGTGGAGCATCCACATGAGGAGGATCATGGAGTGGAAGAAACCACTCATGCAGAGCCATCCACCAGACATGGTAGGAGGCGCACCACAAAGGTTGACATATTGATACTTGATGCGGAAAAACATGCAGGAGCACCTACATCACAGCGCAGACAAAGATAGTCATCAGACATGTATACTGGATACATGGCTCTTATGAGCAAGTGTATTGTGACAGAACCATCCTCTTTTGAGGAAGCATTGTAGCAACCAACTTGGGTTGACGCCATGGTTGAGGAGTATGACTCCATCATCGAGAACAATGCATGGGAAGTTGTCCCAAGAACAGTCGGGAAGTCAGTGGTTGGATCTAGATGGATCTATAAGGTGAAGCAAGAAACATATGGGAGTGTGGAGAAGTATAAAGCTAGATTTTTAGCACGGGGATTCTCACAGGTTGAGGGGATTGACTATGAGGAGACTTTTGCACCAGTTGCATGATACTCATCGATTAGATCTATCCTCGCACTCTTAGCACAGATGGGTTGGCAGATACATCAAATGGATGTGAAGATTGCATTTCTCAATGGAGTTATTGAGGAAGGAGTGTACATTGAGCAGGCAGAAGGTTTTGAGACCTTTTACAGGGAGTCGCATGTGTGCAAACTCAAGAGAGCACTATATGGGATGAAGCAAGCACCTTGTGTTTGGTACACAAGGATTGAAAACTATTTCACTGGGTTGGGATTCACGAAGAGTGAAGCGGATGCGAACCTGTACCAAATTGTGGTTGATGGTAAGCTTCTGATTATTGTACTTTATGTAGATGATCTTATTCTGACAAGTGATGAGAAGCTCATAAATTCTTGCAAAGAGGATCTTGCAAGAGAGTTTGAGATGAAGGACATGGGACTCCTTCACTTTTTCCTTTGTTTGGATATATGGCAGTGGGATGGGGAGCTATTTGTTTCTCAAGGAAATTATGCCAAGGAGATTCTGAGGAAGTTCCACACGGAGAGTTGTAAACCCATGGAGACTCCTCTTGTATAAAACTGGAGGAAGGATGATGCTAATTTAGTGAGGTAGTGGACACTATTGTTTATAGGCAGCTTATGGGTTCACTAATGTACTTGGTGAACACATGACCAGACATATGCTACACAGTTAACCAGCTTATTCAAGCTATGGTTAAGCTGACCGAGCTCTTTTGGAAGGTGGGGAAGCATGTATTGAGATATCTCAAGGGCACTATAGAGTATGGATTATGGTACAAATGGACAGAGGGAGTGAATCCTCAAGGCTTCACCGATGCAGATTGGGCAGGTAGTCCATCAGACAGGAAGAGCACAACAGGAGGGATCTTCAGCATAGGATCGACAATAGTTTCTTGGTACAACAGGAAGTAGAGATAAGTTGCACTCAATTCAGCCGAGGCAGAGTACGTGACAGCCAGTCAGGCGGCATGTGAGGCCATTTGGAAGACAAATATACTTGTTGGTTTGTTTGGTCATCAGATGGATCCTCCGATGATACATTGTGATAACCAGAGTTGCATAAAACTCTTGTTTAATCTAGTATTCCATGACAGGTCCAAGCATATTGACATCCGGTACCACCATTTCAGAGATTGTGTTCAGAGACACATTATGCTACTTTAGTACATTTCCATGGAGGATTAGGATGCAGATATTTTGACAAAGGCGCTCACCAAGAGAAAATTTGAATACCACAGAGGCAGGATCAGGGTAGCTGATAATCCCTTTCTTGTTGTGAGGGAGTGTTGAAAAGTCAACAAGAAATGTGTGTCTAATTTAATTTTCCCTTAATTAATTTGGACAATAAATTTTAATCTTATCCCATAATCACTTGTAATAGTTAACTGAGTGTGATAGACTCAGTTAGCTCATGAAATTAAAGTTGAAGGTGGTTGGTGAGGCATGTAGAGTGATTCTATTTGTTTTAGTGTCCGAGTTGCAGTTATTGTATTAGTTTAATGCATGAGAAATTAGTTAACTCAATCAAGTGAGTTAAAGTTATTCTAACTAGTTGTAACTGATTGTTGTACTAGTGAGAGGTCAAGTGAATTAAATCAGATTTAGTTTACATGCAGTGATTTTTCAAGTGACTGATGATTTACTATTAATAGTTGCATGCATGTCAGTTTTGATGAAGACCCAGTTGAGACAGAGGTTAAAGGGATTTTATCTATCAGTTGTATTATTAGTAAATTGTCGGCTTGCAATTAGACAACCATAGGATTTCCCATGATGTATTGCACAATTTTATAAGGTTGAATTTCCTAATTAATAGGGATCAATTGTTCTTAGAATTGCACATGCAAGGCAAGCTGAGCAGAGGTAGGAAATTTGCTAAGTGTTGGTCAATTTTTTCCAGATCAATGTGAGACAGTTGGTAGAGTGCAACAGACTCTTGTGAGAAGAGTGCATTGTATTGTTTCATGATTCCTTGGTTGATTATACAATAAATATAGAGGGGTTTTGAGCAACAAGATTTCCCCAAGAAAAAATATCTATGTTGTGCGATTGATTTGCTTCTTTATCTTACTTGGTGTGATTATGCGATCGTGTTTAAGTCCCGCAAATTAATTGTAGAATTATTTGATATCTTTATCTAGAATATTGCATGATCAGATTGAATCCATTGGTATACATATTGTTGTATAATTTCTACAAGTTTTCCTTAATTTATGTTGTACAGGTTTGTCATTGGATATCATTGGGATATTGTGTTGAACAATGGAGGTGTCATATGTTCTAAGATCTTCATAGCTCCAAGAAAAAATACTCTTGTATCTTTTTAATAAATGAATTAAGGCCAATCTCTCATCTGGTGAGAGACCTAGACCTAGATTTATGTTTTGAGGTTTGAGATTAGCCAAGGTTTACTATTTCAAACCTCAAAGTTGAACTTTTAAATTTGGAATTAGTAACCTTCTTAAATATGTCTTTTAATTCATAGATATCTTCAAGTTTAACCACGGATTTAGGTAAAGCATTTTCATCAGTTTTATGTTTCAACTGTGTCTCATGTTCATCCTCATCAACTATTTAATCATCATATGATCCTTCAAATGTTAAAAAGGTTAAAATGTCTTCATCATCATTGAACACACGCTAGTTGGTGACATTGTCTGGGATGAGTGGTCGAAAAATTAATTCAATGGAAAACCTATCTGGACTATAACCCTTAGATGGTATAAGTCTAGATGCTACATTGTCCAGAAGGTCAGCACTAGCATTTTGAAGTCTTGGAATAAGAGAAATATTAAATGCCAAAAAATGAGAAGTGAGGGTTTGAACCAGAGATTGATAATGTTTTAAATGGGTAGAAACACAATGAATGGTGTTTCTTACCTGTTTTACAATAATTTCATAATCTCCAAAGACTTAAGATATTTGACATTTAAATCTATTGCTTTATATATATATATATATTTTAACAGAAATGGGTATGTTTATATTGATTCAAAATTATCGAGACTTATGCTCAGAGGTTTTACATATGGAGGCCCAATGTCTAGGGGGTTTCCGAACAAGCAAAATTCACCTACTCTGCTTCTTACATTCAATCTAGCAATTTCCCAAAGACTAGCAAACCTTCTAATACAAAAAAAAGTTGCTGCAACAAGAGACATAAATACATAACAAGGAGAGGGGCCAACTAAGGCCGAGGATCCCATGAGTCCCCCTCTTCACAGACGAGAGATTCCACTTGTAAAGAGACAATGGTGTTAGCTTCAAGATCCGCATCTTTGTTATTTTTCTGAAGGACATGAAAGAGCTGAATTCTGTCAAAGGAAAAAATCAACTTGTTGATACAAGCGAATAGTCGTTGCAAGCAGAGGTCTTTAAGGACTGATTTTTTCATAATCAAGCCAATGAGGCTTTGTGAATCTCCAATGACGCGAGCCTCCTTGATTCCATGTTTTTGCATCTATTTTAGGCCTTGGAGGAGAGCCATGGCTTCCGCTTGATTATTCGAAGTTAGCCCTAAACCCCAAGAAAAGTGGGAAATGATTTGGTCTGAAGGGCAGCGAATAATTCCTCCACCTCCGACCTTCCCCAGATTCCCCTTTACTGCACCGTCCAAAAACATAGTGTGGATATCTGTTGCTTCTCCATTTTTCAAAGTCCTCATCCTCTAGTATGATTTTCCATTCTTCTCTGCACTTCTCCATATTTTTCCTCATGGGAAGATTTATCCCCAACTACTGGCACCACTCCCTACCTTGCTGGTTTAAGCTACAAGCCCACTTCTGGTTCACCTTGACCTGCATTATTTCTTTGAATAAGCTTCTAATTTTCACACCGATTTGCTGTTGGATTAAGGCCTTCTCTTGAAAGATCTGATTGTTTCTTTCAAGCTAGATCTTCCAGCAAAGGAGCTTAGGGATAATCATCCACCCCTTGTAAGGAAAACCTCTCTCAGGGAAGGACTTAGGGAATAGGTATCCCAAATTAGACAACATACCCGTTTTTTTGGTTGGGAGGATGAGGCTTCTGTTCCAAATCAACAAGATTTCATTCCAAATTTCTCGAGCGTAGGGGTACTCGAGAAAGATGTGGACCGAATTTTCCTCCTTTTGTTGATAGAGCAGGCACCGAGAGGGGCCATGGAAGCCATGATGTTGCGTGTTTTCGGTTGTAAGGATGCTATTGTGCCCCAGCTTCCAAGTGAACATATCAATCTTTGGAATGATTTTAACCTGTCAAATCCATTTCCAAATCGTTGGGTTGCGAGGGACAGTGGGAATGGATTTAAGACATGTGTAGCCTTCTGCTGTAGAATAACATCCCTTCGAGGAACCCCAACCCCTTATGTCTTTTTTCCTTGCGTTTAGGGGGGCTTTCCCAGCTAGTGCTACCATGAATTTGGCCCATGCTTGCTCCATACGGGCAGGAATCTCTATCTTTTTCCACCTTGCCGAGTTGCTGTTATCCCATTCTGAAATGTCCCGCAACGTGCATCGATCATCTGCAATCATCCATGTTTTTCATTGCAGCAACTCACGATCCTGCCCGATCGCTTCTGCATTCATGATCCTATCCTCCCACAAGATGAATGCTTCCCATTGTCTGGAATCCAGAACAAGTGATCACGCAGCAGCGGAAGAGCATGCTTACACAAATAATGGATCGGGGATCCCTTTCCATTAGTTTGGAAGTTCTCCAGCCTACGAAGACGCTTTCCAAAGCTGTATTTTTTTCACAAAACAATCTATGCCCATCCCGAATTCCTTACTACCTTCCGCCATAAGATATTGGCCCCTAGAGCAATGTTGTGCTCCTTGAGATATTTTATGTTAAGGCCTCCTTCTAGCAAAGTCATAGCAATATTATTCCAACTAATCAAAAAAATTATCTTAGCATTATTCTTCCCTCCCTTATAGAAAAAGGAGCTAATGGATTGATCCATCTTTTGAAGAATGTCCACCGGAGCCAACATAACAGACATCTGAAAGATTGGAAGACTATTAAGGACTGACCAAAGAGAAAAAACTTACCTTCTAGATTGAGCCACAACGATACCCAGGCTTGCATTTTGACCTTGAATTTGTCTAACAAGGTGTACCAGTCCCTCCCAATTGGGCATCCTTGAAATATCGACAACCCAAGATATTTAAAATACACCCAGTTCATGGAGCCTTTGAAACTAAAAATTTTGGTGATTGTGCTTAGCTCGAGTCTAGTAAGGTTCTAAGCATAGATGAAGCATTTTTCCGTGTTAAGTTCACTCCCAGAATCCAGGCAGTAGCGATCCAGCTCCAACTTGAAGCGAGAGGCCGAGATGGCGGAGGCACCCCCCAGGAGGATGGCGGAGGCCTCATATTCAACAGTATTATTCGTGCATTTAAAATCTAATCTACAAGCTATAATTGTTTTTTCTCCTTCTGGACTGATTAATATATAACCTGCTCTTGCACCATCACTAGACCTAGAACCATCAAAATATAAATTCCAAAATAAATATTTAACTAATGGTTTTTCTACAGTATTTACATATTTATAAGAATGTGATTGTGAAAAGTTTTTGATTTGAGAAGTAAGAAAATTGGCTAAAAATGGGGATTGCTGTGCATTAAATTACCCAAGAATGATTCAACAAATCATTTACCCATGATGTTATTGGTAAAGGCCATTGGTTCATTTTCATCTTCAAAATCAGTTACTGAGTATTTCATGTGTTTTTCACGGTCAACACGAATTTGATTTGGGTTACCATTGTAAGGAAGCCACATATGAGACCAATCTGTGGCAAAATAACCATGAATATTTTCAGACCAATCTCTACTAAGAATCAAACCATAAAATTCAGGGACATCAACAACTACTATGTCAATTATTTGATAGACTTTTGAATTAGAAGCAAGTCTAATGAGGACATAATTCATTTCTCCTAAAACCTTGACTTTGGTTCTATCAAGTTGAAAAATGTGAACATAAGACTTTTGGGGTGAGATGTTTAACTTCAGATAAGCTGAATATGACATTATATTTGAATAAACCTGAGAGTCTATCAGGCAATTTTGCACATTTTTATTGAAAAATTCAAAAGTCAGAAGGAAAAGAGGAGTATGTGAATTGTATCTATCCCCACTTATAATGAAATACAAGGAATCAATATTTTATGATGTATCATTAGGAGGTTTACCTACTCCTTTAGAAGGATTTGGATGTAACAGGATCAGGTAGAGGAGAAGTGGGAACAACATTCAATTCTTTTAGTAAAAACTTTTGTTGTTGTTTCAATTTAGCTACCTCGTGTAGGGAGATGTTTGATTTGATTTTATTCATATCTTTGAATATATTGTATTCAATGGTGTTAGAGACTAACAAATTATTTGATGTAGAGGGAGAATATGAAGAAGATGGGACTAATTGAGAAGATGTGGAAAGAGATTTTTTACTGATAACTTTATCTTTAGCAGCGAGGGATGAGGGTTTCTGTTTCTGGATTGATTGTCATGAATCAACATGACCTTTACTTATGGTGCTAACAGGTAAGGCTTCATGCTCATCTTCATTATCAGAAGTAGGGAGTATGAAATCCCATAACCCATGTACTTCGACAAGTTCCTCATCTTGATATTCTTCAGCAGATAATTTTGTTTCATCTTCGTCCTCATCTTGATCAGATTCAACATTGGATATAATATTAGGTGGTTGAGGATTAGATGTTTGATCTTTCTTTAAAGATATAAAAGTATTTTTAGAAGAAGACTCAAATACCTACTTTTCGATTTCTACCATCTCATTTGACTTGGATTTAAGGACCTGTTGCAATCCTTCAAGATCGAAAGGATCTTTAGCAATTTTCTTTTTGGTTCATCCTTAAATGTAACCTTCTTTTTTTCTTTTTTCATGGGCATTCTTCTTTTATGATGCAATTATTCTCTTTTCAACTGACAAGGATTCCTTCATGTTCTCTACTACAGTTGCTTTGTTTGATTTGTCTACAAAAAATGCAATATTAGAAGGAAGAGAGGATATGTACCATTTGATCTGTACATCAACACTAGGATTTAATGTAGTTGGAATTTTGTTTAACAAATTATTAAACTTGGAATTAAAGTCTTTGATATTTTCTCCTGAATTAGCTTTGAGATTAGAAAGGTCATTTATAAGAGTAGCAATAGTGTGATCATCACAAAATTTGGTTAAAAATTTCTCCTCAAATATGTCCAAACTATTTATAGTGCCTGATGGTAGTGAAAAGTACCACGATCCCGCCGATCCTTGGAAAGTAAAAGGGAATAACATAACTACACAAGATTATTTAGATACTCCATTGAGGTTCATGGCTAGCATGAAATTATGGAGGTGTTCCTTAGCAGGGAGTTCATCGTCAGGATTGTACTTGGGCAACCATTTTTCTGGGTGCTTAGGTAAATCATGAAGATGTACTACCAATTGAACAACTCTTGGATTAGTCCATGATCTATTTTCCATTGTATGACCTATAGGATTGGAAGATGTTGTAGTATTTCCAGAGGTTGATGCAGTGGTAGAAGAAATAACCGTTGAAATAGTATTGCTTGAGGAAACACTAGTTGATTGAGATGAAGACATATGAATAAATGAGGTGATTGGTTGGGAAGAAGGAAATGGAGGAGGAATGAATGAAGGAGTTTGTGGAGGAGAAGATGATGTAATATCACTAGTATATGTTTGAGTTTCTAATGTAGGATTCTTCTTTCGGTGAGAATGAAGTGGAAAATTGAATGGAATTATTCCAATTTTTCACTTTGAGAACGATTCAATACACTAGTACCTTGAAAAATTGAGGTTACACTTCCTTCAGAAGTTTCAGATTGCACAATATTTTCTTCTAAAATAGAAATATCTTCTAATTTTTTAATCAAGGTTTGAAGTTCATGTGATTCTGGAATGTAATCTGGTCGAATTACCTCAGGAAATGTGCTAGGAGTTTTGGGAGATGATTGAACAACTTCAGACCTTAAGGAAGGATATTTTGAATGTGACCTTGAAGTTGTAGGAAATTTGGAGGGAGAATGACTCTTTTGATAGCCTTTATATTTAGGATTAGACATTAATGCCATTCATACTCCAATAGGCCCTCCTTCTAGCACCAAAAATGTTGATGCCTCGAAAATTGCTGCAACAACATCTGGGGATAACCACCTGGTCTGGAACTTGAAAACCGTTCCTTTTATGTTTGGAATAGCTGCTCCGACTGGGGATGATGGGACCAGTTTCCCAATAAAGTATAATTGAATGGATTTGGGTATTTATAATTGAATGTAACTTGATAATGGGAGTGATAATGAGCTAACAGTGTGTGTGTGTGTGTGTGTGTGTGTGTGTGTATATATATATATATATATATATATATATATATATATATATATATATATATATATATATATATATATGTATATATATATATATATATATATATATATATATATATATATATATATATATCTTGAGATTAATTATGCTTCTTTATATGTGATCTTAAAAGATTATCTTTAGTGTATGAGAATGAAGATTATCAAACACTTACATAAATTAAAAACAATTAAATTTAATTAATTTGATTAAATAGTTAATCAAATTAATTGGTTAAGCTCATATCACATCAAATAGCTGCATGTCTTGTATATATATTAAAATGTGACAATCTTTGCATGTTAAATAGTGAATTAATGCTCAATTGTATTAAAAAGATACATATAACAAAAAACAATATAAACAAAGAATGAATATCAATCACATAAAAATAGAGCAACAATATAAATATATAAGTACCATGTATATCTTAACTCTGCTGATGGAAGAAATAGTCCTTGGTCCAGTCTTTCTATTGAGATGATTTCAAGAGTACACAAGTGCAACATCCCAAAGCCTTCTTTACAAAATTTAAGAATCCTTTCTTTGTAGACATGAAAGGGTTTATATAGTAAACGCTAAAAATATAAAAATAGCAATTACACAAAGTACCGAGGAGGTTTAAACAACTCTCCTTAAAATAAGTAAAAATAAGACATAAATAGAATTTGTTGTATGACTAGCTTAGGAGTGCGATGTTGTCTCCTTTCCCATTCGTTGCACTTCAGGAGGCTGAGCTGGCCTGATGCACAACTGTCCAGTATAAACCGCATCTGATAGTGTAGGTAGCACATGGGAGGATGTGTCAATAAGACATCACAATATCAGCCACTGACTGTGTGGTTTCACTAGAAATTGTAGTGCTCCTCACAGTTAAGTTTCGCTAGCTTCATGATGCTTTCTTCCTTTGTATTTGACGTTTCATGCCACTGTTTCATCGGATCTTTGACATTAGGAAGGGAACCATGTGGAAATTCATGAATTATATTGGCACCAAATAGATTATTGCTGACATTTTCAACAATATTGTTAGCCACATCTCTTGCTTTAAATATTGCTGTTTCTGCTTGCTTCAGTTGTATGTCCGAATCAGTAAATATTAATTCTTTTTGGAATCCGTTATTCTGGGAAGATTTTCTTTCTTTCCCTCTGCGTTGTCTTTCCAAGTGATACATTTTGTGATCTTTTCATCAATATCATCAAAGTTCTTCCTTAGGCCGGTCAATTGATTCATCGGTGAATCACTTTTATCACACATATCATTAATGATTGTCAACTTTTGACTATATACAACTTGTTGTTGAGCCAACATGGTGTTCAATTCCAAAGCTTCCTTTTCAAAGTCCTACATCTTTAGATTATCCTTCAGTTGCTCCAATGTGAATTGGAGTTGTTGAACTTGAGTGTCTTTGGTATTGATGTCAAATTGATGCTGTAATTTTAATTGATCAAAGCTTTGTTGGAGTTGTGGCAATTGAGTCTTCAATTGATGATCAATACTCTGTTTTTATGATAACAACTCATGTTCCAATTGTAGGATTCTTTCATCCTTCTCTTTGAGTAGTTTTTGGGCCTTTGATGCCTTATCAATTGTGGCAGATGCATAAGTAAGTTTTCCTGTATTCTTTAAACTGGGCAAGTTGTTTAGGGTTAAGACGGATTGCTGATATCTTTTCAACCTGTGAATAGGTCTCATTGGATTCAAAAAAATCATCACATTCATCGGGTTCATGAATGAATTTCTTGATCTTTACTTGAGATGTAAAGTCTTGGGCCACTTTAATTGGATCAAATTGTCTGCCTAGAAGAGTAGATAGATTTAAACATTGAATTTGATTGATTTCCAATCCAGCATGTTTGTAGTTGTCTAGAGTATAAACACCACAATGGATAGGAAAAGAAGGTCAAGAATATTTTTTAGCCTCCTTCAAGGCTTTAGTTAACCCGTAACCTACTGTTTGATAAGAAATTTATCTTTCTAGGAGCTTATCTGGTACATATAGTGAGAGAACATGGGGTTTGGCAAGACTTCCATAAAATCCGACATATGTAAATAGTTCTTCCCCAAACCATTTTACTATGCCCATGAAATCATCTCGGGCTTCATTTGACAGTCTTGGGGCTTTATCACCAAAAACAACTTCGTGAAGTGATAAAATGACTCCATGGAAAATTATGTAAAAATGAGACTCATACTTGGATTCCAAGAGGATACTACGGTAGACATGGATAGGAATAGGGTCTTGAATGGTCCATTTCCATTCCATGGTTTGGAAATCCGAAGTAAAACACACTCCATCCATGATATAAGCACTCATAAAAAATGGGGGAATTGTCCTAGAGGTGACTATATGATTATTTCTATATTCTAGAATTTGTGAGGCAATATTATTGGAAAGAATGGTGCCCCAATCCATAATGTATGCAAATGATACAACCTCCATGAGAGGGACCCATTAAATTGAGAATTTACTTGTATCAGGGAAACCAAAAATACTACACATCATAGCAGCAATATAGAAATAGAGACCAATGAGAGACTATACCGAATACATACCCTTATCTTCATGATTGTGCTTGTTAGGGTTATGCCTCCATTGTCTTATTGGGTCTGACTGCAGCTTATTCTCCTTTGCAGACTTCTCAAGGAAACTCTTGTCATATACCTTATGTGGGTCGGGTATATGATACATTTTATTCAAATCCTCTGCCTTAAAAGACCCTATCAATGTATCATTTGAGGTCAGAAATTTCCTATCTTCGATATTCAGTTTGTCGATTATCCATTTTACCATATCAGTATATGGACGAATCTTTGGGCGAGTGGAAATTCGGTGGAGAAAGGAGTGGGCGACTTCACTGATAGAGGTTTTGAAAGACGTTAAAGCATCAGTTGTGGCTACTCTTTGGATTATCCTAGGTTTCTCATCTCAAATAACCTGTACATGGATTCCCATGACGAAGATCCAATTTCTAGAGCGAATATTGTGTCATAGAATAATGGAGACATATATGTTAATTTTGAAGAAGGAGGTGCTGGGTTTGGAGGAGACATGGGTTTCTTGCTCTTCTTTGCAGCCTTTGACATCTCGCAAGAGTTCTAATTCTCGGGAGTACCCTGTAGTATGAAAAAAGGAGAATGAAGAACAATACTAGCAATGCAGAAGCAATTAGCATAAAAACTTGAAGTGATGGCAAACATGGGTTAAATGCGAAAAATCTGCAACATTAAGTAACAAGCCATCAAATCACTTCTGAGGCTCGAGACCATTATACCATTATCGCTAAGTAATAATGAAAAACGTTAGTTCACGTGCTTGACTTGAACAAATTATCCTTTAATTAAAATCTTGCATCACAACATTATTTGGGAGCACGACATTTAAACATATGCAATGTGTTAATATTACCAATATGCGATCAAGAATTTAACTTTAAATAATTCTTAAGTTCTTTATCGGCGGTTTGAAGCTATCAGAGCATTGGAGGAGTAAGAGCGTTGTGAGCTTTGCGACGCGACAACCATATCGCAATCGTAAGAACGATGAATTGCGTGAATACATTGTAGAATGGAAACACTGCGATGCGATATATCACATCTGGGGTTTTGAAAGTGGGCATGGTAGATGGTAATGTTAAGGATTTGGGATAATGAATGATGACATGGCTGTAAGTAGCTCCTACTAATGGTCGTTATATAATAATTGTTGGGGAGTGTTTCCTTTGTTATCGTTTTCTTTGCCTAAAAATCCTTTTACGCTTTGTTTTATGCATTCGGCTATATTGCATTACAACATTTGAGTGGGGTGCTTTGTGTGCCGTTTGTTGCATTTGCGATATGCGATGGTTTTTTTTTTGGATTTTTCGCTTAATTCCTTTCGGCCAATATGATATGAGTTAATCCTTCGAATATGATATTCTTGTCCTATAAGCAATACAAATGTTTTATTGTTATAACTTTAAAATAAAAAAGGGTCCCCATTATTTTCTAAGGTATTATATACAAATAATTAGGGGTTGTTGAATACCACAACAACAGGTCATATGGGAAATATCATTGTAAAATTTTAGCTCCTAGGACTCGTCGAGGCAAGAAATTTTTACTCTGGTTGTATTGGAATATAGAAGTGGTTGATACTATTGAAGCAAGTTTTCCCAATTTGGATGTAAACATTTCTAGCTAAGTAATCTAGGTAAATTCCTAATTTGATGCATTATTGATGTAAACTGGAAATACATTTCTTTAAACCCCAAATTAAAATTCATATAAAACCCAAGTTTAGATGACGTTATACCTGTCCATAAAATACCCAATTTATTATCTAATTTTAATACATGGTTACATGTACAAACACATGAAGTGTGGATGGATTCTCCACCTTCATGTATATTGTAAGTACTTTGTTTCTTTATAGTTATAATGTTATAAGATTTTTTATAAATAAGTACATAAATAAATTCATTTTTTAAGAAGTAATAATAAATTTAAATGATTAAAAATATATATACTTAAAACCACAAATAAAGAAAAATGAAATACAAAAGTAAATGAAAAGTATATATAATAAAACTATACATAAAGACGAAAAGGCCAATATAATGAGAAGTCGAGGCCTTCAACCTTTCAAAACCTAACTACATTAAAAAAAAAAAATTGGAAACTCCCACGAAACGACCAAGAAAGAGGGTATGATAAAAAACACTAAGAAAAAAACATTATTGCTCATAAATCAGAATAGTTCCATCGTAAGTATGGATCTATCATGAGACGAGAGGGATTCAATTTCTTCACTTGCAAACTTGTTTAGAATGAAAAATACAATGTCTTATTGTTCATTGTTTAAACTGTATTTTTGAATGTTATATAGAGTAAATATAGCACCTAATAAATATTTTAACCATAAAGCTTAATTTTTTCATGATATATACATAATTTTTTAAAATGCTATATAATATATACATAATTCACATTAAAATATTTTACATCACATGTACATCAAGATATTTTATCATGCAAATTAAAATGGTTTTTTATTATTAAAATATTTTTAAGTATATGTCAATATTAATTCTTATTAAAATATTTTATTGATAACCCACATTGAATAATTTTATATAGAAAATTAAAATGTTTTATTTTAACAATTTTTTTCCTATATATAGATACATATGAAGTTGATATCGACATAAATTAGCTAACAAATGTCTTCAAATAGTTTATTTAAATCTATTGTTAAAATATTTTCGAAAAAGTATAAGATTTAAACATCTTACTCATACATTTTTTTGTACTTCTATTCATTTTTTTTTTTTTTTTTTAGCCGGCTTTATTTTTCTATTTAGAACTTAATTTTTATTTTAAAGTGGGACAAACGAAATCCCTGATCGGGGTGCCACGTTGCTTTGAACGAAAAAAGGTCAGTGCCACGAGGAGTCGTGCACCTGACCGTCCACCATAACGAGTAATTGAAACCTTTGCTCGATGTCGGTGAAGGTATACGGTCACACACTCAACCATAATGGAAGCCTACAGAGAGGAAGGATGCCAACATAGCCTGTCAAGCAGAGGTGGGAAACAGAGCCTGCGGTCGGAGTTAAAAAAGGAAAGAAAACCTTAGAGAGGTAAGGTTCTAAGCAAGCAATCCCCAGAGAAGTCCGAGGAAATAGAGGTGGAGCTATGACGACGTCTGGAAATTTGGTATTTTATGGCTATTTCCACCCTTCTCTATCAATTTATTGTTATTGTTATTAGTTTTGAAAGCGACATAAATTTGGAAGGTGAATGTAATGCCATGCAAGAAGTTCTCCACTCCTGTAGCGGGCTTGTATGCAAGCATGAAATTTACTTTCGATTTTTCTGTTCCAATGCAAATGCTTGGTCTCTAGTTATTGTACCTTGTTTTAGAAGCCCACCAGTAAGTCTCACGGAGGCTCAGTCAAGTCCGTGGTTTAGTGTAGAAACCCAGTTCAAGCCCAGTATGTGCTTTAAGAACAGAGCCAAGCCTATTCGTGGCCTTAACCCTGTCGATCTGCAGCCTCATTTGACGCCCCTGTCTCCTGATGAGCCCCTCATGCAAGCTCCTTGGAAACCCCCTATGTGGGAGATTCACCCCACAATTGGGGTCCTAGAGCCATCAATATCGATGTTTCCCATCAAGCACATGAACAGACATGCATGCGCAGAAATGACAAACTCTACACCCACAATCGCCTCTCTCAACAAATCTCTCTGTTGTGTGGTGTCACAGATTTTTTACCTTCAGTTTCGCTATTCAAAAAACCTCAGTATTAATCCTAATCTCAACTGTTGCAAGCATATTATAAATGTCTCTGTCTTTTATATTATTACCAAGAGAGATGCAGGTTGCTCCGCAACGTCTAAGGCTCCACCCGAATGTTAGGGTGGAGTAAGTTCCACCAAAAATCACCCGCAAATTGTTATTGATGTTATGTTGCCTTATACAGGCCCGTTTCAAAGTATTACCGGGATAAAAGCAGAGAAATTGGAGTCTGTTCGTCAGACCAAACCAATGGCAAAAGGTCAATATGGGAAATGCAAGGGAACCAGAAAAGGGAAACAGAAAGAACCAATTCAGAACGAGGGACCTAGTAAGCATGGCAGGAAAACCAATAAAGAAATTATGGAAAACATATTCAATCTTTATGAAGCTGGAAACCCAACTCAGATCCGAAATACCATCCAAGGATGGGAAAGAGAGAGTAACCATGAAAATGAAGATATCAAGCAACAAGAGGCCATCATGGACTTCCTCCACGACCCCGGAAATACAAGAGGAAGGTTATCCCTTTTCCATCAATTGGTCAATACCTATTGGAAGCTCAAGTGTGTCTTGGCGAAGCCCATGACTAGCATGCAGGAAATAGAAGGAAACCCAACAGTGGTCTCAGAGTTACAACAAATCAAACAGGAAATCCGAGATATTGCCATGTCTCAGTACCATGCTACGACAAGAATTGGAAGAATTGAAAAACAACTCCAAGCAATGCAACAAGTAGAGATACCGGGTTCTACTGCAAATGACTCGACTCCTATTGACTCTTCAGATGGGTGACATTTAATCTCTTTATTCTTTTAATTTCTTTTAATGATTTTTGCGAACAATTTTTTACAGCCAATGACTAAACTATAACTTTTATGGACATAGTACAGTAGATATAGCGGCAAGTAGAAGGAAAAAACAATTTCAATACTGGTTGGCTTTTAATTCACTTCGGTGGCCAAAAAACCTGGTTTCCTTCAGGTAGGTTGAGGCCACTAAATGCATCAGTATATGTATAGAAATATACTTTTTTGATAAATAGAAAATGGTAAGGCTCTGTGAAATTAACAAAAAAATAAAATAAAGTGGGACAAACAGACAAAATTACACATCCCCTCATACTAGGATGTAGAATTTGCCTCTCAGCTCAATTATGTGCTCGGGATGTCAAGAGATTGACAAAAAAATTGCAACTTCGTTGCCATTCACTGTTGAGAAAACTGGGCAACTTGCTCCCATTCGACGGGGACTCTCACCGCCATGTAAATGAAACTCCCATGAAACAACAAAGGAAGAGGGTATGAATGAAAACAATAAGAAATAAACATTATTGTTCATAAATTATTTGGTTAGGATGTCAAGAGACTGGTGAAGAATTTGCAACACCATCCACGGTTGAAAAAACCAGGCAACTTTCTCCCATCTAGCATGGACTCTCGCTTCCATCTAAATGTTGTTGTCCTTGCTCATTCATGCACACTTCCATATGGGTCGGATCATTTTAATAACATTTAAAACACTTAGGAAATCAAATCTCATCCAAACCATGCGAACAGAAAGTGGTGCGTCATTCCTCAAGCATTGGAGCGGGGATGTGGCGGCAGAAAGACGTCGTCAAAAAATTTATATAGAAAACTAATGTCAGCTATGTAAAAAACCAAAAAAATTTGCGTACGGGCTAGACTAATGCAAAAGAGGCGATCCTATATATCACTGCTTGCAGTGACATAATAATTTAGCAACACTTCTCATCTATTTACTATACAATTAATAGTGGATGATTTTATTATAGGTCTCAAGCTAGGAGACTCTCTCTCTACCGAGTTTATTGTTGCTACTATCATAGGTGAATGTGAAATAAATGGTCCATAGGTTGTTATAACTACCGCTCAAGATAGGGTAACCTAAAAAAATATGCGTTATGTGTGGATCCATGTGCATAACCATCAAATATTTTATCTAGTATTGATATAACATATACTTTTTCTACTTTATATTATCCCTAATTTTGATTTAAAAACAAAACAAAAATAGTAGCCTTTAAGAGCGAATTTATGGAAAGTTTTTCGGTTTGTTTTCTGATCTAAAATTCGGTAGGGATTCATTGAAATCACAATTTTGATAGGTGAACTCTTCACAATCGAAGTGCCCCATAGGTTTTTGAGGGTATTCAATCTATACATGCAGTAAAAAAACCAATTTAAACAACACAAATCAAGATTTGGCCACCATTTTTTACACCAAATTTCAACCAGATATCTGTTAGAAACTAAAAAATCACATATAAAATCTACTCCATGAAAAAATCAATGAATTTTTGTAGAGATATATGATTCATTGAATGGTAATTGAATGACTCCTACAAGATCTGTATGGCTCAGATGATGAATGATGACAGTGATACTATTTTGGATATAGACTTGTGTGCTTGATGATAGCAAATTGAATGGTTCTTTGTACTTTATCTAGAGATGTATTGTTGGTTTATTCTCAAACATCAATGACTTGAATGGTGTATGTAGTGATCAATGAATGAAGAGATCAATCCTTAGTTGCATTGTGACTAAGGTTTTACATAAATGAAAGAATTGTTCTAATACATGGTCCACATGGAAGATATAAAGAAAGTGTAGATGGCTAATGCTTGTAGGAAGACTTATACAACTACTTGTGTATAAAATATGTTGTTTCTAGTCTTGATTGATCTTTTATTGAAGGGTCTATGGTGAAAGAGGTTTTGTGTACATTATTGAAGGTGTGAGTCTAGTTTTGGGATATACATAGAAGTGTTTTAATGACTTTGGGAAAGATACATGATTGACAACTTAATTTCAATGACATAAGTATTATGACTTGTTGGGACACAAATATTATATGTTTATGCTTGTTATTTTCTCATATGCTCATGATGAAATCTAGCTTGTTGCCTGACAATGATGTTACATATTGAGATGTGAATTGAATAACTTGATGAGTATTGGCTTAGCTTGGAATTTGACAAGGTTTATGATAGGTTTTCCTTGATACAATGGATTATTTATGATGTCTTGACGAATATGTTGGAAATAATATACTGCTGAGAGGTGGGAGGGGGGGGGTGAATTAGTAGTGCAAGAGTTTATTTACTTTTTAAATATTTTTATCAAAACAACCAGGAGTTATTAACCCACAAACTAACACATGAATAGATAAAAAATTAACATGTAAAAACACCATAAACAAAATCAGAAACATGCACATAAATGGACACAAGTTTTTTGGTGGAAAACCCTCTCCAGGAACAAAACCCACCTGTTGCTGCTGGTGCTTTGCTTCAAATTTTATTATTAAAATAAATCATATTACAAAATCATAGCTAGCTATGTCCAACAAGGAAGTTTATCATACTAAAACAACTTTTCTAACACCCATCCACTGGAAGCCTTAACCCCCAACAAGCCTCTCCCAACACCCGTTGGACTATGAGAATGCTACTTCCTCAACTGAATTTACCGACCACCATCGGCAAAGAACACCCATCCCTTCTTCACCAATCTATCTCGATTTGCTGATCATCTAGGGCCAAATTTAAGAATATTTCAAACTGGATCCCTGCACACAACAATAACAACATTACCTCTCCAATAAACTCTCAAGACAACCTCATCAATCACACTCTAACACTCAAATAATCACAAGAATATATGTCAAAATATCATCAATAATCTCCAATCAATACCTCACACAAATACCATGGAACTTTGTCCCATGGTAATTGTGAAGTCAATAACATGGCTAAATACCATAGTCATGCCAATACCATGGACACCTGTACCATGTTAATATCGAGATCAATACCACGGGTAAATACCATTGTTATCAAAATCCCATGAACACATGTACCATGGTAATCTCCAGGTCAATACCATCGGTAAATACCATGGTTATGCCAATACAAAAAATACATGTACCATGGTAATCATTGTTCCACACACATAGGAATACCATCACAATTTTCAAACCACCCTGCGACTAACAAGCCAAGCAAAACAAGCCACCAATAACACAATCATATGACAAGACATGTCCAGGTTGACATCAATGCCAACCACCTTTCACTGCAACCAACAACTGCACTGACAGCTGCATCATCAATGCCAATAATATCCCCCTTTGGCATTGATGGAAACCCTAACTGAACCATCCATCCGATGGCAACAAAAACATACCATCCGCAACAACACATCATAAGCAACAACAAAAATAAATAGAAATAACAACAACATTCAACTAAGTAGCAACAAGTAGCAACAAAATTAACCAAATCCATTTCCATCAACATCACTATCAAGGTAACCCAACTTAGAAACAACGTATTACAACTATCAACAACAACAATATAAAGTATATAGCAACAATAAACTCCTCATCAATATCACTCTCAAGTCAAAACCATAACAATACACATATGACCATCATAGACATAGCAACAATCATATCCATAGGGTATCTATCATCAAGCAACAACATACAACATAGTATCCACATGATCAACAATCACATGGTAGACATACTCCCCCAATTAACATCCAAATCTAATCAACAACACAATATTGGACATGCTCCCCCTAAGCATCATCGTCATCGAGCAGCAGTAGCATAGATGTTCATCAATATATATATATATATATATATATATATATATATATCAACAAACTCATGCATCAAATCCATCTATGTCAAGATCAATGCAGCAACCATGCACTATACATGTTCTCCTTAAGCATCACCATCAATATCAATCTGCAATCAAAGCTTTCAAGTTGAAAGCTCTTCTCCATGAGGCAATTAACTAACACTTGACCAAGGACTTAACCATAAACTACAAGAATTTATAAGCATTTTACATGGCTTCAATGACTCTATGGACTCGATAGGCACTAACGTGTGCTTACATGCTTGAATGACAATTAACAAGAAAATTCACATAAAATCTTACAAGGCTTATGCATGAAAAACAATACTATGACACTGGCACCAAATCCATTAATACATAGTCAACCCTCGTGACATGATAATAGAAGACTCATGAATAACCAACCCTTGACTATTATGAAACCAACTCCAAAAATAGAAGAAAAGAGAGATCAACGCCTTAGAAATAGCCAATTCGAGGGGGTAACCTCCAATACATTACATAAATGAACAATTATTGGATGATACAAATGACCAAAACCTCCTTCTATATATGGGAATCCATGGGCCCACAATATAATCCTAGCCGGCCTAACAATAACAATGTAAGGGCACAATAATAACAATATTGGGGTTACAGGGGTACAACAATAACAATAAGGGGGCAACACTAATATCAATAAGGGACTAAACTAGTAATATAGGGGCCTAACATACCCCTATCCTTCAAAAAAAGTGTTGTCCTCAATGCTTGAGTAGCTCTGGGTGCTTCTGTATAATTCTCATCCTCACATGTAGAATCTTCAGCGGGTACGTTCTTCCACTTGATGAGATACTCTGAAAATGATCGATTTCATAGCTGTCGAGTTCTTATTTCCGTGACCACTTCAAGTTCTAGCAATATTGTTTGAACTGGAAGATTTTCAGCTATAACCTTCTTTAAGCATGAAACATGGAAAACTGGATGCACTCACGAAGAAGCAGGAAACTCCAGTTTGTATGCCATAGTACCAATATTTTGCAACACCTTGTAAGGACCACAATACTTTGGTGATAATTTATTATCCTTCTTAGCTTGCTTGAGGGACATTTGTTTGTATGGTTGTAGTCGTAAAAATACCCAGTCTCCTACATCAAAACTTATCTCACTGCGATGTTGATCTGCCTATTGCTTCATTCGATTTTGTGCCAAATTTAGGTTATCCTTTAAGAGTTGGAGAACTTCTTGTTGATGCTGGATGTGATCTTCCACTGCTTGAACCTTAGAATTTTCTCTTAAATATGATGTGATATACGGTGGATGATATCCATAAAGTGCCATAAATGGGGCCATTTTTGCTGCAGTATGGAAGGAAGTGTTATACACCATTCAGCAAGAGGTAACCACTTGACCCATTATGTTTGTTTATCAGATACAAAACAATGAAGATATCCTTCCAAACATTTATTCACTATCTTAGTTTGATCATCGGATTGAGGATGATAAAGTGAGCTATGAGGTAATTGAGCACCCAAACAAGAAAATAACTCCGTCCAAAAATTTCCAGTAAAAATGGGATCTCTGTCGCTCATAATAACCTTTGGGTTTCCATGTAGCTTTTGAATTGTGTCCATAAATGTAGTAGCAACTGTACTTGATTTAAATGGATGAGATAATGCACAAAAGTGTGCATACTTGGTAAGTCTATCAACTATCACCATGATGACACTCTTTCCTTCGGACTTAGGTAAACCTATGATAAAATCCATTGAAATCTCCTCCCAACGTTGACTTGGAATGGATAAAGGTTGTAGAAGTCCCGGGGTCTTAATTGTTTCCACTTTATTCTGCTGGCAAACCAAACATTTCGCCACAAACTTTTGAATATCAGATTTAAGGCCATCCGAAAAAAATTCTTTCTTCACCCTGTGGTAAGTTTTTAAAAATTCCGAGTGTCCTCCTAAAGGAGAAGTGTGCAATTCCAGAAGAATCTTTTGTTTTAGATGGGAATTCTTACAAAGATATAAGCGATCTTTGTACCATAAGGAATCATTTTTCCAACTAAATGTATCAGATGTACTAGGATCTTGCTGCAACTTTTGAATGAGTGTCTACACTTCTTCATCCTTCTTCCATTCATCCCTGGCTTCGGTTATCCAATCTGGTTGGATAATAGAAATGGCACAAAGCAATGCTTCCACCTCTTCATTCTTTCTTGAGAGTGCATCTGCAACAACATACCCTATTAACCCGAGAAATCCTCGCAACTGCTTTATGGTTGTCAGGACTTTCCATTCCTTAATGGCTTGAATTTTGTTAATGTCTACCTTAACACCCTCGTGAGATACAATATGACCCAGATATTCCACCTCTTGTACTCCAAAGAAACATTTGGATGTTTTTGCATATAATTGTTTCTCCCACAATAGTTTGAGCACCCTGTCAACATGTTGAACATGATCCTTCCAAGACCTGTTGTAGATTAGTATATCATCAAAAAATACTAGCACAAATTTTCTAAGGAAGGGTTTGAAAATGGAATTAATCAACCCTTGAAATGTAGAAGGTGCATTGATAAGGCCAAACGACATGACCAAAAATTCATAATGACCCTCATGAGTTCGAAATGATGTTTTTCGAATATCTTCAGTCTTCATTCTAATTTGATGATATCATGAACAAAGATCCAACTTGGTAAAATAAATTGCTCCATGTAATTCATCCAATAGTTCATCAATCACAAGAATGAGAAATTTATATTTAACGGTGAGCTTATTGATCTCCCTATAATCTGGACACATGTGGCATGATCCATCCTTCTTGTGCACCAATACTACTGGACTAGAGAAAGAACTTTGACTAGGTTGAATTATACCAGCCTCTAACATTTCTGCAATCATATGTTCAATTTCGCTCTTTTGGACATACAAATATCTATAAGGCCTGATGTTTGGAGGAACACTTCCTCGAATCAAATGAATATCATGATCATGATCGCGAATAGGTGGGAGTCCTTTGGGAGTTTCAAAAACCTTGGAATGATTGTCCAAGACATTTTGGAGATCTGCAGAAATAGATGATTTTTATGTTGGAACTTCTAGTGAGCATAATTGTGCAATTACGCCTCGTTGTTCTTTCTTCAGAAGCTTTGTCATGACATTAGAGCCTATTATCTTTCCTGGCTTCCCTGCGATACCCCGTAATTCGACTTCCTTTCCTTCTGAAAAAAATTTCAAGAAAAGTTCTTGAAAATTAAAAGCTACCGTCCCCAAATATTGTAACCATTGTACTTCTAGTACAACATCAACACCTCCCATAGGAATGGAAAGCATTGGACTATTAAATGCATATTCCCCGATGGTTAGCTTTATATTATGGCATTTTCCAGAGAAATTTACAGTTCCTCCATTTGCAACCATCACTTGACATTCTGGTGCTGGGTATAGTAAAAAATTCAATTCCTTGGCTACCTTACAATGAATAAAATTACGGGTACTACCCGAATCAATCAACACTATTACCTTTTTCTTCTTGATGTGTCCTTCTATCTTAAGAGTTTGAGGAGTGGTAATTCTTGCCAATTCATTATACGATATGGTCAGACTCATTTCTTCCTCTTCTAGGGTTGGTTTCTGGTGTATATCCTCTTCTTTTGAAGATTCTTGTTCATTTTCTTCTTCCTCTTCACAATCTATGTAAAATAATTTCTTCTCAGCACACTTACGACCTTTAGTGTATTTGATATCGCAATTGTAGCAAAGCCCTTTTGCTCTTTTTTCTTCCAATTGTTGTGGTGTCAACCTTGTAGGTTGTGGAAGTCTAGGAGTAGCAAAACTTCCATCTTTATATATGTGAGTGGTAGGCTTCCTTGTCGCCATAATTTTACATTCAATTTTTCTTTCCAACCTGAATTCCTTTTCCAATGAATCGGGTTCCCAAACGCGAACTTCATGTTGGATGTTATCCTTTAAAGTCCATATTAAGACATCAATCCTATGTTCCTCTGGAATATCAGTTACCCTTATATTCAATTTTTGAAAGTCCTCAATGTTCTCCACTACTGAACCCTTTTGTTTGAGATTGATCAATTGGCTAAAGAAGGGGTTGCTTTTTGTATCCTCATAATGTGTTATCATTTCCTCCATAAAAATTGACCAAGTGACAATTTTTTAACGGGAGCAAAGCCATCGATACCATACAAATGTATTTTGTTCTAAATGTAAAGTTGCAATGTGTAACTTTTGTGTTTTTTTTTTCACATTATTGAGATCAAAATATTGCCCTATCTGTAGTATCCATGTTACGGGATCCTTGCCATCAAACTTCCTCATATCCATCTTTGGAATATGGTGGTTCTTCCATCCAACATTAGTGTTTATGAAATCAGGATTAACATTTATTTTTTTCTCATCGTGAGTTTCGTCTACTATATTTTCACAATTGGGAAACATTTCTTGTATCAAATTTTCCAAACCCTCGATGTCTACTCTTAGATCTTTGTTCATGTTTTCCATGTTGTCTTTCATTTTTTCATCGAATTAGCTTCCATGTCATCCATCTTAGCTTCCATGCCCACTTCCATGCCATCCATCTTAGATTTTAAACCATTCATCTTAGCTTCCACACCTTTCTTGAAACCATCGATCTTAGTTTCCACGCCTTTCTTAAAAACTTCCATTTCATTTTTTGTTGCTCTTTGCGATAGCGAAATTTGGTGCACTTTCTCTTGTAATTTTGATATCTCATGTTGTGTTTCTTCGTCTTCATGAGTCATAGTAGAGCCTTTTGAAGGCTTAATGGGTGTTGAATTATTTTTAGGGGGGATTTTAGAAACCAATAATGATATCTATTCTTCAATATGCCCTTGGAATAATTCAAACTAATTTTTTTCAAACGAGACTTATGTAATTCAAAAAAAAAATACACACCTTTTTCTTGCTTTTGAGGAGCTCGATATTGAAACTAAATTATCTCTGTGATTTCAGATTTTCAATATCTTAAATTCAACCCTAAAGTAGCCCTATGAATATTCTTTCGAATGCCACAGGTCTGACCTGATTTGGATTCTTCAAGACAAAGTTATGCCCAATCTCCCCCGATGACCTAATTATGGACTAGTTCAGTAGAGAGAACTTGTACGACTTACCACGTGTCAGTGTTTCCTCCTTTAGCTCTAAAATTGATATGCCAAAAACTACAATCCGTGTACTTGTGGTCACTTTTTACATAATCCCAATCCGACGCTGAGAGAGAGAGAGTTATGACGTTTTTCCACGATCACCTCTTTGAGATGAAATTCGGGAGCCTGAAATAATCCTACCTTCCGCAGATAATATCTCAAAAAATATTGCAAACCAAGATATGAAATTCTTAGAGGAGGTTCCTCAGGATTTCGGCTTCGCTCTATGAAAATTTCAGCTTTGGAACCCTTGTAGAAAAAAATTTATAGTGAAAATTCCGCGATGACCTGTTTAGGTTAAATTTAGGAGCCTGCAAAATGCCCTACATTCCACAAATCATATCTTCGAAAATATTGCGAACCAAGCTCAGAACTTTTGCGACGATGTTCCTCAAGATTTCTTCTTCACACTCTAATAATTTCATCTTCTGAACCTTTGTAGAAAAAAATTATAGCGAAAATGCCACGATGACCTGTTTGGAGTAGCAAAACCCTAGAATCCAAAGCTCTAATACCAAATGTTATGAAACCAGCTCCAAAAATAGAAGAAAAGAGAGATCAATGCCTTAGAAATAGCCACTTCAAGGGGGAAACCTCCAATACATTACTACATAAACGAACAATTCTTGGATGATAAAAATGACCAAAACCTCCTTCTATATATAGGAGTCCATGGGCCCACAATATAATTCTAGCCGACCTAACAATAACAATGTAAGGGCACAATAATAACAATATTAGGTTTACAGGGGTACAACAATAACAATAAGGAGGCTACACTAATATCAATAAGGCACTAAACTAGTAATATAGGGACCTAACATTGACCACAACCTTACTCATTGCAAAAACACACCCTGAAATACAACTCTCTACTCATCCAATACGTAATAATTATCTTTTACAAAAGTTTTTACATTTATAGAGATTGATGCCAAAATATAAAAGCTCCTCACCTCACTGCCATATTCAACACTCACATGGAGCACCTCTCTACTCTTCAAATGAATTGACACAACTAGCTATACACTACAAAAATACTTGATATCAATATTGCCGCCATAGACTTCAGTGGAAACCTACAAAACTTCTGTTAGCTAAATAAAACACATAGCTCCAACATAAAATATTCATTGTATGTCTCAATAATGTCAAATGGGTATTTAGCTATGCCTCAAACAAACCATGCAATTTTTTTTTTTTAACAAACAAGTCGTGGGTCACCACGAATTTATCTTCTATGCACACTTTTTAATTACAGAAATGTATAGGAGTCCTTGTCAATGCATGTTTATCATTGTATTTGTGCCTATATTATCGCTGAGACAAAATATTTATCGTGCGTACATACAACATGTTCCTGGCATCGCTTCTAGGCTCTCGCTTCTGCTCCACATAGGTTCATTAATTGCTCCTTTGCTAGCTGCATATATGTTACCACAAGTTTCAATAAAAGTGCATCTGTGAGAGTATTTGAGTAATCTGGACGCTCTGGGTTTTCCATATCTACACAATCTTCATGAAAGTCATAATGGTCAACTGCGCATGCCTGTAGCAAGGCATTAAAAAAATTTCCAATATAGCAAACATTATGTCATATGGGTCCCCTCCATTTTAAATATAATTCCAGCCATGGTTTAAAAATGACCAGTAATATTGAATCGTGCTCGATGAGCAATACATTACAGTTTTCGATGTCTTATTACCAATTGCACTTTACTCCTTCGTGTTCTGAAAACAAGCTTCATGCTCTGAATGTGTAGCTGAAGAGCTCAACAATGGAGAACCTTTTGCAAGTCTAGGTTTTTTTTTCTTAACTTGCTTAAACATCTACTTTCTTGGATTACTTTGTAAAATACCAGGACTTACGAGATTAATAGAAAAGTTGGAATGAATAGGCAGGCAAAGTTGGTAAAATATAAGGCTCGATCAATATTGTGTACCAATTTGAAACTTCTGTAATTTGGCTCATTAACACACTTCATCCCTTGGAAAGGTAAACCATTTACTGAAGGAAATGCTACACTGTCTTCTTTGCAATGTTGTCATTTTTATTAAGGAGGTGTCCTTCGACTAACTATCTATTATACTCACTCGTAAAAATTGATTGAATTTCTTGCGAGGGGGGTGCGATATTGGTTTTGGAAAATTTAATTTTTAAATCATTTTTTATTTGAGGACCTCTTTCTCAAGTTGAAGCCATTGTTCTCTATATTCATATGAACATACGTGATTTAATATGTGACCACCCATAACATGATAGAGAGCCATGAAATCTTCGCAAAGGTCAGATTCTTATTCACTCCATGTGCGCACACTATCTCATCTCACAGACTCGGATCCATCCATGCATAAGGCAGTGAACACAGGAATATTTTTATTATTCAATTTATTCTCAAACTCCATACTAGCAATTCCCATGCAATAACATCATACAAAAACTTTTACGGTAGTTACTTCTCATCTCACAGACTCGGATCCATCCATGCATAAGGCAGTGAACACAGGAATATTTTTATTATTCAATTTATTCTCAAACTCCATACTAGCAATTCCCATGCAATAACATCATACAAAAACTTTTACGGTAGTTACTTCCTTATGTTGGATTCATACTAACAAATTTCTTCTAACAACTTCACACAGGTTTCTACCAACAAATTCTTCCCTGTCTTGGGGCTGATTGCACGTAACCCTCAACAATGTAGTAAATTGTTTGTCATTTAACTTCTTTTAATAGCGTTGCCCAAACTTGACCAGATCAACCATTACTGCATGTGCACACTTGACATCAAGGCCCATCGAACCATGAAACCAACAATAAAGAACTTAAAGTTAGGGCAATCTGCGTGCTGGCCAGGTAGAGCCATTTAACAAGATTAAGAGCACTTCAGGAACCCAATTAGAGGAAGAAGCCAATGATTTTCCAATAAAGCACCAAAAACACACCACCTTATTTTATGAGTTGATTACTGTGCATGTGTCAAGAGCTCTCCACCTACCTCACTCTCTCGAGAACACAATTCAACTAAAGATCATATGTTAATCTTCTTACATGAGTTTCATTTCGTACATATGGCGTTGATGTTTTTGTTTTACAATTTAGCATCTCAATAAATGTTTGCTACTAAAACTTACGTAATATGTGCCCAACGTGCTTCATATAAAACAATGTGGTTTGAGAAAAATTTAACCAGGTCGATGATGATCGAATAAAGTTGAAAAATTAATGTGCCTTCATCCATGTTATGTTAATTTCGAGTCCAAACAACTGACCAATTGCGCATAATCAACAAAGTATTTATGAAAATGAGGTTAGAAAAAAGAGCTTACAAAAACATCAACAAAGATTTATGAAAAGATCCAATCGAAACCAAGAGACCTAAAGTCACAAAAAGAATTGTTTTATCCATATTCTCATGATTTGTATTATTTCAGTGCACATTATTTTTGTTCTTCGTAATTGCATGCTAACTTGCTCATTTTGTTGCATGTATGCACCATGAAATTCAATGCTTTTGTAGGAAATTTTTGGGGCTACATGGTCGAATTTCACCTCATGTAATGTGATTAAAAAACATAGAGATCACTAATAAAATAAGACTTACTCCAGCTCCTAACGAGACTTTTTCTTGGAGGAGCTCCCCCTAAAATTATGCACATTCTGCTACATGCTCCCCTTGAGGGTGAGTTGGCCTCAATTTTTTTTTGTGCTTCTTTCTTCTCCATATGCTTTTGATTTTATTTTTTTCGGGTTATCTTGAAGCATGTTGGGAGTATTCACACAAAATTATTTTTCCTCCATCTAGACTCTAGGATGGCCATGGGAAGCTTAAAATTTATTGCCATATAGCCAATATTATCACAGAAATAACATTTAATGTGTCCAAGAAAAATCAGAAACAAATCAAATCTTTTGCTAGTTTGTCTTTTGCTACTCGTGCCAAGAAAACTACAGTTAACAAATTTATGCATGAAGTCATTACACAAATAATAGTACCCATGGAATATTTTTTTGCAGCTAGAGACTGATGGGGTTGCTTTTTCTTGAGCTTGAGAATTCTCCACACTCGATTTCTTCTTTTGCTGGGAATGTCTTTTCATTTTGCTTCTACAATTAGTAGAAATGTGTCCAATTTTCTGACAGTTAAAACACCTACCATTTCTCATACCTTTTCTTGCTTCATTCTCCAGCTCCCGATTTTGCACTTGATCTTGTTGGTGATTTCCCTTATTGTTGCTCGAACTTTCTCATTTAAGCTTTTCAATTGTTTCTCTCTTTAGACTAGATCTAGCTCTATTCTAACCGCGTTGCAACTTTTCTGCAATTTCTCATCTGTTCCTTAAGCTGATTGCCACTCTCCTCTTCAATCTTCCTTGCCTTCTCCACCTAATTTTTCATATTAGAAATTTCTTCCTTGAATGCATGCTCTCTCTCCTCAAGAATATGGAGAAATTTATTTAGATATTTATTTTCAAACATCACATTTTCAAACCTTGCTTAAATTTGTTTTCAGCCTCAAGGGTTACTAGTATTTTAAGTTCATCATCCTCAAATTCATGCAATGGAAAAACACCTTCCTCATCTCTTGAGGAACCAACTTCAAAGCCCTAATCATCAATTTCTTCAATGACCCCAAAATCATCATCACTAGATTGGCAAGTAAAATTTCCATGATTGAAAATACTATTTTCCATACCTTTTACCAAGAGGAGAGACCCTTTAGATTTTGCAACACTTTTGATTTGTTTGCAACCCTTATTATTTTGAGACTAATTCCTCTTGTTCTTCGCCATAATCCCATATGCTCTCAAGCGATTTAACATCACTAAGAGAACCCCGCTCTGATACCAATTGTTGGAAATAATCTCACTACTGAGAGGGGCATTAGGGGAATTTTGAGGTCTCTCCTAAGGAAATTATAAAATGTTAGTGGAAATAATAAAATAAGATTTGACTACATGATCATATTTTAGAGAGAAAAAAGAAAAAAGAAAAATTTTCAACTCGTATTTTCAGCTTATCTCCCTATGGGTTTACTCAAGTTTCGAGTGGAAACACTTGTTGGATGCAAAATTTGATTCCTTATCCAAAGAGTACTCATGTTGCATACTTTCGATGGACCCTGCTACACAAAAAATAAGAAATACATGAAAAAACGTGATTGCAATCACATTTTCATGTATTTCTCATTTTTCATGTAACAGAGTCCATTGAAAGTATGCAACATGGGTACTCCTTGGATGAGTAATTAAATTTTGCATCCAACGAGTACTCCTGCTTGAAATTTGAGTAAAACCTTAGAGAGATAAGTTCAACACGAGTTGAAAAAGTAGTTTTATTTTATTTTATTATTTTTACTATTTTACTCCAAAAATGGTGAATCCTCCCCTATGGTTGACATCATCATCTTGAATCCTATTGGTTCTTATAAATTTTATTTTGGTTGTACATTTTTCTTAGGAGGCCCATTTTAGAACTCAATATTCCCCTAATGGGAGAGAGGGGGCGGGGGGGGGTGAATCGGTAGTGCAAGAGTTTATTTAATTTTAAATATTTTTATCAAAACAACCAAGAGTGAGTAACCCATAAACTAACACATGAATAGATAGAAAATTAACACGTAAAAATACCATAAACAAAATCAGAAACATGCACATAAATGGACACAAGTTTTCTGGTGGAAAACCCTCTCGAGGGAAAAAACCACCCGATGTTGTTGTTTCTCTGCTTAAAATTTTATTAATCAAACAAATCATATTACATAATCATAGCTAGCTATTTCAAGCAAGGAATTTTCTCATACTAAAACTACTTTGTGAATACCCATCCACTGGAAGCCTCAACCCCCAACAAGCCTCGCCCAACACCCATTGGACTATGAGAATGCTACTTCCTCAACTGAAGCTATCAACCACCATCCGCAAGGAACACCCATCCCTTCTTCACCAATATATCTCGATCTGTTGATCATCTAGGGCCACATTTCAGAATATTTCAAACTGGACCCCTCCACGCAACAACAACAACTTTCTCTCTCCAATAAACTCTCAACACAAAAATAATCACAAAAACATATGTCAAAATATCATCAATAATCTCCAATCAATACCTCATACAAATACCATGGATATCCCAATACCATGGATATTTGTACCATGGCTAAATACCATGATCATGTCAATACCATAGACACTTGTACCATGGTAATCTCCATATACATGGGTAAATACCGTGGTTATGACAATCCCACGAACACCAGTACCATGGTAATCTCTAGGTCAATACCATAGGTAAATACCATGGTTATTCCAATACGATAGATACATGTACCATGGTAATATCTGCTCCACACACATAGCAATACCATCACAATTTTCAAAGCACTCTGCGACTAAAAATCCAAGAAACATAATCATAATATCTGCACATAAGCAAAGCCAACATAACCCAAACCAACCCACCTGCAATAATAAAACATCTGTAACAAGCCACCAATAACACAATCATATGATAACACATGTCCATTTTGATATCAATTCTAAGCACCAATCACTGCAACCAACAACTAGGCTGACAACTACATCATCAATTCCAGCATAGTATTGGTTAGTTAGGGTTTGATTTGGTTCTTGAAAATATTTGGCATCGTATGGCTTGACAATGTTATGGCTTGATTGACTTGGTTATTGAGAGGGTTTTCTTTGTTATATTGGATTGATCAATGATATGGTTGTAGAGGTGTAATTGACATTTAGTTATTCAGTCATTGGTATTCATAATTTCAATGAATCGTATTCAGTTATTTAGTGATTCAATGATTCAGTGCTTGGTATATTAGTATTAAGTTATTCATCTTGATCAATGTTTGGTTTGAGGATATTGTTTGGTGTGGGTCCAGTTTGAAAATATGATGAAAAGTGGCCTGCATGTTTTGATGGTTGATTGAGACAGGTGGATCCAATATGAAAAATTTGAAACATGGTCCACGAAGGTGTCGAGGTTTTTAGCCTTCAATAAGGGAGTATGAGCTTCCTTCTAATATGACCCAATAAACTTGATCATGGGGCAGTATCTCCCTTCCAATAGGAGGTAGAGAACTTGTGGACATTGTAGCTTCCTGCAGGTAGGAGCCTGCATGCTGGAAAGAGTTCGCGCTAGTACAAAATGTAAGAAGACAAAATGACAACAATGGTGGTTTTCTCCCACACTGGGTTTCCACCTAAAATCCCTGCATTCACATGTGTTGATGTTGAAGTGTTCTTATGTCTTACATGCATTTATACTCATGGTTTACTGAATAATCTCTAATCTATAACACTATGTTTTTTGAATGAAATAAATGATCAAGAAAACTTTGGAAATGAATGCATAAACTAAGTAAATTTGAATTGGGAATGAAATATTGATTCACCCTCCCCCTCTCAATATTTATGACATAGAATACACCTCCAAGGGACTCATTGCCTTTTATAAGGATGTTGGGATTAATAGGTAGTTAATAGTTCTCATATGGATTTATGTTGGAACGCAAATAAGTACAAGAATAAAAATAAACACAGAGATGCAACATAAAATATACTTCATTTCATCAATATCAAATAACTGAAGTAAGCTTACAGACAAAATGGAAATAAACTAGCTCGGGAGATGGTAGCTTATCTCTGAGAAGAAATGTGGCGGTTACATGCCTCTGAATAGTTTTACAATGAGGCTCGAAGGCCTATTTATTATTGAGAAAAAATGGAAAACAATAAACATCCAAAAACCTAACCCTAGGAGATGAAGCACCAAAAATATGGGCCCCGTTTAGGTAAATTGGTACATCAACTTCTTGGGGACGTAACTTTGGCATACAATCTTCGTTCGATGCACACAATACCTCGTTAGAAATATCTATCCGAGGAATACAACTTTCGAGTGACCAATGTCAATTAAAGACACATGTTGGTCTTGGTTTTCCCTAAAAAACGTCGTTTAGGGCCTCAAAACGGTTTCGGGAGTTCAGGACCCGAAAAACTACCAAAAATAGTAAACTGTGTTACAAATAAGGAAAATGAAAAACTAAAAGAAGCAATGGTGGGGGTCCAAGTGGAATAGTTGGGTGGCCACAAATATCCACCTAGATCAAGTTCCCTATAATCCTCAACATAATGGAGTGGTTGAGAGAAAGAACAAATATATTGAAGAATCTGTGAAGGAAATGATACATGATTAATATGTGCCAACATTATTGTGGGGAGGAGTAGCGAGGAAAATCATCTACATTATAAATAGAATTATTCATCGATTTCTGGAAGACAAGACTCTTAAAAAATTGTTCATCGATCAAAAACCACAGTTTGAACATCTGAGAATCTTTGGTTGTCCAGTGTTCATACATGTATCCAAGGATAAAGGAAATGAATAAGATCCATCTGAAAAGAAGGGGATATTTTTGGGTTGAGTGAGTCCTAAAAAGTCTATAGGATCTATGTTCCAGGGTAGCGACGGGTTGAATTAAGCAGGGACGTGACTTTTGATGAAGATATCACTTATTAGAAATCCAGAGAAGATCACATGGACGTTGATGATGAAGAGAAGGAGCATGTGGCTCCCAAAGAAGTTACAGGTCCTCCAACATCCTCAAGACATCTTGAAGATCATGAATAAACTCTGGAAGGACCTTGTGAACCATTGGATCCTATGGTTGTTCCATAAACTAGAAAAAAACCAACTTGGCTCAAATCTACTTTTCAATATGTAGAAGGACACGGGGCACTTTCAGGGAATCTAAGAGATCTAAGAGTTATTTTGGTTATGCGATATTAATGACTAAGTTGATTGGCTCTGAACCTTCCAACTTCGAGAAAAAAACCACCCAAAAAGTTTGGAAGGATGCAATGATGGAAGAATACTAATCTATTATGAAGAACAATGTCTAGGAGAATGTTCCAAGACCTTAAGGAAAATATATGGTAACCTCAAAGTGTATATGTAAGATCAAGCATGTAGTGGATGGGGTAATTGACAAGTACAAGACAAGATTCATGGCTAGAGGGTTCTCCCAGAAAGAGGGAGAAGATTATAATGAGACATTTGCAACAATTTCCAGGCACACCACGATTAGATCTATTATTTCTCTTACTTCATTTATGAGATGGATGTAAAAACTACCTTCCTCAATGGTGTGATGGAGGAAAAGGTGTACATAGATAAACCTCACAATTTTTATGTTCACGGGAGTGAATCTCATGTGGGCATATTGAAGAAGGCCTTTTTTGTACTTAAGCAAGCCTCGAAACCTTGGTATTCTAGACTTGATGGATATATGATGAGACTTAGTTTTGTTAAGAGTGTTGTTGATCCAAACCTATATATCAAGGTTATGAAGGGTGAACTTGTGATACTACTGTTATATGTTGATGATTGTTTCCTAACAAGTGTAGAGGATATTATTATTCAAAGTAAGAGGTATTTGGTCTTTGAGTTTGATATGAAGGATCTTGGCTTGCTGCATTACTGTTTGGGATTGGAATTCTAGAAAAACCCCTATGAAATCCTTCTTAGGCAACAAAAGCATGTCATCAATATTCTTCAAAAATTTGGAATGATGGAATGCAAGTCTATAAAAACTCCCATGGTGAAAAATCTAAGAAATTCGAGGGATTCTGAGTCTGACCTGGTAGATCAATCCATGCACCAACTGTTGATTGGATCATTGATGTATTTGGTTAATACCATGGCATACATTTGCTTTGCAGTGAAAACCTTGAATAAGTTCCAAATGGAACTGAGACATGAGCATTAGAATGCAGAAAATCACATATTGATATATTTGTGTGGTATTGTTGACTATTGTTTAAGATATGCCTCGAGTGGTGAGATACAACTGTAAGGATATACAAATCCTAACTGGGAAGGCAATGTAGATGACATGAAGGGTACATCTAGTGTATGTTTTAATTTTGGATCTGCTATGATATTCTAGATGAGCAGGACACATACATCTATCGCACTCAGTACTGCAAAAGCAAAGTATATTTTAGCTTGTTTGGCATCTTTTGTGGGAGTATGGCTTCATAATATTCTCTCTAGATTGTTTGAGTAGATGTTGGAACTAATTGTGCTATTATGTGAAAATCAAATTTGTGTGAAGTTGACAAACAATTCAATATCTCATGATAAGATGAAGCATATTGAGATCAAGTACCACTACATTCATTATATGGTACACAAGGGAGAAATGTGGCTCTATTATATTCCTATTGATGAGAAAACTACTAATATTCTTACAAATCCTTTGTCCCGAAGGAAGTTTGTATACTTCAGGGACAAGCTTGGACTTATGGATAACCAATATATTATTGAGAGGTAGTATTGATGTTCCATTAATAGGGCAAGGCTCAGACTGTTAGTGACAATATGTGCATGGCCCAGACTATTGATGAGTTGAAAATAGGGCAAGAGAATTTCCCAGACTATTGGTGAGATAGCATGAGGGACATACATTCCTGAGAGGAATGGTCTTTTAGGCCTAGACACTCAATGGAGTGGGTGCCTTTTCAGCGTCATGGACTAGAGTGAGGCCTTTGGAGTTGGGACATGGGTGTCCCTAGTGTATGACCATGGGTGATGGAAACCTTGGACTAGTCAGATTACCATGAGGTGGGGCGCCCACTGGATCATGGTAACTAGTTGAGTGCGTAGCATTGGTTAGGAGTGCTAACCTAGGTTGTGGTACCTATTGATGATGATGATGCTCATGTAGGTCAAGAGTGTCGACCAAGATGATGATGATGCTCATGTAGGTCAAGAGTGTCGACCAAGATGATGATGTTATCAATGAGTTGTACCTTTCCTTAGAGAAATCATGTATACAAAGAACATTAGGATAATCGTTATGAATACCTCCCTAGCTAAGAGGGAGTGTTGAATTTTGTATCTATGATCAATCTTCATAATGTTTCATTTGTACTTGTAATGATGAAATATAAATTATATTTATAAAGTAATAATTATTTGAATCATGTTCTTCATGCTTGAAAAAAAAAAAAAACATTTATTGATTTTATATCAAAAGAATATTTTATAAGGCATGTTATTCACGACCTTATCAAGAGTATGAAAATGAAAACTTAATTTTTCATTCTAGACATCACAAGATGCCAAATTCGGCCTCCTAGAGATGAAGGCAACCCTGCCCAAGAGATACCTATTCGACCCCTTCCAACATGTATATACCAAGACCATTTGATCTCCACTCGAAGATAATTCACATCTCTTATCAATCAAGCGTATTTTTTACTTGGTACAGTGAAGGAGGATGAAGAAAAAGGTAGATTTGCAGAAGAAGAAGAATCTGAGTTCAAGAAGAAGTATCCTCACATGTGTGTTCTTTTATTTCCCTCACACGTGTGATATTGAAGTTCTGAAATTTCTGTGGTAAATTTTGGTCATAGGTATGAAATTTTGAGATAAAGGAGACGCTGAAATTTGGCCCTCATGCAGGCCTAGAGCTAGTTTTTGGAGTGACTCTTTGAAGTGATTTGGAGAAGATTGACTTGGAATCTTGAGTCATTTCGTGGTTATCATCTTGTTATTTAGTTTGACTTTAATTTATCTCTTGTTGCATTGATTCTCTAAGGAAACGGTTGGTTGGGATTCCCCCCCTGTTCAGTAAGGAAAATTCTTGTTATCTCTGAGTACAATGTGATCTCTATAATTTCTCTATTGTATCTATGGTTGTGTTTATGAATGTATAATTTCTTAGTGATACATTGAAAGTGAAAAATAATCTTCTACATCATTGGAAGTAATTATCAACTTTCACAAATAAGTTCTTGTATAATTTACACAAGAAAAATTAACATATATTGCCTCATGGATAGCCCATTTTGTTCCAACGCTTAGTGTTCCAAAACTCCAAATGTAGAGACCAATATGCAATAAATTTCCATTTTATGTGACAAATAAAGTTGTTATGAATTTGAAACTAACTTTTGAGGCTATGGATCTGAGCTTAGAACTTAATGTTTTGGAGGAGTGATTTTCTTTTTCTTTTTCTTTTGATATCTTTCGTGAATGTAATTTCTTCACTAAGAATGCCAAAAAAAGCAATAAGAAACGAATGTTTATGAGGTTTACAACTTCACATTGATAATATGGAGCCAACAACACATATCTCAGTAACCTTGACAATTGTAAAACAAAATAATCACTGCCTAATGATTTTTTATAATGACTACAAGACTCTGAGTTGATCCATGTCAATGAGTCTGATAAAAATAAGCTTTCTAATATGCTCATTTCCCTAATCCCTTATATTCATACCATGACCTCAAATCGACTTGCAATGTTCATATGTTGTCACATTTGTACCTTCAAGTGCTTCTTAGCTCTGTTATGTTCTGAGATGTCTCTCATCACAATTGGTCATAGGGCTTCAAAATTTTCATGAAATTTCAGAGAGGAGGGAGTTGGGATATAAGATAGATAAAATTATGAATAGAAAATAATTGAAATAATAGACATGGTATAGCATAATGATAGGAATTAAATGAAATTATATAGAAATACATGCAAAAAGATAAGCATTTGGGAAGTTACAAATATATTTATTTCATTCATAATAAATCAAAAAAATAAAAAATATTTTTACCGCAATATTTTTTAGCTTCCAACACTTATTGAGATGAAATACGAGCTTGTTAAAGATCAAATTTGAACTATAAAAGGCAGAAATATTTGAAACCTAATCTGTGATTGAAGAAGGTTGGAGATGATAGAGTGAATGTTGTTGTGGTTTTATTGTCCTTGTCATGAACTAAAAAGAGTGTTTTTGTTGTCCTAAATGATTGTATACATGCTTGGAGATTCTAGAAATGTTGAAACCATACTAAAACTAGAGAAATGTAAGCTGACGTTGGAATCATGAACCATAAACCCACCTCTAGCACAAGTTTATCTATGTGAATAATTATGCTAAAGTTGAACATAGAAAGAAATCATTGGATTACCAACCATTGATGGATGTTATTAACTAATGTGAGATCATTCACCATTGATGTTAATGAGTGTCAAGGTGCAAGAGTGCATTTCGATAGCTACGAATGGATGTACTTAAGTCGAGTCACCCGTGAGATATGGAGATTAAGAGCTATTGAGATATTCCCTTGTTGTCAATGATGAATTTTTCTGTTAATGTATGCAAACACCAAGGCACTCCAAAATATCTCTAATATTGGTCCCAAATAAGGTATGGAAGTTTATGGGACAAGATTTGTTCGAAGGTGGGCCTTAAGGAATCCCACATTAGCCAACTCTAGCATAGAACAAAAAATATTTTGAATAAGCATTCAACTAGCATGAACTTACAAAGCTAATTGTGAATCTTGCTTGCTAGGAGGCCTAGTTTTCAAGAAAGATCCATGTCTAGTTTCCCCAATTGTTTAGTTTGCATGACTAGGTTTATTTTTATCTTTACTATTTTATTCATTTATCATTGTAATATCCTAACCTACTTGAAAAAGAGCATTCTCCTTCAAGTTTAGGGGTGCTTCTAGTGGAGCCATGTGCGTAATAATATGACAAAAACACTCATCCTCAAATTCAAAAAGTATGCTTTGATATATACCAAAGAATGAGAGACCAAATACCTTGAGTGATTAGGTGTCAAGAAATTTTAAAGAAGAAAGTGGTATTATGATCGAACGACCCTTTGGAACCATTGTTTATGAAAGTCATGATATTCTTGGATGTCTTACTCGTTTATCCCACACTGCATGTCCTCTTCCACCATTCCATATAGATCTTTTGTTATCATATAGTTTTCCTTTTGTATGCATGCTAGACCTAATGATAGGCACGTTGAGAGATCCTTGACCTCAAGTTCTAATGGATTCTCTCCATTGAACTCAATCCATGATTCTTTAGTATCCTTAGTAGATCGAAAAATGTGATTAGAGAAGGCTTTTAGATATTCTAATAGTGATGGATTATGGATATTCTCCTCTTCTATCACTTTTGCAGATGCATATATATTTTTATTGCTGCCAAGATTTGATCTTCCTAAGAGGCAAAAACACCAACTATTGATAGGATTTGAGAAATTCTTGATTAATGTTATCCTACAAATTCTTAAACATTCTTATATGTTGCCTTGTTGGTTGCCAATTCATTTCCAACACATGGATTACTGAATGGGGGTTTCTTATAACACCTAAAATTAATTGAAATATTAACTTATAAAATGATGAATTATAACTAATTGCAGAATTAAAGCACACCACACTTTCATGGAAAAAAAATGCTAAACCATCATGACAAGGCTTTGGAGAAACCCACTAAAGTGGATGCGGCATGCTAGAACCCTTATCCAATATTTTGAAATGAGTGTGTTATTGTGTCTTACTATTTCTCCTTCCCCGAGTCACAAGTGTTGATAGAAATAAAACAAGAACTAAACTACTAATGCTCTCATCCCTTTTTATCACCTCCCCGACAATGACACCAAAAAATTTTGGCGAAATATATGTATTGCATTACAAGTATTTAATTATTTAACTGTGATCATACAATTAGAGATGCAAGCGAAATATGTGTGGGGTTAAAGCTTTAGTATATGTAATCTAATGTCGACAATCAATATTAGAAATTAGCAGCTAAATAACATGTTCATGAAAGGAAATAATAAATGCAAATAAACACACATGCTAAAACTAAAGACCATCTACCATCCCTCTTCTTAAATCCCCTATCATAGCCCTATAATGCAATGTTTCACTCTATGAAGTAGCATTCATGCATTCAATAGTAGGTTGGATTTAAAACAACAAAGGATTCTAGTTCTGATGTTTAGTTTCACACAATCTAATGCTAAAAATAAACGTAAGACAGTAAATCATAAAGAAACGTAAAGGCATGAAAAACAATATAATAAACCTAAGTTGAACTAGAAAAATAATGAGGTAGATCATTACCTAGGATTGAGGGATCCTTATAAAACTCACTAATCCTTCCAAGAACACTCAAATCATATTGAAATGATGCACAAAATATCAGAAGCAAGCAAAATTCATTAAATGCAAAATCAACATTGTTTATAAGAAGGCAACACTCAGGCTTGTTGCCATAAAGGAATCTCCTATCAGCTACCTATCCCAAGCCTATTACAAAATGAACACAAAAGGGTAATTGGTGTGAATCAAATCCAATCCTCCAATCTGAAATTTGCCTAACTGTAGAATACATTGAAAACAACAAAATGATAACTCCTAAGGTAAAAATGGGTTATTTTCTCGCCAATCTACAAATACATCTCAACACATAATTTATACACTTTGGAAATATATGATATTTGTTCCCCTTATTGTTTAGATGATTGATCTAATGTCTTCCTCAAATTTGGGCACTGTTTGCAAATATGTGTGAATTTGTGCATTTTGGGCAGATTGATGTTAAAGAACTAAGCATATCCTTCAAACCATGTTGAATTTAAAAAAATATTTCTAAATGTAACCAATTTACCATACTGGGAACAAAACCCATGTCCCATAATTTTCATATTTGCCTTCATCACCTCGAGAATTGTGCCCAAAGTTATATGTCTAGAAACTTTAACTTGTAATGTTGTTTGGAGCTGGAGCTTCACACGTGTGATTTGGGTGCAATTTTATTATCTTATAATTATTATAGTAACTATGCCTTCAAAACCCATGTGGCAGAATTTCTTATAGAAATGTGAAAATATGTTAGCCATGATAATGTATCGAAATTGAATTGTGAGTACAATAACTAATCTAAACAATCCATCATTAGTGAAATCAACTTAAAAATCAATTAATTGATTAGAGACCTAGGAATTAATGAAATAAGAAACTTCTACCTCGAAATGTGTGTTAAAGGGCTTTGAGTTCAAAAGGAACAAAACGTACAGTAGGACAGGAAATGTGTGATTATAAAGGAAGGTTATGAAGGGTAGAAAGGTCAAATAAGTCATTCAAAAGGTGACAAAATGGGAGCCCAACACAATTTCCTCTTTTTATCTTATTTTATAATACACTATTATGTGTACTTAATTTAAAAACTATTGAACATTTTGGAATTAAAATTGTAAAACTTAAAAGTTGAATTTGCAAGACAAATTAAGTTTTAATTTTGAATTTGAGAAGAACCAACTAGTTATCTAAGGGATTGAGATTGTAATGAAGGATGAACATTAATGTGAATTGGAAGTGATGGTTAATTAAATATTCAAAATGGTTACTGACATGAACAATGATATTGTATATATATTTAAGATGAGTATGATAATAAGAAGGGGGAGAGTATAACTTATTACACACCAAAATTTTGCTTAAGAATCTCTTTTAAATATTGTAAAAGTACAAATATAAATATATCATAGTTGTTTGAATGTATACATTTATCTTGGAAACACAATCGCTTGGTCAAGCAAATATCTCAACTAAACACTAATTTAGGAAGCTAACTAGTTGGAGAGAATCTCTCACATACAACTAGGCCTCAACAACCTCCTAAATAATAGGAATTGACTCCTCGTAAAGACTATAACTATACCTAATGGTGACCAATAATATCAATAATTATATATGATGATGAGCCCATAAGATAAGTAGGAGTTACATACTCCAACATTCACCCTTAACTACTACTTGCCTTAATCTACACCGATTGAGGTCTTCAACGTCTTCCTCTCTACAACAAATGATTCACTATGACTTGAAGGTCCTCTTAATAAGCAAAGTATACTTTTGGTGCAACCTAGAACTTTAAACTCATACCTCGGTCATGTAGAAATAACCAAAATATTGATGTCAAGTAAAGGAACAACCATTCACTAGAATGCATGGGTACCTAAGTGCTACAACGGTTGGTTTACTAGGATGTCCCTTCAAGTACATAGCTTAGTCAACTTATTGAAAAAATCCCCCTGAATGTAAAACTTCACCTCCTAGAGTATACAACCAATAATATGGTCCACCATAGAGCATCCAACCAACACATGACCCACTTCTTCCAGTGTTTAAAAATTCCCTAATAGAGGCTACTGAATTAAAATAGACAAGATATCCAAGTCATCATCAGGTGTGGCCTATTCCATGCAATATGGGTTTAACTCTGTTGGTGTGAGTTGTTCTGCCATGTCGGATGTGTCCAATAGAGGTGGAAAGTAGGGTCGAAGGCAGTCCACATTGAACACTGGGTGTAGACCAAGGAATGGTGGAATACTGAGCTCAAAGGCATTGTCCCCTACAACCTTGGTGATGGTGTATGGCCCATATCGAAGCGGGCGTAGCTTACGGTGGGGTCCAACGAGGTGCTCCTTCTGCAAATGTAGCCACACTTTCTCGCCCACCTGGAAGTTGTGTTGCGCCCGATGTTGATCATGTCACTGCTTGTACTTAGCATTGGTTCTATCCAATATGTCATGAACCTATTGGCGGATGTGTTGAATGCACTCAATGAAGCTGTTCGCCTTGGTAGCTTCAGACTAGACATGATTCGAATCAGCCTGAGTAGCTGTAAATGGAATGGTTACATCAATGGGACATAGTGGCTGGAATCCCAAGCCCACCTGAAAGGGGCTGTGTTCAGTTGAGCTGTGGAGGGCCCAATTATAGCTATGTTGTACATAGGGGAGGCTCTCATCTTATGTGCGTGGATGCTTTGAGTTGTACATGTGTAGAATGTGAACGATCATCCAGTTAACGACCTCTGTGTGGCCATCAGTTTGGGGATGGAAAGCTAGGGACTTGGTGAGTTTGGTGTCCAACATTGACCATAGGCTAGACCAAAATGTACTGAGGAACCTACTGTCTTGATATGATATGATAGACTGTGGGATCCAAAAGTGTACCCACACTTGTTCAAAGAAGATTTTAGCAATGGCTTCTGCTGTGATATTCTTCTTGTAGACCGTTATAATGGCCAGCTTCGAGAATCGGTCGACAACCACGAAAACACAGTCATTTCCATGCTTAGTAGAAGGAATGCCTGACATGTAATCCATGGAGATGGATTCCCAAGGGGTAGGTAGCGAGTATAGAGGCCTTGCTTCTTGATGGTTGGTTTGGCAATGGCACATGTAGTGCAAGATCTGATGTACTTCCCGACATCATGTCGAAGGTTTGGCCAATAGAAATACTTCTACAGTACTGCCACTATTTTCTCGACCCCGAAATGCCCAATGAACTAACTATAGTGCACTTCCCAAATCATCTTGGCACGCTCGCTTGAAGGAACACAAAGGTGTCCCATGTGACATAACAATGCATCTTGGAGGTCAAAATTTGGAACTCAGTCACCCTCCAAGGGTGTCTTGTATGTGTGGCCGAATTCTGGATCGATCTTGTAGAGAAGAAGCCAATCAAAAGTCTCGTGCCCACAAGATTTGATTGCAGTGGTCATCGCCATGATCGGGGTTCGGCTGAGACAGTCTGCAACATTATTGGTGCTGCCCTTCTTGTACTTGATGTTCAAATGAAACTGTTGTAGATATGTGGACCAATTCTGATGGCGACCATTCTGCAACTTCCCTTGCGTTTGTATGAACCAAAGGGGTTGGTAGTCTATGTGGATGATCATTTCCTTCCCCAAAATGTAATGCTTCCATTTTCGGCAAGCTTGCATAATGGAATACATATCTTTATTATAAGTGGGATACTTCTGAACTATGTGAGACAATGTCTCACTATGATATGCCATTGGATGCCCCTCTTGAGTAAGAACTCCCCCAATAACATAGTCAGAGGTATCTGACTCGATCTTAAATGGTTGTTGCAAGTCTGGTAATGTGAGCACTAGGGCAGAGCAGAGGCGATGTTTCAATTCTATGAATTCCTTAAGTTGAGATTCCGACCAAAAGAAATTTTCTTTCACTTCGCCCTTGGTGACTTGACTCAAGGGCCAAGTGATATGAGAGAATCCCAACATGAACCTGTGGTAGAAATTAGCAAGACCTAGAAAGATGCGAAGCTCTGTTAGAGTGGTTGGGCCAGGCCAATCCCGAATTACTTGGATCTTGGTTGGATCCACATGCACCCCCACTCATCAATAATGTATCCCAGATACTAAACCTAGGTCATGCCAAAAGTGCACTTCTCCAAATTGGCACACAACTTGTGTTGCCGCAGTGTTTGGAGGACCTGTCAGATGTGGTGGAGGTGCTCTTCCCAAGTTTGGCTAAAGATCAAGATTCCATCCAAGTACACTACTACAAATGAGTTGGTGAATGGCCGCAAGATGTCTTCCATCAGCCTCATGAAGTTTGTGGGAGCATTCATCAACCTGAAAGGCATGACCAGCCATTTGAAAAGGCCCTCCTTGGCTTTGAATGTAATCTTCCACACATCAGACGATTCGAATGGTACCTGGTGATACATGAACTTCAAGTTGATCTTGCTAAAATATTTCACCCCTTTGAGTTGGTCGAGAAGTTTATCAATCTGTGGGATCGGGTACCTATTCCAGAGAGTGATCTTGTTCAGTGCCCGATAGTCAACATAGACTCCAAGTCCCATCCTTCTTCTGCACCAACACTATTAGGCTCCCATAGGGCGATGAACTTGGCCGGATGTGACCTTTCTACAGCAGCTCCTGATTCTGCCTCTTGATTTCATCGTTCTCCATAACAGAGCGCCGATAGATCGGTCCATTGGGTAGCAGTGCACCTGGGGTCAGATTGGTGGGGTTCTTGACCTGACAGTGCAACGACACCCCTGTGGGTGAGTTGAAGATGTCCCAGTACTCCTCCATGACCTTGTCCATTTGATATTGTCATGTGGAGGAACCTTGTTTGGAGGTCGTGGCCACGGTCTTCTTCTTGCCTTGAGGGTGGATCATCAGGAAAAAAAAATTCCCGGTTTTGGAAATGAGCTTACTGCATTGTTTTGCAGTAACCAAAGAGATAGCGACAGGACGTGGTAACTCTAGTATCTTGTACAACTTATTGCCCAAAATAACAATAAAAACATGAGGTCTAGACTCATACACGCTTCCACAAGTATGGTTGGCCTAATAATACATCACAAACATCAAGAGCTGCAATGTCACATAATACCTCATCAGTGAATGGCTTGATGTTGTAAGGAAGGCGGTGACTGCTGGCTGATGCAGAGGTATCTTCCTTGGTGAAGCCACCCGATGGTGTAGGGATGTGGGTGTGATGTCGTCGGCAAGCCCAACCGCTTCACGAACTTTGCTAAAATGAGGTTCTTTTGGCCCCCACTATCGACAATAAACTGTAGCGAGGAACCCTTTACCCACATCTGGGAGTGGAAGAGCCGTTCCTCCTCCTTTGGATCTTCCAGTTCTTCCTTTTGGATCGTCGTGGTGGATGTTATCACCAAAATCGTACATGATTGGCTGCTGATCATAAAACTTCAGTGTAACTATTTCAAACCAATCTTGTGACTGAGGCTTAGCCTCCTCAGTCTGAGAGGGCTCTCTCAAGTGTTAATGATATTGAATAAATATGTAGATAGATGGCTAACACTGTGAATTATGTCTTGGTTTTTGTAGGTTGAAAAGATGAAGGCTTGCTACCATTGGGCTATGGAGTCAGTGACAGGGATAAAGATGAAAAAGGCTCTCCTTGTGGAAGCTGAGGCTTGTATATACTTCAATGAAAGAATATCACATTCAGGAAAATCCCAATAACTTGAGGTTCAAAGGAAGTCAAAGCATGTGACACACGAATTCTGAGTAATGAGACATCAAGGTATTGAAAGCAAAATACTCAAAGAGATTTCACCATAGCTTAATACTTAAAGGAATTCAGAGCATGAACAATCAGGATTTCTAAGTAATAAGCATTAATACATTGGAGAAAACCTTTCAAACGATAGGACCTACAACTTATTGAAATATAATAAGAATCTCAGGTGAAGAAAAGTTGTATCGTTACCGTATATATCAGAAAATCCAAAGATTTAAAATAAAATAGTCTGCTGAGATAACATCTCCAACATGTAGATTTGAAAATAATATCAATATGTATCCATTGGGATTATGGATTCAAACTTTCAGTGATCCAGTGAGTTTACTTGACATGGAAGTTGAGGAAGGTCAGAGTTTTAGTAGTGGGACACACACACATGAGACAAGGAAATACACAGTCAATTCACTTATAAAGGAAGTCAGAGCATCACAAGGATGAATTCTGAGTAATATAAATGAAAACCACTGCAAGAGAGATACATAAAAGGTAAAGATAGAACAAGTAAGCACTAAAAACTCCTTTAGAATCTCAAGTTGGCCAAGTAACCCTATCTCTGTATTGCTGAAACAATGAATTTACAATAAGTTGCAATTTTGCCAAAAATCTCCAACCCTTGACAAATTCGACCTCATGGCCTTTAATAGACATGTTACCTCCTCATATGATCTACCTCTAGGCTAGATACATCGAATTTTTTCCTAATGACACCTTGCATAACCATAAAACATCAACTTTAATGATAAACAAACACCTATCCTACTTGACAGTCCTATTTCAAATAGGACTCAAACTGCTCATTATTATCATTAAAAACCTTATCTACTAAAATAAAACACATATTTGACAAGTATACATTCACATGGTCGAATTTAGATGATGGGATTCATCACTTTATGATCACTAAACTGACCTCCTTAAAACTAGGAAACAATACCCTGTTTTTAGGCAAATGGTCTTCTTCTTCTTCAAACACTTAACCTATCCTTTAATCTTCAATTAATGTTGCTTTAATGTTAAATAATTTCTTGAAATTATCTTTAGCTCTCCCATAACCTCCAGATGTCCAAAAACTGCTCCAAACCTGCTAAAAAGGTTGAAAGATAGTGCGTTGCGAAAGTAAGGCAGTTTCGTAGCGCACTTTCGTTGCACTGCAAAACAAGCCTTTGTCTTCCAAAAACTTGATTCTTTCCTCTTGCATCATTTTAATAACCCTTAAACACATCTTTCATAGCAATTTAAGCTCCTAACTCAGCCTTTAACCCCTTAAATACTGATCAAAATAAGCAAAAAAGGCAGCTACAACACTTTCGTAGCGCTTTTCTGCTTGTTAAGCCTGGAGGCGCTACAAAATTGCTGAGTATGCAGATTTTTTCATAAATTTGTCAAATGAAAATTTTGGTTGCCCAAAACCTCAAAATATAACATGTGTTAATCATCTAAAAACCATACAAACCATAAACCAACTTCATTTGAGCTTCCCTGAGGAATTTCTTGCAGTTTTCTCCTGTTTCTTTTCTTCTGAAAAATAGGTCTTGGGACAGAGCCTATATCTCCTAATACATGATGTAGTTTGAGAAACGGAAGGAGGTTTTTGTAGAAAATTATGTCTTGAATAAAAAAATCTCTTGGTTTTTTGAAACACATCTCCTGCTGTCCATAAACGGCCTTTGAAAAACATGTGTAAAACAAGAAAACTCTGTTTTATGAAAATAGGGCTTCAAAGAAAGCCTTTTATCTCCCAACTGATAACACCTGTGAGAAAAGTGAGAGAGGTTATTGTTATTTGATATGTTTTTGAAAATAAAATCTCTCATTTTCTTAAAATACTTTTCTTTTTTCTCATAAAGCTCCTTTGCAGTTGATTGTTCAAAACCAGAAAACAGAGTTTTGCTTCATATTTCGCTACGAAACTTTCAGCAGTTTTGGAGCGCTTTCTGCCTTTTTTACACTGAATGCGCTACGAAAGTAGGGATTCTTGGCTTATTAGGCTGTTTTGGCACAAAAATTTGGGAAATGAAATGAATCATAAAATTATGAATGATTTGACATGAAGGACTTTTAAAAATGAGTTCGTTTAAACCTTAGGGTAGGTTCAAACTATAAAATTTTTAATGCTTCCCTTAGTCAAACTTAAAAGACTCCTAAAATCCTATTTTGACCCATGAACATAATTAATCTTGTCAAAATGATGTTTTGAATTTTTTGAGTGATAACAGTGGCTCCACTTGGGATAGTGTGCCCTTGTGGTACACTAAAGAACGAGTAGTTCCAGTGCTGTTATCCATCTTCTTGAAAAACATAAAAAAATAATAATTTGAAATTGGAAAGATTTCTCCTCAAACTCTAATGGCCTTCACCTCGGGCTCAAGCTTGATGATCACTGCAGAAGAACCAAATGTGTAACTACTGAAAAGATGCTCAGTCAACTTTGAGCTTATTCACACACTCCTACCTACCCTATCAGCTGCAATCTCCATTTTTAAGTCAAGCAACATGAAACTTCCAATGAAGCCAGTCATTGATATGATCTGAATTTGAACCTGTTGACTGCAATTGAACCAACAATAAGCATGATATTGAAATGACCAAGGAAACATATAATGTATCTGATCCTCATGATGAAAATATAACTGAAAATCTGGACTATAGAACTCTTCCATGTATTCAGCTATAAGATCAAAGAAGACATGATCTGTTTGGTGATTCTCAAAACATTCTGCAACTTTGGATAACTCATATATGCTTTGCTCATCCACACCAGATTTCAATTGTGTGCTATCAAACTGCTATTCAAACTGCTTTTCAAAAACAATGTATTCTTCCTCAAACTCAAAAGAGATAGGTAACATCATCCTCTCTTTATATTCGGGTATAAAAATCTTTTGAAAAGATTGATCTTGATCATGAAGATTATAAGATTGAATTTGACCTTCTAAAACTTCAATGTCTTTCCCAATATTCTTAGCAACTTCATCCAAAAATTTAATCTTAACTTCTAACTTGCACTCAAATGACTTTAGATTAGAAAACAAGGATAAAGAAAAAATTTCACCCTCTTCTTCATTAGTGTGATCATTATTTGATGTAGACTTATGCAAGGAATATCATGAAGAATCAAATTTTTCCGTTACCTGAGAGTTATAGCAATTATCTTCCAATATTTCCTCTTGTTGTTTGAAATGATTCTCATACTCCTGATTATCAAAAGACCGACAAGTCTGCTGCAACTTTTCATCAAATTCAAAGGATGTAACATGATTATCATAAATAAACTCCCGCTGGGTTTCATTTTCATCCAAGAGAGAGGATATCCTTTCTTCTTGGTGATGAAAGAGATTGTCATGAAGGGTCTCTAAAATTTCCTCAGCCATGAACTCATCATCCTCATAACAATTCTCAAAATATTCAATAAAACTCACACAGTGTTTACAGCAGTCTTTTACCAGCAATAAGTAGGGATGACACTCTTCATACATCTCATAAAATGAAACATGGAAATCAACAAGAGAATATAATGAACCATTTGGAAAGCTTTGATACCAAGACCATGCTTTTCCTTCTGAAGTGGCCATAAACATCTTCATGAGAAAATCCTCAGGGAACTGAACCTTAAGATTGTGTACATGCATACGAAATCTAACCAAATGAAGAGTAGCATTGTATTTCTTTTCATCTTTAAATATTGGAAGATCAGTTAACCATTCAACCTTTGGCATAGGATTTGGAAAACCAGGGATGTGAGACCGATTCATAGGGGAATACTTGGCATTTATTCTTGCAATGGAACTCATCTTGAAACTTCATCAAGCCACTGATCTTCAAGCAGTGGAGTCGCCAGAGTAGAAATACAACCAATATGTGCCTAAGTGTTTGTTGCTCTCAAACCTTAGAACTGAAACTTTGTCGTTCTTCCCAGGGAAAATATACACATTCGGTCCCCGACAACGGCGCCAAAATGTTATCACCAAAATCGCACCTGATTGGCTGCTGATCAAACAACTTCAGTGTAACTATTTCAAACCAATCTTGTGACTAAGGCTTAGCCTCCTCAGTCTGAGAGGGCTCTCTCAAGGGTTAATGATATTGAATAAATATGTATATAGATGGCTAAATCTATGAATTATGTCTTGGTTTTGTATGTTTGTAGGTTGAAAATATGAAGGCTTGTTACCATTGGGCTATGGAGTCAATGACAGGGATAAAGATGACAAAGGCTCTCCTTGTGGAAGCCGAGGCTTTTATATATTTCAATGAAAGAATAACACATTCAGGAAAATCCCAATAACTTGAGGTTCAAAGGAAGTCAGAGCATGTGACACACGAATTTCGAGTAATGAGACATCAAGGGATTGAAAGCAAAATACTCAAAGAGATTTCACCATAGATTAATACTTAAAGGAAGTCAGAGCATGAAAAATCATGAATTCTGAGTAATAAGCATTAAGACATTGAAGAAAACCTTTCAAAAGATAGGACCTACAACTCATTGATATATAATAAGAATCTCAGGTGAAGAAAAGTTGTATTGTTACTGTATATATCAGAAACTCCAAAGCTTTACAATAAAATAGTCTTTTGAGATAACATCTCTAGCCTGTAGATTTGAAAATAATATCAATATGTAGCCATTGGGCTTATGGATTCAAAATTTCAGTGATCTTGTGAGTTTACTTGACATGGAAGTTGAAGCAGGTCAGAGTTTTTAGTAGTAGGACACACACACATGAGACAAGGAAATACACAGTCAATTCACTTATAAAGGAAGTTAGAGCATCACAAGGATGAATTTTGAGTAATATAAATGAAAACCACTGCAAGAGAGATACATAAAAGGTAAAGATAGAACAAGTAAGCACTAAAAACTCCTTCAAAATCTCAAGTTGGCCAAGTAACCCTATCTCCGTATTGCTGAAACAATGAATTTACAATAAGCTGCAATTTTGCAAAAAATCTCCACCCCTTGAAAAATTTGACCTCATGGCCTTTAATAGACATGTTGCCTCCTCATATGATCTACCTCTAGGCTAGATACATCGAATTTTTGCCTAATGACACCTTTCATAACCATAAAACATCAACTTTAATGATAAACAGACACCTATCCTACTTGACAGTCCTATTTCAAATAGGACTCAAACTGCTCATTATTATCATTAAAAACCTTATATAATAAAATAAATAACATATTTGAAAATTATACATTCGCATGATCTAATTTAGATGATGGGATTCATCACTTTATGATCACTAAACTGACCTCCTTTAAACTAGGAAACAATACCCTGTTTTTTAGGAAAATGGTCTTCTTCTTCTTCAAACACTTAGGCTGTCCTTTAATCTTCAATTCGTGGTCCTTGAATGTTAAATAATTGCTTGAAATTATCTTTAACTCTCCCATAACCTCTAGATGTCCAAAAACTGCTCCAAATCTCCTAAAAAGGGTGAAAGACAGTGCGCTACGAAAGTAAGGCAGTTTCGTAGCGCTGCAAAACAAGCCTTTGTCCTCCAAAAACTTGATTATTTCCTCTTGCATCATTTAAATCACCCTTAAGCACATATTTCATAGAAATTTTAGCTCCTAACTCAGCCTTTAACCCCTTAAATACTTATCAAAAGAAGCAAAAAAGGCAGCTACAACAATTTCGTAGTGCTTTTCTGCTTTTTAAGCCTAGAGGCGCTACGAAACTGCTGAGTATGCAGATTTTTTCATAAATTTGTCAAATAAAAATTTTGGTTGCCCAAAAACTCAAAATATAACCTGTCTTCATCATCTACAAACCATAAACCAACTTCATTTGAGCTTCCTTGAGGCAATTTATTTATTTATTTTTATTTTTGAAAATTAGGTCTTGGGACAGAAGCTATTCTCCTAATCCATGATGTATTTTTCGAAACTGAAGGAGGTTTGTATAGGGAATTATGTCTTGAATAAAAACCTCTCTTGTTTTTTGAAACACATCTCTTGCTGTCCAGAAACTTCCTTTGAACAACATGTGTAAAACAGGAAAACTCTGTTTTTTGAAAATAGGGCTTCAAATAAAGCCTTTTATCTCCCAACTGATAACACCTGTGAGAAAAGTGAGAGAGGTTATTGTTATTTGATATGTTTTGTAAAATAACCTCTCTCATTGTCTTAAATTACGTTTCTGTTTTCTCAGAAACCTCCTTTGAAGTTGACTGCTCAAAACCAGAAAACAGAGTTTATTTCATATTTCGCTACGAAACTTTCAGTAGTTTCGTAGCGCTTTCTGCCTTTTTTACACTGAATGCGCTATGAAAGTAGGGATTCTTGGCTTACTAGGAATTTTTGGCACCAAATGTTTCTCTGAATATTTGATACCCAAATTTGTGCGTAGGGTATGAAACAAATTCGTCATCTCATGCACATCTTGACCCCTTTGCTCCTGCAATGTAGTCCATTGTATGTACTTGTCCTCATAGGTCCCCACGGGATAATATTTTTCCTTTATTGCATCTTGGAAAGAATTCCAAGTGGGTACGATCGAGAACAGAGACAGTTCCCCATCGTCTTTTTTCTCACAGTAGGTTTCCCACTAGTCCTCGACATGGGGGCAGCTTTGAGGAGTGCAAAAATAATCTTCTCCCGGTCGGAAAAGTCGTGGACCGAGAAATATCCATCTAATAGATTCAACCATCTATCTACATCGTCTGCATCTATTTGGCCATTAAATATGAGAATGTCAAAGTTTAATTGTACCTTAAAAGGGGTTGCGCCTCTATAGTGGCTGCTGGATGCATATGTGCCGCCAGTGGGCATTTGTTGAAGGATCTGGGAAAATTTATCCATCATCACATTCATTTGTTTTCAAGGGCCTCCTCGAGCAATATTTTGATAGGCTCTCCTACTCCCTCATATTTCTTTTCGTCCCCCATGGGTGGCTGTTGGGGTTTGCGAGGCTGATCTTGCAAAGTTTCAACCATATCGAGCCCTAACTCCTTATACAACGACCTCGTTGGGGACATGCAAAGAAGGATCGAGAAAGAGCAGACTGCTCTGATACCACTAATCCGAATTTATGTAGGAATGCAACAGAATGCACATATAACCATAAATACCAATATGCAGCGGAAAGAACACTTCATTTCAATAATATCAAAGAACTGAAATTTGTTTACTAACAGAATGAAAATAAGCTATCTAGGGCGCTGGTAGCTTATCTCTGAGAAGAGATATGGTGGCTACAGGCCTCTGAAATTTGTGTTACAATGAGGCTTGAAGGCCTATATATTGTTGAGAAATAATATAAAACCCTAAAAATCCAAAAACCTAACCCTAGGAGATGAAACACCATACTATGGGCCCCGTCAGGGTATATCGGTACATCAATTTCCCAGGGTCGTAACTTTGGCATACTATCTCTGTTTGACTCACATGATACATCGTTAGAAATATCTATCCGAGAACTACAAATATTGACAATGAATGTTTCATTTATAATATACATCTATTCTCCGGAAGTTTCAATCCCAAAAAACGTCGTTTAGGGCCTCAAATTGGCTCCGAAAGTTCAGGACCTGAAAAACTGCCAAAAATAGTAAATTTTTGTTGCAATTAAGGAAACTGAAAAACTAAGAAAAACAATGGTGGGGGTCCAAGTGGAATAGGCGGGTGGCCACCAATATCCACCTGGATCAAACCTCCTAAATAATAGGAATATAATCTTTCTCATAGAGACTATAAATCTACCTAACAATGACCAATAATATCAACAATTAAATGTGAAGATACACACACAAGACAAGTAGGAGTTACATATTCCAACATATAGTTCATTTAAAATCTATTGAACATTATAGAATTAAAATTGTAAACCTTCAAAGTTAAATTTGAAAGACAAATTAAGTTATAATTTTGAATTTGAGAAAATGAAAGTATTTATGATTAGTGGTTGAAAAGGGAGTGAGATTGTAATGAAGGATGAAAATTTAGAATATGAATTCGAAGTGATGGCTAATTATTTGTTAAACATGGATACTGAGATGAACATTGACATTTTATATATATTTAAGATGAATATGATAATAATAATAGTTGTTGTTGTAGTATTTTCTCTTATATTTTTGTACTTATATGGTTATTTTTGTAGTATTTTATTTGTTATTTTTGTCTTTATATGTATGTTGTGATTTATGTGTTGGTTAATTTGTTAAGTATTCTATAGATATATTGATGCCTAACATGCATGCATGCTCCTAAGGCAAAGGAATTTGTGTATGATCTCTACTATATCAAGATGACTTATTACATTTGAAAGTGTTATAGTAGCTAATGTGGAAGGGAAGTCACACTTTTGGATCAAATTGGTAGTGTTATATTTACATACTTGCAAGTTCATGTTATAAATTAAATTATATATTTGGCACTATTATTATTTATTTATGTGGTTATGTTTTGTAATCTTGGTAAATTTAAGGAAATAGTAATCATAGTTCTTCATTATTTCCCTATTATTGTAATAGGTTAGTGAGTATAAGTGTTTGAATACACTATAAATAATAGAAAAATAGAGATAATATTATGAGCTTACCTCTTAATCTTGAGCATTATAACATTATGTTGGCCCTAGTTGACTCAAGGAAATTTTGGCTAAGAACGAGAGGAAAGAATCCCCAAAAAATGACCACAAACATCGTAAAAGAGAGGGAAAGAGAGGAAAATTCCCTTACCACTCTCAAATATTTTACCTAATACAAGAAATTTAAAAGAATCTCATGCCCAAAATCATTATTGAAGGCATGGCCATTGCCATCAATGTGAAAAATTCAATACACAAACATGGGATTAGTTCACAAGAGCAATTGGAAAATGTGTTGTGCAGGTAAATCCCCTCTGCGAACAGAGGCGATCCCTCTAGCCCTAGGGTGGGTCTAGCAGCAAGGGGGCATGCTAATCCTTTAGATTCCTAGTTTATGAATGAAACTGAGTTAGGATAGATGGCCTACCTTTGTTCCAACGCTCTTGTCGTAGTGTGGTAGCAGTCTCCGGATCTTCGTCTTGACACGTCGTGGTCTCCAGCGGTAATACTCAGGTGCCTCCACAAAGATCAGAGAACAATGACAACATACGAAAACACACTTGCATTCATAACTATTGAATTGGTCAAGGAGAGTTAGACACATTACATAAGATTAAACATATCAAATGCAAAACAGGAACCAAAATATCAGTCATGTACTAATAAGGAGAGAGAAAAAGTTTACAACCAAATAAACCTTGACGTCGCAGCCTCCTTCAGTGGCTCTAGTCAAACGCGTCTCAAGCATTCATGGGGGAATAGGACTTGGCGAAGCAATAAGCCTAGAATCTCTCTTGACAATGGATTCCTCTCTGCTCTATCTCACACCAGCTATAGTAAGGATTGTTCAGCTAGCTGAAACTATGTGAGAGGGATATATTTATAGGAGAGGACGAGGTGGTTTGGGATCCCTCATATGGTGGAAGGGAGGCCTTATCCTTTGGTATGTTGCTCAAATGTATGAAACAAGAGGCCAAAGGAAGGAATTTGACATTATCAATCGAACAAACCATGATGAATTTGCTCACAAACCATGATGACATTATAAACCAAAACGTCTCGCAGCCTGGATTTTATCAGACAAAACCCAGGGTCTTGAGCTCTATATCGACCCGAACAAGTATAAATTCAAGCATGCGAATGTGCGAGCTAAAGTCGAACATGCAATAAAGTCGCCTGATTACTAGCCAATGATGAAAGTTGTTAACAGGCGCAAGAGAAATCACCAATAATGACAATGGCTCTCAAGGTGCATCTAGTACAATCCACAAAATGTGAACAGTGAGTTGGCGTCGAACACCTGCAGAATCACTCGATCAAAGGCCAATGATGAAGACCTGTCGTCAAATGCGAAGAACTTGCCATTGAGGCATGGAAGCTCCAAGGTACCGGAAGGGTCTCTAGATTAGCTTCCTGGATAATGAGATGAAGTCGATAGGAAGTGACTTGGTCGAAGGAGGGCCATAATTTTTCCCACATCATCGACACGAGACATAGGAACAAGATGATAGTGAATCAGGACCAAACATAGGATTAGACGTTGAAACTGCAAAAGGAAAATTCTCTTGAACATATCGGCGACACGACTCTGGAATTTGGAAGTATTTGACATCAGGGGACCTAAGGTCATGATGATGTGGAAAAGAGAAGATGAGAGGTCTAAACAGATTACCCAAACCCATGGAGGAAAAAAATGATGAAATGGGATGTCCCCAACCCAACACGAATGCAGATGAGTGTCATGTTCAAGAGCGACATACTACCGACAAGACTGAGAACGAGTTCCATTTTCCCCCACCATTACTGGCGAGTACCCCAATTATTTTTGGAAAACAAGCTTGAAGGGGATAACACATGCTTGTCATATAATTTTTTCCTTCAGAAAAATCCATCCCAGTACATTTTACGAGCCCTAGGATGGAGGAACTCGGTTACATCATGGTGACCATTTCCGATGTCATTTATGTTTTAACGAGTCTGACAAAGGAAGAACTCGACATATTTTCATGTTTAGAGAGTTTGAAAAGAATCGGAAAAGAAAAATCTATCAAGTACCTTTTCGTAGGTAGTCTCACAGATCTGAAAAGGTAGAAAACTATGTTTGAGAGAATATCTTAGTCGCGATAGGCTAAGGTATTGCTTTTTCGTAAATAATCCATCCATCCCGAAAAAGGGGTAAATGTATAACAGGTTGATATCATTTCACAGCCTTTAACGAGTTCAAAACGGCAAGAGTCTCAACAATCTTTTTAATTTTCGAGAGTTAGAAAAGCGTTGAAAGATTACTCTAGGGGTGACTTTTTCGTGTTTTTACCGATTCTGAAAAAGTATAAAATACAACTCATTGCTTCATCGTCGTCACATGGAGGACTTGTTGCTGCACAAGAAATGCACGTAAAACCCATTTTTCGAGATAAAATATCAATATAATCGAAAAATATGCTCAAAAAGCTAATTAGGGTTCTGAAAAGTTTATAAAATGCCAAAAATAGTAAAACAAAATTACTTTTCACTTTTACCTCTTGTGAGCATTTTTTACCCTTTTTTCACTGTGATTTTGCATAGCTGACAATGGACAATCCAGAAGGCCAATCGTGAATATGTCTCTTCCAAGTAAGAGCTCATATCCTTACCTGCATTTTGATATAATTTTCATTGCCTACATCCCAATTTTTAGATCCGTGGGGGGATTTTTGTTCAAACTAGGGCGCGACATTTGACGCGGGTATCGGGCACGGACTCACGCCAACCAGCCTAGAATCCAAACGGGGGCGCGCTACTTGGAGTGACTATTTCTAAAACAGTCGCGCGAACCGCGACCACAAATTTTAGCTTAGAATTCCACAAGTTAGCCCATTTTAAACGCTTCAATAGAAAATGATTTAGCTAATGACAACCATATGGATGTTTTTGTAGGTGTGAAAAATCAAAATGGTGATCGAATGGAAAAAAATAGAACATAGTGAAGAAGATGAGCAAGCCTTGGGCAATGTAAGATGCATGGAAGTTCTTAGGGACTGCGGGCTTAAGAAATTCTTCATGGCACCATGTCTCTGGGCTTAATCGGAGCTATTACAGTACTTGATCAGTGTCTGGGAAATTGACCGGGAAAGATTCATAATTCACGACCAGGAGTTAGAGATTGAGGTCTCAAATGTTTAGTTCATTACTGGATTGTCACGGAGGGGGGCAGTACCAATCCTGATAGGTACCTGGCCCACAATGGAAAACATGATCATGGTGATCGACAGAGTGTGCCTAGGGGCGAGGATCCAAAAGCGGGAAGGTGGATATCCAAACTATTCCTGATCTGGCACTAAAATTATTGTTGCACACCATCACGTGAGATGCTGGATCTCAGGCTCTACATGAAGCCATAAAAATACAGTTACTTATTGCAGTAGATTGCAGGGTTCCCACTCTCTACAATTGGGCAGAGGTGGTAATGATCAACATGAAATGCCAGTTGAAAAAATGCAAGAATGGTAAGCTGAAACAATTCGGCTATGGGTCCATCCTGGTTCCATTCATATTCGAATGGTTACCAATTTTCCAAAGACAGGAAGTGATAGTTCCTACACCACGAACCCAAGAGCCATGGATGGTCCGTTGGGTGGCTCTAATGCCAAGATCAGGAGGCGGTCAACAGATGTCCTGGAGACCGGAATTATTTGAGTGGCTCTGCCGACAACTGATTGTCGTGGAGGACTGGCCCTATTCTGGCACAGAATTTACCGATGATGCAGATCTCCCACTCCCAGCAGGAGAGGATTGGGATGAAGCATTGGGTAAGACTTATTTTTTGATTTTAATGAGTATTATGTTTTTTATTATTATATATGTGATGATGTTAATCCATGTATTTGCAGATTTCAGCCTATAAATACCTGCATTAATGTCTCCAATAGCATGGAGGATGCCTCGTGATTTTGATGTGGTCCCTATTGGTGAGGTAAGCGAGGAGGAGGAAATCGTATGCAACCTAGTGGGACTTACCAGTAGGATCCTAGAATATGCGAGATTTGATGATGTTCCTCGCGCGTACCAGAGGCACACTTCAAGGGTGTAAAACCATGTTCACCACTTATTGAGGCGGCTTGTGCGGGCAGTGACATGCTATCATGAGCACCGTGCCGACTAGACACCTAAGCTTTTATTTCTGTATATTTTTTGAGAGACATGATGTCTCAGGATGTAACCAAAACATACATATTTTTTGAAATTATGATGCACATGGATGCAAACACTCGATATATATATATATATATATATATATATATATATACACCTATTTTCATGTATGAGTCGTATCATGTGATGATGATGTTTTACAAATTACCCAAATGTCTATCTAATACAATATTAGCTATTGTATCAGTTAACACATTCATTCGTCTAGGAATATGTTGATATGTGATGTAATCAAAATGTATTTCCAGTAAACGAACACACAAATACAACCTTAAAATCTGAGGATGTCTAACAGAATAATGCCCATTAAGCTGAAGGACAAAAAGCTGAGAGTCTAGGTTAACAATCAATGCATGAATGTCGAGAGCGATGGCCTCGGTCAAGAGTTTGATGACAACACTATATTCAATGACATTGTTTGTATTACATCCTAGAAAAATACCTTGAAGGTATATCAACTCAGCATTAGGATTATAAATTACCCAGGCCGCTGAAGAAAAATTTCGGGTACTACGGAAGGCACCATCCGTGAAACTGACATAAGGAGTAACATACATTTGCACAATAAGCAATGACACAATAAGCAAGAAAACCGCTCGCAAAGCACACCAAGCCAAAAATGTACAAAAATAAAAATAAAACATTTATGTACAAATGAAACAAGCACGAGAAACTCATGCATAGTACTTTTTGAGATACAAACCATTTCTAGGCTGATTCAGAGGATAACCTTCATAATCAATTATCTCATAAGCCCCGTTATGCAAAACACTCTTAAAAATATAGGGCCCATGCCACATGGGTTGGAATTTCCTGCCCCCAACTTATCGTGAGCTTGGTCATACAGGAGGACGAGATCTCCTTCTATAAAGGAACGAGGGGAAAATGAGTGGTAAAAATGAGCTTTGACCTGCTTTTTCTGTGCTTCTATGACCAGAGCAGAAAAGCGGCGAGTTTCATCAAGCCTCTCTAAATATAGAAGAGGCTCTTCTTCTGGTGAAGTATTAGGAAGCAATTCAACAACTATCTTGAGAGAAGGGATTTCACATTCAATTGGAAGGGTAGCTTCCATACCATAGACAAGATGGAATGGAGTGAATCCGGTTGCATCCTATATTGAGGTTTGGTAAGCCCAGAGAGCTGAAAACAACATGAGATGCTAGTTTGACTTGTGCATCCCAATCGTACATTGAAGCATGGTGACGAGAACTTTGTTCACGGCTTCAACCTGGCCATTAGCATGAGGGTAGTACGGATTTGAGCTGTTGTGACATGGACCCAACTTAGAAGTCAACTCAACCATCATGTAATGATGAAAATGAGAACCATGATTAGTAACAATGGCTTTAGGGACACCAAACCTAGTAATGACATGATTGAACAGAAATTGTGCTGCTGTCTTACCGTCGACTGTAACTATAGGCATTGCTTCGGCCCATTTTGTGAAGTAGTCAACGACTACGATAATATAAGCATGCCTTTGGCCGAGTGAGGGTTGCACGTCATAAAATCAATGCACCACTTCACAAAGGGACCAACGACAATGATAGGATGAAGGTGTATGGGTGGCGCGCGCATCTTGCGCTGATAAATCTGGAAATCATGACACTTATGGACAACAAAAATGAAGTCTTTAAATATGGTGGGAAAGAAATACCCAACACGAAGAATATTCTATGTAGTAGCATATCCAGACACGTGACAGCCGCAGGTGCCATTGTGGCAATCATTAAGGACATTTTCAGCCTCCTCAAGAGTCAAACACCGATGAAGAACAGAATGTGCTCCGATGCGGTAGAGAGTATCTCTGATTATGTGAGAAGGTTTCGAATGATGGCAGATGCATAGATGAGCATCCTTTGTCAACTCAGATTGGAAGGAGGAAGTCTGAAGATATACGATGATATCACCGTACCAAGGATCGAGGGTGATAATGAGAAAAAGTGTGTCGTTTGAAATGCGTTCCTCGGAACTAGATGGAGTAGAATCAGAAGGGAGAGAGAAAATCAAAATGGAGAAAAAAAATGACTTATTCAATTTGGTGGCATTAAACTCCAAATCGAATTCTTAGAGGATAATGATCCACTTCGATTATTTCCCCCCCAGAAATTGACGAGTCAATATGTAAGTCATAGGGTTGCAATCAGAAATCATGGTGACTATGCGCAATAGAATGTAGTGACGAAAACGTTGAACAACTTGAACAACAGCCAACGCCAACTTCTCGACATGTGCATAACGTGTTTCCATATCGATAATATTATGAGACAAATAGTAAATGACATGCTCATCACCATCATATTCGTCTTGTACCAGAACCATGGCAATAGTGCTAAACGCAGCAGCCAAATAGAGGGAGTAGTCGTGATGATAATTGGGAGGACACAACAGAGGATCATTGATAAGCAAAATCTTCAGTGCTTCGAAAGATTTTTGGGCGATCTCATCCCAATGGAACAGGACGCCTTGCTTAATTAATTGTGTGAATCCTTTGGCCACTTCCACATAGTTCAGTATAAAACGGCGCAGGATGTTAGCTTTACCCTGTAGACTCTGCAGTTGATGTAAGGAGGAAGGAGAGGGGAGATTAACAATAGCTTCAAATTTGAGGAGATCGAGATGAATTCCATATTTAGAGACGATAAACCATAAGAGCCTACCAAAATCAACGCAGAAAACACACTTATGCGGATTGAGCTGAATGTTATAGCGTCAACAGCGAAGAAATATTTGACGGAGATGATTTGGGTGGTCTTTATGCTTAGCAGAATGAGCCGGAAGGTCATCTAGATAAGGTTGAAAAATGCACTTGATATCATGGAAAGCATATGATATTTCTCATTGAAATGTAGCCCCAACATTTCTAAGACCGAAAGGGAGATTTTTATAGGCAAAAGTACCCCAAGGAAAAATAAATGCGGTCTTGTGTTGATCGGCCAGAAGAATATTGATCTGGTTGTACCTAGAAAATCCGTCCATAAGGGAAAAAATCTCACTCCCAACACATTCATCAATGGTCTGGTCAATGAAAGGAGTGGGATAATTACCCTTAGGGAAAGCACGGTTGATTTCAAGGTAATCGACACAGACACGAATAGTCCCCTGCTTCTTATCCATAGGAACAATATTAGAACCCCATTATGTCAAGGGAATCAGAAAAATAAAACTAGCTTTAAGAATTTTTTCAACTTCTCCCTTAATAGTGGCCGCCTTTCTAGGGTGCACATGACAAAGACGCTGACAAACAGGCTTCGCACCAGGATAAGTAGGAATCTCATGCACCACTATACTTAGATCGATACCAGGAATTTCTTCGTAAGTTCGAGAAAAAACGTCGCGAAAACTTGGGGAAGAGATTAGTATAGACCTCAATATCATCAGGAGAATAATTCACCCCAACATGGATGCTCTCGAAAATCCTCGGTTTGACAGAGATGTCAATAGGCATCGTCTGTGTGATGTTTCCCAAGTTACCTTCCACAAAGACTTCGTGTGTCAATATGGGCATCTAAAGCGGATGAGAAGGAACTTGAGAAGCGAACTTCTCGCGACAAGTAGACATGGCCCCAAGGCCAGGCATGAATGAGGAATGATGATGACCATCGTCCCAAGGAGGATCCTCAAGAGACATAGTTTCCACGATGGCCTCATCAGTGGGAAATATCTCGTTTAAGGGGTCGGGCGAATCCAAATCATCGAGCCAAGGGGATTGAGAATAAGTGTTATGAGACCGACTCAAAGGAGCATGATCAGAGGGAGGAGCTGCCGAAGCCAAAATAAGTTCACAATAATCAATCTCGATTGAGCTTAATGGCATCGAGTCACCAAATGAATCGATCTTCTCGGGAGAAGGGATGATCCATGGGTCAGAAGACCTGGAGATCATATTAACCTGAACAACGTTTGGTGGAGGAAGAGGAAAAATACCCACGAGGGCAGGATTTTTGAAAAGACCTGGCCCTATTCTCTTATAAGGGTAGGAATTTGATATATCTATGGAACATTGCTCTTGGAATATGAAGAAGTGAAAAAAGATAACTGATCGATAGTGATGATATTTCTTTCATGTGTAAATCGAAGAACATGAAAGAGAGTGGATGGAATGCACAACATGGTGTGAGTCTAACTGCGACCCAGGAGAAGATTTTAATTGAGCTTGGCATCAACGACTTCAACCTTGATGTTGATTGTTTTCCCTTCTAACGTAATGGGTAAACTAGCGAGAACACCGAGAGGGAGATATTCCCTTCCATCAAAAATTTCTAAAGCGTTTGGAGATGAATTGAGGGCTGGAGAACCAATGGCTTTCTAGCAAGCAAATGACATGACGCACGTAGATGCATCCTCGTCCACGAACGCTTGATGGATATTCTTTCCATTTATCCCAACTTGGATGATCAGTGCAATCTGGTGAGGGAGACGTGGGACAAAATTTTCCAAATAAAAAGTGATAAGGCTCAAATCAGTGGGATCAACTCCACCAATGGCAGATAACAAAGCCTTCCGCTGCGACGGACAACTATGAAGTACTTCCAATGGCGACTCCACTGGGGAAGTGTGTTTTGTCGTCTCTCGTTGTTCGTCTAGTGTTTTTCTTGTCGAGTCGACTTTGGTCGTTTCGTCATTTTTCTGCTTTGTTTTTCCTGTCTGACTATTTTCAGCCATCTTGTTCAGTCCCAGAGTGTCAAGTCTGACCTCTGCTCCATGGTTTTTATTTTTTCCCCTGGTTTTATAGCTTGACGCTAGTTTTTCTTGAACAGTCGCGCCGATTGGTGCATGTTGCTTTAGTCACATGTTTGCCAACCCTTGTTTAGCGTGGACTACAACTAAACAGATGCACCGAACCCTGTATGATTAAATTTAGTCTTTTTTCCTGAGTTTTTTTCAGTTTCCTCAGCCTTTGGGTTGGATTTTATCTTTCAATGGGTCCACTGAGAATGTTTTGACTCTCTTGTCTCGTTCTTCTTAGTTGTTTTTCCATCATCTTATTAGTGGAGTTTTTCACCCTAGGGTTTCTACGTGCCTTATCTCGCTTGTTCGGTTCTCTCCTCACCGAGCCTTCTGAGTTGAGTTCGAGTCAGTTTGGTCTTTGTCATTTCAGTTTGTTGAATGCTTATTTTATATTTTCTTCCGGTTCTACGTGTCTTTGGTTTGTTGAATGGTCGTCATAGATTTCATTTAGATCTCCATTTGTCACCTTGAGCATAAATTACATTGCTCCTTGAATCGGTTTGAAAGCCCTTTTTCTTGAAGGAGTGCATCTCTGCTTTGAGTGTGTTTGATGCTTGTATTGGATTGATCTCTTGGTTTTAGATCATTTTCATTCGAATTTCTCAAAAATAGTGTTCATTTTTCTTTTTAGTGTAACAATGCATTTTGTTTCTCATTCATCTAAAAAGACAAATTTTTCATTCTTTCTCTTAGCTTGAAAATGGAAAATGTTCTTTTGCGTTAGTAAGGTTTAGTGAACAAGAAAGAGTTTTTCTTTTTCTTCTTTGGTTGTCTTAGATGCATTAGGGAAAATTCTCTTTTGTTTGATTGATTGCTGCTTTGTTATGAATTACTATCCCTCTCTTAGCTAGTATTCATTGAATTGGAATGATTTTCTTTTGCATGTAGTTGTGCATTAAGAATTCGAGATCACATTCGGCAAGGCCTTGAAATCGCAACATTAATTCAAGATCAACTTTAAAACGAATTCAATCAACCTAAGGAAGCATTGAAACCTAATGCACATATTTTAGAGGTCTAGGCTAGTGACATGTTCTGGCGTCGTTAAACCTATTAGCTATCGTTTTCCATCTGGCTTTAGACAATGCTACCACGAACTTGTGCTTCTCGTACTGTCGATTATATAAAGGGAGACCCTCATAGGTTACAATCCTTTATCCATAGGAAGCCGAATCTGCTTCCCTGTAACCATGATACACCGAACACAACATTCGGGGAGACTTCCTGCACATATGTTAAGTCTTTGGTCATTTCTCTTTCATTTGATCACCAAGGTGTATATTGCAGTTCACGGAAACTTGGTATACCCTCTTCCTTATATTTCCTGAGTGCATTTTAGTATTTTCGTGACTCTCTAAAATTGAAAATATCCTCGAGAACTTGTCCTTTCATGCTTGTTTCAACCTGAAAGTGAATAGAGTCATATTTTTCCTGTTTCTTGAATCTTAAAACATGAAACGACAGAGCTTTTTTTCAATGTCATAAAATCAATTGCCTACGATCAAATACCCATTAAATATATTTTCTTGGCTTTTTCTTGAGTAATTCCTTAGTTTTTGATCTTGAAGCCCCGAATCAGTTATCTCGATTCTCTTATGTTTTGAGACACAGTCAACACGGAGAAACCACCAGTTTCGTCGTCCTCTTCGTTACACCCTAGTGGTGATCCTTCTCTTGAAGTTTCTCCGGAAGCATCTCAGCCCACTAGGTCTGTCGATTTCTGGCAGTCTATTCTTTCGAGTATCTTACCTCTCGCTACCCGATCTCCTCTTGAAGAGCCATTTGATATCAATTGGAAACCTCAAGACGCTTGGTTTGGTTTTGGGAACGAGGAAGACTTTCCTCCCCTTACTTCAGAACCATATTTATTAGCCATTGCTTTACTCACCACTGCTCGTCGCCTTTTCGACGATCAAATGGCTTCATCCGACATGGATTCTTTGAGTCCCATCAATAGTGAAGAGCTTTATGTATCTACAGGGGATCATCAGCTCCCTCCCGAGAACTTTCCCTCTGTCTCAGGTCAACCTTCCTCACAACTGGTATCTCTTCCGCGCGGTTATCATACTTTGGTTCAGATAATTGTTGGCGTTGCATCGTTGTATCAGAACCCGATATGGTCTGATACACCAACTCCCTCAGGAAGCTCAGTTGTTTTAGTATTGAGGGAATCACCCTCGACTCCCATGACATTGACGATTGTTACGTTTGTTCCTGTCCGACCCACTGTCTTTGTGGCTTCATCTACACCGATTGTTAGTACGTCTCAATCATCATTAATGTCTTTTGCTATTCATAGGTCCATTTTTGTCAATCCCACGATATTTGTTAGGCCCGCTGTGAGTGGATCACAACCTCACGTTGCAGGAACCCAAAATGCCAGTAGTGTGCTTATGGCTTCCACTTCTATTCCTAGCAGTTATACATTAGATGAGTATTTGTTGGCTATTCAACAACAATATTCCGCCTCTCAGGATCCTCAGCAGCAGAATTCCACCCCTTAGGGTTCTCAGTAGCCACAAGCTTCTGGGGATCCTTTGCATCATTATGATGTGTATGGTAATCCCTTCTATTTTCCTCTGATTGATACCAATCAAACTGTTTACCAACTGGGACAACCTTATGGTCCACAAGGACAACCCTTACAGGGACAACCTTTGGTCCAATAGGGACAACCCTCTGGTCCACAAGGACAACCTTATGGTCCGTAGGGACAACCCTTACAGGGAAAATGTTTGGTCCAACAAGGACAACCCTACGGTCCTTTTGGTCAACGCCATGTTCAATAGTGAGCGTCTTATGTTCCCGAGGGGAAAATCTATCCACCACAGGGACAAAATTTTGCGCAACAACATCAACCTTACATTCAGCAAGGACAAAATTTTGTACAACAAGGAAAACCCTACAGTCCTACACTGGTTCAAACTGGATTTCAGGGGCAACTTGGCCCATCCCAACCATTGGGCCAACCTTTTCTATAAGGGAAACTCGGTGGCCCACAGTCTCCAGGCCAACTTGCTCTGCAGGGACAACCTGCCCAACCTCAGTATCCAAGGCAACTTGCTCCGCAGGGAAAACCTGCACTCCAGGGGCAAATCGTTCAGCCTCAAGGCGCCACTTACATTCCTCAAGGTCAATCTCAGATGGTATATAGTGCGCCCCAAGGCATTACTTATGTTCCTCATGGTCAATCCTAGATGGTGTATTATCCACCTCAAGGAAATGCTTACATTCCACAACAAAATTCATAAGTTTCTCAGAAAGGACCTTAGTGGTATGCTCAGAATCAATATCCTGGTCCTTAACGCATGTATGCCGGGAAAAACTATCAGAATTATAACCCCTATGGACAAAATCCCCCGAGACAAAACATATGGGGGAAAAATTTCTCTCAACCTGGGTGGAATCCTAATACTGATCTTAATCAACGACATGCAATGCCTTTAAATCCTCAATTACCTTTTCTTGCTATGTTGGAATTGCTCGATGTGTTGAATTTGATGAACGATCCTATTCTTCATAATCCATATTGGCCTCCAGTTTCGACTAAAATTCCTAGCAATTGAGGGAAAGTCTGGAGAAGACCCCCAAGCGCATGTACATACTATATTCTTTGTAATGTATCAGTTTTGAGTGGATAGTAACTTACTGGAGTTGAAGCCTGAGGAGAAGGCCCTAAGCTTCAGAAGTATTACTGTCATACATACAATAAAGCAACAAGCAGAAGAAGATTTCATGGTTCAGTCAAAATCATTCTGAGGGCAACTGACCTTCTATTCTCGACTTTTAACTAGGAAAAGCCATCCCCAAGTGGAGCCAGTCTTAGACTCCTATACCAATAGGTGTCATATATCATGATTGACTTGATGGGCTATGTAATATGTTCATACCTTTCCTTGTTGCAAAGGTTTTCCATATAGTCAAAAGATAAAAATATCAAAAAATTTAAAAAATGTAAAGAGGGTATACCCTAAAAGAAAAATCAAAGGGTGAAAAAAATAAAAATGGCCAAAAAAGTAAAAGAAAATGAACCCCACCAAAAGAAAGGCCAAGGAAAGTGTGCAAGTCTAAATTCCACTACTTTTTGCTCTTATGTAATAAACAAATTGTGTGCAACTTGTATCTTATGCCACAATTGATAAATAGTCAAATAGTTTAAGCTTGGCTAGTTCATCTTTCAATTTTATGTTTTAGAGATAGAGAATAAAATCTGACCAAACTGTTTAATCTTGGCAGATAAGTAGATAGGTAGAGTAAATAAAAGGAGCTCAACAGTTTAATCTGAGCCCTTGGATGTAATAAGGTTAGAATTAGATAGATTTCCATATGTAAAAGGAAAAGTGTGATAAGGGTTTGCCAGTCTAAGTGCACCCTAATAAAGAAGAAAAAATGGTAGGGTAAAGTAGGTAGGGTAGGTAGATGTTGTTGCAGAATTACATGTGATGGATAATGACTCTAGATGTGTTAAATCTTTACTTTCATCACAAGTGCGAAGGCAGACGCTACACTGGAAGAATTTCAAGCAAAGCAAATTCAAAATTATTAACTTCCCTTCTCATCTTTCCCTAAAAATTTCACTAATTTCCCCTAAGTACTAAGGCATTTGAAAATTAGAGGGGCTCAAGGAATTTCCTTGATTTTTGGAGGGACCGGACCGTCAGCCCAATAATTGGAAAAGCCTAAGTACTTAAAATCATTCATCATGACATTCATTCACTTCTAAAAAATCTTTTCCTAAGTAAAATCCCATTTTACTTAGGAAAATTATGCAATATTTCATAAAAACCCTTCTCATTCAAGCATAAGTTAAATACATTAATCTAATGTTTTACACTTAGCGCTTTTTATTCATTTCCATATTAATTTCTAATTTATTATTTAAATCCCTGCAAATTTCCCCTTTTCCCGTATTATTTTAATAATAAAATTCCCAAATAATATATATCCCGCCCCGTTGGTTGAAATATAACCTTAATATGTTGATTATTTAATCAAATCATAAACCCATATCCCCGCCACGTTTAAAATACATTAATTAACCCTCATGGTTAATTAAAAACACTCCTCACCAATAGAATTGCCCGCGATGCGATTATGTCATAATAAATTTCATTAGGCCCGCCTTGTTATCTCTCCGCCATCTTCCCAACCCGACCGCCGTTCGATCGACCAATCTAATATCTACGGTTGACGTCCATATCGCTGCCCATCCACGTTCGAACGATAACGCGCGATGGCCAAGCGGTTTTCAGAACAGTGCCGTTCCACGTGTCGTGCATCGTATGGGATCGGTTGCCCTCCGCTGAAAACTGCTCGCCCCCAAAAGTTGTGAAATGGAAACCGCTTACCACCGGCCTACCATGACAAAGCCACCGTACTTGCTGACGTCATCCATTAAAAAATAAAAAAACCCCTCCAACCTTTAACTTTGAAAATAAAACAAAAGAACCCGAGTCATTTTCACTATCTCGTGCAGTGACCAGTGTCCCATGCAACGAATTCCAAAATCAACTGTTGCAGATTGTCAACCGCCACCTTGCTGAGGAAAATTGCAGTCGAGTATTCCAGAATTCATTCGCCACAGTCAACAACTGTTTTCGTCACTATTTATTTCCCGGAAAACAGGTATTTACCCAAATTCCCGTTGAACTCTGTAAAATCCTGGTTTTTGTTTTAATTCCACACGAAAAAACTAAAACAGGGCTTAAGAATGGTCTTCATTTCATTCCTCAAATCCCAAAACTACAATTGCATTCCCAAACCTGTGATTGTGCTCATTTTTCATCAAAACCCGAATTCGTTTCTGAATCCACAGGAACCAGAAATGGAGATTCCCGTGGCTTTTAATGTCGCACCCCTAAATGCCCCTCACAGAGATTTAGACTATCTGCCTTTAGCAGATAGGGATTTCCAAATTAAAGACCTTGCCCTGTGAAACCATCTCTTGTTAAGAAACTTAATCGAGTTAAGCCATCTTTCTTTGATTCCATTAGCCCAATGGCCTAAATTACTCAATCTTACCCTTAGCTACAAAATTTCATCACCCAAACTCAATCAAAATCCCTGGACTTTATAGCTAGCCTAATATCTTTCAAAATAAAGCTAAATTTAAAGAGAGACCTCTCTAGGTACAGATTGGCTAGATTATGTACTTAAAAGTTGGTTTGTGGTTACCTCGGACCCCTTTCCTCTTCCCAACAACTTCAAGGAAAATCTGAGTGATAACATAGTGGTGACTCCGCTGGGGATCTGAATAATTTTATTGTTACTATTTTTTACTTTATAAACTACAGACGGAGCCTGAAGTTAGCTAGGTAGTCTTTGAACTGCTTTTGCTCTACAATTGCATAAGTAAATAAATGCTACTTCAGTCTATCTTCGGTCTAGTTTATGAATTGAACTTTGGTTTCAAACATTTGATCAGTTCCTCCAGTCAAATAAATCTTTAAGAAAATTTAAATCCAATATCTGAAACTTCTTAAAGAGATTGTTGAAGTTGTATTGTTGATTCCATTTAGACAAAAAAACCAAAAAATATCACCTAGAAACCTAGCTTCAGAAAGGACTTGTTACACCAGGGCTAATCATAATCCAAATCCACCACCTGTGTTTGAAAATCTGAATCTGATCCCCAGAATTCTTAGGAGACAAGATAGTCAAGAAAGTTCTGGTAGTTCTCGACCTCTCTATAGATCAATATCCTGTCCTGTGAAGTGGATTTACCTTGAGGATGAACCTTTTGACAAACAGTTTGAAACCTCTTTGTTTGTAATTTTTTCTGAATCTGAGTTGTCCAATTTGGTTCCAGACCTAGTATTTCTTGAAGATTTACAATTCAAATTTGTTACTTCACATCTTGATAAACATTTGCGAAATTCCATACAATCTGAGCTTACCTATGAAGGAACATCAAATATTTCTGTGATTTCTTCAGCTTCTCCAAGTTCATCAACATTTCCTCAAACATCTCAACCTCAAACCACCCCTTCTACTCCTCCACCCACTACTCACAGACCAACCTCACCTGTTATTTCATCGCTACCTCCTGCAATGGCAAACAGATATGCTCCTTTGGTATTACCAGCCAATCTAGGGGCTATGCCCCAAGACTACCAAAGTAAAATCACTCCTTTTGATGGTTCTGGAACCTACACTGCACAACAGCATACTAAAAAGATGACTGATTATTTTGAAATTTATGAAATAGATGCTGATGATGTGAGAATGAGAATATTTGTCCAAAGTCGTACTGGAGAAGTCAGAACCTGGTTTAGGGCCCTTCCTGCAAACAGTGTTACTGTCTTACAAGCTCTTTATAGATCATTTTTAAACAGATGGGAAAGGAAGAAATATCCTCTTCAAATATTATTAGACTTTGGAAAACTAAAAAGAGGACCAAATGAGACTGTGCAAGATTATGTCACCAGATTCAATGAGGCTTACAATGCTATTCCCCAAAATCTTAGACCTCCTCCAGATTCAGTATTAATCAAATTCCATGATGGATTTGATTCTGATATGGCGTATCAGCTTAGGGAAATAGCTCCTTAAACTTTAGAAGAAATGAAAAGTATAGTTGTTAGTGTTGAAGCCAACCTGATAGAGAAACAAGCTAGAGCCAGAGCTGAAAGGAGAATGCCTTTAAATGAAGAACCCACAACATTTGAAAAGAAACTAGATGCTATTATTAAAGGAATGGAAAGGCTAGGAGATAGAGTAGAAACAATTGAAAAGAAATCTCCTTGGGATGGTCAACCGAGCAATACTGTGAGAAATCCAAATTTCAGAAGGAACCAAAATCAAAATACTGGAAAAATTGGTCCTGACCAAAATATTAGGCCCCCATTCCAGGAAAATTATATTGAAGCCTCAACTTCTGAGGAACCAACTGAAGATGATCAAATAAAGAACTTGACTGAACGTAAGAACGAAGCAAAAGTTTTCTTGACCCAAGATGATTAAGAAGCTCACATTCTTAATCAATTTCAAACTTATTCAGGAGAATCATTTAACTTTAAAGAAGGATATGATACAACCATTTACGAAGTTCACAAGGAATATAATTTGAGGATTAGAAGAATTGATGTCCCGAAAACAAATAAACAGAAAGCCACAAAACAACCCCTCAAAGGTAAAACCAATACTACCCCTGTACATATTCTTTCTAGATCATATCCTAATCCTGCCAACCCAATAATTAAAGACGTATCCGATACTCAACTGAATAACAGACAACTTTCCAATACTCTTCCTCCTAAAGGAAATCTAGAGGAACCTCCAGAAGTTGATTCGGAAACAACTTCAGCCCACAACCCCATTCCTGAGAAGGAGAAAAATACCGAAAACACAGAAGATAAAGAAAATCCAACTGTTCGAAATACAAGAACTCAGACTAAAAAACCTTTTAATCTGGAATCTGAAGTAGGCAAATTAAAAATAGCTGTTCCATTGTCTGAATTAGCTAAACATGATGTCTACCGGAGTCAAATCAATAGATCACTTAATATTACTAGAAGTGATGATTTAGTAAATGTTTTTGATGATCAACCTAGATTATTATTTGGCCCTGAAGTAAATGGAAAACCAGGAAGTGGAGGGACTCCTTCATTCTATGTGAGTTTGAACATACATGATAAAATACTTCATAATGCCATGCTTGACTCTGGGGCATCTCACAATATAATTCCCAAGGCTGTAATGGAGAAATTAAACCTAGATATCACCAGACCATACAAAGATCTCTTTTATTTTGATTCAAATCAGGTGAGATTTTTAGGGTTAATCAAATATTTGTGTGTTTCATTGGTTCAATACCCTGCAAAAACAATTTTGATGGATATAGTAGTAGCAGATATTCCTCCAAAATATGGTATGCTATTGTCCAGATCTTGGGGTGCAAAGCTTGGAGGATCTCTTCAATTGGACATGTCATATGCTACTATTTCAGTGTTCGGCCAACCTAAGAGACTTTACAGAGAAACTTTAATGAAATATGTGGTCAGTAGTAAGGAGAAACCTGAAAATTTCCCCATCTACTCAGTACACTCTGATATGGATTCATTTATTCTTTATAATGTTTAATCTGATCCTCCCACTGAATTAGAAGTGTTAGCAACAGAACCAAAAGAAATTGCAAATCAAGAATCTAATGTTCAAATCCAGGAAATATCCGAGGAAAAAGAAACATCAGATACCCAAGAGAAACCAGAAGAAAGTAACAAACCAGATCTCACTGTTACGAAAGTTCCTGAAACTCCTGATACCAATTCTGAACATGAAATTCTTTGGCACTTAGAATTTGATGGTTCCGTTAATAAATTAGGAGCAGGAGCTGGAATTTGGATACACAACCTTGAAAATGATCATGCTGAAGGCCATGCTTACAGATTAAACTTTAAGTGCACTAATAATATGGCAGAATATGAAGCTCTTTTGCTAGGAATTAAACTTGTCAAAAGATTAGGGGCAATTAGAGTATTTGTCATAGGATATTCTGATTTAATCATTCAACAGATTAAAGGTCACTTTTTGACAAACAATCCCAGACTGAGAGAATATAGAGGAACAATTGTAGAGATTCTCAATACTTTTCTACAGACTCAGCTTGCTAAAATCCAAAGAAAACAAAATTTGCATGCTCATAGTCTTGCAATGTTTGCTAGTACTTGTAAATTACCATTCGAACCTAACCATCAGTTTACAGCTGAGATTAGACACAGACCAGCTATACCTGACAATCTTAAGAATTGGCAAGTGTTTGCAAATGACAATCAGATTAACAATTTTCTGACTCTAGAGAATGAATTTTCTAACAGTAACATAGATGAAGATACAATCATTGAATCTGATCAAATAAATGAACAAGAAACAAACATTTCAGAAGAGAGTGAAATTCAAATGCTTCATCCAACCAAGTTCACCAAAAAAGAAATGCAGGACCTTAAACAAATGGAGGTTGATGAGATTATAGAAGAAGAATCTGAGATCATTAATTTGAAAGATAATAATTTGCCTAAAGGATTAACTCCTCTAGAAGATCTTTTCGATTCTAACGATATTCCAAAGAAACCTAAATTGGAACCTTTGAAAGATGATATTGAGGAATATAATTTGGGAACTGAAGAAAATCCTAAAATAATAAATTTATCTAAATCTTTGCCTCCTGATCAAAAATTAAAATATGTAGAACTAATAAGAGAATTCCAGGATGTCTTTGCCTGGAGTTATGAAGACTTGAAATCATATTACACCTCTATAATTCAGCATACAATACCTCTAAAATAAAATCAAAAACCATTTAAACAGAAACTCAGAAGAATCAACCCTATACTGCTGCCTTTAATTGAAAAAGAAATCAGACGAATGTATGAAGCAGGGATAATTGCTCCTATTAGATTTTTAGAGTGGGTGTCTAACTTAGTCCCTACTAGGAAGAAAACTAGAGAGATAAGATTATGTGTTGATTTAAGAAATGTAAATAAGGTTTCTTTGAAGGATAATTATCCTTTGCCCAGAATGGATCACATTTTACAAAGGGTGGTAGGTGCTTCAAGGATTTCTCTTTTAGATGGGTTTTCAGGATACAACCAAATTCTGGTTCTTCCTGATGACCAGGAAAAAAAAACTTTTACAACACCATGGGGTACATTCAAGTACGTTAAAATGCCATTCAAACTTAAAAATGCCGGAGCAACCTTCCAAAGAGCAATGGACATTGCATTTTCAAATTAAATTCATGACTTTCTTGTTATATCTTTGGATGATTTAACTATTTTTTCTAAATTAGATCAGCAGCATTTGGACCATCTCAGACAAGTATTCATAAAATGCAGAAAGTATGGTAGCTCTTTGAATCCAAAGAAGTCCTTGTTTGGTCTTGAAGAAGGTAAAATCCTGGGCCATATCATCTCTAAAGATGGTATTAGAATTGATCCTGCCAGAATAGAAGGTATACTGCAGATACCTCATCCTAGAAATGTCAAAGAACTTCAAGCTTTCATAGGAAAAATCAAATTTTTGAGAAGATTCATATCTAGCTTAGCTGAACTAATTAGATTTCTTACTAACATGTTAAGAAAGGATTCAAGTATTAAATGGACAGTAGAAGCCAAACAAGCGTTTGAAGAAATTAAAATGGCTTTGACCAGAACACCATTTCTTACCAGTCCACAATTTGATAGAGACTTCATAATATTTTTGTTTGCATCAGAACATACTATAGCAGCTGTTTTATTACAAAAGGATGATCAAGGATGTGAAAAACCTATAGCCTTTTTTAGTAAAGCACTAAGAGATGCATCATTAAAATACAACATCATGGAAAAACAAGCTTTTGCACTTGTAAAAGCCATTAAAGATTTTAGAATCTACATATTGTATTCCCATGTGATAGCATATGTACCAAATGCTGTTGTCAAAGACATCTTAACTCAATATGGAATTGAGGGAAAAAGAGGTAAGTGGATTGCTACCATATTAGAATATGATATTGAAATAAAACCTACAAAGCTGATAAAGGGACAGGGATTGGCTCAAATCATGACAGAAAAAAATTGCCAAGCCTTGGATATTAATGAACTAGATGACGAACAGGAGATGGCGACTCCACAAATCAGCCAGGCCTTCTTCGATTCACCATGGTATGTTGATATAATTTATGTATTGTTAAACCTGCAAGCTCCTCCAGGGTTATCCAGAACAAAGAAGAGGTTTTTAAAGATGACATCTTTAAAGTTTTTTATTTTAGATAATGTTCTCTTTTGGAAAAATCATGATGGTATTCTATTGAATTGTTTGTTAAAAGATGAAGCTGACAAGGCTCTCAATGAATTCCATGCAGGAGACCGTGGTGGACACCTTTATTGGAAATCAAATGCAGACAAGATCCTAAGAGCTGGATTTTATTGGCCAACCTTGTTCTCTGATGTAAAGAAATTTGTCATTGCTTGCCATAAATGTCAAATTTTTGAAGGCAAGAGAAAAACTATTACCTTTACCCCTGAAACCAATTTCCACTGAAAAACCTTTCCAACAATGGGGTCTGGATTTCATTGGAGAAATCCACCCTCCTTCTTCTGGCCAACACAAATGGATCCTCACCGCCACAGACTATTTTACTAAATGGATAGAAGCAATTCCTTCCAGACAAGCCAATGACACTGTGATCATAGGATTCCTAGAAACCAATATATTATCAAGATTTGGTCGTCCTGAGAAAATCATAAATGATAATGCTGTTGCCTTCAAATCTAAGAAGATGATAAGTTTCTGTAATAAATATCATATCACCTTAAGCCATTCCACAGCCTATTACCCTCAGGGTAATGGACTGGCTGAATCTTCCAACAAGAGTCTCATTAATATTATTAAGAAATTATTGGAGGAAAACAAGAAAAATTGGCACAAGAAACTTACAAATGCACTATGGGCAGATAGACTCACCACCAAAAAATCTATTGGAACTAGTCCTTATGAGTTAGTCTATGGTATTGAGGCTGTATTTCCTTCATCTTTAGGAGTTCTTGTAATGAAATTACTTCAAGAAGCTCAGGTTGAACCTAATGATATTCAAAGGAGAATAAATCAGACTATTAATTTGTAGCAAACCAGAGAGGAAGTATATCAAAGATCCCAAGTATTGCATGAGAAAATAAAGAATATATTTGCTAAAAGGACCAAGGCAGAAGATTTTCAAATTGGAAATAAAGTTTTGAGATGGGATTCCAGAAGAGAGGATAAGGGAAAACATGGGAAGTTTTACTTCCTGTAGAAAGGACCTTATATTATTCATGCTTTACAAGGAAACAATACATATTTTCTGAAAAACTTGGATGGTACAGAAACTGAAGAAGGACCAGTTAATGGTCAAATGTTGAAACATTACTTTGATCCTATTTATTAGGATAATTCTGATTTTTAACATGTACATACTATATCCTTTGTAATGTATCAGTTTTGAGTGGATGGTAACTTACTGGAGTTGAAGCCCGAGGAGAAGGCCCTAAGCTTCAGAAGTATTACTGCCATACATACAATAAAGAAACAAGCAGAAGAATATTCCATGGTTCAGTCAAAATCATTCTGAGGGCAACTGACCTGTTGTTCTTAACTTTTCACTAGGAAAAGCCATCCCTAAGTGGAGCCAGTGTTAGACTCCTATACCAATAGGTGTCATATATCATGATTGACTTGATGGGATATGTAATATGTTCATACCTTTCCTTGTTGAAAAGGTTTTCCATATTGTCAAAAAATAAAAAAATCAAAAAATTAAAAAAATGTAAAGAGGGTATACCCTAAAAGAAAAATCAAAGGGTGAAAAAAATAAAAATGGCCAAAAAAGTAAAAGAAAATGAACCCCACCAAAAGAAAGGCCAAGGAAAGTGTGCAAGTCTAAATGCCACTACTTTTTTCTCTTATGTAAATAAACAAATTGTGTGCAACTTGTATCTTATGCCACAATTTATGAACAGTCAAACAGTTTAAGCTTGGCTAGTTCATCTTTCAATTTTATGTTTTAGAGATAGAGAATAAAATCTGACCAAACTATTTAATCTTGGCAAATAAGTAGATACGTAGAGTAAATAAAAGGATCTCAACAGTTTAATTTGAGCCCTTGGATGTAATAAGGTTAGAATTAGATATATTTCTACATGTAAAAAGAAAAAGTGTGATAAGGGTTTCCCAGTCTAAGTGCACCCTAATAAAGAAGAAAAAATGGTAGATAGAAATGAACAGAATGAGTAGATGTTATGAAATTACATGTGATGGATAATGAATCTAGATGTGTTAAATCTTTACTTTCATCACAAGTGCGAAGGCAAAACACTACATTGGAAGAATTTCAAGCAAAGCGAAGTCAAAATTATTAACTTCCCTTCTCATCTTTCCATAAAAAATTTCACTAATTTCCCCTAAGTACTAAGGCATTTGAAAATTAGAGGGGCTCAAGGCATTTCCTTGACTTTTGGAGGAATGGGACCGTCGGCCCAATAATTGGAAAAGCCTAAGTACTTAAAATCATTCATCATGACATTCATTCACTTCTAAAAAATCTTTTCCTAAGTAAAATCCCATTTTACTTAGGAAAATTATGCAATATTTCATAAAATCCCTTCTCATTCAAGCATAAGTTAAATACATTAATGTAATGTTTTACACTTAGCGCTTTTTATTCATTTTCCATATTAATTTCTACTTTATTATTTAAATCCCTGCAAATTTCCCCTTTTCCCGTATTATTTTAATAATAAAATTCCCAAATAATATATATCCCGCCCCGTTGGTTGAAATATAACCTTAATATGTTGATTATTTAATCCAATCATAAACCCATATCCCTACCAAGTTTAAAATACGTTAATTAACCCTCACGGTTAATTAAAAACACTCCTCACCAATAGAATTGCCTGCGATGTGATTATGTCATAATAAATTTCATTGGGCTTGCCTTGTTATCTCTCCGCCATCTTCCCAACCCGACCGCCGTTCGATCGACCAATCTGAGATATACAGTTGACGTCCATATTGCTGCCCATCCACGTCCGAACGATAACGCGCGATGGCCAAGCGGTTTTCGGAACAGTTCCGCTCCACGTGTCGTGCATCGTATGGAATCGCTCTCCCTCTGCTGAAAACTGCTTCCCCAAAAGCTGTGCGATGGAAACCGCTTACCACCGGCCTCCCGTGACAAAGCCACCGTACTTGCTGACGTCATCCATTAAAAAAAAAAAAAAAAACCCGCCAACCTTTAACTTTGCAAATAAAACAAAAGAACCCGCGTCATTTTCACTATCTCGTGCAGTGAACAGTGTCCCATGCAACGAATTCCAAAATCAACTGTTGCAGATTGTCAATTGCCATCTTGCTGAGGAAAATTGCAGTCGAGTATTTCAGAATTCATCCGCCACAGTCAACACCTGTTTTCGTCACTATTTATTTCCCGGAAAACAGGTATTTACCCAAATTCCCGTCGAACTCTGTAAAATCCTGGTTTTTGTTTTAGTTCCACACGAAAAAACTAAAACAGGGCTTAAGACTGGTCTTCATTTCATTCCTCAAATCCCAAAACTACAATTTCATTCCCAAACCTATGATTGTGCCCGTTTTTCATCAAAACCCTAATTCATTTCTGAATCCGCAGGAACCAGAAATGGATATTCCCGTGGCTTTGAATGTCGCACCCCTAAATGCCCCTCATAGAGATTTAGACTATCTGCCTTTAGCAGATAGGGATTTCCAAATTAAAGACCTTGCCCTGTGAAACCATCTCTTGTTAAGAAACTTAATCGAGTTAAGCCATCTTTCTTTAATTCCATTAGCCCAATGGCCTAAATTACTCAATCTTACCCTCAGCTACAGAATTTCGTCACCCAAACTCAATCAAAATCCCTGGACTTTACAACTAGCCTAATATCTTTCAAAATAAAGCTAAATTTTAAAGAGAGAGCCCTCTCTGGGTACAGATTGGCTAGATTATGTACTTAAAAGTTGGTTTGTGGTTACCTCGGACCCCTTTCCTCTTCCCAACAACTTCAAGGAAAATCTGAATGATAACAACTTGGTCAAGGAAAATTTTAAATTTTTCTTAGTAAGCTTACCCTAAGGTCTAAACCCACTCACTTTCAAATCCCCTCATGTCATATCACTCATAGTTTTCTGACAGATTTCATTTCCCAAGGTTTTAGTACCGAAATGGTCGCAAGAAACCACAGTTTCATACCAAAATACACTGAGAAATTTCACTTTTCGCTATGAAACCGCTGATACTTTCGTAGCGAAAATTCCCAGATTTACACTAAACACGTTAAGAAAGTGAGGTTTCCTATCTGTCATGTCAAATTAGCTGTTAGGTGTCAAAAAATCATTGGGAAAGGGTAAGTTAGATACCATTCGAGTCAGTGAGGGTAAAGATCAAGGTACATAGTCAGGTCTGAAGTCATCATCACCATTTTAGGCATGTATGAGTCATCTTTGTGTTATGAGTGAATATCAAACTTCAAAATATTTCATAATTTAGTCATTTCTCATTCTTCATTCCTTCTTTGCGTGATATTGAGCTCTGGAGAGCCATTACATTGAGCCGTAGCTGTGGCTGGTGTTTTCAAAGGTTTACAAAGAAAACTATCAAGCGAGGTGGAGAAGACAATAAAGAAGCTATGGAACCAAAAAGAAAGGTAAATAAGGGTGGCCAATGTCTAAGATATGATCCATCAGATATGAATCTGATCAATGAAGACCCAACAAATATAGAAGTCTTCAGAAGGACAGGATGATGACAATTTTGTGAAAGACTACAAGGCTGCCATGTATAGGTTACTAAAGAATTTTCTCTAAATTTTAGTGGAACAACTACTAAAGTGGGGATGTTGAATCTCAAAATTACACCAGAGGTCATTGTAGCAGCAACAGGGATTCTAAGGGGACAAGAGAAGTGGTTCAAAGGGTTCAAATTTTCAACATGGAGCAGTGCAAGGAGTTTATCAAGCCAGAAAACAGTCAAATAGACCTTACTAATGCCATCCCAAGAAGCTGCATGAAGGATAACTACTCAAAGTTGCTGCTCATCATTGAGAAATATTTTACTTATGAAGGGAGATACCATAAAGTCTACTCTTACCATTTCAAGCTTCTCCTACACTTTGCTGGTAAGATATCTCTTGATCTGAATTTTTATTTACACAAAAGTCTAGCAAAAATGGCAGATAAGGTCCAAGCAAAATTTGAAGGAAGTGAAACTTCATTGTTTCATCATGGTTTAATACCACTGCTAGTTTTATATGAGCTCCAAAGACTAGGTAGAGACTGGTCTTCATTTTTGTTTGTTAGTGGTTTTGAGTTGGATACCCTTACTCCTATAAGAACTCATAAGCCTAGCAGTATCCCATCACCCTTAGTGGTAGAAAAAAGTGAACCAACAAGAGTAGAGCCAAGTGAACCAGTCATGATGGAAACTAAACAATTGCAGAGTTCGATACACCCAATGTCCCACCTGCAAAACAAAAATCAAAAGTGGTCAAACTTGCAAAACAAAAACAAGCTGAGAGTAAAAAAGCAAGCAAAAGGATGAAAAGGAGTCAAACAGTGGCTGTAGAAGACAGAACAATAGCTAAAGGAAATTTAGAGGACATACTACATGCCATTGATATAGAAGAGACCCCTATAGTCTAGGCTGAGGATGTAGAAGAGGGTGGACAGAAACTAAAGAAAGCCAAAACTGCAAAGAAACTAGAATTTGAAGGAGAGGATGCAGGTTTTATGTTCGAGGCAAGAAAGCCCATGACAAGGAATGATAGAAAATTTTTGGAGAGTAGCAAAGAAGTTCATCCAGCTACTGACACTATCAAGCCACCACAAGACATCATTGATCTTTCATCACCTGCAGAGAAAGATTCAGTTAGCAAGTCAAAGAAAGGAAAGGAGAAAGTAATGGAAAAAAACAGAGTTTGAACTCCTTGAAGAACAATTGAAGTTGGCCAAGCATGAAATTGCTGTTATGAAGAAAGAAGCAAGAAAACACAATGTTTAGAAGGTTCAGTTTGAAAAGATGAAAGAGGTTTGGGAAGAGCAGGTTGACAGTGTTTCCAAGACCCTAGATAATACACAAAATTTCATCAAATGGACCATGCCATTGAGGAAAGAGGTGAAACATGGCGGGAGAATGAAGTTGCATTTGAAATATACAAACAAAAAGTTGAAATATCAGGTTAAAGACCTCCGGGAATAGCTTGAACTAATCCATGAGGAGATGGAGAAAAAGGGCCTTAAAATGACAGTAGTTGAGGAGCCAATTGCTCAACCTGTCATCAATGAGGAAGAAACACCTCAAGACTCATAGTTTAAGCTGATTTATGATTTTAAAGGTTAATGGCATGTTGGAAACAAGGTTTTTATAGTTGGAAGACACATCTTTTAAGCTAGACAAAAATATGGAAATTTCATTGTTTTCAGCAGTTTCATAGCGTTCCTAGGCTTGAAGACCAGGAAAACGCTACGAAACTAATGTAGCTTCATTTTTCATTTTGAACCATTTTGAGAAGCTTCTAAAGGAGGAATATGATATTATAGAGGTTTCAAGACACAAGGAATACAGTGCAGAAGGAAAGAATTAGAAAAGTTGATGGCAAAAGGCATTTTGTAACGCTACGAAACTGTCATACTTTCGTAGCATACTGTTTTGATGCTTTATGAGCAGGTTTTTGTGTAGTTATGGATAGGTGGATAATTTCAAAGGGTCAAAGGACTATGTTAACAGCTATCCAAGACTTGAATACTAAGAGATGAAGACAAATCATCAGCCAAACCATGCGTTGAAGATAAAGACCATTTTCCTTAAAAATAGGGTTTGTTTCCAAATTTGGAGGAGACTAATTAAGATGTCATGTAGTGATGAGTTCCATTACAGCCTATTCGAACATGTGAAGGAATATTTGTCAAAGAGGTAACTTTTTTTAGGAGATAAGGTTGTTAATGTAATAATGAACAGTTTGAGTCCTATTAGGAAAAGGTATGTCAAGTAGAATAACTGTCATTTTATCATTAAAGTAGATGTTTTATTGTTATGCAAGGTGTCATTAGGGAAATTTTGATGAATCCATCTAGGAGGCAGATCATCTCATCATGTAACAAGTCTATTAAATGGAATATATTTGAATTTGTCAAGGGTTGGAGATTTTTTGGCAAGACTGCAACTTTATGTAAATTGATTGTTTTCAGTAATATAAAGACTTGTTTATTAACCAACCTGAGATTCTGATTGAGTTTTTAGTACGTATCTTATCTATATTCTCTATGTGTACCATTTGCAGCAGTTTTCATCTTTAATACTCAGAATTCATTCATGTAATGCTCTGACTTCCTTTATAGATGAATTGATTGTGTTATTTCCTGTTTCATGTGTGTTTACTTTATCTAAAAACTCTTACCTGCCTCAGCTTCCATGTCAATTGAACTTCCTACTAAATCACTGAAATTGTTGACTCCATAAGCCCAATGTTTGCAGAATGATACTATTTTCAACCTATACACATCACAAGCAAGTTTTTTTCCAAGTAGAGTTAGCCATCTAAATTTATCTTTATCAAATATCATTAACCCTTTGAGAGAGCCCCCTCAGACTGAAGAGGCTAAGCTTTAGTTACAAGTTGTTCTGAAACAGTTACATGAAGTTTTCTGATTAAGCAGCCTATCAAGAGTAATTTTGTGATAACAGTGACGAAGAGCATTAAACCAAGGACTGTCCTCGACAGGCCAAGGTGAGTAGATTTATCAAAGGCACCCAAGGCACTCCGGCCGTTCTTAAGGAACCTTTCCCATTGCAACAAACCCAGTTGGTGGAGTAACCTCCATCCTCTGCCCCATTTGGCTCTCAATTTTTCATGATGAATAGTCCTGCATCCATTTCTATTGCTACTCGATCGAAATATTATATCAAACCGTGTAAGACAACAGGGAGGGAAATGGCTAATGGTCCTCCTCCCCCACCTGCTTCTGGCCCTCTTCAGATTGAAAGGCCCAGTACTGAGCCCGTTATATGACCACCTTCTAAAGGTGTACTCCACAAGTCTTCCTACAATCCTAACGCCCGTGCCGCTCAACATTATAGTATTGTTGAGGATATGGCTCAGGCGCCATCTGCTATGTAGGGATTGGAAGTAATTCAAAGTTGTTTGTCAAAATGAGAGGCTTTGTTATCTACCATTGGTGGGGTTGATCCCACTGATTCAAGCCTTATCACTTTCAAATTGGAAATTTCGTCCCATGTATCCCTCACCAGCTTGCATTGATCATCCAAGTTGGGATAAATGGAAAGAATATCCATTGAGCGGTCATGGACGAGGGTGTGTCTACATGTGTCATGTCATTTTATTGCTAGAAAGACATTGGTTCTACAACCCTCAATTCATCTCCAAATGCTTTAGAAGCTTTTGATGGAAGGGAATCTCACCCTCTCGGTGTTCTTTCTTTTTTACCATTACGTTAGAAGGGAAAACAGTCAACGTCGAGGTTGAAGTCATTGATGCCAAGCTCAATTATAATCTTCTCCTTGGTCGCAGTGTGTGAAACCAGAGATTCTGGGTTTGATCCCCAGTGGAGTCACCAAATTGTTGTGCAGGTAAATCCCCTCTGTGAATAGAGGCGATCCCTCTATCCCTAGGGTGGGTCTAGTATCAAGGGGACATGCTAATCCTTCAGATTCCTATTTTATGAATGAAACTAAGTTGGGATAGATTGCCTACCTTTGTTCTAACACTCTTGTTGTAGCTGTGGCAACAGTCTCCTGATATTTTTCTTAACACATCGCGGTCTCCAGTGGTAATACTCAGGTGCCTCCACAAAGATCTGAGAACAATGACAGCATACGAAAACACACTTGCATTCATAACTATTTAATTGGTCAAGAATAATTAAACGCATTACATAAGATTAAACATATCAAACGCAAAACGGTAACCAAAAGATTAAATCATGTATTAATAAGGGGAGAGAAGAAGTTTACAACCAAATAAGCCTTGAAGTCATAGCCTCCTTCAGCGAGTCCAGTCAAACGCATCTCAAGTATTCGTCCGGGAATTGGACTTGGTGAGGAAATAAGACTATACTCTCTCTCGACAATGGATTCCTGTCTGCTCTATCTCGCACCAGCTATAGTAAGGACTATTTAATTAGCTAAAAATAAGTGAGAGGTATGTATTTATAGGAGAGGAGGAGGTGGTTTGGGATCCCTCATATGGTGGAAGGGAGGCCTTATCCTTTGGAAATTTTCTCAAATGTAGGAAACAAGAGGCCAAAAGAAGGACTTCGATGTTATCAGTCAAAAAAACCATGATGACTCTGCTCACAAAGTGGTTGGGAATGGAAAATTTGCTTCTATTTTAAATTTTTTTCCAAAAACAGCTCGGCGCGGGCAGTCCACTGAGACAGAGCGCCAACGGGCGTGAGGCCCAGTGCTAATTTCTCTATGGGCACGAGGCCATATCTGCCTACTAGCGCTGACCCAAAATCATATGTACTCCACAAGCCTTCCTACAATCCTAATGCCCGTGCCGCTCAACATTACATTATTGTTGAGGATTTGGCTTAGGCGCCATCTGCTATGTTGGTGCGAGGCCCAGTGCTGATTTCTCTATGGGCACGAGGCCATAATTGCCTACCAGCACCGACCCAAAATGATATGTTTTTGAGAGCCTACTCTTGGAATGATCGACAAAGGAAATGTTCTTCACATGCTAAGGGATGCAATGACACTTTTTGCAAGGTATGAAAATACACACAAGTCACTGAAATGGTCCTCCAATGTGCGGGAAGGGGAGTGCAAGGACGGTGACAAAATTTTGTGTAACACAATGAGAGATTGACAAAATACAAAGCCATTGAGACCCATAGGTTATATACATTCATTAGGAGCTCAAATGGGGATGCTTATCTCTTTAGTCTTAAAAAATATTAGGATAACTATGTATTAATAATTAGTTATAGAAATCGGGTCTAGTATAAAGGCTTATAATAAGGACGTACATTGCATTGGTATAGGAATCCATAAAGGTAGCAACCATTTCACTCTTGGAGAGACAATGTTCCAAGAAGCATATGTTTACCATGATGTGAAACTTTAGCCTTTTAATAACTAAATAACATGAAAATACCTAAGAGAAGTAATGCTTAAATATGATAAAATAGTTAAAAAATTATTGGAACAAATAACCATGGAAGAAGCAAAAAAATAAAATGGTTCATATCAAACCTCCTTCCTAGAATTAGAAAAACCGTGAGAGCAACAAGGCGAATCACATACATGGAAGTTGTAAACAATAATCTGGATATGAAAAGGGAAATGGACATGGTCTCTACAAAATAAAATAAGAGAAATGAATAGATGCATAAGATAATAAATCAAATGGATGGCATAATTATGCAGCTCATGTAGACAACAAGTGATGAGGAGAACCAACACCAAAAGAAGTAAATAATTACAAACTTATTTGAAGAAAGTAAGGGAGGAAGAGAAAATGATTTCCCACTAAAGACACTTGTTAATGTTGAGTATGTAATATATACTTTTCATTACTAAACCCTTGCACAATTCCTATGCATTGGGAGTAATGGAAAGTTCAAATGGAGAGCGAAGCCCATGACTTGTTTTTGGGCATTTTTTTTTGTATTCAATTTTTTTTTATAGTTTTCAACACATGATGTTCTCTTTTGGTTGTTTTATGGTGCATCGTTTTTTAGTCCATGGGCTTTTAATTTCTATTAAGGAATTAAGGATAAATCATATGTGGGCCAATCGATTAGGGGTTTTGTATGTTGCAAGATCTTATGCATTGTATTGTAAATGATGAAGTTGATTGATGATAAAAAATTGATATTTGGCTCTAAACATTTTGTTGGTTTTCTTAGTAAAGGGTTTCCAAAATAAATCTCTGTGTATCTCGTGTGATTACAATTGTTTATTGTTTTTATTTATTTATAAATATCTGTGTATGAATTACTTACTGTAAATGTTTAAAACTTACAATTAAATTCAATTACTATGGGATACATAATATGGCTTACCATGTTTAGACCAATTGCCTTGAAAAGCCAATAAACAATAAAAAAGATATTAGGGAGATATATTAAGAAAATATTAAACATAATCAATCAAGTTTTTTTTTGTAACCGTAAATGAAATTTTTTGTATTGAAAAATTGCATAAGGCATGTAACAATATCTCAACATCAAAGAGCATAATGAGCCATATAGGTAGAGATTTTGGGTTTGAAATAGATCATAGTTTCCAAAATTAGGAATGTTTTTATCTATACAATTCAAAATTATCAAATGGTCTATAAGTATAAAGTTTCCATTAACTTCCTGATAAAAAACAAAACTTACATTTCATTAGGTACTTGTCTATTTATTGGATTATGTGTTAAATTTTCAGATTGTTCTATGTTGTATCAATTACTTTAGCCCAAATTAGTTCTTCATAAAAAATGCATCCAATTATTAGCACTGTAAATAATCATAAACAGTAACTAAAGATAGAAAAATACATGTAGTGACAAAGAAGACAATAGCACAACCATAAGAGAGAACATATTGGTCCAAGACCAAGGAAAAACCTCACTATGGGGGAAACCGTTTCAAATATTCTTCTTCAATAAATCATCAAAAAAAATTTTCATACAGATCAACATAAAATATGCAACAAAAAATATACATATCATACCCATACATTTGCATATCTTAAACATCATGAGCACAGATCAAATATATCACGAAAACAAAGTTATATCAAATGCCAATTCCTAGATTTGAATCCAGGATGTTGTCAAAGGCTGATTGCAAGCATATGCGACTGAGCGACTGATGTCTGAAGGAACTGCGCAAGCAACTGAAGATGACACAACTCATATCTGTTCATAAAAACCCTTAGTCATGACGTAAAGATATAGTTCCCGTGACTGAAGCTTACCTGGCCGCGAACTAGACACACTGTGCCCACAGCTTTGGTCCTGATCAGCTTGATCTAGCCCGAGAACCCTAGCCGCGACCTTAACACGCTCATACCACGGCTATGAAAGCGTAGCTACTACCTTGCCACACTATGCCCATGGCTCTGGCCCAAATTCTGCAATTCTGTGCACGCGTCTATGGCCCAGAAGCCCTCGTTTAGAGCGAGCCTCTCGCTTGCGATCCCAAACCTTGCACGAGCTTCTTCTGTCGAACCTGTGCGAACCAAAACATAAAAGACTATCCAGGACAAAGAGTGAAAGACTAAAATATCACGAGTGAATGTGTGAGAATGAGCTTGAGGTCGCTTCTATTTATAACTTTTATGAGGGACCGCTTTGGGCTTTGGCCAAATCCACATGTGTTGAGGCCGACCCATTAAATTTCATTAATAAATAAAATAATTCATAATTTAACTTCTGCTTAACCAATTGGGGAAATATATAGGTCGATTTTGTTCCTCTCAAAAAGAGGAATTCAATGAAATTATAATATCAACCATATGAGTTGTCTAAAGTGGAATTTTACTCTATTTGCAGAAATTAACACTCCCTCTAAACTAGGATTCCACTTGATAACCTCTACCCATAGATCATGGTGTCGTCACAACTCAACTCCATCTGCTAAAAATTTCATGGATCTAGAAGAAGAAGAATTAGGGAGAAATAGATTCCACCTGTACTGAGCAACATGATAATTCATCATACACATGAGCACATCTCCGACCCTGAAATCTCATCAGGGAGCCCATTCTCAATCCATAATCACAAAGGGGAGAAAATATCAACCTAATCCTGTTGCCTACCGATCTTCCCATCAATGACTCTCAACAATCATGTTGTATAACACATGCATCATAATTGACTTGGGTTGTACACCCCAAGTACACTCTCAACTCATTGGCCAAACGAGGAGCAGTATTCCCAACAAGCCTTGCTTGAGGGTATGATGCCAATTAGGGTATAATCTTCATAGACCGTATAGGGGAGAAACATCTCCGACCCTATGAAGATAGGGAAGCATAATCTCAACCCTGAGTAACAGACAGGGAAGTGCCCTATTTTTCAGAGATTCCTCAACCCCAAGAGTACTTTATCTCAACTCCTCACCCTGAGAGCTCAAGCAGGGTAGGAAGATTTTTCTTAGTGTCCTCGATCAGTGCTGCCCCTTATCGGGAGGGGCTACATCCATCAGTCTAAGTTGTTCTGTGAAAACTAAGAACTTTCCTTTCATTGGTGCCTTGGTGAGAATATTTGTTGTCTGCTTGTCAGTCAATATGTGGTGAATTCTAACAACTCCTCTCTGCACCATGTCACGAATAAAGTGATATCGAATCTCTATGTGCTTGGACTTGTCATGAAACACGATATTCTCTGCTAAAAGGATGTCACTCTTGTTGTCAAAATATATCACTGTGGTATCTAAGACTTGACCAAATATCTCACCAAAGAGCTTCCTTAACCACATAGCTTCGCAACTAGTCATGCCAGAAACAATGTATTCTTCTTCCTCGGTGCTCAATGATACCGAATTTTACTTCCTGCTCATCCAAGATATCATGGTGGAACCAAGACAGAAACATCAACCAGATGCACTCTTTATGTCAGAAACATTACCTGCCCAACCAACATCAATGTATCCATGAAGTTGAATATCTCTACCATAATATCTAAGACCAAGTGTGATCGATCCATGTAAGTATTTCAATACATGTTTGGCTGCAATATAATGCGCATGAAGGGCCTTAGTCATGAAATGAATCAATGTGTTAACTGCATAACATATACCTGGACAGGTGTTCACAAGGAGCATCAGAGCCCAATTAGTTGTCTGTACTTAGATGTGTTTTCCATATCAGGTATAGGTGTTTTCCACACAACTTATTGAAATTCATCTCCATCAGAGTAGTCATGGATTTGCACTCGGTCATGCCAAAACTTTCCATCATATTCACTACATACTTTCCTTGTGAGAGAAAGATATCGTTAGGCCTTTGCCAAACCTCAAGGCCCAAAAATTAGTGCATAAGACCAAGCTCTTTCATCTCGAATTCAGAGGCTATCTTACTCTTACATTTGATCATCAACGGTTCACTTCCTATTAAGAATAAATAGTCAACATATAGAACCAAAATCAATGGAATACCTTGGACAGCCTTAAAATAGAGGTTGGGATCAACATTTCTTCTTGTGAAACCCAGTTTCATTAGATAGTTGTCAATGTGTGCATACCAAGCTCGAGGATCTTGTTTCAAACCATACAATGCTTTCTTCAACTTGAAAACATGCATTTTGCGATCTTCCACTTCAGATCCCTGTGTTTTTTTGACATATACTTCTTCCTGTAACATGCCATGAAGGAAAGCGGTATTTACATCCATCTGATGAAGGGTCCATCCTTAACTAGCAGTAAGGGAAACTATCGAATGGATAGTTGTGTATCGAGCCACAAGAGAAAATATTTCATCATAATATTCTCCCTCTTTCTGAGAGAAACCTCGAGCTATGAACCTCGCTTTGTATTTATCAATGCTACCATTGATTCCATGTTTGATATTGAATATCCACTTCAAATTCACAACATACTTCCCATGCAGTCTCGCACAACATCCCATACATTATTTTTTGTAATAGATTCATATTCCTCAGCCATAGAATCCTTCCAAACTTGTTCTTTGAATGCTTCTTCGAATGAGGATGGTTCATCTTGAATCATAGTGCTCATGGAAGCTAAATATCCCTGATACCTGCAAGGTTACTTCCTTTCTATGAAGGATCTATGAATGGGAATGCTTCTTTCATTATCCTGTAGAGTGCACAAATCCAAAGTGTTATTTTATTTTGAGGATCACTTGGAGGTGGATCTAACTGATCCATAGGCTCCATGGGAATATCAATACCATTTGACACAGGCATAGAAGGACCATCTAGAATATCCCTGTCATCAACATCTTCCTTGGGAGGTGGAGGAAGGTATCTTTCTTTACAAAGTGTTGCATTTTCATTGAAAGTTATGTCCCTGCTAATTTCAACCTTCTTTTGACCAAGAATATATATTCTGTATCCTTTAGAGTTTTAACAATAACCCATAAACATACCTTTTCTCCCTGTAGCATCCAGTTTGTTTCTTTTTTCCTTCAACACATGAAAGAATGTGAGGCATCAAAATATACAAAGATGGCTAATGTCGAGTTTGTTAGATGAGAATATTTCTTTAGGAGTCTTGTTTCTTAATGCTTGACGAGGCACTCAATTTTTTACATATACAGTAGCTTGTGTGGCTTCATCCCACAAAAACTTTGGTATCTTTTGATCATGAAGCATGGCACAAGTAGCTTCCAATATAGACAAGTTCTTCCTTTCAGCTAAGCCATTCTAGTCATGTGTATAAGGAACATTAGTTTCCTTCTTGATCCCTTATTTCTTGGAGAATGATATGAATTTTTTTGACATATATTCTCCTCCATTGTCAGACCTTAAAACTTTGATTCATTTCCCTAATTTATTTTCGATCAAAGATTTGAATTCCTGGAATTTTTCAAAGGCTTCATCCTTTTGCTTAAGGAAGTTCAACCATGTATTTCTTGATAAATCATCGAAGAAGTTGACGTAGTAGAGATGACCACCAATATAATGCACAAACATCAAACCACATATATCTGAATGAATGAGATGGAGGATATCAATTGTCTTGTTCTTACTGGAAGGTAATGGTCCCATTGTTTTATTTACACTTGCGCAACCTGGACAAAATCCATCATGATGAGCTTGAACATCGGGAATACCTGAGACCGGTTTCTTCAGTTTTGGAAGATCATCATAGTGTATATGAGCTAGGCTGTGGTGCCACAATTTGCTTAGATGAATGGTGTTATGAACCAATGCTAGAAGTGGAAATCATGTGAATTTATAGAGTCCTTCAGATCTTAGACCTAATGTGGATGCATATCTCATATGTGAATCAAAGTGCCAAGTTAAGACCTTTGCATTGATGAAGGAAACCCTCATCCATTTATCTTATAATGCGGATATAGAAATCAAATTATTCATTAGACCTGGCGTATACAAAACATCATGCAGCAATATTGATTCCCCATAATTAACCTGAAACTTAATAGATCCAAATCATTTTACAGGATGAGTGGAGTTATGATGCAGCCATACAGCCGCAATACCCACATAATCTCAAATCATACATTACCCACGATTTACATTTTCCCTATGATGGGATCTGTCCTGAAACCGTTGCTGCAATAGTAGAATACCTCCTCGGATCTTAAAAAAAAAACCACTTTACAAATGGAAATATTATACACCCACCTCCCTTCAGTCCAACTTATTTCATAAGACCTGAAACCAGAATCCCTCATATTCTTTATCAACCTCGTTTTATAAAGGAAAAACCCAATTCCATGTTTTCTAATCATTGGATCAAACCTCTTTATATGACCACCACATGAACTAAGGCTTCCCACAAATCCTTATCTACAATCCTCAGTGTATATACTCCATCCACTTACACTTCACAAATATATATCGCAAATGCCAAAACGAATTGGGATTTCACAGATTCAAGGCTCATCGCAATATCGCAACTTTAGGCTTCATCGCAAATCAAATCCCAAACAATATCGCAAATTGCAGATTTTACGATTTCCTAAATCACAACTTATAAGGTGTTGCAGGTTGCAATTCCAAGGTTCATCAACTGATTGCGATATGCAATGACGATATCACATCACAACATCGCAACCCAAATCTCATCGCAATTATACATTTCGAAAATTTACATCTCCGTCGTTAACTGTTATACCATATCGCATGCGATGTGTGATATGCACGAAAACATGACACGTGGCTCCTCATAGCAGTCTCAAGGTCCTTTAACAATTTCGCATCTCTGAATGTGATATGGCTTCCTGGCCGTCCATATTCCACTATAATCCTATGATGTGATCTTGACCATTCACCTTCCACTTAATTTCCGCGATAGGATATTAACCATCCATCGATCTCACTTCAGATCTGAAATATAATCTCAATCTTCCATTCTCCAGCTTCACCCTTGCGATATAATCTCCACCATCCATTCACCCTTCACAATTTCTTTCTAAAACCTCTGGAACTTTGGGGAAAAACATAGTTCTGCCTTCAGAAAATATATTTGTTTTTCCTCTCGTCCACAGTAATACCACTGCAATTGCCGCCAAACGGATCCATCTGCTATTTCAATAAGGAAATATCGACTCATATGCACCTGCACACGGATTTCTAAGAAAAATTCTAAACACCGGTTCCATAAACGAAATCTTTAGAAATTTCATTAATATCACTCAACACAGAGAAATATCTTAACTAAGAAAATTCACAATTTAATGCATTTTATACTCTGTCAATGACTCAATCAGAAATGAATTGCAAATTCATCCTTGAATAGGTAGAGACGAACCTTCCAAAACAAAATTGTTCACATAACACAGATATCAAAACTCCATCTCATCACTCTCACTGCACACTACACTTTTAATTAATATAACAGAGTATATTTACAAAGGCTAACAACTATACTCGAAAGACTATTAACTCCTGCCTCATAAGGCCCAAACTATTAACCTTGGGCCAACCCCTTTATGTTTCAAAATGCTTACCAATATATACAAAAAAGGAATCATGAACCAATTTCAGTTCAATTCTAACAATATCTAAATATTTCCTAAGGCTTCTCCCAATTCCATTCTTTGCTCAACCAAAATCCTATATTAAACCTCTTGGGTTGAAGCCTTTGAAAAATTCCAGGAATTCAAAGATTTGATCGAAAGAATTCAAGGCTCCATTCTTTACTCAACCAAAATCCTATATTAGACATCATTCAGAACAAAGTCAACAAGTCAAGAAGAGATGGAAGGATATGAAAGATAGTATAAAGAAAATGGTTTGGAAACCGAAGAGGATGTTGGTGATAGGGTCAGAAGTCAAAATATACTGTCAGGTACAAGACAATGGAGCTAGTGGAGAATACATGAAGTTGAAATTCAATTCTGTTGAGATGATGACAAGACAACAACACATAGAGGTACATAAATTTATGTTTCTTGAAGAGATGCTTATGTTTAATATTAGTATCAAAACACTATGCAGTGGAGATGCTCATGAAAACAGAGCAAAAGGACATCCACAATACAAGGTTTGGCACCCAAGAGAAGGAGATAATGCAAAAAATACACATGCAATTGGAAAAGGTCAGACAACGAGTTGGAAGATGAAGTTTGATGAAGTTTACAAGAAAGGAAGTTGGAAGACTCATGACCAAGAGTCCACGAATTATTTCAACCTGGGGGCTTTGATACTTGATGCAGCAAGGACGCATATTTTCTCAATATGTGGACTTGTGGGTTATGGGCCCACATAAATTTTCCACAACGCATGGCGGATCGCAATACTCCGAACCAAGACAATGTCACAATATCACATATTTCATCTTTAGCCTCATTGCGCGTCACACATTTTAGCTCACCGCAAATCGTCCCATCGCAATATCGTAGCTTTAACCATATCACAATGTTTGCAATTTCGCAAATCATAGCGAATACCTTATCACATGTTGTAAGATTTAGCCCATAGAAATTTCAAGGTTCATTCACCCAATTGCGATATGCAATGAAAATATTTAGACTACACGTGGCTCCTCTTATCATATGCGATATGTGATCGCATCGCATCGCAAACCACACTTCTTACCACATCACAACTTACAACATATAACTTGCGATAACTTAGCAATAAACATAAAAATCGCCGATAGTGATGTGTGCTAACAATCTTATGGCTGGATGCGATGTAATCTGGATCGTCCATTCTCTCGCTGTCATTCCTGCAACTTGATCACGACCGTCCATTCCACTTGCACACTGCTTTGTATCTATCGATAGAACCATGTCTTAATAAACCCATATTCTACCATACTTTGATCTATAATGAAAATAATAGGTATATATAATGAACTCAGAATTAAATAACACACACAAATACTACAAAATCCAGATTATTCCTGGATACATAAAAACACATGAATTCCATTATTATCTCGAGCTCGAATTACAGTTTAAGGCCACTATGGGCCTGAATCACAAATTCACCCTTTGGTTACATTGTGTTGCCTCTCATACATCACAATATTCGCATTACAAAGAAATTACAAAACGAGTGGATCATCTAAGATCCACGATTTTCTCCCACAATCTCTTAACTAATCCCTGAGATCACTCTATTTTAATTACATGGCAGATTTAAAAACTAGTCATATCTTCTAGATGCACCAATTCCACCTTTGAGATAATTTTTTTATCATTTTAACTAAATTTTATGGAAATTAGCCCCTTTTCAAATCGTTGTCTGCATCTCTCCTTCTACAGCTTTGAATTTCAATTTTAATTAAGGGTGGCCCGATGCTCCTGCATAAGACTCCCGAGGTACACAAATTTTATGACCTCCTGGTCATATTTCTTTTTCATCTCTGTAATAAGTCTGATACTTGCTATCAGTACCAAGTCCTCTTCTTGGTATCCTTTTCTTTCTCTTAGCAATTATACCCACACTTTCTATGGAATTGCCTTCGTGATATTTCCATAATAGCACTCATAAGTTGCAACAAAACCTCTGCAGTAGCAAGCCTCCTCCTTGCTACATGATACCTCACCAAGATTCTCTCCTCTGAGCTCAGTCTTTCGCCATTTCTATGGTTCTCTCCTCTAGAACCATATGGGCACTCCTTGCTCTAGGTTGTTGCAAATCTTCTCACCTTCCTTTGCTCAGCAACCTGCACAAAATATAAAGACCACACGCTTACCAATTTTCAACATATTTGTACCTCCTTCCTTTGTACACAAAATATTCTTCTGCTCAGATACCACTTGATGCAGCAAGGCTGCATATTTTCTCAATACACGAACTTGTGGGTTATGGGCCCACATAAATTTTCCACAACGCACGGTGGATTATGATACTCCGAACCAAGACAATGTTGCAATATCACAGATTTAAACTTTAGCCTCATCATGCATCATAAATTTTAGCTCATCACAAATCGGCCCATCGCAATATCACAGTTTTAACCATATCATAATGTTTGTGATTTTTCGATTTCACAAATCGTAGCGAATACCTTATTGCATGTCGCAAGATTTAGCTCATAGCAATTTCAAGGTTAATTCACCTGATTGTGATATACGATGAAAATCTTCAGATGACACGTGACTCCTCTTATCATATGTGATATGTGATCGCATCGCATCACATCGCAAACCCCACATCTTATCGCATCACAAATTACACCATATAACTTGCGATAACTTAGAAATAAACATAAAAATCGCCGATAGCGATGTGCGCTAACAATATTATGGCCGGATGCGATGTGATATGGATCGTCCATTCTCTCGATGTCATTTCTTCACTTGATCACGACCGTCCATTTGTTGGCTTGAGGGGTCCTGACCTAGGTTCGGTGTGCAAGGTTTTCCAACAAACCCCCATCCTACTGGCCCTTTTGGCAGTGACCTACTTGCGCAGGTCACAGTCTCACCCGAAGTAGTATGGGTGGGTGCTGGAACCAGGTTTCCGCACCCTGAGAAAGGAAGGGTAAGGCAAGCAGGGTTGCGTTATGTTCAAATTACCTTGTCTCTGCGCAGGGTTAACTATGTATCCAATTTCATCCACGTGCACTAGATCTACAATTATATGCTTTTCATAACATAACCACAACATTATATAACCCGAACAGAACAGATCTAGATTTACTTCAATATACAGACTTTCGCAGCAAGATATAACCAGAGCATAATAGATCCAATCATTCAATACACAGACCTTCGCAGCGCAAGACAGAAAATTCATAACACAGTAATTACCATCAATTCATTCAATAGTACTCACAGATTTAGATCTAATAATCCAGCATCTTCATTCATTCATCAACCTTTCCTTACAATTCCCTTCCCAACCTGTGCACACAACATCCGGGTCCGCACACAACTGGACTAGGATCTTCGCGCACAAAACCAGCAGGAGTCTGTTCCCCCAAAACCCCAACAGATCTCTTACACAACAGATCGCATCAATAGCTCATCAAATCCTACCTCTTACAATCTGAAATGCCTCTCTATTTATAACAATCTAGCTTTAACATTCCTATGGTCCGCAACCCATGGTTTTCAGACCCCTAGTTTACCCTTTAACCCATTACAATGTGTTTGGGGCTTTGACTCGCCCCAAAACCCCTGCGCTATACTAAATATACTAAAAAATAACCCAAAATGGACCAGTTTCGTAGCTTGTTAGGAGACCCCGTTCTAACAGTCCCCCAACACAATCTTGTGACTCGTCCCGAGTCACTGCATCGTTGCGACCCCCTGATTCATAGCCCGGTATGGTTTGAGTCGACCTCCATTGACAAATCCAAGGAGGAGGTCACCGCGCAGTGTAGCTAACTGGACTGCTCCACCATTCGTAACCTTATGAACTATGTAGGGACCAAGCCAGTGTTGCCGAAATTTGCTAGGATGTTTGGAAAATTGGCTGTCGTATAACAAGACAAGATCACCAGCGACAAATGTCTTCTGGCGAATGTGTCGATCATGCCAGGCTTTATCTCTAGCTTTTTGTACCTGTTGTTGAAACTGAGCAATAAACCGATCTTCTTCTAATGCTACCAGTTGTGCCAGGTGTTCTTCTATGATATCAAAGTTTGCCATATTTGTGAATGCCGCAATGCGTAGGCTAGGAACAACGTATTATATGGGAATAATGGCCTCCTTGCCATAGACCATTCGAAAAGGTGTCCTACTGATCAGCTTTTTGCAAGTCGTTCGGTAAGCCCATAGGACCGAGGAGATGCGAATATCCCAATCACTACGATCGACATTACAAACCTTAGTTAATGCCTGCTCCAAAATTTTGTTGAAAGCTTAAACCACCCCATTAGCTTGAGGATGGTAGGGCGTACTCTTGGCATGGTGGATCCAGAATTCGTCGTTCAAATCTTGAATCGTTTGGTTAAAAAAATGCGTACCTCTGTCGCTCATTAGGATTTTTGGGCAGCCAAACCTGGTCAGAATCTGCTCAAAGATGAAGTGCGTAGCAGTATCAGCGGTACAATCCTTCACAGCCTATGCCTCGGCCCATCGTGTGACGTAGTCAGTGGCAGTGATAATATAACGCGTGTCTGTTTTCTTGCCTGGTGGATTAATGGGTCCTATAAAGTCAATGGCCCATTTATCAAAAGCCTGTAGGTCCATTTGGAGCTGTAACGACATATCATCGCATCGTGAGGGGTGGCCAGTTCGTTGGCAGGTATCACACGTTCTACAATAGGTGTAAGAATCCTGATGTAGGGTAGGCCACCACAAGCCAGCCCTCAAAATATTTTGTGCTGTAGCCCTGCCTGCGTAGTGGCCACCAGCGACTCCCTCATGGGCTTCTGCGAGGACGGTGGGTTGTTCATGTTCTAATACGTATCTGTAGAGTATTTCATCTGCGCCTAACTTCTATAGCTGTCTTGTGATGATAGTAAAGTCTGCCGCTCGGGTAACCAACTCCTTCTTTTGTTGCACCGAATACGTAGCAGGGGCCATACCCGTAGTAAGGAACTCAATGATATCAACAAAGTGGTCATCCACCATTTTAATGGTAAACAACGGTGCATCAGGTAAGCCTTCGTCCAAGTTATTGGGTTCTTCCCCAGTATCAATACGAGACAGATGATCCGGGCTTGCATTCAATCTTCCCGACTTCACGATGATCTCAAAATCATATTCTTGAAACAGTAACAACCAGCGTCAAATATTCCCCCCCAACACAGGCTTGTTGACCAGGTATTTCAAAGCCGAATGGTCTGTAAACATCTTAAAGTGTCCTCCCAGCAGATAGTGTTGTTATTTTTGTAGCGAATATACCATAGCCAGTCCTTCATGTTCAATGGTAGAGTAATTTTGTTAAGCTCCTGAGAGTTTTTGACTGGCAAAGGCAACCGAATGATCAATATCCCCTTCGCCAGGCTTCGTGAGGACCGCACCCAAGGCAATTCCTGACGCATCAACATGTACATGGAATTATTTTGACCAGTGAGGGAATATCAGTATGGGTGTAGAAATCATCTTCTCCTTGAGCAGTTCAAAGCTCTTTTGACATTCATCATTCCAAAAAAAAAAGAGACATCTTTCTTTAGCAGCTGTTCCATGGGTGCTGTGATCAGGGCGTATCCTTGAATAAATTTCCTGTAGTAGCCTGTGTGACCGAGAATGGAGTGCAGCTATTTCTACGTGGTAGGGGCTGCCAGGTTGATAATTACAATGATCTTCACAGGATCAACCATCAGACCCTGCCGACAGACTATATGACCCAGCAAGATTCCAAACGGTACGCAGAAGACGCACTTCTTGACATTCAGGGAGATCTGGTGCTTGCGACACACATCCAACATTAAACGCAGGTTTGAGACATGATATTTTACTAAGACAAACACCGTCCAGTCATCAAAGTAAACCTCCAGAAACTTATGGATAAATTCCTTGAACACGGTCACTACAACCCTTGAAAAGATAGCAGGTGCGTTCTTAAGACCGAAGGGCATGAACATGTACTGGAAGGCCCCATTCAGTGGCAAAGGTGGTCTTACTGCAATCCTCTGGTGCAATTCTGATATGATGGTATCCTGAGAATCCATCTGTGAAGGAATATGCCTCTTGGCCACCCACGCTATCCAAGATTTCATCAGAGAAGGGAGTAGGGAAGGAGTCGTGAACGCAAGCATCGTTCATTTTTCGGAGGTCCACACAGATACAGATTTCTCCTTTTATTTTTTTCTCCTGAACGACCATCGGGCTGATCCAATCCGACTGTTCAACTGGTTCAATGATACCCGTGGTTAGAATTTTGTCCAGCTCTTCTTTGACCTTTTTTTTATACTTAGGATTCAACCGGTAGGGCCGCTTCTTGATGGGCCGTGCCTCTGGTTTTAGAGTGATGTGCATAATGCCAAGGTCCCCCGTGATTCCCTTGAGCTTAGAAAACTTTGTAGGGAATAAATCCTGGTCCTCCGTGAGTAGCTCAGCGACTTTGACCACAGTGCCTTCATCCCAGTAGTCCCCGATTTTTTCCAGTTTAGGGTGTTCTTCTGTCCCAATATTAACCTCGCATAGTTGGAGAGGTTGCGTTACATCGAAATTCAAGAGAGATGGTCCGATAACAGTACGTTCCCCTTCAGATTCTAGAACAGAGATATTCCGCGGGTTATCTTCTTCTTCATTAATCGCCAAGCTCTGGCAGTTGATTATGTCTTGCATCTAGGCCTCCCATGTTAGAACGGCTGGCGGGGTGTGTGGGTGAGGCTTCTTAAAGACGAACGCATCAAGGTCTTGCAGGGCTTCGTCAAGTGTTTCTATTCCCCCAATGAGTCTGAATGTTTCGAGGAAGTCCTATTTTAGTATCTCCCAATGGTGGGTCTGCTGATGTAATTCGACATCTAAGTACCAAGTAGTGGGGATAGGGCCCAAGGTATGTATAAAAAAATGGATCCACTCGTCTGGGGTTCGGTCGGCCCACTTGGTTTTCCATAGACGCAGATGCGCCCGGGGATCTCTAGGCCCCAGGAATATCCTTGTGCACACATCGACAGGGGGCGCGAATTGCAGTACCATCCTATCCCGACATGTCTCCCAGTCCGAAATTGCTTTCTAGTGGGTATCCCACCATCGGGCAGGTGTGTCACGTAGCGCCATATTAAGCACCCAGAGTCGTTTATCCTTGGGCACCCTAGCTTCTAATGTTCTTACGAAGTCCTGGACAGTACAAGACTCATCAAAGTGGGGAAGGTCCCTTACCTCTGAAGTGATGTAGTAGAGAGTCCTTGCAACCCGAGGACATCGTAGGGTTGAAGCATTGTGTAGCCGGGTCTACCACATATCCAGTTCTTCCTTTGGATCAGAAAATTATTCCCTGTTCTTTTCTCTGTTGAATACCCCACCTATTGCAGGATCATCCTGGTCCTCGTCCCGTGTTGTCATCTTGTAGATGTAATCGAGCTCTTCTTCCTAATATGCTGGTTCGTTATACCGTGCACCCTCAGCGGGATCTAGTGGTACTATTACACGTGTCCCATTCTTCTCAAACACCATGCTGCATTTTTTTAGATTAATAACACCTCCTATGTCGATAGCCCAATATATCCCCAGGGGCACAGGGTAGGGGTCCGTATCTTCCACAATTTCTATGACCTCAAAGTCAGCCAGGACCTTTACTCCCACGACATCAACCATAACCCTTGGAAATCGTCCCAGAGGATGATCTTCTGTTGATTTTCCATTCGCAGCTGGATGGTGGACTAGTCTAATTTAGGTTCCGCCATTCGTTGCCAGGTTTGTTTTGGTAAGACATTCGCATCAGATCCAAGATCAAGAATAACATGATCTATCTCATAGTCACCAATCTGTGCAATCAAGCGAATCTCTCTCCGGTGCGCCTTTTATAGCTGTGTAATTTGTGTAATTCCTTAACTTCAGTCATCATGCTGGACTGAGCTGCGCAGTCCTGCAGTAATACTTGAAGACTTTCTCCCGCCTGCGGGCTGCGTAGGAGCTTCAAGCATGCCTTTAAAAAGGTTTCAACTTCTTCTTCTGGCAGCTGCGCAGGGGCTCCCAGTGATTCCTACTCTCTAGGAACTGGTTCCTTCTGAACAACAAGATCCCCTCTTGCTTTTTGGGTGACCATGGTTCCTTAGATCCATTTGAATCTCTGTATATTTCACGTGGGAGTAGACTGTTTGTCCTTCATCTTTGTTAGCAAAATCGGGCAGTCTTCGATTTCATGGTACAGCTGTCAGCAATATTTACAAGTCTGCATAGTGGGATTTGAGAAGTCCTAGGCGAAGTGCCCCACCTCTCCACAGTTGTAGCAGATCAGTTGGCCCCGTCCTCGTCCAGCACTTCCTCCCCGCCCTCCCCTGCTCCATGCAGGGGAGCTACCAAAGCTCGCAGGGGATCTTGGAGAGGTCGGATCGGATTGTACCATATAGAGGGTTCCCCAATCTACTAGTAAGTCATATGTGTGGCAATTCTGCTCGTTGTGTCCTATAGACCGGCAGAACCTTCACCATTGTTGCTCCAATTCACCTCTATTTATCCATGGACACTGGGTTGTATCATGCAGTCCCGCCACCCGGCAATCCTCGCACCAAAGTTTCGTGCTTACCCCCTTCCCTCGTTCCATCCGCAAGCTCTGTGTTTCCATGTGCATGGCCCCAAGATGCTCCTGAATTTGCTGCACTCCTTCCCTTGTGTCATCCTTAGGTGCAGCTTCAAGTTTCATGGCAGCTTCCAAGGCTTTTTCTTGTGATTCAAACGTCTGATGGCCCATGGTCGTACGCAAGTGAGGTAGGAGCATAGCGATGAACCACTCTGTGTGTTGTTTGTCGTCGTACTTGAACTCGCCTTCCCAAATTTCTTTCTTTAACCACTGATCAACCTCCCAGACCGACTCAGATGCTCCCTGCTTGAAGTCTTTTACTTCTGATACCAGTTGGGAATAGGATTTCGATTTCCGAAATTGCTGTTTTAGGGCATCCTTAATATTTTGAAGTGTTGCGCTCCCGTTTTGAGATATATACCGCATATATCAGTCCAGTGCCCCTTCCTCAAAAGCCAAGGATAGCTGCGCTCTTTTTACAGTATCGCTTACCACCCCTTGCGCCGTCCATACCGAATCAGCCATGAACCAAAATCGCTCTAGGTCCTCATCGACTGCTCCTTTAAAGGTAGGTAATTTTAAGTGCGTTGCCATGGGCTCCTTCAGTTTACTTTCCTGAGGCCCTAGCGTCAGGGCAGCTGATGGATTCCGTGTAGGTCTTGACAGACTAGGGGTAGAGTGATCTTCCTCTCGCCAGTTCCTATAGTTCTCACCGTTCCGCACTGTACCCTGGCTTATTCAGCCCTACGCTAGATCTCTGATGCCGCTACCCGATCCCGTTTCTTAGATATCTTTTTGTCTCGGCAACGGAACCATTTTTTGGCTTGAGGGGTCCTGACCCAGGTTCAGTGTGCAAGGTTTGCCAAAAAACCCCTATACTACTGGCCCTTTCGACAGTGACCTGCTTGCGCAGGTCATAGTCTCACCCGAAGTAGTATGGGTGGGTGCTGGAACCAGGTTTCTGCACCGTGAGAAAGGAAGGGTAAGGAAAGTAGGGTTGTGTTCTGTTCAGATTACCTTGTCTCTGCCTAGGGTTAACTATGTATCCAATTGCATCCACGTGCACTAGATTTACAATTATATGCTTTTCATAACATCAACACAACATTACATAACCCGAACAGAACATATCTGGATTTAATTCAATATACAGACTTTCACAGCAAGATATAACCAGAGCAGAATAGATCCAATCATTCAATACACAGACCTTCATAGCGCAAGACAGAAAATGCATAACACAATAATTACCAGTAATTCATTCAATAGTACTCACAGATTCAGATCTAATAATCCAGCATATTCATTCATTCATCAACCTTTCCTTACAATTCCCTTCCCAACCTGTGCACACTGTAGCAGGGTCCACACACAACTGGACTAGGATCTCTGCGCACACAGCCAGCAGGAGTTCGTTCCCCAAAAACCCCATAAAATTTCTTACACAACAGATCACATCAATATCTCATCAAATCCTACCTCTTACAATCCGAAATGCCTCTCTATTTATAACAATCTAGCTTTAAAATTCCTATGGTTCGCAACCCATGGTTTTCGGACCCCTAGTTTACCCTTTAACCCATTACAATGCGTTCGGGGCTTTGACCTGCCCCAAAACCCCTGCGCTATACTAAATATAATAAAAAAATAACCCAAAATGGACCAGTGTCGTAGCTTGTTAGGAGACCCCGTTCCAACACCATTCCACTTGCACACTGCTTTGTATCTATCGATAGAACCATGTCTTAATAAACCCGTGTTCTGCCATACTTTGATCTATAATGAAAATAATACGTATATATAATGAAATCGAAATTAAATAACACACACAGATACCAAAAAATCCAGATTATTCCTAGATACATAAAAACACACGAATTCCATTATTATCTTGAGCTCGAATTACAGGCTAAGGCCACTATGGGCCTGAATCACAAATTTGGCCTGAGGTTACATTTTGCTACCTCTCATACAACACAATCTTCGCATTATAAATAAATTACAAAATGAGTGGATCATATAAGATCCACGATTTCCTCCCACAATTGCTTAACTAATCCCTGAGATCACTCTATTTTAATTACATGGCAAATTTGAAAAACTAATCATATCTTCTAGATGCCTCGATTCCACCTTTGAGATAATTTTTTTTATCATTTTAACCATTTTTTTGGAAATTATACCCTTTTCAAATCGTTGTCTGTGTCTCTCCTTCCGCAGCTTTGAATTTCAATTTTAATTAAGGGTGGTCCGATGCTCCTGCATCAAGTTATCTCCAAGAACGATTTTCAGTTTAGTTTCCCTCTCTACCGGATTAGATAGGACTTCTTTATATCTAGATAAGTGATGAGTGGCCCCATTGTCAACCAACCAACTATCCCACGAATCTGGTGGAGAAGAACTAGTAATTGAAAAAATGAGAATAGATTAAGATTTATTCACAACATTACTTTCATGCCTGGGAGCCCTTGAATTCTTTTGAGAAGGGTGTTCTTGTTCATTGTCACTTGAAGAATATTTTCTCCTTTCATATCTTCTGTCGCGGTTTCTCCTTTGATTGTCTCTTCTTATTTTATCATTGTTGTTTCTTTTGGTGTTGTATCATGGCTTCTTTCTCTTCTTGGGATTATCACGTGCATAATGACCTTTCTTGTGGCAGTTATAGCATTCAATATGGGATAATGATCTATCATTCCTTCCTTTTGAGCTTTAAGGAGGAGATCTTATAGAAGAGACTCCTTTTTACCTATTCCTTTTGTTATGGGCAATATATGCCTCATGCTCTTCCTCTTCATGCTTCTAAATTCTACCTCTTGCTATCTTGATTCTTCTTTAGTAAGCTTTCCAACAATTTCATCAAATGACGGGAGACCATTGCTATTGCTGATTGTAGTAATGAATGTTTCCCAAATAGGAGGGATACATATGAGAGTCACGACAACCAACTCTCTATCAGGCACATTCTATCCAACCCTCTGCAGTTGATCTCTAAGATCCTCATACTGTATGACTGAACAATTTCACCTTTGTTTATCTTCATTTCCTTGATTTGATCTTTCAACGTGATAATATCATTCATATTTATGATTTAATACATGCCGACTATCTTGTCATTCATGTCTTTGGAATTTATTAAATTCCCAACATATGCAAGTAAATTATCTTGTAACGATCAACTATAATTTTCTTTTCTTTGGACACGCCTTTCTTGTATCTATTCTTGATAAAAGAAAAGGCATTTTATAGAGGCTCGAGAATCCTTCCTTGAATATATTCCAACACATCGTTGTTGTCATCTATGATCTCCAACCTCACTTTCCATGCAACAAATTTTAATGGATCACCCAATTTCTCATGCTCCTTGAAGGTAGAGGAAGACATATTGACTTTGGCAAGTAGATTTTCTTACTAATAAAGAGGGATTCATTTCATGTCTTCTTTTGGGCTTGTCCTTCACCTTAGCTCTGATACCATGTTAATTTTTCAGATTTTTCTATGTTGTATCAATTACTTTAACCCAAATTACTTCTTCATAAACATTACATCCAATTATTAACACTGTAAATAATAAAAATCTGTAACTGAAGATAGAACAATACATGCAGTGACAAAAAAGACAATATCAAAACCATAAGAGATATCAAATTGGTCCAAGACCAAGGGAAAACCCACTATGGGGGAAACCCTTTCAAATCTTCTTCTTCAATAGATTGTCATAAGAAAATTTCAGTAGAGAGTACAATGATCCCAATACATATGCAACGAAAAATATACAGATCAGATCTATAGATATGTAGATCTACAACATCAAGAGCAAAAATCCAATAAATCACTCAAACCAAGTGATATCAACTACCAATTCCTAGATTTGAATCCATGATGTTGTCAAAGACTGATCGCAAGCATCTATGACTGAGCAACTAATGTTTGAAGGAACTGCGCAAGCAACTGAAAATGAACCAACTCATATCTGATAAAAAAACCCTTAACCGTGACCTCAAGATGTGCCCGCAACTGAAGCTTCCCTGGCCGTGACATAGACACACTGTGCCTGCGACTCTGGTCCTGATTAGCCCGATCTAGCCCAGGAACCCTAGCTGTGACCTTAACATGCTCAGCCTACGGTTATGGAAGATCAGTTGCTACCATGCCATGCTATACCCATGACTCTAGCCTGAATTCTGCAGTTTTGTGCCCACAACTATGGCCTAGAAGCCCTATTTCAGAGTGAGCCTCTCACCTATGATCCTGAACCTTGCGGGAGCTTCTTTTGTCGAACCTGTGTGAACCAAAATAGAAAATACGATCCAAGACAAAGAGTGCGAGACGAAAATATCATGAGTGAATGTGTGAGAATGAGATTGAGGTCGCTTCTATTTATAGCTTTTATGAGAGACCGCTTGGGGCTTTGTCCAAATCATGTGTTGAGCTTGACCCATTCCATTCCATTAATAAACAAAATAATTCATAATTTAACTTCTCGTTAACCGATTGGGGCGATCTATAGGTCAATTTTTGTCCTCTCAAAAAGAGAAATCTAATGAAACTGTAATCTTGGCCATATGAGTTGTCCAAAGTGGAATTTGAATCTAGTTGAAAAAATTAAAATTATTTTGTTGATAATTTCTTCTTGTCCTTTTGGCCATTCTCTTCCTCTACTTGCATGTTGAGGTTTAAGGGATCAAATGAACCTCCTCATAGCCAGTCGATTACTACTCTTTTTTTCACCTTTGGAAAGATCCCTTATGCTTTTGGGCATGATGAAATTCAAGTTCCTTTAGAATCAAACATTTATTTTTGTTGTTATTAACCACCGAGTCCCTTTTTGATAATTTAACTCCATGATTTTCCAACAAGTAAGCATGATCTGTGTTGTTATGTCTTAGAATACAGAAGGATTCAAATTATTCAAATTGTGAAGCAAGCCTTTAATTCTGACAAGGAGAGTCTTCAATTTAAAATTATCACGAGAGGATCCCTTTTGTAAATAAGATACGAGGAGAGAAGAGTCCCCTATTACAATTAAATTGGTGTCTTTGAATGATAGTGCTTGGAGTATGCATTGATAAAGGCTATACGGTTTTGCTTGATTGTTTGAGGTTGAATTCAAACCACAAGAATAATTTTACTTTTCCTTTCAAGGTGATATACTACACCCCCTGCTCCTACCACCTTGTTTATGGTGCTAGATACCACCAATATACAAGAAGTCTCCCCGATGTGAAGTCCAAATTAGACACCACACCATTTGGAGTAGGAACCCCATCCGGTGTATTGGCCCGTCCACCATAACACAAAGGTTCGTCTTGGTTTCAATGGATAACATAATAAATTATACACATATACCTTGAATAAGAAAGTAAGATAACATTATGAAGCACCAATTGCAGGATGTAAAATGAAACCTTCACGAGGGGATACAAAAAGTGACTCTCTAAGAGGAAAGTAATAATACTATCCAAAAAGAGGCATACAAAATCATGGATATATTCATTAGAGAAATAGTTCACACAATGATATTAAAGAGAATACAACACACATTCAACAAGATAAGTACCGAAGCCACCAAAATTGTTCAATTTTTCCAGTATATATGAACAAAACATATACCGTAAACATCCAGGGAATAGTCCTAAAAAATTTGCGATACATGCATGAAAATGTGTTGGCTCATAGAGCTTTAGTTGTAAGGTGAAATATCCAAGTACATAAATTACAATGGTGAACACAAGTTCCAATAACAGAACATTAAGTCACTTCTTGCTTCTCCAAAGAATATTTTTTATCTCCCATGCCAAGTAGAGAAGCCAAGAATAGCTCTCTAAAGCTTAAGCCTCCAAAATCCCTTTGCTCGAGTTATGAGGTTTATTTTATAAAAAGAGGAATGGCCTTTCATATCATCATGACTCTTGGATTACCCCATGACTCTTGGACACCTAGTGCGTCCTTTTGAATTCTAAAAAAATCTTGAACTTATAAATGACTTTTGTGTTTATTTCTGGTGGCATCTGATGTGCTCTAAGTCTCAAATTTTGCAGGGAGGCTTATGCACACGATTTCCAAAGAACTCAAAATCGTTTTGATAAATTCCACCCTTATTGTGTTTTATGAAAATAATTAATTATTTTTAATGGGACCCCAATTCTAAACTTAGGAAATTAAAATAATTAAAGTGTATTAATAAAGTGCTGTGTGAATCTTCTAGAAAAATACAAGGATCAAGTCAAGTTAATCTCAGCCGTTGATTAATGCTTTAATCTCGGCCTTTGAAGTCTCAATGAGAGGATTAGAAGAATGAATTGATGGGGCATTAGGAAAATACATTGGGCAGATACTCACTTACCCAAGAAGATCGATTTTATCACTGGCTGAAGTTCGGCAAGAGAAAATCAAATTAGAGGGAGAGTTGCAGGTTGGAGAGAGAGGGCATCAACAAGAGTTGATAGTACATGATCAGACCTAAGGAAGCAAAACAAAGGAGGGAAAATGCAGAGGCAGTGCCATAGTGGCAGTAACAACATGTAGGTTGCGAGTCTAGGATTGCGCAGAGGCTGACGTAGTGAGACACAGAGAAGCTACATGACCTTTCTAGGGTTATAATTTCACTGTGGTGCGAGTGAGAAAATTGTTTGTAAATTTCTCATAGATATTCCTTTTCTATTCTGTTGGTTATTTTTTTACAAGAGATGTTGCTGAATAATAATAAAGAAACCCTCATCTGCTGCACCAATTTTCCCACATTGGGTTTTCCGTGGACAATTGTCCAAAAACAACTGTTTTAATGTGTTTATAATTGTGCTAGTATTTTTCCTATTAATTTCCGTAGAATTTTTATTGTGAAGACTGCAATGTATTTTATTTCGATATTTACCATAGCACAGGATAAATAATTTTTTCAGTTAAACAAATAGAAGAAATCTAATCAATTGATGTAGTAGGATTCCAGATAGTGGAATTTTCACATGGTATCAGAGAAACAAATCTAGAAGAGCCAAGTTGAACAGAAGAGGGAGATCAGGAGACTACATAGGAAATGAATCGGATTCCCTAAAGGATTGTGTATTCTAATGAATCATGGAAAATATCTTCGTGAGTGAGTCGACAGAGAGAAATATTTATGGATCAAAATTTTCCAGTGATAGAGGAAGTTGCGCAACAAGTTCAACGCAAATCAATATTCAGGAGGGACAACATTTTTGGTGACCACAAAAGCATTAGAAATCGAAGGAAAAATAACATAGATAAGTATGGAAAATTTATTTGTCTCTGAATTATCTTCTAGATTGGAAGAAGACTTCGCATGGTTTTCAAGTTCAACATCTACAGTGTTTGGTACATTGATAGTAGGGCTTAAACTCACATGATTGGAGTACGAGAATATTTCTTGAGCTTTCAGGAAGAGCAGATGGAGTTCTAGATCACTATGGGAAACAAAACAAAATGCACTCCAGCAGGGAGAGGCACCATAGCGCTTCAGATGAAGGCAAGAAATGGCATAAAAAACACTAATGTGCTGCATGTGCTAGGGCTAGGAATGAATATGATTTCATTGAAAAGAAGGTATACGTCAAACATACGAGCTGGAAGAAGAAGAGGCAAATTGGATCTCCAAGCAATAGACTATACAGATTGCAGCTCGAGTCTCCAATGACATTATTAGGAATAAATCTTGATGGCGAAAGAAATCTAAATGAACTATGGCATAGGCGAATGGGACACTGTCACTGGAGTACTAGTCCTAAGTACGAAGCATGATGACGTATGCAGAGGATGCATACTGTTAGACTCCTATACCAATAGGTGTCATTTTTCATGATTGTCTTGATTGAACTATGGAATATGTTCAAACCTTTTTCTTGAGCAAAGGTGTTCCATATTCTTGAAAAACCAAAAAATCAAAAAAATTTAAAAAATGTAAGGAGGGTATACCCTAAAAGAAAGATCAAATGGTAAGAAAAATAAATTGGTCAAGAAAATGAAAGAAATGAACCCCAAGAAAAAAATAGACCAAGGAAAGTGTGCAAATCCAAATGCCACTACTATTTCATTTTTGTAATAAAGCAATTGTGTGCAGCTTGTCAAACTTTTGCCACAATTTATGAAGAGTCAAATTGTTTAAACTTGACTCATTCATGTTTCAATTTCATGTTGTAGAATAGAGAATAAATATCTGACCAAACAGTTTAATCTTGGCAGATAAGTAGATAGGTAGAGTTAATAAAAGGTGCTCAACAATTTAATCTGAGCCCTTGGATGTAATAAGTTGAGAATTAGATAGAATTGCCATGTAAAAGAAAAGAAAATTGATAAGGGTTTGCCAGTCTAAGTGCACCCTAATAAATAAGAGAAAATGGTAGTGTAAAGTAGATAGGGTAGGTAGATGGTGTTGCAAAGTTTCATGTGATGAATGATGCTGCTAAATGTGTTTAATCCTTTACTTTCATCACAAGTATTGAAGCAGAAAATACATTGGAAAATTCACAAAAAACAAAGTCAAAATCATTAACTTCCCACATCACTTTATCCCTAAGAGTTTTACTAATTTCCCCAAAGTGATAAGGTATTTGAAGATTAAAGGGGCTCAAGGCATTTCCTTGACTTTTGGAGGGACCGGACCCTCGACCTAATAATTGAAAATCCCCTAGTACTTGAAGTTATCCATCATTGCACTCATTCACTTTTAATATTTTCCTAAGTAAAATCCCATTTTACTTAGGAAAATCATGTAATATTTCATAAAATCCCCTCAAAATTACTTACTGTTCTGAATCTAAGTGTTGAAATTGAAAGGATACAATTTACTTCAGAAATCTCCACTTTCCTAGTTGTGTAAAGTATTTTGAGTTTCCTTGTCCCTTTGTCATATTAACATTTAACTTTACATATTAAATCCTTATACAAATCACCTTTCCTTATATGTATAACTCCTCCTATACAATATCCCCAAAACCCTCTTATTATAGATTTCTAGCCAAAGTATTTAATTCCATATATTTGAAATAAAAACCCTCATTATAATGCCCTTTGGTTAGAAATATATCTTTATAATCTATCCCCGCCCCTATGGATAATAAATTAAATTAATTTATTACCATATAATAACAATATTGAAAAGGTTTTAAACATATGTTTTATGTTTTAAACGGAAAAAACAAATAAAACCAAAGCCCACCGCAACCCCAACTCTCATTAAACCACGAGATTAATTAATCACCCAGATTAATTAATAACCAATCCCTCAGCCAATAAGACGCCGCCCGGAATAGTTAAATTAACATTAATTACTTTGGGCCCGCGTGTTAAATCCCCCACCATCATTATCGTCATATCACCCGTCCGATCGCCCATTCCCGGATCAACGGCCCGCTGTAATTCCGCTAGCCATCCATCGTCCGATCGTTAGCACGCGGGATCACGGTGGTTTCGAAACAGTGCACCCGCCACGTGTTGATATCCGAATGGAATCGCTCCCATTCCACAAAATACCGCCAACTCCCGAAAGCGGTGCGGAATTTACCGCTTACCGCCCGACCTCGGTGACGTGTCCTCCCGTACACTGATGACGTCATTTTCGAAAACAATAAAAAATTCCCATTGACTTTGCAAATAAAACAAGATTCCGCGTATTTTCTATCATTCTGTCTATTGAAAGCGATTGCGCCCTCCACACTGAAAATTTGAAAATCGATTGTTAAACTGCCATTAACAGAATTTACTGAAGACCCCCATCATTCCAGTATTCAAGCGTCCATCCGTCATCCATCAGTACCTGTTAAACATGGTTTTCCTTCAGAAAACAGGTATTTACCCTAGAAACTCCCTCTGAACTCTGTAAAAACTTGGTTTTCATTTTTCTTTCGTTGAAACAGGTTCAGAATTGATTGATTAGTCTACTCCTCAAATCCCGAAACCACAATTACATTCCCAAACCTGTTTTGTGCCCATTTTTTCATTGAAAACCGAAATTTCCATTTCTGAATCCGCAAGAACTAGGAATGGAGATTCCCATGGCTCTGAATGTCGCACCCTTGGATGCCCCTCATTAAGATTTAGATTATCTTCCTTTAACAGTTAAAGAGTATCAGTGGTTAAAGTGTATCAGGTAAAAGTCAGGGTGAAAGTTAAAATGAAGTTACAGAGCAGTCAAAGGTAAACAGTAAAAGTAAATAAAAAAGGCAGTAAAATGGTAAAAAGGAAATGAAAATACTTTCACCAACATTGAAGTTTGTCTAAAGTGAAAGTAAAATAGTCAAAAGAACAAAAAAGTGAAAAGATGAAAAACACAACAAGAAGGAATATTTTTGCAGAAATTCCATGTTTAAGTCATAGTTTTGCAGAACCTATTGTGATCAATCCAAGATGAATTTTGCAAAACTGAAGGAGGTTTATGTTCTTAAGAGGACCATCTACAAAAACCTCTCTCTTTTTCTTAACAGCTATTATGGTTTTGGAAATATTAAACAATGTTGGAAAGCACTTTTGCAGAAAATTCCAGTTTAAGTCATCATTTTGCAGAGAGGATTGTGGCCAATCCAAAATACTTCATACAAAAATGAAGGAGATCTTTGTTCCTAAGAGATCCATATACAAAAACCTATCTCAGTTTTTGCACAATGATTTTATAATGAGAGATACATGCGCATCTTTACAGACCATTTTTCAGACTCTGTAAAGCTCTGTTTTACACATATTTTTTACAGAGACTATTATGCACAGCTGGAGAGGAATTTTAGGAAAGTGAAAGAGGTTTATCTCACCAATATATTTATCTACAATAACCTCTTTAAATTTTTACATATATATTACGGATTGAAAAATATAAAGGTATCATTGGACCCCAAATTTGCAGAATTGTTGGAGCAGAATTGCACAAAGAAAGGAAGCAGTTAGTGACTTGGATGCCTCATCATCAACTAAGAGTTGGATAAAATTCGAATTATCCTCTTTGTCATCACCTATCCATACAAAATAGTGCCAAATAGATGAATTAGTTTGAGTGTCATTTACTTAAATTCTATTTATGTAAAATAGTTGGAGAGATTTGTGAACTAATCTTGATATTTTTTCAAGATATTTTAGTTTAGAATTTGTATAAATACTTCACTCTTGGAAGTATTTTGGGGGAATTCTACTACTTGGCTGTGACATTGATGTTTTTGGAATAAAAGTGCTTTGGAGAAATTTACTTGTGGCTTGCTGGATGATACTTTGAAGCTCAGGACTTTTTGCAGGATTCATGTGTCGGACTCTAGTTCAATAAGTCTTTCTATCCTATGTTTTAAGTTTTATATCTATTTATATTATCATTGTGTCCATTTATGAATAATTGACATAAAAGAATAAACCAGAATTTACTTGATTGTAATCTGATTTCAGTTGTGATTATTCTTAATGTTTTCTTCTAAATTGGTTATAAGCAACGAATTCTTAATTGCTCTTGCTTCGCTAATTTAAACATTTTGATTACTATAGTAAAGAATTCTTCACTGCTCTTTATTTTTAATCATTTAATTTCTTTCTTTTGGACATGTTGAAAGATTCTTAACTGCCTTTCATCCCTTCAAACCCATTCCATCCACTTTAAATTCTAAAAATTGTTCTCTGTTTGGCTATCTTGCCCTGCAAAGCCATCTTGTGTGTAGAATAGAAATCCAGTAAAGCCATCCTTTGACTCCATAGCCCAATGGACTGAAAATATTCAACCTTGCCCTTAGTTGGCGAATTCCACCATTTTCAAACAAACTTTTGGATTTATAACTAGCCTAAAACTTTCTAAGAACAAAGATAAATCATAAAGAGAGAGCCCTCTCTGGATGCAGATTGGCTAGATTCTGCATCTGAAGGTTGGTTTGTGGTTACCTCGGGTATACTTTCCTTTCCCACAACTTCAAGGAAAACCTGAGTGATAACATAGTGGCGACCATACTGGGGATCTGAATCATTTTATTGATACTATTGTTTGATTTATAAGCTATAGACAGAGTCTGAAGATCAGCCAGGTAGCCTTTGTAATGCTTTTGCTCTGCAACTGCATAGTAAACAAATGCTGCTTCAGTCTATCTCTGGTTTAGCTTATAAACTGAACTTTGGATTCAAAACATTCAATCAGACTCTCTAGTTCAATAAATCTTTGAGAAAATTTTAATTAAAAATCTTAAATTTCTTAAAGAAAACATAGAAGTTGTTTTGAAAATTCATAAAAAAATAAAATAATCATAAAATATTCAAAATTTGGTTTCCTGAAGAACTAACTTTTTCTTCAGAATTGTTTTACAGGTTTAGATCTGATCTATGATGGTGGACAGGGATCAGACACACAAAGGTTAAAATCATCCACTTGGCGACTCCCAATCAATTTCAGAATCAAGACTCCACTGGAGGAATGAACCTCAAAGGACAATATGGAAAGATCAGGCTTTCAACTTGGATCTTAATCCAAGACATTATGTTCTTTCTCATTAAGAAATTTTTTCAATGTATATTTTATTTTATAGAAGATCTTAGATTAGTTTTTAGTTATTTTCCTTTGAATTTTTTAAGTAATAATTCTCCTAATCTCTTTGAGCAGCTTTCTTATGAATCTAATGATGATCATTTTCCAATTAAGAAGCCTCAAATAATCAAGACTGATCTTACAATCCCTGTACATATCCCTGTACCATATAAAGTTCCGGATAGATATAAGCCCCTTATTTTACCTCCTATACTCCATGATTTTCCTAAAAAATACTACAAGTATCTTCCTAGATTTGATGGAGAGAATGGTATCACTACCCAAAAACATATTCAAGGTTTTGAGAATTATTTGGATTTATTTGAGATTGATGAAGATGATGTTAAAATCAGACTTTTTGCTCTTTCTTTGCAAAATAGAATAAAGAGTTGGTTCAAGAATCTGCCTAATGCTAGCATCTCAAATTTCCAACAGTTTATCAAAATTTTCCTTGATAGATGGATAATAAAAGTTAATCATTTTGTGATCATGGAAGAATATAATCAATTAAAAATACATTCAAATGAAAAGATACAACAATTTTCTGACAGATTTAATCAAGTTTATTATTCAATGCCAGAAAATATTAGACCTCCTCATGATTCAGCTCTCTTGCATTATCCAAGTGCCTTTGATTCAGAAATAGAATTTCGGTTAAGAGAAAGAGATCCAAAAACACTTGTACAGATGCAAAATATTGCGGTTGATGTGGAAGTTAATCTCCAAATCAAACAGGAAAAGTTGAAAGTAGAAGAAGAGGAAAGGAAAAACATTGCAGAGGTAAAACTCAACCTTTTGGTAAGAAAACTAGGTGAAATAACACAGGATATCACTATGAAAGAAGAATTTTTTATTCAAAATCACCATGAAGAAATAGAAGAGGTTGATAGCCATGAACAAATTCCTCTTAATTCAAATTATCATAAATCAGAAAATGAATTTAAAAATCAATATGAGGAAGAGGAATCTGTTGTTCTAATGTGTATGTTTGATGACATTCCTTATTTTGATGATTTGCCTAAGTATGATCATTATGATGATAGTTATGTTCTCCAAAGTCAAGCTAACTTTACGGAGATATCAGAAGCTAGTTTGGAAGATGAAGAAATGCAGTTTTAGCAGATTGAAGACAGTGATCAGCCAATACAGATCAGCCATGAGAGTGAAGAAGGAAGAGCAGAAAATGTGGAAATAAGTGAAGATTCTTTACCTCTTTGTTATGCTTCATTTCAGTTCATTAGAGAAAACTATCATGCCATCAATAATCAGCAATCCTTAGGAATTGTGATTGACAACAAAGAAGATAATGAAACTATTGATCAAGATTTTTCAGTTTCACAATTGCAGTTATCAGTTCCTATTGAAATAAATGATCAAATGACACAAGAAAGTTCCATACCACTATTTTTTGAACCATTTCAGCTTTTAAAGGAAATGTGGTATAACATATTTAAAGAAAATAATGGGAAACTTGTTGAAGTTTATGAAGTCCCATGGAATTTTATATGTCATAGGTTCCAACAATTTTCCCAAGATTTTCAGGATCCAATAGCAGATATGTTGAATATTGAAGGCATTCAAAGCATTCCTCTATTAACTCACTATGATTTTCATAATCAAGATGATAAAGGATTCAACACTCAAACATTACAATCAGTAGGAATATCATCACAAATCTTATCTGAAAGTTTACAGGGAGATAAAGATGAAAATAGCATTTCATATTCATGGTATGGAGGCCATCCAGAACAGATGTACAGTTGTTCAGATCAATTAAACATCAGTGTATATATTTTGGAAGATCCTTTTGTACAGTTTCTAGAGTTAACAAAGGAAATCAAGTGTTTCCTTATCCTCTCATTTGTTGACAAGTTTCTAATAGGTTGCAGAAGTACAATTTTGATAATCAACAAGAAAATGCAAAAAAATCTATCAAAGTACATAATGCTTGAATGGTTGCATTGGCTATTTCATTTTACCTAACTAGCAGTTGAACAGTAGATTGAGTAGGTAGATGAGTGCTAATAAGCTCATAATTTTGAGCATTTTTTTAGTTTTTCAATTTTCAGCTAGTTTTTCATTAAGTTGGTTTGAAAATTTTTGTGTGTTGTTTTAGTTTTAGATCAGATTTCAGGTTGCAGAAAAAGGACTATATTCAATTCAAGATTTTCAACCACAACAAATTCATGTTTGGGATTGGAACAAGGCAGAAAATTCCTAACTGGGCAACAAAGTTTTAAGTTTTGAGTGGATAGTAACTTACTGGAGTTGAAGCCTGAAGTGAAGGCCCTAAGCTTTAGAAGTTTTACTATCATATATAAAATAAAGCTACCAGAAGAAGGAGATTACATGGTTTAGTTTGAAGATATTTTGAGGCAACTGACCTGCTGTTCTTGAATTTTCACAAGGAAAAGCCATCCCCAAGTGGAGCTAGTGTTAGACTCCTATACCAATAGGTGTCATTTTTCATGATTGTCTTGATTGAACTATGGAATATGTTCAAACCTTTTTCTTGAGCAAAGGTGTTCCATATTCTTGAAAAACCAAAAAATCAAAAAATTTAAAAAATGTAAAGAGGATATACCCTAAAAGAAAGATCAAAGGGTAAGAAAAATAATTTGGTCAAGAAAATGAAAGAAATGAACCCCAAGCAAAAAATAGACCAAGGAAAATGTGCAAATCCAAATGCCACTACTATTTCATTTTTGTAATAAAGCAATTGTGTGCAGCTTGTCAAACTTTTGCCACAATTTATGAAGAGTCAAACTGTTTAAACTTGACTCATTCATATTTCAATTTCATGTTGTAGAATAGAGAATAAATATCTGACCAAACAGTTTAATCTTGACAGATAAGTAGATAGGTAGAGTTAATAAAAGGTGCTCAACAGTTTAATTTGAGCCCTTGGATGTAATAAGTTGAGAATTAGATAGAATTTCCATGTAAAAGAAAAGAAAATTGATAAGGGTTTTCCAGTCTAAGTGCACCCTAATAAAGAAGAGAAAATGGTAGTGTAAAGTAGATAGGGTAGGTAGATGGTGTTGCAAAGTTTCATGTGATGAATGATGCTGCTAAATGTGTTTAATCCTTTACTTTCATCACAAGTACTGAAGCAGAAAATACATTGGAAAATTCACAAAAAGCAAAGTCAAAATAATTAACTTCCCACATCACTTTCTCCCTAAGAGTTTTACTAATTTCCCCAAAGTGCTAAGGAGTTTGAAGATTAAAGGGGCTCAAGGCATTTCCTTGACTTTTGGAGGGACCGGACCCTCGGCCTAATAATTGAAAAGCCCCTAGTACTTGAAGTTATCCATCATTGCACTCATTCATTTTTAATCTTTTCCTAAGTAAAATCCCATTTTACTTAGGAAAATCATGTAATATTTCATAAAATCCCCTCAAAATTACTTACTGTTCTGAATCTAAGTGTTGAAATTGAAAGGATACAATTTACTTCAGAAATCTCCACTTTCCTAGTTATGTAAAGTATTTTGAGTTTCCATTGTCCCTTTGTCATATTAACATTTAACTTTACATATTAAATCCTTATACAAATCACCTTTCCTTATATGTATAACTCCTCCTATACAATATCCCCAAAACCCTCTTATTATAGATTTCTAGCCAAAGTATTTAATTCCATATATTTGAAATAAAAACCCTCATTATAATGCCCTTTGGTTAGAAATATATCTTTATAATCTATCCCCGCCCCTATGGATAATAAATTACATTAATTTATTACCATATAATAACCATATTGAAAAGGTTTTAAACATATGTTTTATGTTTTAAACGGAAAAAACAAATAAAACCAAAGCCCACCGCAACCCCAACTCTCATTAAACCACGGGATTAATTAATCACCCGGATTAATTAATAACCAATCCCTCAGCCAATAAGACGCCGCCCGGAATAGTTAAATTAACATTAATTACTATGGGCCCGCGTGTTAAATCCCCCACCATCTTATCGTCATATCACCCGTCCGATCGCCCATTCCCGGATCAACGGCCCGCTGTAATTCCGCTAGCCATCCATCGTCCGATCGTTAGCACGCGGGATCACGGTGGTTTCGAAACAGTGCACCCGCCATGTGTTGATCTCCGAAAGGAATCGCTCCCATTGCACAAAATACCGCCAACTCCCGAAAGCGGTGTGGAATTTACCGCTTACCACCTGACCCCGGTGACGTGTCCTCCCGTACACTGATGACGACATTTTCGAAAACAATAAAAAATTCCCGTTGACTTTGCAAATAAAACAGGATTCCGCGTATTTTCTATCATTATGTCTGTTGAAAGTGATTGTGCCCTCCACACTGAAAATTTGAAAATCGATTGTTAAATTGCCATTAACAGAATTTACTGAAGACCCCCATCATTCCAGTATTCAAGCGTCCATCCGTCGTCCATCAGTACCTGTTAAACACGGTTTTCCTTCATAAAATAGGTATTTACCCTAGAAACTCCCTCTGAACTCTATAAAAACTTGGTTTTCATTTTTCTTTTGTTGAAACAGGTTCAAAATTGATTGATTAGTCTACTCCTCAAATCCTGAAACCACAATTACATTCCCAAACCTGTTTTGTGCCCATTTTTTCATTGAAAACCGAAATTTCCATTTCTGAATCCACAAGAACCAGGAATGGAGATTCTCGTGGCTCTGAATGTTGCACCCTTGGATGCCCCTCATTGAGATTTAGATTATATTCCTTTAACAGTTAAAGAGTATCAGTGGTTAAAGTGTATCAGGTAAAAGTCAGGGTGAAAGTTAAAATGAAGTTACAGAGCAGTCAAAGGTAAACAGTAAAAGTAAATACAAAAGGCAGTAAAATGGTAAAAATGAAATGAAAATACTTTCACCAACATTGAAGTTTGTCTAAAGTGAAAGTAAAATAGTCAAAAGAACAAAAAAGTGAAAAGATGAAAAACACAACAAGAAGGAATATTTTTGCAGAAATTGCATGTTTAAGTCATAGTTTTGCAGAAACTATTGTGATCAATCAAAGATGAATTTTGAAAAAATGAAGGAGGATTATGTTCTTAAGAGGACCATCTACAAAAACCTCTCTCTTTTTCTTAACAGCTATTATGGTTTTGGAAATATTAAACAATGTTGGAAAGCACTTTTGCAGAAAATTCCAGTTTAAGTCATCATTTTGCAGAGAGGATTGTGGCCAATAAAAAATACTTCATACAAAACTGAAGGAGGTATTTGTTCCTAAGAGATCCATATACAAAAACCTATCTCAGTTTTTGCACAGTGATTTTATAATGAGAGATACATGCGCATCTTTACAGGCCATTTTTCAGACTCTGTAAAGCTCTGTTTTACACATATTTTTTACAGAGACGATTATGCACAGCTGGAGAGAAATTTTAGGAAAGTGAAAGAGGTTTATCTCACCAACATATTTATCTACAATAACCTCTTTCAATTTTTACATATATATTACGGATTGAAAAATATAAAGGTATCATTGGACCCCAAATTTGCAGAATTGTTGGAGCAGAATTGCACAAAGAAAGGAAGCAGTTAGTGACTTGGATGCCTCATCATCAACTAAGAGTTGGATCAAATTCGAATTCTCCTCTTTGTCATCACCTATCCATAAAAAATAGTTCCAAATAGATGCATTAGTTTGAGTGTCCTTTACTTAATTTCTATTTATGTAAAATAGTTGGAGAGATTTGTGAACCAATTTTGATATTTTTTCAAGATATTTTAGTTTAGAATTTGTATAAATACTTCACTCTTGGAAGTATTTTGGGTGGATTCTACTACTTTGCTGTAACATTGATATTTTTGGAATAAAAGTTCTTTGGAGAAATTTCTTTGTGGCTTGCTGGATGATGATTTGAAGCTCAAGACTTTTTGCAGGATTCATGTGTCAGACTACAGTTCAATAAGTCTTTTCTATCCTATGTTTTAGGTTCTATATCTGTTTATAATATCATTGTGTCCATTTCTGAATAATTGACATAAAAGAATAAATCAGAATTTACTTAATTGTACTCTAATTTCAGTTGTAATTATTCTTAATGTTTTCTTCTAAATTGGTTATAAGCAACAAATTCTTAATTGCTCTTGCTTCGCTAATTTAAACATTTTGATTACTATAGTAAAGAATTCTTCACTGCTCTTTATTTGTAATCATTTCATTTCTTTCTTTTGAACATGTTGAAATATTCTTAACTGCCTTTCATCCCTTCAAACCCATTCCATCCACTTTAAATTCTAAAAATTGTTCTTTGTTTGGCTATCTTGCCCTGCAAAGCCATCTTGTGTGTAGAATAGTAATCCAGTAAAGCCATCCTTTGACTCCATAGCCCAATGGCCTGAAAATATTCAACCTTGCCCTTAGTTGGCGAATTCCACCATTTTCAAACAAATTTCTTGGACTTATAACTAGCCTAAAACTTTCTAGGAACAAAGATAAATCATAAAGAGAGAGCCCTCTCTGGATGCAGATTGGCTAGATTCTGCATCTGAAGGTTGGTTTGTGGTTACCTCGGGTATACTTTCCTTTTCCACAACTTCAAGGAAAACCTGAGTGATAACATAGTGGCGACCATATTGGGGATCTGAATCATTTTATTGATACTATTGTTTGATTTATAAGCTATAGACAGAGTCTGAAGATCAGCCAGGTAGCCTTTGAAATGCTTTTGCTCTGCAACTACATAGTAAACAAATGCTGCTTCAGTCTATCTCTGGTTTAGCTTATAAACTGAAATTTGGATTCAAAACATTCAATCAGACTCTCTAGTTCAATAAATATTTGAGAAAATTCTAATTAAAAATCTTAAATTTCTTACAGAAATCATAGAAGTTGTTTTGAAAATTCATAAAAAAATAAAATAATCATAAAATATTCAAAATATGGTTTCCTGAAGAACTAACTTTTTCTTCAGAATTGTTTTACAGGTTTAGATCTGATCTATGATGGTGGACATGGATCAGACACACAAAGGTTAAAATCATCCACCTGGCGACTCCGAATCAATTTCAGAATCAAGACTCCACTGGAGGAATGAACCTCAAAGGACAATATGGAAAGATCAGGATTTCAACTTGGATCTTAATCCAAGACATTATGTTCTTTCTCATTAAGAAATTTTTTCAATGTATATTGTATTTTATAGAAGATCTTAGATTAGTTTTTAGTTATTTTCCTTTGAAGTTTTTAAGTAATAATTCTCCTAATCTCTTTGAGCAGCTTTCTTATGAATCTAATGATGATAATTTTCCAATTAAGAAGCCTCAAATAATCAAGACTGATCTTGCAATCCCTGTACATATCCCTGTGTCATATAAAGTTCCAGATAGATATAAGCCCCTTATTTTACCTCCTATACTCCATGATTTTCCTAAAAAATACTACAAGTATCTTCCTAGATTTGATGGATAGAATGGTATCACTGCCCAAAAACATATTCAAGGTTTTGAGAATTATTTGGATTTATTTGAGATTGATGAAGATGATGTTAAAATCAGACTTTTTGCTCTTTCTTTGCAAAATAGAATAAAGAGTTGGTTCAAAAATCTGCCTAATGCTAGCATCTCAAATTTTCAACAGTTTATCAAACTTTTCCTTGAAAGATGGATAATAAAAGTTAATCATTTTGTGATCATGGAAGAATATAATCAATTAAAAAGACATTCAAATGAAACGATACAACAATTTTCTGACAGATTTAATCAAGTTTATTATTCAATGCCAGAGAATATTAGACCTCCTCATGATTCAGCTCTCTTACATTATCCAAGTGCCTTTGATTCAGAAATAGAATTTCGGTTAAGAGAAAGAGATCCAAAAACACTTGTACAGATGCAAAATATTGCAGTTGATGTGGAAGTTAATCTCCAAATCAAACAGGAAAAGTTGAAAGTAGAAGAAGAGGAAAGGAAAAACATTGTAGAGGTAAAACTCAACCTTTTGGTAAGAAAACTAGATGAAATAACACAGGAGATCACTATGAAAGAAGATTTTTTTATTCAAAATCACCATGAAGAAATAGAAGAGGTTGATAGCCATGAACAAATTCCTATTAATTCAAATTATCATAAATCAGAAAATGAATTTACAAATCAATATGAGGAAGAAGAATCTGTTGTTCTAATGTGTATGTTTGATGACATTCCCTATTTTGATGATTTGCCTAAGTATGATCATTATGATGATAGTTATGTTCTCCAAATTCAAGCTAACTTTACAGAGATATCAGAAGCTAGTTTGGAGGATGAAGAAATGCAGTTTCAGCAGATTGAAGACAGTGATCAGCCAATACAGATCAGCCATGAGAGTGAGGAAGGAAGAGCAAAAAATGTGGAAATAAGTGAAGATTCTTTACCTCTTTGTTTTGCTTCATTTCAGTTCATTAGAGAAAACTATCATGCCATCAATAATCAGCAATCTTTAGGAATTGTGATTGACAACAAAGAAGATAATGAAACTATTGATCAAGAGTTTTTAGTTTCACAATTGCAGTTATCAGTTCCCATTGAAATAAATGATCAAATAACACAAGAAAGTTCCATACCACTATTTTTTTAACCATTTCAGATTTTAAAGGAAATGTGGTATAACATATTTAAAGAAAAGAATGGGAAACTTGTTGAAGTTTATGAAGTCCCATGGAATTTTATATGTCATAGGTTCCAGCAATTTTCCTAATATTTTCAGGATCTAATAGCAGATATGTTGAATATTGAAGGCATTCAAAGCATTCCTCTATTAACTAACTATGATTTTCAGAATCAAGATGATAAAGGATTCAACACTCAAATATTACAATCAGTAGGAATATCATCACAAATCTTATCTGAAAGTTTACAGGGAGATAAAGATGAAAATAACATTTCATATTCATGGTATGGAGGCCATCCAGAACAAATGTACAGTTGTTCAGATCAGTTAAACATCAGTGTATATATTTTGGAAGATCCTTTTGTACAGTTTCTAGAGTCAACAAAGGAAATCAAGTGTTTCCATATCCTCTCATTTGTTGACAAGTTTCTAATAGGTTGCAGAAGTACAATTTTGATAATCAACAAGAAAATGCAACAAAATCTATTAAAGTACATAATGCTTGAATGGTTGCATTGGCTATTTCATTTTACCTAACTAACAGTTGAACAGTAGATTGAGTAAGTAGATGAGTGCTAATAAGCTCAGAATTTCGAGCATTTTTTTTAGTTTTTCAATTTTCAGCTAGTTTTTCATTAAGTTGGTTTGAAAATTTTTGTGTGTTGTTTTAGTTTTAGATCAGATTTCAGGTTGCAGAAAAAGGACTATATTCAATTCAAGATTTTCAACCACAAAAAATTCATGTTTGGGATTGGAACAAGGCAGAAAATTCCTAACTGGGCAACAAAGTTTTAAGTTTTGAGTGGATAGTAACTTACTGGAGTTGAAGCCCGAAGTGAAGGCCCTAAGCTTCAGAAGTTTTACTATCATATATACAATAAAGCTACCAGAAGAAGGATATTACATGGTTTAGTTTGAAGACATTTTGAGGCAACTGACCTGCTGTTCTTGACTTTTCACAAGGAAAAGCCATCCCCAAGTGGAGCCAGTGTTAGACTCCTATACCAATAGGTGTCATTTTTCATGATTGTTTTGATTGAACTATGGAATATGTTCAAACCTTTTTCTTGAGCAAAGGTGTTCCATATTCTTGAAAAACCAAAAAATCAAAAAATTTAAAAAATGTAAAGAGGGTATACCCTAAAAGAAAAATCAAAGGGTAAGAAAAATAAATTGGTCAAGAAAATGAAAGAAATGAACCCAAAGCAAAAAATAGACCAAGGAAAGTGTGCAAATACAAATGCCACTACTATTTCATTTTTGTAATAAAGCAATTGTGTGCTGCTTGTCAAACTTTTGCCACAATTTATGAAGAGTCAAACTGTTTAAACTTGACTCATTCATGTTTCAATTTCATGTTGTAGAATATAGAATAAATATCTGACCAAACAGTTTACTCTTGGCAGATAAGTAGATAGGTAGAGTTAATAAAAGGTGCTCAACAGTTTAATCTGAGCCCTTGGATGTAATAAGTTGAGAATTAGATAGAATTGCCATGTAAAAGAAAAGAAAATTGATAAGGGTTTGCCAGTCTAAGTGCACCCTAATAAAGAAGATAAAATGGTAGTGTAAAGTAGATAGGGTAGGTAGATGGTGTTGCAAAGTTTCATATGATGAATGCTGCTGCTAAATGTGTTTAATCCTTTACTGTCCTAAGTCTCTTGGCTTGGCTCATTGGAAAATTCACAAAAGCCCAGTCAATGTCATTAACTTCCCACATCACTTTCTCCCTAAGAGTTTTACTAATTTCCCCAAAGTGCTAAGGAGTTTGAAGATTAAAGGGGCTCAAGGCATTTCCTTGACTTTTGGAGGGACCGGACCCTCAGCCTAATAGTGAAAAGCCTACTACTTGGAAGTTATCCATCATTGCACTCATTCACTTTTAATCTTTTCCTAAGTAAAATCCCATTTTACTTAGGAAAATCATGTAATATTTCATAAAATCCCCTCAAAATTACTTACTGTTATGAATCTAAGTGTTGAAATTGAAAGGATACAATTTACTTCAGAAATCTTCACTTTCCTAGTTGTGTAAAGTATTTTGAGTTTCCATTGTCCCTTTGTCATATTAACATTTAACTTTACATATTAAATCCTTATACAAACCACCTTTCCTTATATGTATAACTCCTCCTATACAATATCCCCAAAACCCTCTTATTATACATTTCTAGCCAAAGTATTTAATTCCATATATTTGAAATAAAAACCCTCATTATAATGCCCTTTGGTTAGAAATACATCTTTATAATCTATCCCTGCCCCTATGGATAATAAATTACATTAATTTATTACCATATAATAACAATATTGAAAAGGTTTTAAACATATGTTTTACGTTTTAAACGGAAAAAACAAATAAAACCAAAGCCCGTCGCAACCCCAACTCTCATTAAACCACGGGATTAATTAATCACCCGGAGTAATTAATAACCAATCCCTCAGCCAATAAGACGCCGCCCGGAATAGTTAAATTAACATTAACTACTTTGGGCCCACGTGTTAAATCCCCCACCATCTTATTGTCATATCACCCGTCCGATCGCCCATTCCCAGATCAATGGCCCGCTGTAATTCCGCTAGCCATCCATCGTCCGATCGTTAGTGCGCGGGATCACGGTGGTTTCGAAACAGTGCATCTGCCACGTGTTGATCTCTGAATGGAATCGCTCCCATTCCAAAAAATACCGCCAACTCTCGAAAGCGGTGCGGAATTTACCGCTTACTTCCTGACCCCGGTGACGTGTCCTCCCGTACACTGATGATGTAATTTTCGAAAAAAATAAAAAAATCCCGTTGACTTTGCCAATAAAACAAGATTTCGCGTATTTTCTATCATTCTGTCTGTTGAAAGCGATTGCGCCCTCCACACTAAAAATTTGAAAATCGATTGTTAAACTGCCATTAACAGAATTTACTGAAGACCCTCATCATTCCAGTATTCAAGCGTCCATCCGTCATCCATCAGTACCTGTTAAACACGGTTTTCCTTCAGAAAACAGGTATTTACCCTGGAAACTCCCTCTGAACTCTGTAAAAACTTGGTTTTCATTTTTCTTTCCTTGAAACAGGTTCAGAATTGATTGATTAGTCTACTCCTCAAATCCCGAAACCACAATTACATTCCCAAACCTGTTTTGTGCCCATTCTTTCATTGAAAACCGAAATTTCCATTTCTGAATCCACAAGAACCAGGAATGGAGATTCCCGTGGCTCTGAATGTCACACCCTTGGATGCCACTCACTGAGATTTAGATTATCTTCCTTTAACAGTTAAAGAGTATCAGTGGTTAAAGTGTATCAGGTAAAAGTCAGTGAAAGTTAAAATGAAGTTACAGAGAAGTCAGAGGTAAACAGTAAAAGTAAATACAAAAGACAGTAAAATGGTAAAAAGGAAATGAAAATACTTTCATCAAAATTGAAGTTTGTCTAAAGTGAAAGTAAAATAGTCAAAAGAACAAAAAAGTGAAAAGATGAAAAACACAACAAGAAGGAATATTTTTGCAGAAATTGCATGTTTAAGTCATATTTTTGCAGAAACTATTGTGATCAATCCAAGATTCATTTTGCAAAACTGAAAGAGGTTTATGTTCTTAAGAGGTCCATCTACAAAAACCTCTCTCACGTTTCTAACAGCCATTATGGTTTTGGAAATATTAAACAATGTTGGAAAGCACTTTTTGCAGAAAATTCCTGTTACGTCATCATTTTGCAGAGAATATTGTGTCCAATAAGAAATACATCGTACAAAACTGAAGGAGGTTTTTGTTCCTAAGAGACCCGTCTACAAAAACCTATCTCATTTTTTGGACATTGATTTCAGAATGAGAGATACATGCACATATTTAGAGGCTATTTTTCAGACTCTGTAAAACTCTGTTTTACACATCGTTTTGCAGAGACTATTGTGCACATCTGGAGAGGAATTTTAGGAAAGTGAAAGAGGTTTATCTCACCAACATATTTATCTACAATAAAATATTTCATTTTTTACATATCTATTACGGATCGAGAAATAAAAAGATATAATTGGACCCCAATTTTGCAGAATTGTTGGAGCAGAATTCACAAAAAAGGGAAGCATTTAGTGACTTGGATGCCTCATCATCAACTAAGAGTTGGATCAAATTCGAATTCTCCTCTTTGTCATCAACTATCCATACAAAATAGTTCCAAATATATGAATTAGTTTGAGTGTCCTTTACTTATGTTCTATTTATGTAAAATAGTTGGAGAGATTTGTGAACTAATCTTGATATTTTTTCAAGATATTTTAGTTTAGAATTTGTATAAATACTTCACTCTTGGAAGTATTTTGGGGGAATTCTACTACTTGGCTGTGACATTGATGTTTTTGGAATAAAAGTGCTTTGGAGAAATTTACTTGTGGCTTGCTGAATGATACGTTGAAGCTCAGGACTTTTTGCAGGATTCATGTGTCGGACTCTAGTTCAATAAGTCTTTCTATCCTATGTTTTAAGTTTTATATCTATTTATATTATCATTGTGTCCATTTCTGAATAATTGACATAAAAGAATAAACCAGAATTTACTTGATTGTACTCTGATTTCAGTTGTGATTATTCTTAATGTTTTCTTCTAAATTGGTTATAAGCAACGAATTCTTAATTGCTCTTGCTTCGCTAATTTAAACATTTTGATTACTATAGTAAAGAATTCTTCACTGCTCTTTATTTGTAATCATTTCATTTCTTTATTTTGAACATGTTGAAATATTCTTAACTGCCTTTCATCCCTTCAAAAATCCATTCCATTCACTTTAAATTCTAAAATTGTTCTCTGTTTGGCTATCTTGCCCTGCAAAGCCATCTTGTGTGTAGAATAGTAATCCAGTAAAGCCATCCTTTGACTCCATAGCCCAATGGCCTGAAAACATTCAACCTTGCCCTTAGTTGGCGAATTCCACCATTTTCAAACAAACTCTTGGATTTATAACTAGCCTAAAACTTTCTAAGAACAAAGATAAATCATAAAGAGAGAGCCCTCTCTGGATGCAGATTGGCTAGATTCTGCATCTGAAGGTTGGTTTGTGGTTACCTCGGGTATACTTTCCTTTCCCACAACTTCAAGGAAAACCTGAGTGATAACACATACTAGGGAAGTACACTAAGGGGACCTTTCCCAGAAGTGACAACCAAGTATAAGGTGTATTAGGATTGATACAATCAGACATTTGTGTCCCAATTTCCACTCTATCTCTCAACGGTGGTGAATACTTTGTCATATTCATTGATGATTACTCCAAAAAAAATTGTATCTACTTCCTAAATACGAAGGATGAGATCTTTGATCGATTTTGATAGTTTGAAAATGTTGTAGAGAACATGATAGGGAATAAAGTAAAGGTATTGCGCTCATACAACGGTGGAGAATATATGGAAAATACTTCACATATTTATGCGCAAAGGAGGGAATCAAGAGAGAGTGGAAAACTCCATACATTCCACAACATAATGGTGTAGTGGAGTGGAAGAAAAAAATAATTGTTGGGGAAAAAAAATCTATGCTATATTTTTATGGGTAGACGCTTGTAACACAACTGTGTATATTCAAAATAGAATCCCTCACAGAGCATTGGGGAAGAAAATGATTGAACGAATTTTCACTGGGAGGAAGCTGGAAGTGAGTCACCTCCGGATATTCAGAAGTCTGGAATATTTTCATGTACCAGATGAGAAGTGTAGAAACTTGATCAGACTACAGAAAACCGGTATTTAGTAGGATATAGTGAGACCTAAAAAGCATACAAAATCTGCACTCTTAGTAGTAGGAAAATTGTAGTAAAGCGAGATGCTAAGTTCATGGAAGATAGAGCTTTTAGGAAATATAGTAAGATGCTAGCAGAGGATCAGTCAACAAAATTTCCTTTAGTCCAACATTAGCAGGGGCAACAGGTAGGACAGGTAGGACCACAGACACCAGGATGAGTACAATGATCAGTACCAGCATTTCCTTGGGAGGAGAAGATTATGGCTTTTCTCGATAGGTAAAACAACATGAATAGGAGGAGGAATTGAGAGAACCTCCTACCACCTATGGTAGAGCCAGCAGGGAGGCAAGACAGACACTTAGGGACACATAGGAGTTCATTGGAGCTCCTAGAATCGAGAAGAGGCAGCGCAGACAACCTAACATGTACCAAGCATTGGTAGTACAGGTAGAAGAACCCTCTAGTTTTCAGGAAGTCGTACAACACCAAGTATGGGTGGATGTGATGGTAGAAGAGTATAGTTCTATCATGATGCATTATGTTTGGGAATTTGTACCTAGACCTGAGGATAGATCAGTTGTAGGATCAATATGGATCTACAAGATCAAGTACGCTGCATATGGTTGCGTGTAGAAGTACAAGGCCAGGTTCGTGGATATGTGCAGAAGGAAGGAATTTAATACGAGGAGATATCCCTCAGATCTGTTATATCCCTAATAGATCAGATGGGATGGGAGATTCACCAGATGGATGTCAAGACAACATTCTTGAATGGGGTGATAGAAGAGGAGGTGTACATAGAAAAACTTGAAGGCTTCAAAACCCAGGAGAAGAGAAATCATGTATGCATATTTAAGGAAGCCCTATATGGGCTCAAGAATGCACCCAAAGCTTGGTATTGTCGAATTGATAGCTACTTGCAACAATTGGGGTTCATCAAGATTGATTCATATCCCAATGTCTACTATTTGATGGTGGAGAATGAGCCACTAATTCTGGTATTATATGTTGATGATTTGTTCCTTGCATGGTCATCTAGGCTCCTAAAGGACTGCAAGAAGAATCTTGAAGCATAATTCAACATGAAGGATATGGGTTTGATGCATTATTTTCTAGGGTTGGAAGTGTGGCAGAAGAATGGAGAGATATTCCTAGGCAAAGGAAGATATGCTATGAAAATTATGAAGAGGTTAAGAATGTGGGATTGTCGGTCCATGGCGACGCCTATGATAACCAACTGGAAGAAAATAGATGCATTAGGGGAAAAGGAAGTGGACCCCGATTTGTATAGACAACTCACTAGGTCACTCATGTATCTGTTCAACACCAGGCTAGACATGTGTTTTGTTGTCAACACCCTTAGTCAGTTCATGGTGGAACCAAAAAGGGTACAATGCGAAGTAGCTAGACACATTCTCAGATACGTGCGTGGAATAATTGAATATGGGTTGAAATACACTCGAGGAGATGATGTCAGACTGAGTGGGTTCACAAATGTAGATTAGGCAAGAATTTCAGCAAACTGAAAGAGTACCTCTAGGTACTGTTTTAGTGCTGGATCAGGAATGATCTCTTGGTGCAGTAGGAAGCAGACGTCAGTAGCACTAAGCTCAGCCAAAGCAGAATATATGGTAGCCAACACAATAACGTGTGAAGCCATATGACTTAGGAAGCTTCTTGTGAGCTTTTTTAGGAAGAGGATGGAACCGACTAGTGTTTACTGTGATAATAAGATTTTTATCAAGCTCTCTGAGAATCTAGTATTTCATGATTAGTTGAAACACATAGATATCAAATGTAATTTTATCAGAGACTGTGTTCAGCATGGGGAAGTACAGGTGGATTATGTCCCCAAAGGAGATCATGTAGCAGACGTACTCACAAAGGATCTAGGAAGAGATAAGTTCATTCATTTCAGGGAGAAGATGGGTATGGTTGAGAACCCGTTTCAGTAGACGATGGGTCCTCAGTTACAGCAGTAGCAGATAACAGAGAGTTACAGTGCAGTAGCAATTGGTAGCAATATGTAGGGTTAGCAGTAGCATAGATGCAACATCAAAGTGTTGTTGGGCACCAGTGTCAAACATCAATAGCACAGAGGGATATGTTGTAGGAATACATGTGCCTAAGCCTCCCTACAAAATTTGAGACTTAGAGCACATATGATGCTACCATAAATTTGAGACTTAGAGTACTTCAAATGGTTGTATTGTAGCATCGTATGTGCTCTAAGTCTCAAATTTTGCAGGGAGGCTTAGGCACATGTATTCCAAAGAACCTAGAAAGCGTTTTGGGAAATTCCACCCAAATAGTGTTTTTATGAAAATAGTTAATTATTTTTAATGGGACCCTAAGTCTAAACTTAGGAGATTAAAATAATTAAAGGGTATTAATAAAACAGGGTGCAAATCTTCTATAAAAATACAGAGATCAAGTGAAGTTAATCTTGGCCTTTGATTAATGAATCACGATTTAATATCAATCATTGAAGTCTCAACAAGAATATTGTAAGAAGGATTTGATGGGGCATTTGGAAAATACACCGGGCATATACTCAGTTACCCAAGAAGATCTATTTTCTCTCTAGTTGAAGTTTGGCAAGAGAAAATCGAATCAGAGGGAGAGTTGCAGGTTGGAAAGAGAGGGCATCAACAAGAGTTGAGAGTAAAGGATTAGACCGAAGGAAGCGGCAAAGAGGTAGTGACGCAGTGGCAAGGACAATGCAGAGGCTATGACGCTAGGAATGCATAATCAATGCATAGAGGCTGATGCAGTGAGACGTAGAGAAGCTACAGGGCCTCTCCAGGGTCATAATTTCACTGTGGTGCAAGTGATAATTTTTTTTTGTAAATATCTCATAGATATTCCTCTTCTATTATGCTGGTTATTTTTGTAAAAGAGATTTCACTGAAGAATAATAAAGAAACCCTCCTCTGCGGCATCGATTTTCCCACATTGGGTTTTTTCTCAGGACAATTGTCCAAAAAAACTGTGTTAATGTGTTTATACTTGTGCTAGTATTTTTCGTTTTAATTTCCGCATAATTTTTATTATGAAGACTGAAGTGTGTTTTATTTCAATATTTACCATAACACACGATAAATAATTTTTTTAGTTAAAAAAATATAATAAATCTAATTAGTTTCTGTAGTAGGATTCTAGATAGTGGAATTTTCACATTTGGAATTCTATACAATCTTTGTCCATATATGACTATGTAACTCTTCATGTTCCACCTATAACCCTTGGAATTCCACTTATTTTTCTCTTACAATGATTACAATACTACATCATAACCTCCACATCATCATATTATGAGACTTGCATATCCCTATATTTGATCACTGAGACTGATAGTGACTGATGACATGGAATTTCTCCAGTGGTGACACGACTGCCACTCTGTCTTTGCTTCGACAGCGCAAAATTTGCTTTGCTGCTAGCGAGCCTAGACAGTACCCTGGCGAAGTTGCTTGCTTCACCTCCTTGCTCAGGAAGCCCTTTTCTTCTTTCAGCCTCTATTTTTTTTTTTAATAGGGTTGTGCGTGAACACTTATTCTTTTCAATGGGTGGAAGAAGGATTCAGACCTATTGAGAGCAGAGGATTTTCCCCCTCAGAGAAGTATTTTAAGACCTCAAATATTGGTTTGATCACTTTAGATTTTCCCCTTATCCATTCTTTACTAGATTGGACAAGCATTAACACACAAGTATATTTACACCAAGTTGAGTAGTTTAGATACTATCATAGGCATAGATCTAATAGGTTCCCTCAAGGTTATCCTACTAGAATATTCATATTTTCCAAATGGACTTAGCTTAACCTATGGAATTTTCTCAAACAAAGAAGGAGAACAACATAAATCCAAGTGTTGTGGTTGTCACACTTCTCTTTTATTCCAAGATGAAGTATTTTAGAGCCAAACACTTTTCTCACAAGGTATTATTAAACAAACAAAAGGAAAATGCATGAAAAGAGAACAAAACAAGATCGAAGAACAAATCAATTGGAGGTGGGAGATAAAACAACATGCATGATATACATTAAGGAAACAAAGAAATGCAAAAACTCGATGGAGAGCAGTATAGAGAGTGGATTCAATGCAAGGGAAACTAAATGCAACTAAGCCTACACCTAACCTACTGATCTAGAAGTTCAGGGCTATGTAATGATATTTCTAGTGAAGCCAACGTAATTTCTCCTGACTTGCAATCACAAAGATTAGAGAAATTAAAACCGATATATAATAATGTGCATCAAAAAAGATAAAATCTTTAATATATTGCACAACAAATAAAAGTTCTTTCTTAAAGAAAGAAAGACGTGGCTTACCAGCTGACTTTATCCAACCTACCACCTTACCTTTTTGATAAGAACAGAAATCGTACAAACCTCTACAACTCCTTGTGAAAGCACCTGCACTTATATTTTATTCCTTAGCAAACATCAAGAGAAATTGAAACTTGTTTCTAGCAAATGGGATTTATAAATAAGATTCCTCCAAATAATTACAAATTGGATCATGAAATTCAAAAACATCCTCTTGGAAATCCTGAAATCCTCGGGGGAAATAATTTTAAATTAATAGTGTGGAATCAGGATGAGAATTTTATGAGGGAAAATGAATTTGATCATATTCATAAATCTTGTCAAAATAGTGAGGACTTGACATAACCATCAACGGAGGTTGAACTGCCTCAACTTCTTGACACATATCTAAATATCGAGATGATAAAACATGAGGATAAGGTGATTTAAAACGACCATCATTAGATACACTAGCGGGAAAATGATCAATTAAGTGACAATTGTTAAAACAAGAACCGTGATAGATGGGTTGATTAAGGCACAAGATTCTCGATTAGTAGACAACAAATATAGATCAATTTGAGTAGATTTACAAATTATTTGAATGACGAAATCATATTCCTCATATGATAAATGTGACAAACCATATACTTGTGACTAGCTACAACCCGGACTAACATAATCATCATTAAAAAGGAACTCCAATATGACAAGCACATGAAACCAATCGAGATGTAGCGGATGAAAAAGAGGAACTTGATTGAGAAAATTAAAAAAAAACACCTAATGAAACTGAAGAGGATATTTGGTGCCATGAAGAAAATAATCAGTATCATAATATTCACAATAATGATTAGGAGTTGCTTACTTTCAAAAGAATGTGATATGTATGAATCCTTCAGCCAAAGATAACATTTTGAATTATCAACTTCATGGATCCACTCATCCATGAAATGTATACATTCCAAACTTGAGTTTGATATAAAATATTTGCATGAGCTAACTGAAACATAATCTTCAATCCAAGCAGAAATGAGATCTTGAAAGTTGGAAGAGCCATATTCAAAATACCAAACATCTTTCAAGGGGGGATTTTCATCTTGTGAAATCATGCAAGGGAAAGAATTATGCGAGAATATCCAAATCCGATTTGGTTCAGGGAGCTTACTAAGAGAGTGAGGACCTAACATAACCATCAATGGAAGTTGAAGTGCCTCAACTTCTTGATGTGTCTTAGAACTTTTAAGAATTGTAGAATTAAGTTTTGAAGGTTGAGTTAGATCATGCATGGCATGTGGACAACTACCACTAATAATTTCAACTAAATCACTAATATCCAGATGGAAACCATCTATATCACTGATTTGGTCAGTACTTATATCTTTGAAAAGAAAATTACCCAAGTCAAAAAATTATTTTAATTGGACATATAAAGATATATAAATCAGACTAATCTCATGAGTAACTTGGATAAAAGATTTTTCTTCATGCAAAATTGGAAATGATAAAGAATGGAATGGATACTGGATACATTTCTTACCTTTTTATTCATCATGGATGACCTCACTATCTTGTGTCAATTAAAAATATAGCTCATTAGATGATGAACTTGAATATCATGGAGTATATTCTTTGCAAGTTGATGCATAATAGTAGAACGCAAGGGATAATGAGGTGAAGAGGAATTTTCCAAGAGAACAACTTCTTGGACCGAATTAGATTCAATATCTAAATATTTCGAAACTAATTTTTCTTGAAAAAATGAAAGATCAAATGGTGTACTTGGGCATATATCATCACATACAATAATTCAATCATAATCATCAGGATGATGGCTATCCAAGAATTCAGATTGATTAAGAAAACCAATTTCATTTGATTCATCATTGAGATTGCTAGATTCAAAATCAACCAAGGATGGAAGAAAATAATATTGATATGGAGCATTTTGGAAAAGAGAATAAATATCAAAAGAATATTCACTTTCCCTCTCCTCTACCTGTGAAGAGTGACTGCCTTGCATGTGATCACTGTTTGAAATTTGAATAGTTGTATCAAACAAATCATGGGGCAAGGGATCATGAGAAAGAGATGATAGATGATGACAAGAATTCAAATTAGATTTAATAATAGAGTTATGAGGGTCAATACCATTTTGAGGAATGGAAAGATTAATCTTTACCATAGGATTCATGAACCATTTTGAGGTTTCCTCCATTGGATCTGAATCATGAAAATTATAAGAAGATTGAGGAGATGGATTAGGAATTTGATTTATTTATTTACCAACTTCAACATTATCATAAGGAGGCACCCAAATTGGTACTAGAAAAGGAGGAGGATGAGGAACAAAAAGAATAGTAGGTTCCTCCTTTGGCATTATAGGTGTAAAAAAATTTACAAAAAAAATTAGAACATAAATATCTGGGGGTTTATATTAGTTAGGTAAATAGATTCGAACCAAACTTTCAAACTTCGCTTTAAGGAAATCAAAATCCAAATTTTCTCCAAGAAACTCATAGCATAAGTGAAGGAATATATTAGAAAAATCCTTAGTATTCATTCTAAGTTTATTTATTCTTTTATAAACATCTTGGTACTTATACCTATAAAAAACTTGTTGAAGCTCCCTCGGGAAATGATCAAAAGAATGGATGGAAGAAGATGGTAAGGTATGACACGATCGATTAACACGACCTTCAAGGGTGAGGGATAAAGTCACACAAGAAAAATATTCATCATATATTTCATAATATTCACAAAATTCAAGAAAATTAGAGATGTGCTTGGCTATGGGTGTTCCATCCTAGCCATCAAACTTCAATTTAGACAAGTAATAGAGAAGATAATTGGGGATTAAAATTTTACCAGGGGATAGGTTAGAAAAATACCCTGGGAGTATGATTTGAGGATGAACCATTAAGGATAAGAGACTAAAAAAAGACTTAATGGACACATCTTGTTATGTGGCCCTCCTTCTAGCACCAAAATGTTGATGGTGATAGATACCGCCAACATACAGGGAGTTTCCCTGATGTGAAGTCCCAATTAGACCTCACACCATTTATAGTAGGAGCCCCTTATGGAGTATCGCCCTGAACACCATAACATAAAGGTTTGTATTGGTTTCAATAGATAACATAAGATATTATATACATAAACCTTGAATAAGCAAGTAAGATGACATTGTGAAGCACCAATTTCAGGATGTAAAAGGAGACATTCATGAGGGGAGACAAAAAGTGAGTCTGTAAGAGGAAAGTAATAGTACGATCCTAGAAGAGACAAATGAGAGCATGGAAATATTGATTATTGAAATAGTTCACGCAACTATGTTAAAGTGAATACAACACACATTAAACAAGATAAGTATCGAAGCCACTGAAATAGTTCAATTTCTCCAATACATATGAACATAGAATATACCATAAACATCCCAAGAATAGTCCTAAAACATTTGCGATACATGCAGGAAAATGTGTTGCCTCATAGAGCTTGAGTTATAAGGTGAAAGATACAAGTACATCAATTACAATGGTGAACATTAGTTCCAATAGTGGAACATTAAGTCACTTATTGCTTCTCCAAAGAATAATTTTTCTCTTCTATGCCTAGTAGAGAAGCCAAGACTAGCTCTCCAAAGGTTAAGCCTCCAAAATCCTTTCGCTTGAGTTATGAAGTTTCTTTTATAAAAAGAGGAATGACCTTTCATATCCTTATGAATCTTGGATTTCCACATGAATCTTGGACTCATAGTGTGTCCTTTGGACTTCTAAACAAATATTGAAATTCTAAATGAATTTTTGACTTCTATACAATCTTTGTCCATATATGTCTATTTGACTCTTCATGTTCCACATATAACTCTTCGAATTCCACTTATTTATCTTTTACAATGATTACAATACTACAACATGACCTCCATATCATCATATGATGAGACTTGACATATCACTGTCTTTGATGACTAGGACTAATAGTGACTCATGACATGGGATTTCTCCAGTGGTGACACAGTTTCACTCTGTCTTTCTCTTCTTTTTTTTATCTTCTAATCATGGAAATTTCACCCTTGAAAGGGTCTTAGGGTCTTCAATCTTAGAGTCTTCGGGGTGCTTCAATCATCAAGTTTCAGTCGCGTTCTTGGTTCTTTTCATGCTTCCTTTGTTTATCCTCTTTGTCCAATATTCCTCGTGTGTACTTTCCATGAGTTCTGTGGAATACATGCTTCTACAATCACCTAGGAGAAGCAACTATCAGCCTAAAAACCTCCTAATCTACCATGTTTTATGCATATTTTATGTTTATGCCTTTTTGATGCGCTCAAATGGGTCAAAGGGTATTATGGGCACATGGATTCACTTTGAAAGGCTAATGGGGAAATTCTTTGTGGATTTGACATGTGCTCATGCTCTCATGAGAGGGAGACAATCAAGGCAAGGTGCATTGTGCAATTTCGAAGGACGAAGGGGAAAGTTCAGGCTTCCCATGTACGATGTGCGCTCAAGGGAGAGAAAGAGGGTGCATTCCTTCTCGTTGAAAGGGTGCTCTCAAGGAGGGCACATCTCTTTGGGTCGAAGGAGTTCTCTCAAGGAGGACGGATCTCTTCGGGTCAAAGAAGTGCTCTCAAAGAGAGTGCATCTGTTCAGGTCGAAGGAGTGCTCTCAAAGGAAGGATTGGTTTTTGAAGGGTGAAGTTCATATAAAGGAAGGGGAATCGTGCTTTGGGAGTGCACCTAACTCTAAAGTAGGGCATAGGGAACAATTTAGAACAAAAAAGAGTCTCCCATCAAGGCTTCAGAGTCTATTGATGCGCTCTTAGCCTTAATGAGCTCGCTTTGCAACCAAAATTTGTTTGTCTGGATGGTTGGTAAAGGGGTGAGAAAGATGAGTTATATACACAAAACCATGTGCGAAACATACTAACTCATCGAGAAAACTTAGGAAATCTTGATCAACAAAGAATATACATAAAAAATCCACTTTATGCACACTCCCCAAGTCTAACCAGTGAAGTGTGCATGACTGCGACCCGAAAGTGTCGTTTTACAAAAACAAAGGTGTTATGACCATGAAATGAATATATAGATGTTCTAGTCAATGCGACGACACTTTAGAAAATTTGAGAACACTTAATACATATGAAACAACACAAAGTGACAATTGATGACCAAGGGGACACTTGATATGGAAATGAAGAAGGCTCTAAAATTCGTATGTAGTGAAATTTTGGAGGGTGTCGTAGTAGCGACAACAATTGGAAACACACTAAGAAAACTTCTCTGTTAGGGAATAAATTTCATTTAAGGGTCAGACCTTTAGGAATGATTGATTTCCCCAAGTTCCCCCTTTCAACTTGGTTTTATACATAGCATCTTAATTTTCTCTACTCGGTTGAAAACACATAAAAGATACAACCTATCACAATTGTTTCAATACACGAAAGGGTAATGTGTGCGGTGAGTTTACGATATTTAGAGTATGAGTTTCATCTCTGGTGTTGCTCTGTTGCCATCAAGCCTGGACAGTACCCCGACAGAGTCACTTCAAGAGCACAAACATTACTTCGCTGCCAGCGAACCTGGACAATACCTAAAAAAATCGCTTGCTTCACCTCCCTACGCAGGAAGGATTTCTCTTCTTTCACTGTTTATTTATTTATTTAATAGGATTGTGCATCAACACTTATTATTTTCTAATCTGAATTTATGAAGGAACGTAACAAAATACACATATAACCATAAATACAAAGATGCAATAGAAATCACACTTCATTTCATTAATCTCAAAGAACTAAAATTTGTTTACACACGGGATGGAAATAAACTAGCTAGGGTGCTGGTAGCTTATCTCTGAGAAGAGATGTGGCAGTTACAGGCCTCTGAACAGTGTTACAATGAGACTCGAGGGGATATTTATTATTGATAAACAATGGAAAACCCTATACATCCAAAAACCTAAGCCTAGGAGATGAAGCACCAAAACTATGGGCCTCGTTTGGATAAATTGGTACATCAACTTCATGGGGACGCAACTTTGGCATACTATCTTCATTTGACGCAGTCAGTAACTCGTTAGAAATATCTATCCGAGCACTAAAAATTTCGATGTGAGAAACATTCAAGGATCTCCCATGTTTCTCCCAATTTTCCCAAAAAACATCGTTGAGGGCCTCAAAATGACTCCGAAAGTTCAGGACCCAAAAAAATGCTAAAAACATTCAATTGTGCTAGAATTAAGGAAACTGAAAAACTGAAAGAAACAATGGTGGAGCCCCAAGTGGAATAGGTAGGTGGCCACCAATATACACCCAGATAATTACTCCCCCCATTAGGAAGTAATGGTCCCCATTGGGTTGGGTTCCTCCATGAGATGAGGAAACTTATGCTGAACTTGGTCCCTAGTGAACCACTTGCCTTGCTGTAGGAGTTGGCCAGATTTGACAACCCGATACAGTTGGATCTTCTGCTGGCGAGTGTTCTTGAATTTTAATTTCCATGATATGATCCATGGTGACATTTTCCATGTAGTCTGGGTTTAACTTTGTTGGTGTGAGTTGTTCTGCAATGTCAAAGGTGTCTAGTAGAGGTGGGAAGTAGGGCTGAAAGATGATCCGCATTGAACACTGGTTGTAGACCAAGGAATGGTGGAATACTGAGCTCGAAGGCATTGTCCCCTATAGCCTTGGTGATGGTGTATGGCCCATATCGGAGTGGGCGAAGATTGTGGTGGGGTCCAACGAAGCACGCCTTCTGCAAATGTAGCCACACTTTGTCGCCCACCTGGAAGTTTTGTTGCACTCGATGTTGATCATGTCGTCACTTGTACTTATCATTGGCTCTATCCAATATGTCATGAACCTGTTGGAGAATGGGCTGAATGCGATCAATGAAGTTGTTTGCTTTGTTAGCTTCAGACTGGACATGAGCTGAATCATCCTAAGTAGCCGCAAATGGCATGGCTACATGAATGGGACATATTGGCTGGAATCCCAAGCCCACCTGAAAGGGGATGTGGTTGGTTGAGCTGTGGAGATCCCAGTTATAAATGTGTTGTACATAGGGAAGGCTCTCATCCCATGTGCATGGATCTGTTGAATTTTACATGTGCAAAATGTGTGCGATAATCTTGCTGAAGACCTCTCTCTGGCCATCATTTTGGGGATGGAAAGATGTAGACATGGTGTCCAACATTGATAAGAGGCTGGACCAAAATGTGTTGAGGAACCTGTTGTCCCAATTTGAGATGATAGACTATGGGATCCCAAAGTGCACCCACACTCGTTCAAAGAAGATTTTAGAAGTGGCTTATGCTATGATATTCTTCTTGCAGGCTGCTATAATGGCCATCTTCGAGAATCTGTCGACGACCACGAAAACACAATCGCTACCATGCTTAGTAGAAGGAAGGCCCAACATGTAATCCATGGAGATGGATTCCCAAGGTCGACTAGGGGTAGGTAGCGGAGTATAGAGGCCTTTCTTCTTGATGGTCGATTTGGAAATGGCGCAAGCAATGCAGGATCTGATGTACTTCCCGACATCCTGTCAAAGGTTCGACCAATAGAAATACTTTTGCAGTACTACCATTGTTTTCTCAACCTCGAAATTCCCTGCGACTCGACTGTAGTGCACTTCCCAAATCATCTTGGCATGCTCGCTTGAAGGAACACAAATGTGTCGCAGGTGACATAAGAGTGCATCCTGGAGGTGAAAATTTGAATTTTTCATACCCTCCAAGGGTGTCTTGTATGTGTGCCCAAATTTTGGATCGCTCTTGTAGAGAAGTAGCCAATCAAAATTCTCATGCCCACAAGAGTTGAGAATGGTGGTTAGCGCCACGATCGGTGGTCGGCTGAGGTAGTCTGCAACATTATTAGTGTTGCCCTTCTTTTACTTGATGTTAAAATGAAACTATTGTAGATATGTGGACCATTTCTGATGGAAATCATTCTAAAAATTACCTTCTATCTGTATGAACTGCAGGGGTTGGTGGTCTGTGTGGATGTTTGTTTCCTTCCCCAAAATGTAATGCTTCCACTGTCGACAAGCCTGCAAATTAAAATACATTTCTTTGTCATAAGTGGAATACCTGCAGACTGTGTCAGATGGTCTCTCACTGTGATATGCCACTGGATGCCCCTGTTGCGTAAGAACTGCCCCAATATCATATTCAGAGGCATCTGTCTCGATCTCAAATGGTTGTTGCAAGTATTATAATGTGAGAATTGGGGCAGAGCAAAGGCAATGTTTCAATTCTACGAACACCTTCTCTTGAGATTACGACCAAAATAATTTTCTTTTGCTCCTCCTTTGGTGACTTGAATCAAGGGCCAAGTGATATGAGAGAATCCCAACACGAACCTGTGGTAGAACTTAGTAAGACCCAAAAAGTTGCGAAGCTTTGTTAGAGTGGTTGGGGCTAGCCAATCCCGAATGACTTGGATCTTGGTTGGATCCACATGCACCCGCCGCTCATTAATAATGTATCCCAGATACTGAACCCAGGTCATGCCAAAAGTGCACTTCTCCAAATTGGCACATAACTTGTGTTTCCGCAGTGTTTAGAGGACCTGTCCGATGTGGTGGAGGTGCTCTTCCCAAGTCTGGTTGAAGATCAGGATGCCATCCAAGTACACTACTACAAATTAGTTGGTAAATGGCCATAAGATGTCGTCCATTAGCTTCGTGAAGGTTGTGGGAGCATTCGTCAACCCGAAAGGCATGACCATCCATTCGAAAAGGCCCTCCTTGGCTTTGAAGGCAGTCTTCCACACATCGGAGGGTTCAATTGGTACCTGGTGATACCCGGACTTCAAGTCGATCTTGTTGAAATATTTCACCCCTTTGAGTTGGTCGAGAAGGTCATCAATACATGGAATTGGGTACCTATTCCGGATAATGATATTGTTAAGCGCCCGATAGTCAATACAGAGTCTCCAAGTCCCATCCTTCTTCTGTACCAACACGATCGGGCTCCCACAGGGTGATGAACTGGGCCGGATGTGACCTTTCTGTAGGAGCTCTTGAATCTACCTCTTGATTTCATTGTTCTCCAGAACATAGTGCTGATAGATTAGTCCATTGGGTAGCGATGCACCTAGGTCAGATCGATGGGGTGCTTGACCTGACAATGCAGAGGCACCCTGTAGGTGAGGTGAAGATGTCCCTGTACTCCGACCTTGTCCATTTGTTGCTGTCATGTGGAGGAGCCCTGTCTGGAGGTCGTGGAAACAATATTCTTCTTGCCCTGAGGGCAGATCATCAGAAAAACAAATTTCCTAGTTTTGGAAATGAGCTTACTGCATTATTTTGCAGTAACACAAGATATAGCATCAGGCGATGGTACCTCTAGTATCCTATACAACTTATTTCCCAATGTAACAATAACAACGCGAGGTCGGGACTCATACAAAACATGTCGCTTCCCGTTGTGTATGCTAACTGCCTTGCGGACAAGAGCGATCTCTAGTACAAAAGGTAACTAGCAACAAACAGCCAATTATACTAATCTCTCTCTAAGCATATGCAATTTATAAAAACACTTTACGGGTGCAAGGCCTACCTTATATCCAACGCTTTGCTTGCTTACTTGATTTTGCTGAAGTCCTTCCCGTGCACTGAAAGAACGTCCTTCGTATATCTGCAATCACAAACAAGGAAAAAGATTAAGCAGCACCTGTATAGACATTATCATAAATCATACTTATCATAATGATCAAGGAATTTATGAAATAAACCACAAATTGACAGTTGAATGAGAGAAATGAGTATATTTGTATTAACTTTAAAGATAGAAAACCTTTACAACCTGTGCCTTGATGTTGTGCAGGTCCTCCCGGGGTCCGAAGCAGGAATCTCCTTTACTCTGACAAGCATTGCACTCTTTGAACTAAGACAAATGAGGATGAGTGATTTAACCTCACAGAAAGTCTTAGTTACTCAAGTCTAAATCTCAACAACATTTAACTTCAAATCTCATAAGCTTGAACTCCCTTTGAGGCTACCCAAGGCCTATTTTTATAGTGAAAGAGAGGAGGTTTCTAGTTCCAAATATGAAGGGATAGAATCCTCCTTCAAAGGGATAAGCTCCTTACATCAAGGGGTTAGCTCCATTAAGAGAGGGATGCATGAACCAGCTTCAAAGCGTATCCATTCCGAAAATTCCCGTCTAGAATCTTCTAGAATTCACCTGGAATTCACTTTTAATCTTCATTTTCTCGCCTTTTTATGTTTTACAGAGGTCCGCACCCATTACACAAAGAAAGTGCGGTATGGTTCCGCATGCAGGCTGAGATTTAGGTGCGGGACCGCAGGGAATGCATAGAGAAAGTGCGATACCAATTCTTAGGGGATTTTAGGATTTTCTTCGATTTTGAAGCTTGATAAGGAGGAGTCGGTATATTAGACTTGTAAAGGAGGAAGTATGAGTAATAATGAGCCTGGTTAGACGGTCGTCAGAATGTCAAGGTGATGTTTTCAGCAGTAACAAATTGCCCCCAAAGTGCAAAGTCCCTAAAGTGCAAAGTCCGTAATAGATGAAGTCGTAGTCCGTCATATATGAAGAGTGCGCATTTTTTATCATTTTTTAAAGATCATCCCGTGGACACCTACGTACCGTAAAAAAACATTCAATGCAAAATATATACATGTATATGTCATCACCGAGGTAGGCATTCCCATACTCAGATAAAACTAACTGAAATCGTTCTGATACAGGAATGATTTTGAATACATCATAGTACAGATATATGTAGACACAGTATGGACGCAGCCATCTGTTTATCAATAGTCTACTATATAGATGACAACAAAATTCCTCGCAGCCTGGATGGTGGAAACTAGATCCAGGGTCTTGATTTCCGCATCTCGAACCAGTACGATTCTATCCATGTGAATGAATGTATTGAAGTCGAACATGGTAGAAACCACTTGATTACCAGTCAATGATGTAAACTGTTAACAAGTGTGAGAGAAACCACCAGTAATGTCAATGGCTCTCAAAGTACTCAGTACAATCCATGAAATGTGAATGAATGAGCTGAAGTCGAACATGTCACGGAGTCATTCGATCGAAGGTCATTGATGTAACCTGTCGTCGAAAGCGAGAAACCTGCCATTGAGGCATGCAGATTTCAAGGTACTGACGATTTCTGGATCAACTTCCTAGATAATGTGCCGATGTCGATAGAAAGCGATCTGTCGTAGGCAAGCCCACAACACGAAATCATAGATCAAGTTTTGAAAATATGTTGGCAAGGACTGACTCAGGGATGGTCAATGATGGATGACATATATTTTGCAGATGAATGGTTTTATTTGAACTGTTCTCTTGGACACATAACGACACTGCAGATGGCTTGGTGACAATTGACTCAAAGCTAATACCCAGAAACCGGCTGAAAATTTTCAATGTGGTTTGATTAACTGTTAAGCAAAGGATTTCCCAACCCAGGTGAATATAAGTGTCGTGTCCAAGAGTGGTCGACTGAGTTTTCGGACAATTTTAAAATACAACAAACATGCTCATTTTTTCTCTCTTTTCCCCCACCATTTCTGGCAAGTACCTCTTTATTTTTGACAAGCTTGAGGAGGATAACATTTGCTTGGTTATAAGCTCACCCTTCGGGTGAGTCCAACTTAGTTTAAAATTCGAACCCTAAGAAGGAGTGGTTCGTTCCTGTTGAAAATTAAACAGGTCCTTTACTGTTAAGTTTTAACGAGTCCAATATAGGAGAAACTCGGTGTTTTTCAGTTTTAGGGAGTCAGAAGAAAAACTTAAGAAAACTCCATGGGTGTTCTTTTTCGTAAATTTAGTCTCTCGAGCCCGAAAAAGGATAAAATAATGCGGGAGAGAACTCTATTGACCATATTTAGTCAACGTATACCTTTTTCGTAAATAGTCCATTTCAGTCTGTAAAAGGGGTAAACTTATACTGAAGGGACGACTGTTCATTTACTTTAACGAGTTCGAATAGTCAAGTACTCGGCAATCTTTTCATATTTAGAGAGTCTGAAAAGGGCTTAAAGAGGACTCCAAAGTTTCGCTTTTTCGTAAAATTTTTAAAGAGTCCGAAAAAGTGATAAAAGTATGCTCTTTGTTGAAAAATGATCATTTCACCTGAAAAATCCTGTTTCTGCACAAAAACTCAAAACATTACACATACCTGTTTAAGATAAATAAAAATGCTTTCAAAAATATCCCTTTTAAAGTGAAAAATAAATAAATTTACAATTCATTCATTCGAAAAAACTTATAAAAAGGACTTTTTCTATTTCATTTTTGTCGTTCAGTTGCAGAGTGAAAAGTAAAAAGCTTTTGGATAAAAAAGTTCCCGTGAAGATTCTGGAAAATTCAACCGTTGGAATCGAAAATCGTCAGCCCCAGGTAATCCACGACCTCCTTATCTTGTTTTTCATCCGTTTAAAATTTGTTTTTAGGCTTTAGTTTGATTTTTAGGGCAAAAATTGGTTCAAAAATGCGCCCGCGGGGTCCGCAGGCGGGACACAGGTAACCTGCGGACCTCGATTTTTTCTGAACGGGAAAAAATCGAGGGTACCGCACCCGGCACACATCTCGCGTGCGGAGCTACGCTCTGTTTACAAAGAGTGGGTGCGGTACCCGCGCGGTTAAATTTAAAGCACGGTTTTCTCAAATTTCTGCCAAATTTTTTCAAATGAAATCATTCTAATATGCCTTATTTTGTGTTGCAGGATTAACAAGATGCTTATTTGGCGAGAAAGGGAACATGAGGAAGTGGATGAAGCTGTAATACTCCATTTTCCCACACAAAGGGCATTAAAATCATGCTGCTTATACAAATTCTGGGCCATCTCTGGCATGAGGGCACAAGTGGAACTCTTAACATGGTTGGTAGACAGATGGCATGTGGAGGACCAATGTTTCTTCATTGGTGGCCACCGGCTCGAAATTGAGCTGGAGGATATATATTTTTTGACTGGTTTGTCCAAGAGGGGCGAACATGTATCCTTGTTTGGGACTAGGCCAGGTGGCCAGACTGTCGCTAGTCTTCAACTCGAATTTTGCAATGATCAGGAAAATCCTCGGGACAAACTGATTGACATAAAACATATCATCCGTCCTGGACTTAAAGTTATAGCATTCACTGCTACCAAACTGTGTGGGAGCGCCGCGCTTCATGTGGCTACTGGTTCCCAAATGCGTGTTGCAGTGGACTGTTTTCGCGGCACCATCTTCAACTGGTGTGAAGCTGTGTTGGCCAATATAAAAGGCCAACTTACCAGAGCAAAAACCAGGAAACTAAAAAACTTTGGATATGGTTCCATTGTCGTTTCTTTTGCTTTGGAGAGAATTCCTCAGTTAGCTCCACAGAGTATTTCAGTTGATGCCGGTCGACCTCGAGAACCAAGAATGGTTCGCTGGTCCGCGCTGATGGCTCGTCATGCTATCGAGGGAACTGAGATTGTACGATTCCCTGTTTCATATTTTCATTGGCTGGATCGCCAAATTTTTACGATAGAGGATTTTCCGTATGCAGGGATAGATTTCCGCGGAGATAGAGAGATGTCTCTCCCTGCAGGGGAACAGTGGGACGATTCAGGTAAAACATTTTTCAACGTTTGCTAAGTTCTAAATTTTTAATTTTTTATCGTCTTAGAAAACTAATAACCAAAAGTTTTTCAAATACAGATGTGGGTCCACAACGTCCAGCTCATCTCCAACCTTTCGAGAGGAGACAACCAGTTGCGCCCGCACCAGCCCCAGCAGGCCAATCAGTAGAAATTTTGACTGATTTGGAACATCATCTAGAACACTTGACTCTAGATATACCAGAGACAAGCATAGATGACATCCGTCTCAGGCTACAAAGATATGTGATTGGAGTCCCAGGACCTTTCAGGAGGTTCTTATGCAGGGTGGCTCGAGCAGTTGTTTCCTATCGAGATCATCATCAGTGATGAGATGATCATGTAGACTCATTTTTGTACTTTTGTGTTATCATTTTTGCCGATCATAAGGTGTTTCCTATGATCGAAGACGATGTATATTTTTTGAACACACTCCTATGATATATATATCACTATTTTGACGGCTATCTGCGTACATGAATGAATGTTGTTTGTTTTACTGCTTTTAATTATTGCAAATGCCTATTTATCATACTAGAAGCAATTGAATCTGCTAATGTATTTAAATGTCTTGGAATATGCTGATATTCAATGTAATCAAATTCACGTTCCAAGAGACGAACTCTCAAAAATAACCGTAATAACACCGGATTTCTAATGGTATAAACCCTGTTAAGCTGTAATACAACAAGTTCAGAATCCAACCTTACAATCAAACTCCGAATTCCAAATGATATGGACTCAGATAATAACTCAATCACCGCACTATACTCGGCAATGTTATTTGTTGTTTGACCAAGGCTTACCCCATGCATGGATACTAACTCGTCAGAGGGTGAATAGATAACCCAAGCTGCGGAATAAATGTTCCGTGTACTACGACAAGCACCATCAACAAAACCAATGTAGGTTTGAAGAGACGTCGACATCTGCAATATCAAGAGTAAAACTCAGATAAGCAGTCATAGTGACAAAAACACACTTCTAAACTAGGCACACTTTTCTAATCTAAAACACACCAGTAGTTAAGAAAATCTAAACTAACAAAAATCTCCACACCTTGTTTAAGCATAATATCTCTTTAGATAAAGCCCATTTCTGGGTTTATCCAAAGGGACACCGTCAAAATCTACTAACTCATAGGCCCCTTTTGCTAACTTTCGTTTCACAATGTAAGGACCATGCCACATAGGCACGAATTTTCCAGCTCCTAGCTTGTCATTAGCTTGATCATAAAGTAAAACTAGGTCTCCTTCTGAAAATTTTCGAGGGGTCACATTTCTATCATGCTGAGCTTTTATCCTTTTAACATGAGCCTCGTTTGCTATTGCAGCACTTCGTCGATTCTCATCTAATTGGGCCAAGTACAAGAAACGTTTTTCCTCTTCAGACGTAGCTGGAAGTAATTCTACGGCTAATTTTAGTGACGGTATTTCGCATTCAATCGGTAGCACAGCTTCCAAACCGTAGACCAGTTGAAAAGGAGTGAAACCTGTTGATGTTTTGACCGAGGTTCGATATGCCCAAAGCGCTGAAAATAAAATGGAATTCCAATTCGTCTTGTGAATACCAATAATTCGTTTTATCATGGTGACCAAAACTTTATTAATGGCTTCAACCAGACCATTTGCTTGTGGATAGTACGGAGTGGAACTATCGTGGCGTAGGCCAAGTTGTTCTGTTAATTCAGTCATCATGATGTTCCGAAAATGACTTCCATGATCTGTAATAATAGCTTGAGGAACACCAAACCTAGCAATTATGTGATTGAACACGAATGTTGCAGCAGTCTTGCCGTCAGCTGAATATGTAGGCATCGCCTCGGCCCATTTCGTAAAATAATCTACAACGATAATAATATAGGCATGCCCCCCGGCCGAGTGAGGGTTACATGTGATAAAATCGATACCCCATTTTGCAAATGGACCAACAGCAATTATAGGGTGAAGAGGAGCGGGTGGCGCACGCATTTTTCTATCAAAAATTTGACAGTTGTGGCATTTCCGAACCGCATAAATGCAATCTTTAAATAATGTTGGCCAGAAATAACCTGCACGCAATATCTTTTGGGCAGTGGCATACCCAGACATATGACCGCCACATGCTCCAGAATGACAGCCATTGAGTACCTTTTCAGCTTCTTCATGAGTTAAACAACGTCGGAAAACAGAATCCGCTCCTCGTCGATAAAGAGTATCACCAATGATATTATATTGTTGGGATTGGAAACGTATTTTCCGTCGCTGAGTTCTTGAAATTTCAGGTCGAAAAGATTGGGTTTGGAGATATACAATAATATCCCCATACCATGGATCAAGCGTACTGATAAGAAACAAAGATTCGTCCACAATGGATTCTTCTGCCACTGTTTCAATATCAGTAGAGGGAAAATCACACATTAGTTCCGCAAAAACCAAAGACTTCTTTGCCTTGGATTTCTCAAATTCCAAGTCAAATTCTTGTAGGATAACTATCCATTTAGAATACTTGCCCCCTAGCAATTGTCGGGTCAAAATATACATCATAGGGTTGCAATCAGAAATTACCGTGGTTTTACGTAACAATATGTAATGTCGAAAACGTTGGACAGCTTGAACAGCTGCCAAGGCCAATTTCTCCACATGTGTGTATTTGATTTCAGTCGGATTCAAATTTCGACTAAGATAATAAATCACATGTTCGTTGTGAGATTCATCTTCCCGAACTAGTACCATCCCAATAGTGGAATGAGAAGCAGCGAGATACAGAAAGTAATCCTGGTTGTAGTTGGGAGGATGCAATAACGGTGCATGGGTCAACGCGTGTTTAAGTGCATCAAAAGATCGATCAGCGACCTCGTCCCAAAAGAACGGAATGTCCTGTTTCAACAACCGGGTAAAACCCTTTGCAAGCTCGGCATAGTTCTAAATAAATCTACGTAAAAAGTTTGCTTTCCCCTGCAAACTCTGGAGTTGGCGCAATGTCGAAGGAGGAGGCAATTTAACAATAGCTTCGACCTTCGAAGGATCAACACGAATGCCTGATTTCGAGACAACAAATCCCAGTAAACGACCCGATTCTACGCAGAAAACACATTTATGCGGATTCAACCTTATCCGATAATGCCGACATCTCATAAAAATTGCTCGCAAATGAGTGGGATGATCGGCCCTACGTAATGAATGAGCAGGTAAATCATCAAGATATGGTTGAACAATGTGCTTAATGTCATGAAACGCATAAGACATAGCCCTTTGAGAAGTTGCTCCAGCGTTCTTAAGTCCAAAAGGTAGTTTACAATATGCAAACGTTCCCCACGGACAAATGAAAGCTGTTTTAGGTTGATCTGCAAGGAGTATGTTTATTTGATTGTAACCAGAAAAACCATCCATAAAGGAAAAAAGTTCACTTCCAGCACAATCGTCGATTATCTGATCGATATAGGGAGTTGGATAATTGTCTTTTGGACACGCTCGATTAATATCCCTATAATCGATACATACTCTTATTGTTCCTTGTTTTTTAGTCACAGGAACAATATTCGATACCCAATCCGTTAAGGGAATTGGATAAATAAATCCTGCACGAAGTAATTTTTCAACTTCATTTTTTATAGCAGCAGCTTTCCTAGGATGTATTTGACGTAATCGTTGACGAACAGGTTTAGCATCCGGGTAAGTCTTAATTTCATGTACTACGATCGATGGATCAATTCCTGGCATTTCTTCGTAAGACCAGGCAAACACGTCTCGGAATTCTTGAAATAGGGCTTTATAAGTCTGAATTTCTTCGTCTGAACAACAAGCACCTATATGAATGTTTTCAATTATTCCAGGTTTTACCGAAATGTCAATTGGAACCGTTCTAGATATATTTTCTAAATTTAATTCAGAATCAAGATTTTTCAATGGATTCTGAGGTTCCTTGGCATATTCAGCAGTAAAAATTGAAGCGAAATCATTTTCAAAATGATCTAATTCAGGTAAGAATGAAGACCTATGATGGAGATCTTCCCATGGTAAATCATCAACATACAAAAACTCACAAATTTGCTCATCTGTATGAACAATTTCAGGAAATGTCGTTGCGTCTGAACTAGAAATAGAAAGCGATTCCTCTTGGATCCCATTCATTGGATCGATTTTGGTTGAAAAGGGGTTGGAAAAAGACTGTACAGTCTGGTACGCAATTTCAAATGGACTCAAAGGCATCGCGCCATCAAATGAATCTATCTCAGATTCTGAAGGTAGAATCCAAGGATCATCAGACATAACTGTGTCTGACGAAATCATATGAATAGTTGCTGTAGAAGACGATACGTTAGGAGGAGGAAAAGAAAAAGTTCCTAGAAAACCAGAATCTTTCACCAAACCTACTCCAACATCCTTATAAGGGATAGTCGTTTTACCAACATGCTGGATTGTTTCTGTAGAGGCTGGGTCTGACGAAAAATAAGTTAACTGATCTATTGTCACGATCCTTCCTTGATATGGAAATTTTATAAGTCGAAAGACCGAAGAGACAACAGCAGTCATAGCATAAGACAAACTACGACCCAGTAGAAGGTTGTAATCTAGAGGGGCATCAACCACTTCCACATCTAGATTAACAATTTTTCCTTCAACCCCTATGGGTAAATCCTGCAAAATACCATAAGGTTGAAAACCTCGACCATCAAAAGCTTTTAGAATCGTCGGAGATTGGTTAAGTGTAGGAGAACCAAGAGATTTCCAACACCGAAGCGACATAATACACGTTGAAGCTCCCTCATCAATCACAGTCCGAAAAATAGGTCTGTTTTTGACTAACACTGGAATCTGGAAAGCCATTTGGTGAGGAAGACGTGGTGTACTAGTTTCTAAATCGAAGATTATAAGGTTAGAATCGTGAACATCAACAGCTCCTATGGCAGACAATAACAATTTACGCTGTGCTGGACACGACTGCAGCACTTCCAGAGCCGACATTGCTGAAGGAGAAATAGCTAAATCTTCAACAATGTTGTAATTCTGAGCAGCTCTCGCATGTGGATTGAAAGCTGATTTACGAAGAACACCTTTAGCAGGCGGCTTGATTATCAAGTCCGGATTTTGTTTCTCGATCTGTAGCGGACCGGAAACAGGAGGAGTTGTATTTGATGCGTTGGCATTGGAAGACTCTCCTTCTTTGCCATCAACGGGATTCTTAGAACCGTAATCTTGCGATCGTGTCGCAACCCTTATATGAGACATCATCATAATAGGCTCTTCTAAAGTGGTCGAGGAAGAACCAATCATCTTACTATCTTGAACTGGAAAAGGATCCTTCAAGACAGCAGGTTGTTGCGATCCTTTAATGAGTTTCGTAACCTCTTCTCGATATGGGCATTCTTTCGTGAAGTGATCTTGTTCACAAATGAAGCAAGGATAACGAGGTTTACGTTTCTCATCATTGGATTCTTCCCTATCTGATTTCTCTTTCGAATTTTTCTTGTTTTTATTCCTCCCTTTCTTTTTACCACCGGTTTTTGATTTTGCCGTAGATGTTTCAACGACATGAATATCGGCAGAAACTTCTTGAGAGGATTCTCCCTTCGGGGAATCAGGTAAAGTTATGATTGGAGAAGAATTCTTTGAGGATTTCTTCTTACTTTTGGAACTAACCGTACCGATCATACCGTCAGCGGCATGAGACCCTGAAGGAGGAGCAGCTATTTGACCTTGTTTGGGTAAATCGGGAATTTTTTCATGTAAAGTACCTGACTGCGTATAGACGAGGTCTAGGTACTGAGCCTGAGCAATTACTTGCTCTTCAGTAACAACACCACCCTTAGCTACATCTTCAGTGATCTTGGGCAGTAATGATTTTACAAACCACTCTGCCAAAATTTGATCCGGAATATAAACCTTCACCAAACGTCGTCTACGTCGCCATTCATGAATATGATCAGAAATATACGTGGACGTAGATTGTTTTAGTGAAGTTAATAATTCTGTGCCATTGTCGTATCTGACAGGCAACTGGAAATGAGTTAAGAAAGACGTTGCTAACTGACCGAAATTATGAAACGAGCCTCGTGGCAACTCAATGTACCATTTGGCTGCAAGACCTATGAGTGTCCTTTGGAAAAGACGTAAGCGAATCGAATCATCAATAATAGAATTAGATGCACACCAAAGGTGATAAGTCATCACATGATTTGATGGATCCTCTCCTGACTTACCTTCAAATTTTGGTATGTCACCGGGCAACTTATGAGGCATTGACGGCCAGTTCTGATAATAGAAAATAGGATCATTAGTAAGGCGCGTCAAATCTGGTAAATCCAAAGTTGCGATGAACGGTAACTGACGGTTAGGGTCACGAAAACCTTGAGAAGCCAAAGCAGATCCAGGAGGTGGATACCCAGGATAACTAGGAATTGGATTAGCATTGGGTATTGTATAACCTCCTGGATAACCAGGATGAATCGGACCATACTGAGGTTGTTGATAAGTATAACCAGGGTATGGCTGGTAGCTCGGATTCTGAACATAGGGACCGTATTGCGGCTGTCCTTGGTACGGTTGATAAGTAAACTGAGGTTGACTTGTAACAACTGTACTTGTACCGAATTGTCCTGCAGGCATCTGAACTGTAGTCTGAGTTGTAGGCCCTGACTGAGGTACAGAGACTTGAGGGATTTGCCCGGATACAGGGATAGCCGAACTCGGGCCTACAGACACTCCAGAAATAGGTGTAACAAGTTGAACAGACGTTGCAGCAGTTACAGCAGTTTGGGGCGGAGTCTGAGGTGTACTAGGCCCAGCCTGCTGAACTGAACTAGGTGCAGGAGTTTGAATAGCTGGCTGACCAGGCTGCTGAATTGAACCAGAAACCATTGGCTGACCAGATTGATAAGGTATCTGCACATTAGGCTGCAAAGGCTGTTGATATTGGGACGGATCCCACACCATCATTCCGGGGTACTGTCCCGTAGAAGGTTGAACGTAAGGACCAAAACCTGGTTGAACGTAGGGTTGATAATAAGGTAAAGTTCCGGCTCCTTGAACAGATGGTTTTCCAGAAGGCTGTTGGTAACCTTGCATTGGGTACTGCCCTTGAGGTTGATAACCTTGAGGCACGTACTGAAGTTGGGGTTGTTGAGGACCCTGAGGAGCATATTGAGTTTGGGGTTGACCTTGAGGAATGTACTGTCCTTGAGGTTGGTAACCTTGAGGTATGTATTGTCCTTGGGGTTGCCCCCCAAAATAATATTGATCCACAGTTTGTCCTAGGAAAAAGCTACCTTGAGGTTGAGCCCCGGGTGGTAACTGACTACCCTGGGGTTGCCCCCCAGGCGGTAATTGACTACCCTGAGGTTGCCCCCCAGGCGGTAACTGAGTTCCCTGAGGTTGACCCCCAGAAGGAAACTAACTGCCTTGAGCTTGAGGATTAGGAACGTTACCAGACATCATATAAACTTGCTCTGCGTTCGACGTTTCAATTTTAAGTCCACCAAGACCAGATGATAACACATTTTCGATAGGTTGAGGAGTTGCTCCCGAGAAAGTACCAGACAAAGACTGATATCCCGCAGGAACAGAAGGACCACCATGTAAAAAAGATTCAGGTGTTTGCGAAAACATGGATGACTCTCCAGCCATAATAGATGACGGATAATAACCTCTGGGTGTAGGATGAAATGGAACTCGAGGTGGATAAAAAGTAAGACCCGGATTCTCTAAAAAATCAGTTAAAGAAAGATACCAGGGGTTAGTTCGAATAGGGCTGTAGAAAATAGATTCACGCTCCCTAAGATTTAACGATTGAGGGGAGTTGGGAAGAGATATGTCTTCGTCTGGATTAGTAAGTTCTTCTATAGAAATTAGTCCAGAGGGAAGATTTTCAGTAATGATATTTCTAACCCTGGGTGAACCTGGATCGCTAGAAGTTGGTGAGATAAATCCTGAGGATGTTTCTAACACAGAAGATTCAGTTTCAGGCTCAGAGATTTCAGGTTTGTCAGATAATTCTCCAGTAGGAGAAATATTTTCAGTGACTTCAGAAACTGAAATCGGTTCTTGAATATATTCTATTGTAGGAATTTGATGATCAGGATGTATCACAATAGCAGAGCTTTCAGCTTCTGTTGATCTAAGTCTACGGCTACTGTGTGGTACCAGAGCTCGAAGCCCTTCAAGATGACCTGGTGTAAATTTAGGGGGTTTCCCTTGTATTCTCCGGGATTGTCTCGGCAATTCCGCCACGATGAAAATTATCTAATCACACGCAAACAAAGAAAAATTTCAATGAAAACACCTAAAGTCTCTAAGAAACAAACAATTGAATCACTCGCTTAAAAAATCTAAGAGTTAAAACCACACACAAACAAGTAACTTTCCGTACTAAAATCACTAGTTGGTGATGAAATCCAACTTAGTAGAGTTTTAACACGAAAAGGGCGGTTGGAACAGTTACCCCGACAACCTACTTAATGAAACAGACTGGCACAAGTTTCTTCACATAACCATCTCGAGTGAAGAGAACCCCCAGAGAGTCCAAGTGAGTCTAGTCGATGTCTGTTCCAGGTACAGTGGGATCTTCCCTCCACCATCACCTTAGGAAAGAATCTTAAAGATTATGGTCACTAAGGTTACCAACTGAAACAAATATACCTGGGGGAACAGTCTACGATCCGACACACACGCAAGGGCAGAGTAACAAAGCTCAATCCCCTTGAAGGCTCCTTGAACAGAATCCAAGGTTTCCCGACAAGTGACCCCTGGCTCCTCGACAATGGTCTATCCGAGGTTTACCGTTTTTAATACGTGTATATCTTCTATCGTTCCCAATGAGGAAGGATTGATTACCCCATTGGTTCAGATATGATCTCGTGCTTAACTCCTTTAAGAGGAGCTTCCCAGAGCATACATGCAACAACTGGAATTCTTCCTACCGCAAGATATATCTACTTGTTTGTTTTATCTACCTTGGAGAGTTAATTACTTCCTACTCCAAGATACTAGCCTAAGCTATGTTGGTGATGAGAGCCCTAAAAATAAAAAGATTACTAGATGAATTTTATTTAAGCGTTACTTTTAAGAGCTGTTTCTTAAGTCAAATGGGCGCGGAAATGAAACTTTGTATGATGTGAAGACTCGACTTCCAAAAACACTAAAATGCATCTATGATGATATTCGATTCTTTTTTCTTTCAATGAATTTTCTATCTAAAGAAGAGTTAGAGAATGCAACTTTCAAATTTCTTCTTCAAACATGAAAACTAAGTGAAAGAAACATTTTGTCTTTTCGTTAAACTATCAAAGCTCACAAGAAAAACTCTTTTCTTTTCCAAACAAGAAACTACAAAACAATTCTCTTTCGAAAGAAATCTACAAAAATTAAAACTATTCAAAACTACAAAGACTAATCTTAAGAACTAATCTAAATTGAGTAAAAGCTTTTTAGAGTTTTTTTTTTATGAATGTTTCTCTTAGTTGTTCAGCAAACTAAGAATCTATCAAACAGATCAAAAACACTCAAAATATGTTTTTCAAAACACTCAAAGAATAAATGAAATTCAAAACTTTAAAGCAAGTTCTTTTCGAAGATTTGCAAAGAAATCAAAAAGGCTTAATTTCTCAAACTAGGATGTTTTCACAATGAGGTCGGATTCAAGAGACAAAAAGAGATCTTATGTGATCTGAGATACTGCAAATTGTCAAAAAAAAAATTGAATCACTACAAAGACCAAACAGGAAAAATAATCCAATGGGCAAAACCTCCTAGAAAATCATTCAAAACACTAACACTGTTGGAGTTCATAAACAATGAATTCTTGATAGACACAATAACCAGTCTGGGCAGAAACCAAAGATCTAAAAATTAACCAAAAAAAGAAACCTAGAGATTTTTCAAAATTTTTACAGGGTCCGCATGTAAGGAGTGTTGACAGGTGCGGTCCCGCACTGTATTCTATAAAGAACGTGCGAAACTGCCCGCACTGTAACAGTTATGCAGAGTGCGGTCCTAGCAAAAATGATAGAAAAATCCAAAATACTTCTAAATTTTCAAAAACAAAAAAAATTTAAAGTACCCAGACAGATGTGAATCAATCAAAAACCAGAAAAAGAAACCTTTTCTCAAGTCAAAAATCAAAGAGAACCAAGAACAAACAAAAGTTCATCCCCAGTATGGTCGCCATTTTGTTGTGTAGATTAATCCGTCTTGCGGACAAGACCGATCTCTCTAGTACAAAAGGTAACTAGCAACAAACAACCAATTATACTAATCTCTCTCTAAGCATATGCAATTTATAAAAACACTATACGGGTGCAAGGCCTACCTTATATCCAACGCTTTTCTTGCTTACTTGATTTTGTTGAAGTCCTTCCCGTGCACTGAAAGAACGTCCTTCGTATATCTGCAATCACAAACAAGGAAAAAGATTAAGCAGCACCTGTATAGACATTATCATAAATCATACTTATCATAATGATAAAGGAATTTATGAAATAAACCACAAATTGACAGTTTAATGAGAGAAATGAGTATATTTGTATTAACTTTAAAGATAGAAAACCTTTACAACCTGTGCCTTGATCTTGTGCAGGTCCTCCCGGGGTCCGAAGCAGGAATCTCCTTTACTCTGACAAGCATTGCACTCTTTGAACTAAGACAAATGAGGATGAGTGATTTAACCTCACAGAAAGTCTTAAGTTACTCAAGTCTAAATCTCAACAGCATTTAACTTCAAATCTCCTAAGCTTGAACTGCCTTTGAGGCTACCCAAGGCCTCTTTTTATAGTGAAAGAGAGGAGGTTTCTAGTTCCAAATATGAAGGGATAGAATCCTCCTTCAAAGGGATAAGCTCCTTACATCAAGGGGTTAGCTCCATTAAGAGAGGGATGCATGAACCACCTTCAAAGCGTATCCATTCCGAAAATTCCCGTCTAGAATCTTCTAGAATTCACCTGGAATTCACTTTTTAATCTTCATTTTCTCGCCTTTTTATGTTTTACAGAGGTCCGCACCCATTACACAAAGAAAGTGCGGTATGGTTCCGCATGCAGGCTGAGCTTTAGGTGCGGGACCGCAGGGAATGCATAGAGAAAGTGCGATACCAATTCTTTAGGGGATTTTAAGGATTTTCTTCTGATTTTGAAGCTCGATATGAGGAGCTGGTATATTAGACTTGCAAAAGGAGGAAGTATGAGTAATAATGAGCTCATACGGTCGCGTAATGCCAGCTGAGCGCTTTCGGCGTGTAAAAAACGCTCAAGTATGGTTGGCCTAATAATACATCACAAACATCAAGAGGAGAAATGTCACATAATACCTCATCTGTGAAGGGCTTGATGTTGTAGGGAGGGAAACACTGCTGGATGATGCGAAGATCCCATCCTTGGTGAAGCCACCCGATGGTGTACGAATATGGGTGTGTTGTGGTCGGCGAGCCCAACCACTTCACGACCTCTGCTGAAATGATGTTCTTTTAGCTCCCACTATCGATAATGAACTATAGCGGGGAACCCTTTACCCACATTTGGGAGTGTAAGAGACTCTCCTCCTCCTCTAGATCTTCTGGTTCCTCCTTTTGGATATTTGTGGTAGCAACGATGGCGTTGGGATCCACATCGATAATTTGCTTCCCTTTTGCACTCCCCTTGTTAGGTTCTGATTCAAAGTCAGAGCATGCATCTGATTCAAAAGCCTTCATCTCGGCCACCAGTGACTGCTTGGCTCGACACTCAATTGTGTTGTGAGTGGAGCTCTTATGGAACTCACACCAATTTCCCGTGTCCTTATTCGACTTCGCGGTGTTGTTATTTTCTTGTGGATTTGGCAGGTTGTCTTGGGTTGCCATGCCTAGGCTTTATCCTTTGTTCTGCGGTCTGGGGGCACATTTCCCTTGCTTTTTATTTGCAGATCCAAACTCTCGCTTCTTCTGTTTGAATTTTTGCTCAATCTTGGTAGCATACCGGTATGTCGTACAGAGAGAGGAGATGTTAAGTAACTCCATTTCCTCCATTCTGTGCAGAAAAATGTGGTACTCCAGCACCAAATTTTTATTTGAATCTTTGATACCCAACTTTGTGCGCAAGGTATGGAACATATTAGTTAGCTCATGCACATCTTGATCCCTTTGCTTCCGCAGCGTAGTCCATTGTATGTACTGTCCTCAATATAGCTCCCCATGGGATTGTAGAAATTTTCTGAATAATAATTAATTATCCACCGAGACTATCCTGGTCACATACTATTTGAACTTCATACACAACACATAATCTCTTCCACTCAACTCAACTCAGATCATCACACATGTGGAAATAAAATCAAGCGATAACACATCAAATCATCATACACATTAACACAGTATGTATGGGGAAATCTTATAGCTGAAAACCCCGCAGCTATTGTGTATATTATAATGGAGAAATAAAGTAACAAACTCAGTACAATACTCCTCACAAGTACTCAGTACTTTCTCATACAGTTACCCACAATCTAGCTCAGTTTTGAACAGGTTACTGGTTCAAAACTCACCGCCAATTGCCTTGCCTCTATTGCGTGTTTAAATGCTATGGGATGGCCTCTTTATATAGATAAACCACCAGCCTGAACTGCGCAATCCTCATGGGCTTACTCCACCTATCTGTGTGTTGCAAATAGCAACAGTATAGTCACAACTGATAGCTAACTCCACCCTTTCATCTACCTCTTTCACTGGTCTCCATTGAACTGATCATGCACTGTAGTGAACCGATGTGTTCTTGAGTTGAATAATGAGTTACTAATTAATGAATTAAATAATATTTAATTCACTCCACTCATAACTAATTGATTAGCTAGTTAAAATAATCTCAACTAGTTCAACTAAAATAAACAGAACACAACTCCACTATCTGTCTCATTAACTCCACCAAACTTCTGCCACTGAAGTCCTAACTGAAGTCAACTATGCATGATGCCATCAAACCCTTGGGAATAGCGTAATTCCTCTGTCAGATGCATGAGCCACTTCTGTAGCTCGAACTGAAGTGCTCCAAGAGAGTAAACTGAAGTTTATAGTCTAAATATTATTAAGGGTAAATAATATTTGACTTCCCCGTTTTAAGGAGAGGCAGTCTAAAAATAGACTTCGACCTCTTTGACCTCAAAAATAGAGTCTCATCTATTTTTACCAACATGACACATACTTCAAGAATCTCAAACCGGAATCCCCGAACCATGCTCCATATGTCTAAAAATAGACATAGTCTAAAAATAGATTTTGCGCCAGAATTTGCCTGCGGGCCCACTTAGTGAAGGTGACTTCATTTCACCAAGCTCCATCATCTTGCTGCATTTTCAACACTCCCTCTCAGCAAGATATGGATTATCTGCAACCCCTATCCTGCCTCTGTGGAATTCGAACTTGCTCCTGGTGAGCGCCTTCGTCAGGATGTCGGCATCCTGATCCTCCGTGGGAACATATGAAAGCATCATGATTCTCCACTGAACACAATCTCTGATATGATGGTACCTGATGTCGATGTGTTTGGACCTATCATGAAATACTAGATTAGCCGAGAGTTTAATGCAACTCTGGTTATCACAGTAGATCACTGTAGGCTCCAAATGCAACCTGAACAAACCTGCGAGGATCTTCTTCATCCAAATAGCCTCGCATGCAGCCAAGCTAGCTGCCATGTACTCGGCCTCTGCTGAACTGAGTGCCACGGATCTCTGCTTCCTGCTGTACCAGGAAACTGCTGTCGACCCAATGCTGAAAACTCCTCCAGATGTGCTCTTCCGGTCCATTGGACTCCCTGCCCAATCTACATCAGTGAAGCCAGAAAGCTTCGCTCCATCCTCCTGTCTGTACCATAGACCATATCCCGATGTGCCTCTAATATAGCGCAATACATGCTTGCCTGCCTTCCAAAAGAGCTTGGTAGGCTTAACCATAGCTTGCGAAAGCCGGTTAACTGCATAGCATATATCGGGTCGTGTATTGACCAGATACATAAGCGACCCCACCAACTGTCGATAGACAGTGGCATCCACTACCTCCGCTGAAGTAGCATCCTCCTTCCTCCAACCACCAAGAAGAGGAGTGTCAACAGGCTTGCAGCCTTGCATGTTGAACCTCTCCAGAATCTCCCGAGCATACTTGCCCTGAGAAACAAACAGTCCTCCGCTGCGCTGCCAAATCTCCAATCCCAAGAAATAATGAAGGATGCCCAAGTCCTTCATCTCAAACTCTCGTGCAAGATCCTCCTTGCATGAAAGTATCAACTGCTCATCGCTAGTCAAAATCAGATCATCTACATACAGTACGATGATCAACAGCTTCCCCTCCACCACAATCTGGTACAGGTTTGGATCCGCCTCACTCTTGGAGAATCCAAGCCCAGTGAAGTAGCTGTCTATCCGAATGTACCAAGCACGAGGTGCTTGCTTCAGCCCGTACAGTGCTCTCTTGAGTCGGCACACATGCGACTCACTGCTGAAGATCTCAAAACCTTCAGGCTGCTCTATGTACACCTCTTCCTCAATAACTCCATTGAGGAACGCAGTCTTCACATCCATCTGATGAATGTGCCACCCCATCTGCGCCGAGAGAGCAAGGATCGTCCGTATGGAAGAGTACCTTGCGACAGGTGCAAAAGTCTCCTCATAGTCAATCCCCTCGATCTGTGAGAAGCCACGGGCGACTAATCTCGCCTTGTACTTCTCCACACTCCCGTCAGCCGCCTGCTTCACCTTGTAGATCCATCGCGAACCTACAACTGATTTCCCAACCGGTCTTGGGACAATCTCCCATGCACTGTTCCTGATGATCGAATCATATTCTTCGATCATGGAATCAACCCATGCGGGTTCCTCCACAGCTTCCTCAAAAGAGGATGGCTCTGTCACAACACATTGACTCATAAGAGCCATGTATCCAGTGTACCGATCCGGTGACTGTCTCTGTCTGCGCTGTGCCGTAGGTGGTCCTACAACCTTCTCTGCATCCCGAGCCAGTCGCTCAGCTTCTGTAGTGCGCATGCGCCCTCTGATGGTTGGCGCTGCCTGGGTGGTTTCTTCCACCTCCTAAACCTCCTCTTGTGGCTGATCCACATCCGGAATCTCCTCCTTAGGAACTAACAGCTCCTCATCTGCATGCAAGTGTAGCTCCCTCTCAAGCGAACACTGCATGGCTTTCTCCTCCTGAAATTTTATATCCCGTCGCACAACAGTCTTGCGACTGTCCGACAAATACACCCGATAGTTGTGAGGTGTATCAGTGTACCCCACAAATATTCCAACCTCAGCGGTTGGATCCAGCTTCCTTCTTGCATCCTTCGTCACATGCATGTAGACAAGAGAACCAAAAATCCGCAAATGGGAAATATCAGGCCTCTTGCCAGAATAAGCCTCCTCCGGTGTACTCATGCCAAGAACCTTGTGAGGACAACGGTTCTGCACATACACTGTTGTATTGCATGCCTCAGCCCACAAGTGAAGGGGTAGGCCCCGATCATGCAACATCGCCCGTGCAGCACCCACGATCGTTCTGTTCTTCCGCTCAGCCACCCCGTTCTGCTGTGGGTTATGGGGTGCGATGAGCTCTCTCCGAATCCCTTCTGCGCTGCAGAACTCCTTGAATTCAGCCGAGATGAATTCACCACCGTTATCACTCCTTAGAGCAATCACCTTCTTCCCCGACTCCTTCTCAACCAGTGCTTTAAACTCACAGAACTTCACGACTGTATCGCTCTTCTTCTACATGAAGAAGATCCAGCACTTTCGAGAGAAATCATCAACAAAGATCACATAATACCTGTGCTTTGCTGTCGAAGCAACTGAGAAAGGACCACACACGTCTGTGTGAACTCTCTCAAGGATCATCGTGGCGCGACTATCCTTCTCGTGAAAGGTGGCTTTCACATATTTCCCTAAAGTACACCCCTTGCACTGATCTGACTGCGCAAGGGTGCCCTTAGGAAGCCCAGTAGAAATCTGCTGCAGAATCTTCAAAGCTCCATGGTGAAGGTGGCCCAATCTCCTATGCCACAGTTCGCCCTCATCATCCCGGCTCACCACTTCTCCCGCCTTGCATGCCATAGCTACGCAGCCATCTACCTGCAACTGATAAAGGTTCTTGGTCCGAACCCCTATCTTCCGGGTCTCTCCAGTAGTCTTACTGTGCAGGAAGGCTTTTCCTTCGCTGAAGACCACATCATACCCCTTATCCTCCAACATCGCCACAGAGATCAAGTTCTTCTTCAATCCAGGTACATGCATGACATCCCTCAATACAAAGGGTTTACCAGACTCCCTCTGAAAGGATATGGTACCGATACCAGTCGCACCGTATCTACCATCATCGCCCATCTCGATGTGCACACCCAAATCTTTGTCCTCCAGATCTGAGAACAAATCCCGATCTCCCGTCATATGAAATGACGCACCGCTGTCCAAGAACCATACCGATCCCAACACACTTGAAACCAAGCATGCGATCAGTGAAAAGTCAAGCTCGAACTATGAAGCCAAAGCTTCTCCATCTGCAGATCTTCCCGCTTGCTTGTTCTTCTTCTTCTTTGGACAATTGGTAGCATAATGTCCGTGATCGTGGCAGTGAAAACATTTCACTTTCGCCATATCCTGCTTCTTGCCCTTAGCTCCAGAATGAGAGGTTTTCTTACCCTTCCCTTTCTTAGCTTTGGACACCAAAGCGCAGTTTTCTTCATCAGCTCCCTTTGATGAAGATCCATCTCGAGTAGTCCTCCTTATCTCCTCCCGCATGAGATCCGCCCAAAGGCGCTCCCATCCCGGCAGCTTCTCCCGACCATTGACACTATCTTGATATGAGTGCCAAGCCTTCGGAAGACCAAGGAGAGCCAGGTCGACCATGTCCTCGTCTTCGATAGTAACCCCCACACTTCCCAGCTCATCTCTGCATTGAGTGAACTTCGTGAGGTATTTGGCGATACTGTCGCCCTTCTCCATCTTGATGTTCCCGAGCTTATCTTTGAGCGCCAGCTTCCTTTGGTCGCTCTTACTCTGGAATAGATCCGTCAAAGCTTTCCACATTAAATATGGAGAAGCCTTTCCATGCAAGCTGGATACAATATGATCCTTGACGCCCTCCAACAGGATCCTTCGACATTTCGCCATCTTCTTTTGCCATGCATCGACTTCAGCAGGATCAGTGGGCTTTTGGACATCCGTATCTACGAACTCCTTGAGACCATTATCTTCTAATACTGCTTCCATGCGATCCTTCCATGCAACATAATTCGAACTGCCTTCAAGAGCATATTCGAGTCGCAAACCATTGAAAGACATTTTCAACACTGGCACCAAGAAAACAAAACTGCTGCAAAAATTCGAATTCCACCTCAAAGCTCAACCGCTCTAGATCGTGAGAAAAAATTATTTCTAGCACAGAGATCGACTGCAAGGGGCGTTTGCAAGACCTTTCACTTTCCGAAGAAAGATGAATCTGGAGGCTACCTGGCCCGCATGCAGACTCTGTCTACCGAAATAAGTTTGTAATCACTGTGATGATCAATCTCTGCTTTAATAGCTCCGATACCATGTAGAAATTTGCTGAATAATAATTAATTATCCACCGAGACTATCCTGGTCACATACTATTTGAACTTCATACACAACACATAATCTCTTCCACTCAACTCAACTCAGATCATCACACATGCGGAAAATAAATCAAGCGATAACACATCAAATCATCATACACATTAACACAGTATGTATGGGGAAAGCTTATAGCTGAAAACCCCGCAGCTATTGTGTATATTATAATGGAGAAATAAAGTAACTAACTCAGTACAATACTCCTCACAAGTACTCAGTACTTTCTCATACAGTTACTCACAATCTAGCTCAGTTTTGAACAGGTTACTGGTTCAAAACTCACCGCCAATTGCCTTGCCTCTATTGCGTGTTTCAATGCTATGGGATGGCCTCTTTATATAGATAAACCACCAGCCTGAACTGCGCAACCCTCATGGGCTTACTCCACCTATCTGTGTGTTGCAAATAGCAACAGTATAGTCACAACTGATAGCTAACTCCACCCTTTCATCTACCTCTTTCACTGGTCTCCACTGAACCGATCATGCACTGTAGTGAACTGATGTGTTCTTGAGTTGAATAATGAGTTACTAATTAATGAATTAAATAATATTTAATTCACTCCACTCATAACTAATTGATTAGCTAGTTAAACTAATCTCAACTAGTTCAACTAAAATAAACAGAACACAACTCCACTATCCGTCTCATTAACTCCTCCAAACTTCTGCCACTGAAGTCCAACTGAAGTCAACCATGCATGATGCCATCAAACCCTTGGGAACCACGTGATTCCTCTGTCAGATGCATGAGCCACTTCTGTAGCTCGAACTGAAGTGCTCCAAGAGAGTAAACTGCTGTTTATAGTCCAAATATTATTAAGGGTAAATAATATTTGACTTCCCTATTTTTAGGAGAGGCAGTCTAAAAATAGACTTTGACCTAAAAAATAGAGTCTCATCTATTTTTACCAACATGACCAATGCTCCAAGAATCTCAAACTGGAATCCCCGAACCATGCTCCATATGTCTAAAAATAGACATAGTCTAAAAATAGACATAGTCTAAAAATAGATTTTGCGCCAGAATTTGTCTGCGGGCCCACTTGGTGATGGCGACTTCATTTCACAAAGCTCCATCATCTTGCTGCATTTTCAATAGGGATAATATTGTTCCTTGATGGCGTCTCGGAAAGAATTTCATGTGGGTATGATAAAGAATAGAGAGGGTTCCCCCTCATCCATTTTCTCACAGTAGGTTTCCCACCAGTCCCTGAAATGGGGGGCAACTTTGAGGAGTGAAAAAATAATCTTCTCCCGGTTAGAAAAGTCATGAATTGAGAAATATCCTTCTAATAGATTCACCCATCTATCTATGGCGTTTGCATCTATTTGGCCATGAAATATGGGAATGTCAAAGTTTACTTGTACCTTAAAAGGGGTTGTGCCTCCAGAGTGGATGTTGGATGCAGATGCACCGCCAGTGGGCAGTCGTTGAAGGATATGCGCAAATTTATCTATCATTGCGTTACTTTGTTTTTTGATGGTCTCCTCGAGCAATATTTTGATAGGATATCCTACTCCCTCATCTTTATTTTCATCCCCCATGGGCAGCCATTAGGGTTTGCGAGGGTGATCTTACAAAGGTTCAACCAGATCGAGCCCTAACTCCTTATACCCCGACCTCATTGGGGACATGCAAAGAAGGATCGCGAAAGAGCAGGCCGCTCTGATACCACTAATCTGAATTTATGCAGGAACCCAATAGAATACACATATAACCATACATACAAAGATGCATCGGAAATAATACTTCATTTCATTAATCTCAAAGAATTGAAATTTGTTTACACGCAGAATGGAAATAAACTAGCTAGGGTGCTGGTAGCTTATTTTTGAGAAGAGATGTGGCAGTTACAGGCTTATGAACTGTGTTACAATGAGGCTCGAGGGCCTATTATTATTAAGAAATAATGGAAAACCCTAAACATCCAAAAAAATAACCCTAGAAGATGAAGCACCAAAACTACGAGCCTCGTTTGGGTAAATTGGTACATCAGCTTCCTAGGGACACAACTTTGGCATGTAATCTCTGTTTGATGTGCTAAGTACCTTGTTAGAAATATCTAACCGAGAACTACAAATTTTGATGTCAGAAACATAGAATTAACTTCAATGTTGCTCCTGGTATTCCAAAAAAAAGTTGTTTAGGGCCTCAAAATGGCTCTGGAAGTAGGGAACCCGAAAAAATGTTAAAAATAGTAAACTGTGCTACAATTCAGGAAACTGAAAAATTGAAAGAAAAAATGGTGGGACCCTAAGGGGAATAGGTGGGTGGCCACCAATATCCACATGGATCATTTTAAATGGGTGGAAGAGGGATCCTGACTTATTGAGAGTAGTGGAGGTTTCCCCTTTAGAGAAGAATTTTAAGACCTCTGATATTGTTTTGCTCGCTATAGATTTCCCCTTATCCCTTCTCTACATGATTGGACAAGAAATAACACACATGTAGATTTACACCAAGTCGAGTAGTTTAAATACTAGCACAAGCTTGGATCTAATAGGTCCCCTCAATGTTCTTCTATTGGATGGATCATATTTTCCATCTGAACAATAGAAAATCCACATAGATTCAACTGATCTTGTAATTTTCTAAAGAAAAATACTTGAATCTATTCTACAAATTGCGGAAACTAATTACGATTATAAAATCACAGGAACAAGAAAGAGAAAAAATTTCAATCACAAAACACAAAGATCTATATGGGGAAATCCTTAGCTAAAAGCCCCGCTATCTGTGTTATACGTGATTTAAAATTTCGAACAAAGGTATATACCCTAGGTTTGGTGGTCAATATAGAACAACAAAGAGACAAGGAAACCATTGCTTTTCCTTAAAGTAAATAGATGATGGAGTGAGGCATACTTGGAATTCATTGCTCACTTCGCTCCTTCTTTAGATTGGAAGCTCCAATTCCAACTCAAACCACCAAAATTATAACCTGCACAGTCAAATAACACAAGCCAAGAAACTACGATATGTATGAAATATCATCTAAATACTCTATTCAATAGATAAAATGTTATTTAAATACACAAATCAACATCACATATAGGAAAACAAAGTATTCTTTACATTAATATAAAGAGAAGGATATTACAACCATAAGTGGAAGTTGATCTTGTAGAAGAGCTCCTCCAAGTTGTTGAATCGTCCTTTCCTTGTCACAATATGCACCTCCAATCACCCTATCCATGAGATGATAACTATTTATTGCAACATCATAAGGGAAAAATCACTCTCCAAATCCAACCATTCATTCACCAACCATTGCATAGGCAAGAGGGTAAATATATAGAAGATTGGGGTAAGTTGAGAGTTCTTATCCTATTACCATTCAAAGGTTTTAAATCCACCTTTGATGGAGGGATAGGATCAAAGGATAAGTGGTGAAAACTCAAAGTAGGATAGGATAAGATCCGAATGTCAATCTAATGTAAGTATTTGAAACAACTTTTGGAAATTCCTAGAAGGTGAAACTTCCAGAATCTCGAACATTCTCCTAGAATTCTAGAACCAACGTAGGTGCAAAGGAGAGAAACCTAATGGTGACCAATGCTGGCCATAGTGGAGAAAGTTATAGGTGAAAGCACCCCAATAGGCTTGCAGGGAGTGTTGATCCTTAAACTGGCTCAGATAAGGAAGTTTAGGGTTTAAAATCTGAGCGATGAAAGGTACATGCTTAGGGATTTGTGCAAGATGATGAAAAGGGGAATAGGATGTTGATTTATCCCATTAGGAGTCTCACTTTGATTGGATGTGACAAAATGGCCTATAACATAATTCCCCTAAAGCAAAAATTCATAGATGGTGACTGATGGTCGTAGTTCTTTACCTTGTGACAAGTAGGGATCAAGGAAAATCGACGAGCTTCTTCTGTTACAATAAAAGTATCATAACATATGAATGTTGAGGGAGGAATACCCATACTCAACTCATAAGATAACATAATATGTGTAATGATCAAAAGACACTTCCATAGATTCAACTAATGGACTCATGACTAGATGACCGTCTATATGATCACGACCATCATACATTGTGATCTTGGTATAACTCCTTAAATCACAACCCGAATGGATGAAACTAGATTAGGGGCCTTCTATATCGTTCACACGACCAAGTAATGTACGTGTCTATCCATGTGAATCAATGGGCTGGAGTCAAACATGGTAGACACAATCTGATTACCGCCCAATGATGTAAGTCGTTAACTGACACGAGAGAAACCACCTATGATGTTAATGGCTCTCAAGGTACAATGGTACAAGCAGCATGGTGTGAGTAGTTGATGTCGAAGACCACACATAATCTTTCGGTTGAAGGCCATTGATGTAAAATTGTCGCTGAGAGTGATGAAACTTGTCATTAATGTATGCAAGAACCAAGGTACCAAAAGGGTTTTCCTAAGTCAACTTCTTAAATTATGTGTTGATGTCAACAGGAAGTGACCCATGGTAGGAGGACCTTGACGTATCCCCCATCAATGACAAGAAATGGGTATCATGATTGAGACAAAATGATAAGAATGATGCTGATATGAAACTGGATCAGGAAAGGTATACATGAAATGAAGGCTTAAGAGTATTGTAGCGAAGATCAATTGATGGAATTCTATTGATCATACAATGACACTGAAAGGAGTTGGAAACATTGGCCCAAACTGAAATGGAGGCTCTAAAAAATGTAATATTTCAAAAATACAAGTAGATTACCCAATCCAATAGCCATGGAGAAGAAGTGGAAAGTCTAGTGTTCAAGAGAAATTCGTTGCCATTTAGCAAAATGGAATTCATTGTTTTCCCAATTTCCCCAACCATACTGGTCAGTACCTCTTTATTTTTTAACAAGCTTGTGGAGGATAACATATGCTTGATCTGTAAGTTTATCCTTCAACAAATCCCTCCAAGTATTTTTAACAAGCCCTGAGAAGGAGTGGTTGGTACTTGTCATGTTCGATAAGCCCATCACTATTTTATGTTTTAACGAGTCCAATGAGGGTAAAACTCGAAATATTTTTCATGTTTAGAGAGTTTGAAAAAGAGGCAGAAAAGAAAACTCCACATGTTCCTTTTCGTAGATAGTCTCTTAAGTTTGAAAAGGTAGAAAACATTACCCAAGAGAACCTCTTAGCCATGTTCAACCAAGGTATTCCTTTTTCATAGTTAGCATATCTTAGTTTGGAAAAGGGTTAATATTATACTGAGTAGACGTCTTTTCATTTACTTTTATGAGCTCGAAAGGACAAGTGCTCAACAACATTTTCATATTTTTGGAGTCTGAAAACAGCTGAAAGAGGACTCCTTCTGGAGGAATGAATGGTATAAAAGGTAGCAACTAGTTTCGAAGATTATGGAACTGCTCAAAACATGCAAAGGTCAAGAGGCTGACTAATAAGACCACTCATTCCAGTTGTTCTTCAGGTAAGGGTAAAAACCAAGTGAAAGCGTATGATCGACCAAGAAAATGGTGACGATGGAATGAGAAAACCAAGGCTCATCTAGAAAAAATAGGCTAATAAAAATGGAAATCATGAGAGGTAGGATGAAAATAGTTTCATTTTTACACAAGATTGAAGCATGAGAAAAATTATGCTTGAGAGTGGTTTCATTTTTATACAAGCTTGAAAGGGAGACAAACTGTACTTGAAAAATTTTGCATGCCTCGAGGATAATGAATCAATTCGAGGTACATGCCCCTCAAACTTCATTTAAGTCAACTAAGTAGAACATTGGTTGCTAACAGGTGGATGGAATGAAGGTTCATTTATGAGATAAAGTGAAAGACTCAACTAGAAATTTACGAGATCTAATCAAAGAGTCTAATTGGAAGGGGATCTGTTTCACTTTTTAATGAGCTTGACATAGGAAAAGAACTATGCTCAAGGACATTTTTTTCATTTTTTAACGAGCGTGAAACGAGAAAAGGAACTTTTCTCCTAAAAGCTTGTTTGATTTTTTAAGGAGCTTGACAAAAGACTCTGAGAACCTTGATCACGTTTTTTCATGTATTTCACATTTTTCGTGTAGCAGGGTCCATTGAAAGTATGAAACATGGGTATTCCTTGGATGAGGAATCAAATTTTGCATCCAACGAGTACTGCCTCGTGAAATTTGAGTAAAACCTTAGGGAGATAATTTGAAAATAGAAGTTGAAAAAACAGTTTTATTATTTAATTATTTTTTAATATTTTTACTTTTTTAGAGGCTATATACTGCCCAATCTCATTAATGAGGCTATAGCCTAGGAAATAATGGTTTCCATCATCTTGTATCCTATTGGTTCTTATAAATTTTATTTTGGTTGTACATTTTTCTTAAGAGGCCCATTTTAGACCTCAAAATTTCTTTAATGATCACTGACTAGATCATCAGTAGACGTGGTCATGGAACATGTTGCCACATAATTAACCTATGGCGAGGGAGATACCATTTGCACATAAGGACCATTTAGGAATGTTGGTTGATTGGGATTCAAATTAGGACCAATGAATGAAAGTCGATCAATGGTCACAATTCTTCCTTCATGCGGGAAGCATATCACACAAAAGAGAGAAGAGACAAGAGCTCCCATGACATAAACATAGTCACGCCCAAGGAGTAAATTAAAATACAAAGGGCCTTGGACAACCATAACATCGATATAGATGGTTTTTCCTCCCAAAGTAATAGGAAAATTAGGAAGGATCCGTAATGGTTGATTGGTTCCTCTGTTAAAATCCAATATATTTTGGGTAACAGGCACAAGATGTGGAGCACCTACCCGTTGTGGCTTCGTCTATGATTTTTCTAGGTATGAGTATATTATAAGGTTGTATTGTGATCTGAAAGGGCACGTAATAAGGAAGATGATATCCTGCTAGTCGACTCCAATCAAAGGAAGTGACCAAACTACATGCAGGCCATACTATAAGAATGGGATAATTGTCCCCTTGCGTAAAGGGGAATGGGAGCACTGACCCCTATTTCATTGGAATCTGAAGAAACAAGAAGAACCTGAGTGGTATGAACATCACTCTCTTCGGGAAAGGTACGATAAACTGAAGGTGGAATCAAGTCAACCATTTTCTCAACCAATGGTTGGTTGGGAACAGAATCATGGGATGCACATTAAGAGAGAGCGAGAAGTCGGGGAATTTTGAGGTCTAAAATGGGCCTTCTAAGGAAATTATAAAATAATAGTGGAAATAATCAAATAATATTTGATTACATCATCAAATTGTAGAGGGAAAAAAGAAAAAAACTACTTTTTCCATTCGTATTTTCAACTTATCTTCCAAAGTTTTTACTCAAATTTCGAGCGGGAGTACTCATTGGATGAAAATTTAATTCCTCATCCAAGGAGTACCCATGTTTCATACTTTCGATGGATCCTGCTACAGGAAAAATGAGAAATACATGAAAAATGTGATTGCAATCACGTTTTTTCATGTATTTCTCATTTTTCATGTAGAAGGGTCCATCAAAAGTATGCAACATGGGTACTCCTTGGTTGAGGAATTAAATTTTGCATCCAACAAGTACTCTCGCTCAAAATTTGATTAAAAACTTTGACAGATAAGTTGAAAATATGAGTTGAAAAAGTAGTTTTATTATTTTTTAATTTTTTTACCCTTTTACTTAAAAAATGGTGAATTATCCCCATGGTTAAGATCATCATATTTAATCCTATTAGTTCTTATAAAGTTTATTTTTGTTGTACATTTTTCTTATGAGGCCCAGTTTAGACCCTAAAATTCCCCTAATGAACTAATGGAGGATTGGGAGAAAGCTTCCGATAACCATCTGAAAGTTGTGGATGAGAAGTTGTAAAATTTTCCAACAATTTTGAGGCTTCATACATACAAGGAAAAAGGTGAATAATATGATTCCCTTCATATAACTTATAGGGAAATTTGACTTTACCCTTTTTCCCATGGACCTTACTATCATTAGTTGAGGGTTTATCACTAGCATGATCTCCATAGGCGGATTACAAAGGATGATGTGAGCATGTGTACCACACTTATAATATATTGGGAATATTAGGAAAATCTCTAAGAAGGTGGTCGCCCTTACATAACTTGCAAGTGAACTTAACTTTACGGGTATGATTGGAAGATTTATCCACACTAGTTGCATCAGTAACAATGGCTACTTGGTTTCCCCCTTGATTATTTTGCTTCTTCTGATTCTTCCTTTTCTTCTTCTTCTTATCTTCCTGGTTACTAGAATCAATAATTTCACCAGGTGAGGAGGAAGAAAGGGATTAAGAAACAACAAGTGAAGAAGGAAAAGGGTCAACTTTAGATCAACATGATGCTGATTTTGTTCATGTGGAGGAGAAGTCGGTTGAGAAGTAGTTTGGACATTCAGAACCATAGGGGTTGAAAATAACCAAACTGGAAAACCAATGGAAAATATGGGAAGGGACGACGTTGCCATATAAGGTGCACCAATATCTCCAAAATAAGGAAAAGGACCAATATTCCCGTCAGAGGGGTTTCCTTGATTGGTAGACTCAGGAACTATCGCCATTAGTCTCAACCTAAGACCCACTAAGGATTTGTTCCATGGGGAGGATATTGTTTCGTGATTAATTAATTGATTTTAGAAATTAAAGACACAAAAAAAACAAAGGGATAGCTAGGAAAAAGGGTTTACCAAGTCACCGTGAACTGCAATATACACCTTGGCGAACCAAGGAATTAGCATACAAAAGCCAATCTTCCCGAATGTTGTGTTCGATGTATCACGGTATATAAGGCGACAGACTCGGTTACCTATGGATGGATAACAACCTATATGGGACTACCAAAATGTACTCGACTATATATGGGAGTGCAGTCCGTAGTAGTGTTGTCTAATGCGTAATCGTCTGATGAGAGCGTTCCTTTTCATGCATGGAGTGCCATCTGATATTCTTAAAGGCACGTGGAGAACGATCCTATACACTTACGTATGTGGAACGATATTTCACCCTCGGGATGTAATGCTGGAAAACAACGACAACTCCTACGTTTAACGATGATGGAACACATCTCTAGCCTAGACCTCTATGTGTTTCATTAAGTTTCAAATGCTCCTTAGATTAATTGAATAAATTTTACCATTTTTATTTGATTAAGTTACAGTTTTAGGGTCACCATGAATGTCACCTAATACCCTAAAATGAAAATATAGCATGAGAAAATATGAATCTTTTCTCTTTCAATGAAAATATAGTTAAGTAAGGGAAGAAACAATTAAGACACAAAAAATAATATGCAGCACACAAGATGCAAGATGAATTCTTCCTTTCGATGTGATTGCTCCTAATCTAATTCACATGAAAAACCGTAAATTCCAAATGCAAAAATTTTCTTTTCACCACACTTATTTTTTGAAATGAAGAAAATTAATATGCAAATGTTCAATTACTAATTCAATTACACTTTTTAGAATGAGGACGCAAACAAAAATTCATCCAAGCGATCAACAATCAAACAAATAAGTTTGCAAGTGACCAAATGATAAGAAAAAAGAAAAAATGAAACTAATTCTCATCAAAGGCAAATAAACACAAACGCAAACTGAATGGGGGTTTTAGAGAGAACACAAGACACTAAAGACCCAAGGAAAATCAGTTGGAAGTAGGCTGATGATAGAGAGGCTCAAAAACCAAGGAAATTTTATTGCAAAAATAGGGACCAACGCTGGTGCAAGGAGGGCACCCATTCTTTGCAACATTGGGATAGAATGGGCCAGGGTGAGATGCAATGCTCTGTGAGAGGCACTAAGGAGAGATGGGCTTGAACAATAGGTTTCCGACACAAAAATTGTAAAAAAAGGTTGAGTGAAGCCACTTCCTAGGTTTGTTATTAGTTGGATGGTGCAACAAAGGTCTGTCAAAGAGGTAATCAAACAAAAAGGATAAAGAAAACCACCAAGGGAATAATTTTTTCCCCAGTATGGTTGCCAATTTTTTATACGGGATTTACAATTGTGGACAAAGGTATCTACCCTAGGTTTGGTGGTCAACCTAGAACAATAGAGAGACACAAAACCCAATGCTTTTCCTTAAAGTAAATAGATGATGGAGTGAGGCCTAACTATAATCTATCGCTCACTTTGCTCCTTATTTAGCTTGGAAGCTCCAATTCTAACTCCAACCACCAAAATTAGAACTTGCACAATCAAATAACACAAGCCAAAAAACGACAAGATGTATGGAGTATCATCTAAATACTTTATTCAATAGATCAACATGGTATTGAAATACATGAATCAACATCACATATAAGAAAACAAAAAAAAAAAATTCATTAATATAAATAGAAGGAGATTACAACCATAAGTGGCAGTTGATCTTGTAGAAGAGCTCCTCCAAGTTGTTGACTCGTCCTTTCCTTGTCACAATATGAATCTCCAGTCACACTATGCATGAGATGAAAACTACTTACTCCAGCAGCATAATGGCAGAATTACTTTCGAAATCCAACCATTCATTCACCAACCTTTTCATAGGCAAGAGGGTAAATATATAGAAGAGTGGGGCAAGTTGAGAGTTATATCCAATTACCATTCTAAGGTTTTAGATCCACCTTTTATGGAGGGACAAGATCAAAGGATAAGTGGTGAAAACTCAAAGTAAGGTAGGATAGGATCCAAATGTCAATCTAAGGTAAGTATTTGAAACAACTTCTGGGAATCAAGAAGAAGGTGAAGCTTTCAGAATATCGATCATTATCCTGGAATTATAGAACCAACGTAGGTGCAAGGGAGATCAACTTGTTGGTGATCAACACTGGCCATAGTGGAGCAATTTGTAGGTGAACACACCCCAATAGGCTTGCAGGGAGCGTTGGTCCTCAAACTGGCTCAGATATGGAAGTTTAGGGTTGAAACTCTAAGGCATGAAAGGTACATGCCTAGGGATTTGTGCAATATGATGACGAGGGTAATAAAATGCTGATTGATCCCATTAGGAGGCTTAATTTGATTGGATGTGACAAAATGGCCTATAAAAATCTTTATATTTCATTAAGTCAAGAATATGAAACAATATAATGCTATTTCCCTTGCCGAGAAACCTCTGCACTATCTCTGATTCTCTCACTCTGATCCTAGCAAGTTTGGTCCAATACATAACCAAAAACTTGCACCTGACTGACCAACCTGGTTTACACATTCCTGAGGGAATTGAGCCCCTATTAAATAGGAAATTCCCACTAATTGATTGTTCAATACATCCAAGGCATCTTGACGACCTCATGCATGACCTGTACAATTTTATAATAGTACAATTGATAGTCTACTTCCCCTTAAATCCAATCTCAAATCGGTCACTCTTAGAACTGACATGCAACAAAGATTTATAGAGAATTATAAGTTATCTGATTCATCATTGCATGTGAGTTAAATCAGATTTAATTCACTAGATCTCTCACTAGCTCATCTCTCAGTTAGAAATAGTTAAACCGATTTTAACTCAAATAATTGAGTTAACTAATTACAACTTAAAATAAATTGTAACTGGGTCCCCTAAAACTTAAAGTGAACTCTATATGTCTCCATTTTGACCCCCAACTTGAATTGATTGAGCTAACTAAGTCTTACTAACTCTGTTAACTCATACAAGTTGTCATGTGATGTGGAATTACAATTTACTTCTAATTTAATTAAGGGAAAATTATATTAGAATCCCTTTTGATGCCATTTGCAATATTTCTTGTTGCCAATTTCAACACTCCCTCTCAACAAAAAAGGAATTCAACTCTATCTCGATATGGTACCTTTGGAATGTTCTGCATGCAATAATTCTCTCTAGTGTTGTTGCTACTGCAACTTCTGAAACTAAAAATCATCCAAAATGAATCAATTTTGATCAATATGATGTGTCTGTCACCAAAGCGTTTGACTGCTACTAGCTACTACATTTTCTACTGAAAAATTTGCGTTGCTGTTGACTCTGCATTGTGCCATGTGCACTGCTGCCAACTATGCTCTACGCTCCCTATTACCTGACTCCTGCTAGTCTCTGCACCTGTAACTTTGACATATGACTGCATCAACTGCCACTAATCCATCCTACTACTGTGTGATGTGGGCTCCAATATCAAGGTAATGATCCATGATAATAAACATCTCAATGGACCCTGCCCAAATTTATGCACTCTTTAGAGTATGAATTCACATGTCCCCACCTCTCACCTGGAGGTATGGCTGCATGTGCTACTTCTGCCCACTTGGCTCGAAATTTCACCCCATTGGAGGTCTCTGCTTGAGTGGATGCCTCCACTCTGTCTGCTCTCTAATTCTATAATTTTTTCCGCTCCACAACTTTCTGAGGCTTCTTTTGAGGTTGGAGGTTGAGAGGTAATTCATGCTCCCTCTCAACCACCAATTCTCTAACTTTTGCTTTGCTCCTCAAATATTTGTATGCATCTTCGAACTCTAGAAAATATAGGTTATTGACTCACACACTGATCTATTTCACCTGTCCGGTGGAGATGTTTCTAAGGAAAACTTTTCCTTTTATAAATATCACATCATAGCCACGGTCTTCCAATACTGCTAGAGAAACAAGATTCTTCTTTAGTCCTGGAAAAAAATAAAATAAAATAAAAATAAATAAATAAAATAAATAAATAAATCAGTAAGTTTGAGAGTGGATCTAGACTCCTTGTGAAAGGTAACTGTACCTATTTCGGTCGCACTATACCTCCCGTCATTTCCAAAATCTAGACTTTGCTTGAGGTCTTTCTTCTCCAAGGCACAAAAGAGATCTATATTCCCCTTCATATGGAACGAGGCAACATTGTCGAGATACCACATGCATCCCATTACAGTTTTGGCCATGCATGCAATGAGCATAAAATATAGCTCGAACTGTGAAGCTAGAGATTCACCTAATGTTCTGCTGCAGGCTCCTTCTTACTTGCCTTCTGTGGAAATTACATGGCATAGTGCACGTACTCTTGACAGTGAAAACAATTGTTGTTGGACAAGTCTTTACTCTTTCCCTTTACACCTTGGGACTTCTTTCCCTTGGATTTATTTCCTTTTTAGACTAATGCAAAATATTCTTCTTTGTCTTTGGAAGAGGTCCGATCTCTGGTGTTGCACCTTATCTCTTATTGTACCAAGTCGGACCACAATCGCTCCCACTCTCGTAACTTATTCCTCCCATTTACCGAATCCTGGTAAATGTGCAATCTCTTGGAAAGGCCTATAAGTACTAGGCTCACAAAATCATCTCGAGAAACTGTCACATCAACACTTCCAAGCTCATATCGACATTGAGTGAACTTTGTTAAGTATTTTTTTATTGTCTCACCCTCCTCCATATTTATCTTTCTGAGATTTTTCCTGCACCGTCAACTTCATGTTGTCGTTGTTATTCTAAAACATATATGTTAAGGCCTTCCAAATAGCATATGGAGTTTCCTTTCCATGGAGGCTCAATACAATATGATCTTGAACTCCTTCTAACATAATCCTTCTCACCTTTTCTACATTCTTCTTCCATGCACCAATATTGTGAGCATCTTCTGCTACGGGCTTGAGAATATCACTTTCTACGAATTTCTTCAGTCTGTTGTCCTCCAACGGTACCTCCATCTTGTTCTTCCATGATATGTAATTCAAATTACCCTAAAGGGAATATTCGAGTCTCAATCCAGAGAAAGACATCATGATCTATTGCTGGTCCATGATATGTAATTCGATTCACTTGTTCAAAAAAAACTCTCGTTCTTCTATTGTATAGTTATTCCTGCTCCGATACCATGTAGAAAATACAAATAGATTAAATTGATCTTGTAATATGCTAAAAAAAAATACTTGAATCTATTCTACAAATTTCGGAAACCAATTACTATCGCACAATCACATGAACAAGAAAGATAAATAATTTCAATCGCACAACACAAAGATTTATCTGCAGAAAGTATCAGTTAAAAACCCTACTATATGTATATTGCATTAAGTCAAGAATATGAAACAATACAATTCTATTTCTCTTCCTTATAAACCTTCACATTATCTCTGACTGTCTCACTTTGATCTTGGCAAGTTTGGTCCAATACTTAACCAAAAACTTGCACCTGATTGACCAAACTGTCTTATGCATTCCTGAGGGAATTGAGCCCCTATTGAATACGAAATTCCCACTAATTGATTGCGCAATACATCCAAGGCGTCCTGATGACCTCATGCATGACTTGTACAATTTTCTAATAGTACAACTGATAGTCTACTTCCCTTTAACTCCAATCTTAACTCAGTCACTCTTAGAGATGACATGCAATAACTATTTATAGAAAATTGTCAGTTATATGATTGATCACTATATGTGAATTAAATAAGATTTAATTCATTGGACCTCTCACTAGCTCATCTCTCAGTTAGAACTAGTTAAACTAATTTTAACTCAAATAATTGAGTTAACTAATTAAAACTCAAAATAAATTGTAACTTGACCCCCTAAAAATTAGAGTGAACTCTACATGTCTCCAGTTTGACCCCCAACTCGAATTGACTGAGCTAACTAAGTCTTCTTGACCCAGTTAACTCGTACAAGCTATCATGTGATGTGGAATTACAATTTAATTCTAATTTAATTAGGGAAAATTAAATTAGAATCCCTTTTGATGCCATTTTCAATATTTCTTGTTTCCAATTTTCAAATTGGAGACATGTAGAGTTCACTCTAAGTTTTAGAGGGTCCAGTAATAGTTTATTTATAGTTGTAACTGTTTAACTTGATTATTTGAGTTAAAATTAGTTTAACTAGTTCCAACTGAGAGATGAGCTAGTGAGAGGTTCGGTGAATTAAATATGATTTAATTCACATGCAGTGATCAATAAAATAACTAATAATTTGCTATAAATGGTCATTGCAAGTCAATTCTAGGAGTGACTCAGTTGAGATTGGTGTTAAAGGAAAGAGAACTATCAGTTGTATAATTAGAAAATTGTACATGTGATGCATGAGGTCATAAGGAATATTGGACGTATTACACAATCAATTAGTTGGAGTTTCCTATTTAATAGGGGCTCAATTCCCTCATGAATGCGTAAGCCATGTTGGTCAGTCAGGTGAAAGTTTTTGGTTAGGTATTGGACCAAACTTTCCAGGATAAAAGTGAGATAGTAAGATATAGTGCAGAGGTTTCTCAGGAAGGGAAATTGCATTGTATTGTTTCATATTCTTGACTTAATTCAATATAGAGATAGTGGGGTTTTTAGTTGAGGCTTTCTCCAGATACATCTTTCTGTTGTGTGATTGAAATTCTTTCTCTTTCTTGTTCATGTGATTGTGTGATCATATTTTTTTCCACAAATTTGTAGAAATAGATTCAGTATTTTGTTTTATCATATTAAAATGTTAGTTGAAATACCAACATAGGCTTGGATCTAATAGGTCCCCTCAAGATTATCCTATTGGAAGAATCATATTTTCCATTTGGACTTAGCTCAACCTACAAAATTTTCCCAAACAAAGAAGGAGAACAACAGAAAACCATGCGTTGTGGTTGTCACACTTCTCTTTTATTCCATGAAAATTTATGTTAGAGCCAAACTATTTTCACACAAGGTATTATTAAACAAACAAAAGGAAAATGCATGACAAGAGAACAAAAAAATACTGAAGAATAAAGCAACTGAAGGTGGGAGATAAAAAAACATGCATGATATACATTAAGAAAACACAAAAATGAAAATACTTGATGGAGACCAGGATAGAGAGCGAATGCAATAGAAGGAAAACTAAATGAATCTAAGCCTAGTCTTAACCTACTCATCTAAAAGGTTTGGGCTAAGTGTAATGATATTTCCAATGAAGCCAACGTAATTTCTCCCGACCTGCAATCACAAAGATAAGAGAAATTTAAAACGATATATAATAATGTGCATTAGAAAAGATAAAATATTTAATATATTGAACAAAAAATAGAAGGTCTTTCTTAAAGAAATAAAGATGTGTCATACCACCTTACTTTACCCAACCTGCCACCTTAACTTTTCGATAAGGAAAGAAATCATACAAACCTCTACAAATCTCTGTGAAATCATTTGCATTCATATTGCCTTCCTTAGCAAACATCAAGAGAATTTGAAACTTGTTTCTAGAAAATGGGCTTCCTAAGTAAGATGCCTCCAACTGATTATAGATTGGATCATGAAATTAAAAAACATCCTCTTTGAAATATTAAAATACTTGGGGGAAATATTTTTCAATTAATAGTGTGGAATGAGGATGAGAATCTTGTGAGGGAAAATGAATATGATCATATTCACAAAGCTTGTCATAATAGCGAGGGCCTGAAATAACCATCAACGTAGGTTGAAATGCCTCAATTGCTTGAAAAGTATCTAAATATTGAGATGATAAACCGTGAAGACCAGGTGATGTAAAACTGCCATCATTAGATACACTAGCAGGACAATGATTAATTAAGTGGCAGTTGTTAAAACAAGAAGCATGATCAGATGGGTTGATTAAGGAAAAATATTCTCGATTAGGAGGCAATAAAGATAGATTAGTTTGAGTAGATTTAAAAAGTCTTTGAATGAAAAAATCATCTTCCTCATATGATAAATGTGACAAACTATCTACTTATGGCTGGCTACAACCCGAACTAACATAATAATCATTAAAAAGAAACGCCAATATGGAAAGCACATGAAGCCAGTCGAGATGTAGCGGATGAAAAAGAGGAACTTGATGCAACAAATAACACAACAATTCACTGACATTGAAGAGGATATTTGGTTCCATGAAGAGAATAATCAATATGAAACCATGTTGAAAGCATTAGCCATGTCTAAGATGACAACCATTCTAATTTATTTCTTTATTTTGCTTGATTGTGTAACTTCTTTCACGAAAATTATGTTATTTAGTATTTCTATTTTGCTTACAAAACCTCCTTGATTTTATAAAATTAACTTAGGAAATAACATCTTAGGGTTATATGCAATAATTTCTTATTCAATTTTATAAGAAACATTTCAAGGAAAAATGGGTTGAAACCTATAAAAGGAAGAGGGTTTGACCTCTTTTGGCACTAAGGAAAATAAGGTGAAGTTGATCCCTCCTCCCATCTTGGAGTGGTGAAACACATGATAGATAATCCTACATAAGTCAACTTTGAAAATCTACCAATAGTGCTGATAGAAGTGAGTTGAAACTCCATCTGAATCAAGAGTCGTATCTGGGTTGAAAGATTTTAGAATTTATCCAAATTTCCTCTTCTATAATTGGCTTCAATAATAACTCATTATCCTTTTGAGTAACGAGAAGTTAGATTTTTTCTAGCATTTCTTACTCAAAGTGAGGAAGAGGGGGAATTTGTTAAGAATACAAGTTTTTGTAGTGCTAGTAAGCTCCCTCCTTAATATTATCAAATGTGGAAATTTATTTCCCTTCTACCAAAATTGATTTAACATTATTTTTCCATAGCCTAATATTTTCTTGCTTATGGAAAAATTTTGTATTTTTGTCACCTCCCTTGAGCCATAGAATCCTAGATTTAAGTTTCCACATTTATTTCTCCGCTTTCAAGGTGAAACAATAAAATTCAAATGTATTTTTTTTCCTCCATTAATATATCCATGGAGAGTGGGTTTTGCTCTAGTTTTGATGTATTTCTTCAAGATATGATTTAAGTGATATTGTCTCCTTTTCTCTAGCTTTGTACTTTTATTTTTCATAGGCATTATGGTTGCTTTAGCCACTTTAATATTTTGTTCCCAGGCATAAAAAATGGACCCAGTGACCCCAATGGTTCAAGACTTGTAGATAATATTAGAGATACCTTATAAAGGGATCCAAAGAAGATTGAAATGAAATGGAAGAGGGCCACAATCTATTACTCCATGAAGTTTTAAAACAATGATATTATCATATGAACTTCCCTAAGCCATTTATTTGGAAGATAGAGACAAATGTTGAACCATAAATTCACTACTTAGAAAAAAACTTATCCAACCTTACCATCATGTTCCCTGGTGGCCCTCTAGTTGTTCCGCACAAATTTTATTTTTGTTAGTTTGATATCTAAAGATTCCAAATGCGTTATTAGATCTTATATATGGTCTCTAGATAGATATTTGACTTTTGATCCACATTTTTTCTCACATGGATGCAAAATGTTATTAAAATCACTCCCAAAAGTTAGACTAGAGGATTGTGTTAAATCACCCATACTATGAATATAATTCCAACAAATCAATTTATCTTTATAAGAATTTGGAATATAGACATTAATAATAGAACACACTTTTGCGAAGGAAAGTGGAGAAGATTGAGGGCTACCCAATGTGGAGGTTTCCATTCTTGAAGCTTTTGAAATGATAAAGGGTCCCAAAGAGTGCAGACTCCTCTTGGAGCACCTTTTGAGCTTGTTGTTGAGGCCTCGTTACCTTTCTATACATTTTTTCCTTTAGTCAAATTTTCATCCTCTTTAATTTTCATCTCATAGAGTAAAATAATCAAGTGTTTTGCTTCTCTATTAAAGCTTTTAATTTATAATATCATTTTTCCATTCAATAGTCCTCCATGGTTCCAAGAGACGACCTTCATCACATACTTGTGGATCTTGTACACCCCCATTGGGGAGGAACCGTGCCTATATATTTCTTTGCACTTCTATTGAATTTAATCAATGCTTCTTTGATTGATTTGAGTCCCCAACTCTAAATCCTTATTAGCTTGCACAAAGTGAATATATCTATTTTATTTTTTCCTGCTTTATTGTGTGGCCTTTCCATGGAAGTATCACAGGTAATATCACTTCCAAAGTGCTGCTCATCTAGTCAAAAATAACATATAGGGTTGATGGAGGTCTTTGGGGAGGGAGCAATTTCTCTTTATTTTGATTCTTCTTCATTTGAGACTTGCATAGAGATTGGGACATCTTCAATTGGCGAAATACCTTCTTCTTCCTCTTTCTCTCCCAGGAAAGCTTCCTTCTCGTGAAGATATTCATAATTTTTTAAAGTTTCCTCTACATTCTCTAGTCCATTTAGTACTTCAAATTGATTGTTGAGAGAGATTTTCTGACCACCTCACAGATTCACTAAAGAGTGATCTCCTGAAGGATGTTGAAGGGGAAGCAAATCCTTTAGATCAACTTAATTTTTAGGGGTCTGAGGGGGAGTTTGTGGCCCTAAGAGACCTCTTCTTATATTGGAAGTATTTTGATTATTTCCTTCTTTATGTAAGGGAGAATCTATATATTTTTAACAATTTTTGGAAAAATGACCATATTCATGACAGACCTTGCATTTGAAGTGAATTTGGTCATAGCCAACATTCTGGAGGAAGGTCTAGTTACTTAAAGATACTTGTATTGCTTCCAGGAATCCTTTATCCAAATCAAATTCAACACAGATGCATACATAAGAAAACATTCCATCCTTCGGTTCTACTCTCTATATATACTTTCTCAAGGCATTACCAATGTTTTTGAAAGTTTCATCATTCCAACAGAAGAAAATAAAGTAGGGTAGTTTTACCCAGATGAGAAAAAAAGGATCATTTTCAAGGTTGAAATATGTGTGTGTATATATATTCCTTGAGCTCCCATAAAAATAAGGACCACTTATAAATATTAAGTCTATGTTGGCTTGTTTGGGCTTGACCAGGTTCGGCTTTGTACTTCGCACCAACAAAACCCTCAAACACCAGCCCTTTCGACAACGACCTGCAAGAAAATCACAGTCTCATCGAATGTAGCTATGGGTGGTTGCAAAACCTGGTTTATGAAACATTGAGGGACTGTATTGGGTTGATACTACTTCAATTTTATGTCTTTACTTAATCTTTTAACATACATATAACTACTGCATTGTATATATTAACCATTTACTTCTCACATCGGTTTAACATAAACATATCACAGAACAATGTAAACTACACTATCACAACATATATTTGCAATCATTACTTCACATAAATAGATAAACAACAACATAATACATATCAACACATAATATGCCCAAAATTTGTCTTCTTTATTAAGATGAATTTGTTCAATATATTCAGCTTCTCTGACCTTCGCACACAGCTACAAACTCTTCCAAGGTCTCCGTGTACTTATTTGCGGAGCCTTCCCTTAAGGCCCAAAACATACTAAAGATAGAAAATACAATCACTTGTGCTCATCAAATATGTATGAATGAATGGTTTCTTCGAAAAACCCTTACATCATTTTATATACATTACATAGACACAGAAATATGGTCCATATATCATGGGATTTGAAAAAATAGTCAACTAAAAGCCCGAAACCCCTTTACAAAATGAGAGGCTTCGACCGACCCCAAAGTCCCTAGACTCTGCGCGGTAGATATGACTTCACGGTACCGCACACTCCACTCGTCAAAATGCATAGTATTTGACCAAAATTGGACCAATTTGGGTTGCGCCCAATAGGCCCCCAACACTCACATGTGACTTGTCTCAAGTCACTCAGATGTTGTGCCCCGAATATTATCTGTGATGCTCGTGTAGGAAACATTATATTGCTGAAGTATTTCTGCTACCTGCTTTTCCTCTTTGCGCACTTCCTCGAGTAGTGCCTTTGTTGCTGGTCCAACTATCTTTTGTAGCACTTCTTTCTGCCTCTGTCGCAACTCATTAAGCTTACCATCTACTTCTTGCGAAAGTTGGAGGGCCTCATCCTACCATGGTTAATTCCTCACTGTTATAATATGATCTTTCCTCCGAAGATCTTTGATCTGACTCTGAATATTCTTTCCTTCTGTGATCCTGGCGAGCCTCTGCACAACTACTAAGGTCCTTGCAGTTGCCCAGATTTCTTCCAGCTGCTTCTACTTCGTCTATATCTCTTCTTCAATCCTCTGAATGTTTGGATCCTCCTGCAGTGATTCCAAATATCCAAAGTGTCATCTAGCAATTTTCCACATTCTGCCACTACGTTAGAGATGTCTTTCACTGCAACTTTGAGTTCCATATCCCTCTGCTTGCATACTTCTGGTGTCATGGATGGCTGCAACCTCATTTGCATCTCATCAATATTCACATTATACTTAAACTTCATCTTAGAGAACTTATTCTTTCAATCCTTGATTGTGACAACAAGCTTCGCGACCTTATTTGTTGATGCTTCTTCCTCGCGGACCTGTACGTCTGACACTTCACTACAAGTATTCCAAATTGCTTCTTCTAGTTGTTGTTGTTGTTGGTGCACCTCATATCTTTCGTTTATCATCCAATCTAGCTCCTTCTTCATCGTAGTTATTTCCTTTTCCACCTGCATGCTTATTAGGGAATGGCGTTGTTCTCATGCTTTTAACTCTTATGTGATGCCTTGGTGGAACTCGTGCAATGTTTGTGTCGGCATCGGGACGATGTACATGCCAAAATTTTCCCATCCTTTTGAGAACTCTCTATCTTCAACATCTTCAAAATACAATGCTCCTCCTGGTATCTTCAAAATTCTCAAACGATATGTTGTCTCTATTCGGCGTTGTGGTTGTGCTGGTTCACTTTTCTGTTCCTGTTGTCTGAATGTCTGCACCAGTACCTTTAATTATGTCATCTTTCCTCTACACCAGTTGGGAGCGTGTTGTAGAGATCCTCGATCCTGTTCCACAACTTTTTTGTAACTTCTTGGAATTTATCCCCTATTTTGTTGAAGTCTCCCTCAGTGAGGACAAGTGGTGTTGCACCCCTATATTTTTCCGTCTTCTGATTCTTCCCTGTGCTTGTTGTAATTACTTTAGGGACCCTATTCTGGATGTTGAATGGTGAATCCTCTAGATCTACATCGTTGGGAGGGTCCTGGCCACCCTGGTCATGTTCTGACTCTCTCTGTTCTATGTCTTTATCCTTTCCACTTGTACCCGCATGCTACGCGGCGTATTTCTCTAATTCAATGCCTCCTATGGGTGGAGTCATCCAATTCATTGGCCAACATTGTATTATGATAACAAGGTCATCTTCAGTGACCAAATATGGCAGAGGATGTCATTCTTCCATCAGATCCTTTTTGTCTTTAACATATACCTGGTGAAAATCCCCCTTGAAGTCTGTTATATTGCGATACTTCTCAAACAAACTAGGTGACAACCTACGACGCTGATTCGCCACCATGCACAAGTCCATCTCCACCAATACCCAAAAATTATTATTTTCATGTGCCTGCGTCAGCTCCTTGGAATGAAAAAGCAAAGCATACCGCGCGGCTTCGCATACATCTGGCTCAACTATGGGAAATTTGGAATTCATCGGTTCCTTCCATGCCAATAACGTGATGATCAAGAGAAACCATGCGTAGTGAAAGTTATTGCCCTCTTCTTGTGCTTCTCGACAGTCCTCAAAAAATTCTTTGCATAAATATCTGGCTTACTTAAGCTAAACCCATTTACTGCATTTCACGGCTAAGGAAACTACAGACAAGAACCTAATTCCATCTCCATTTCCTCGTGATCTTCCCTGCTAGAATGTGTGCGGTGAAGCACACCCCTTGGTCACTGATATAGTTTGTATCATGACCTGTTGATTTATTTATTACCCATACTTATTTTTCATATTGTTTGCAACTTCCTTATCTTGAATTTTGCGACGAACTCTTTGGCAAGTTCATTTCCCTAGTATGGTAGTGCGGTGATCCTTCTGATCAACATCTCATCAATCAGGATCCTCTCTCCCAGCCAGAGGTACCCGTCATGCACAAGTACAAGCAGCTGTTGAAAACACATTGTGTTGATGGTGCTTCTACCGAAGTGTGGCCAATTGAGCATGTTTACAAATCTTGCACTCTGCAATCCACCAGCCCACTGGTGTCGCTCCAACTTGGTAAAATTTCTCTCTGTATAATACAACGGATGGAAGTACCTGCTCGGCTTGAACTGTGGGTACTCGTTTTGGTCGTAGAAATCCCAATCTTCCATCTTCAGTTACGGGATTTTCCCCAACACTTCTCCTTCAAACGGGACCTTCTCTGGAAGCAACAGTGTGAAGGTGCCAAAGTTCATATTTTGGGGATTCTTGACTGGCTTGGCACCTGAATTTCTTGGTGGCAAGTATGGTGGCAACACAAAGGAGATTTATGCGCCCTCTATCTCCATATTTTACATCTCAATTTCCTCCTCATTGTCATGCATTTTTTCTGGTTCTTTCTACTTCAATCGTGTCTTTTCTTTCGCTGTAGTCTCCTTGTCCTATTTGATCTTTTTCCATTGTTCTTTCACGAACTTCTTCCTTAGGGATATCCTTACTCCAAAGGCTTCAGCTAGCCTCTTTTCCTATATTTTCTTTGGTCCTTCTTTTGTGGTTGTTTGTTTTTGCAGTGACCTCGTGCGCGTTGGGGACATAGGTACACTTGGTGTTGTAGCTTCCATGATGCTTGCTAGCCGTTTCTTCACAAAAATTCTAGCAAGCTCTTCAAATCTCCTCTCAGAAATACAACAAGATGCTCAGTTCTCGCTTGGTCACAAATTCACGATTTGAATTTTCCAGAGAACAAGGTGTAAAATGTGGAGTGGGATATAGCTTTTATAGCGATTTTTAATTTCAAACCTCATGATAAATTAGATCTTGTTCATTTAATGTAGATATGGCGCTAGATCTGACCAGTTGTGGTTCATAAATGTGATTCTTCCACGCCTCTTAAAGACAAATTTCTTCTAACGACAATTTTTTTCTTCCAACAATCATATTGCATCCCCTTCTTTGTCGCATAAATCCTTCCTTCATCGCGGTTATTTCTGACTTTGACATACTCTTGGATATCACGCAGTGATTGTGGTAGTGTATTCGGCGCATGAGCGGACGAAATACACTTTGCTTAGTAGGGAGGCTTCTTACCTACGTAAGAGTCATGGGTCAAAATGGTTTGTCAAATGTTAGTGGAACAAGTTCAACATGTAATAAGCTAAGTTAGAAAGGAAACATAGCATGCTACATAAACAATGAAAGAAAAACAAAACAACATGCAAAAGATACACTCTCAATAGAGAAAACACACTAATAACTCAACAATGGAGAGATTATCCCTTTATTAGGTGCTGGTAGTAGTAGAATATAGAATGCTAAATCTATTGTAGTGGATCCTTCGAGCTACGAAGCTCCAATATCCAAGACAAGGGGGTATATTCCCCCCAAGTTTTCAGCAAGCCTATCTTCCCTCTCAAAGAATGGTATATCGACGAACATGTGGTGAACTCCTCTCTCTTGGATTGAGATGTTGGGTAGCCAACAACAGAATCCTTCCAATCCTATTGCTATTGGACAACACAAGCTGGTTTGCTATGGATAAATTTGGCCAACATAACAATGTGTCTCCTATTTCTCTTCCCAAGGCTGGATTTTATAGACCATTTTCGAATTTTCCCTCCTCTTGGTCCAAGATGGATGGTGACACAAGCGTGGGGGTATGATTCCTTTGTGTGTTGCACTAAAGCCTCAAGGTGGCTCAAAGGCGAATGTAATTGGTTAGGTTGAGTGAGAATATTTTTCACCAAGTGTGCCAAGTGGTCCCGTATGGTGACACTCCGTCATCCCCAGGACCACGTGGCTATCGAAGAAAAAGCCGCACTGCACGGTGAGAGCCAGTGTTGCCTATGCACGGTCCAAAAATTTTCTCCTCTATCCTTAGGAAAAATTAAATTTTTAGCTCCTCCTAATGTATTTCTTCCTTGTGAACCTTTATCTATACCTTCTTCTTGTCATTTTTAATGTCCTTTTCCCGTATGATTTTCTAGTGTTAACAATTTTCCCCTAATGTATGAGGTCTAGGAAAAACTGTATAGTCGAAATACATTATAGTTTCTTTTCTGTGTGGTCCTTTGAGAGAGAGAGAGAGAGAGTAACTTGCTTTGGAATTGAGTTATGAGACCCATTTCCTTTAGTAAAATAGACACCGTGCTTAGTTGGAAACCTCCAAGAGATAGAATGCATAAAATATTTCTACGAGGTGGGTGTGTCCCATGCTCATGATGTTTTGACTAGTTAAGATTATTTGATAGATAGTGGTTTTGTTTATGCCACTTTTGGTGGTGACCTGCTATTGGTTGATGACGACGGTTTCTCACGCCCTCATGGGCATTATTCTTTGAAAGAAGGTTTAATGTGGTGCCCACATGCATAATCTTGGTATAGCACATTTGTTTAGAATGAATGCTCGTTGTATGAATGGGTCTTTGACTATTGGAGACCTTCCCGTGTAAGCATTGATGAAAGGGATGCTTATCAAGTCACGTGTGTTCGATGAATTCTGACAGAGTGCAATGGTTATGAAGTACGATACCATCTTGACATGAAATCTTATCTTGAAGCCGGATTTCAAGAGGATCGATGATATCAATGGGAAATTATGATTCCCATAGTGTCATTCGGGGATGCCCCTATTGAGGTGAGGAGTCATCCAAGGTACTACCTCCTTCTTGGAAACTATTTGTTGTAGTCATCAAGAAGGAAGAATCAACTGACCGAGATGAGTACTGATGCAAGGGACCATGGTTTCTGATGTAGCATGACATGGTGTGATGGGTTAACTAGGCATGATGACGAGTAATGGTGATAACTGTGGATGGAAGTTAAGTGGCCCGATGTCGGAGCTATAAATGTGAGTGGCGAAAATCATAACAATTTATGGTGGGACATCCCTGGGGTCGGTAGGATGTCCAAGGTGGGTGTATGGTTGCTATGAGTGTCATGTTTGGGTGTGGTAAAATAATGTGTAGCTCCGAATAAGGGTGATTTAGGGACTGCTGCCAGGTGAGAAATGTGAATGGATGGGCGGGAGTGCTCCGCTAAAAAAATATTTGTACACTTACCAAAACAATATAGAATGGGTTTGGATGTACAAGCACGGAGATGGGTGCCTCTAGAAACATGAAATAATCCGTCACTATGGTGTGAGGATTGAGTTTTGCTGAGGGCGGGCGCCCCATTGGTTGGTCTCGGTGCAGGGGTGATGAAGCGAATGAAAAATGTCGTAGATGGGCTATGTTGATGGGGGTGTGATAGGCCAAGTGTGAGACGCGTTGGTGCATTTTTTGATCTTCTTGTGAGAATGGTATCCCAGGAAAGGGGCTTTAACATGATATGGGTAAAATTTGACTTGATGTATGATGGATGAATGAACATGAAGTACTTCCTGGGCTTGGATTTTTATGGCCATGGCTCCTAACCTTCGGTGTATGGTTTACATGAGTGATGGATGCCATGGAGGGTAAGGCTCTACTGACCTATGAGGGTGTTTATCATGTGCGAGGTGGGGTGATGATAAACATGGTCGGGTGAATAAAACCTATGGTTTATTTATTTGGAGAAACAATGTTAGGATATGAAAAGCTTCTTCGGGGAGCCTATCATGCTAGGGGTAGAATGATACTTGCTCTTGTACCTTTTTTGGCTGGGAGATATGGTGATTCGACATTTTGTAATACCTGCAACCAATACCCCAAGTAAAAGAATATTTTTCATACAAACATATTTGAAATAATTTGAATGTAAAGAAATAAGAGAGGGCGTACATGTTGTGACTGAAAAAAAAGAATTTTTATGAGATGTGGATTTATGGGGCCTAGTTTGAACATGATGAAGCACTGATCACTGTGTTTCTTGTGGTTTTGCGATCAGGTACTCTGAGCTCCAGTTATGGTATGTCGAATAATGAAAAAAGGGCGATATATGGGCCAAGATGGTTCATTTCAACTCATTTGTCTCTTTTGAGAGTCTGAGGTTAGAGCTGAACCCCTGCTCCCGAGATTTTATTGTCGTTGCAGTCAGCCTGAGTACCCAAGATTCGTGCCGTCAGTGTCAGGTAGGACCCTAAACGTCCATATTTTCATTTTTGTCATTTTCTTACATGGGAGGTCTGTACAAATATGGATTTGTAGTGACTTTATACCTTTTTTTTGCCTCGACCGTGCGGGGGATCAAGGAAGACCCACGCGGTTATCGCGCCTGAGCTCTACACAGGCGTGACAAGGTCCAATTTTTATTTTTCTTTCTTTATTTTTTGGGTTTGAAAAATTATTTTTGGTTTTTTCTCTGGTGACAGAATGTTGTGGCGTGAGAGAGACTGCCTTGATCTCTGAGAAGCTATGGCCCAAGACCCCGATGCTCAGAGTTTTTTGGCGCAGTATGGGTTGCTCAAATTTTTAGAGAACAACCTACTGAGATCGCAGGATGGATTACTGCACTACCCAGTCCGTTGCTGGAACAAGGGACAACATGTTATGATGTTGCGTCGTAGAGACATAGTCATCCAGAAAAAGACTAATGTTTACCTTGTGACTGGTCTACTGCCTTAGGGGGAGGCTCTTCCATACCCACTCCCAGCTGGGGGAGTGAACATCTGCCACTGGGCTCAGGATCACTGTGGTCCTGATGCGATTACTCAAGGATGTGTTCGTGTGAGATCTGTGATCGACTTGTCTGACAGGGATGCCCTGGCGATGATAGTTCGCATGTTAGGGTCGTCAGCACCTCATTGAGCATCGGGCCCACATATTTCGGTTTTGCGCCAGCTTTGGGCTGGTCACTTCTATGACTTAGCTCGCTATGTCTACTAGGGCATGGTTACATAGCTGGGCAAGGCTTAGAGGGGGACCACTAAGGTCTTCACCTATGCGAGTATCCTCTGCAACATCATGTATGAGAGGGTAGTGATGCTTAGGCTTTTTGTGGCAGTGTCCCTTGGTCCTCCGCGGTATCCTAGGATGTGGCGGTGGGCACCTGTGATTTCCCAACGTGGAGGAGGAGAGGAAGGTCGCCACTGCGATGCGATGGTTGAGGTGTGGTTCGAGTCGAACCCGCAGATGTTTTTGGACTACTCGTACTCAGGTATGGAATTCTAGGGGGGGGACCCGGATATAGGTCTTCCTGTAGGTTATGCATGGGACCCGACAGGTATGACTTTTGATGCTTTTCTACATTTTTGAGGATTTTTATTATATATAGATCTATATGTATTTGATGGTGACATTGATACTATTTTTGGTTTCTCTTGCAGATGTGGGTTGAGCAGGGCATCCTATTGCCCACTTGGTGGGTCATCAGCCCTTAGCGAGGGTCCTAGTTGGGGCTGGTCATGGTGGTGCGGGAGGCCCTTCAGGGGAAGGTAGTAGTGCTGCAGCTGCCGGTGGGGATGTCGCTTTCCTTGCCCGTGCTGAGGTGGTCGAGGCATAGATAACGATAGTCGAGGCACAGGTCATGGCGGTGGAGGAGCAGCTGGTTACTGCCGACCTTAGAGTGCTGGTAGTAGAGGCTCGGGCTGAGGCTACTTACACTCGTGCAACAGGTCTAGCTGACTCATGGAGTCAGTTAGAGAGTTTGACTCAGGGTATGTTGACTCAAGGTTCTTTGATGATTTGGACGATGTCTGGCTTGAGACGATGATGGCTCGAGAGAGGTCGTACCATCCAACTTTGCATCAGGCGACACTTGCAATTTTGGCTGCTACACCTCTACTGCCATTGGGTGCAGCCATGGGCCTAGAGGACCCACCAGGCGGGGCTCAGCCTTAGATATTTTTTGTGTTGTTAGGGAAAGAACCCATTATGAGGAGGCTTCCCTATTTTGATTACATGTATATTTTTTGGCTGACATGATGGTCAGGGACTTGTTTTGTATACTGGGACTCATATATTTTTTGATGTATACATGCAAGATGTATATTTTTGCGGCTCTTATGATTTTTCTATGGTTATTATTTGTGTTTATGATGAATGTTTATGTTTTATGCCTTAATTTTTTATGGATGATGGTTTATACGAGATGCATTCCATTCTAGGATATGGTTGGCTATCTGATCAATTGTCTAGTTTTGATTTCTTGGTATATGCGTAAATGTAATGTGATAAGAATGATGACTCAACCGTCGTGCATGCAATTATTTCCTAAATAGGTGTGAATTTCGTACTTCAAAATCTTGGTTTAACTGTGATACCACTAGTTGGGAATCAAGATAGACATAGAGATGGTGAATGCCTTGGTTGGAGGCATCGCTCAACAGCCTGATGACTGTATCACATTCTTCTTGATTATTGGTAGTTGATCCGATACATACTTCGTTAGTGAGGAATGATGTCCGGCTAGTGTTGAGATTCAGAAAGAAAAATTCAGCACCCACGCCTAGTGCATTAAGAACCTACACTAGGGTGGGGCCCACAATTCTATTTTTCGGTGCATGTCTATTTTATTTATCCCTTAATTAAGATGGACAACTGTAATCTATTCTCAATGATAACTTGTAATTGTTAACTGAGAGTGATAAACTCAGCTAGCTAGTGGATTTCAAGTTAGAGGTAGTTGGTGAGGCATGCAGAGTAGTTCTAGTTGTAACAGAGTTCGAAGTGCAATGGTGCATTATTTAATGCAGGTTATAATCATTTTAACTTAGTTAAGTGAGTTAAACTCAGTTTTGCTAGTTGTAACTGAAGATACACGAGTGAGAGATCAAGTAAATTAAATATTAATTAATTCACAATCAGTGATCTCTGTTAAGTCCCTATATTAATAGTGTAGTCCCTTATTATGTTAGTGTAGCCCCCATTATTGTTATTTTTGTACCCCTGTAGCCGCATATTGTTATTATTGTGCCCTTACATTATTATTGTTAGGTCAGCTAGGATTAATTGTGCCCCCACCAGGATTACAATGTGGCCCCATGGACTCCTATATATAGAAAGGAGGTTTTGTCATTTGTATCATCCAAGAATTGTTCATTCATGTAATGTATTGGAGGTTTCCCCCTCAAAGTGGCTTATTTCTAAGGCGCTGATATCTCTTTTCTTCTCTTTTTGGAGTTGGTTTCACAACATTTGGTATAAGAGCTTTGAGATTCTAGGGTTTCGCTGCTCCAAACAGGTTATCTTGGAATTTGCCCTATAAAAATTTTTCTACGAAGGTTCCGAATCTAAAATTTTTAGAGAGCGAAGCCAAAATCCTGAGGAACATTGTCGCAAAATTTCAGAGCTTGGTTCGCAATATTTTCGGATATATGATCTGTGCAAGTTAGGTCATTTTGCAGGCTCCTGAATTTAACCTAAACAGGTCATCGTGGTATTTTCATAATAACTTTTTTTCTACGAATTTTCAGAAGCTGAAATTTTTAGAGTGTGAAGCCGCAATCCTAAGGAATATCTTCGCAAAATTTTAGATATTGTTTCGCAATATTTTTGGAGATATCATCTGTGGAAGTTAGGGCTTTTTGAGGCTTCTGAATTTCATCTCAAAGAGGTGATCGTGGGAAAATCTTCATAGCTCTCTCTCTGAGCATCAGATTGGAATGATGTAAAAATTGGCCACAAGTACACAAACTGTAGTTCTTGTTCTATCAATGTTAGAGGAAAATGAGGAAACAATAACACGTGGCAAGTCATACAAGTTCGCTCTACTGAACCAGTCCAAAATTGGGTCATTATGGGAGATTGGACATAAATTTGCCTTGAATAATCCAAATCAGATCAGACCTATGGCATTTGAAAGAAGCTTCAGAGAGCTACTACAAGGATGAATTTCAGATATTAAGGATCTTCAATTATAGAGATAATTCAATTTCAATATCGAGCTCCTCAAAAACAAGTAAAAGGTGTGTATTTTTTTTCCGAATTGCATAAGTCTTGTTTGAAGAATCAAGTTGAATTGATTCCAAGGGAATATTGTAGAATTTTTATCAGTATTGGGTTCTATAATGCCTAAAAATAATAATTCCATACCCATTAAGCCCTCAAAAAGCTATACTATGACGCATGAATAGGAAGAATTACAGTATGAGATATCAAAATTATGGTACCAAGTGCAACAAATTTTGATCTTACGAAGAGCAACCAAAGATGACATAGATGGTTTAAAATCAGAAATGGAGGCTAATTTGGATGGTTTGAAGGGTCAAATAATAGCTAATATGGATGATAAATTAGTGGAAGATCACATCGAGCATCAACAACAAGTTCTCCAACTCTCAAAGGATAACCTAACTTTGGTGCAGAATATAATGGAACAACAGGAAGATCAACATCACATCGAAAGAAGTTCTCATTTAGTCACAGAAACAAGAACTCGACAAGTACGATCAATTTCACAGTATCTCAGCAAGTGGAAGAACTTTCCTATAGAATATTCCACATGGGAGGATGAGAATTTTATACAGAAGCATCAAGAAATAATCAAGCGTTGAGGACAACACTTGTTTGAAGGAGAGGGGCATGTTAAGTCCCTATATTAATAGTGTAGTCCCTTATTATGTTAGTGTAGCCCCCATTATTGTTATTGTTGTACCCCTGTAATCCCATATTGTTATTATTGTGCCCTTACATTATTATTGTTAGGTTGGATAGGATTAATTGTGCCCAAACTAGGATTACATTGTGGCCCCATGGACTCCTATATAAAGAAAGGAGGTTTTGTCATTTGTATCATCCAATAATTGTTCATTCATGTAATGTATTGGAGGTTTCCCCCTCGAAGTGGCTTATTTCTAAGGCGTTGATATCTCCTTTCTTCTCTTTTTGGAGCTGGTTTCACAACAATATCACATACAAATTAGGATTTACTATTATTAGTCGCATGCATGTTAGATCCAGTGGAGACCCAATTGAGTTCTAGGTGAAAGGGAATTTGACTATCAGTTGTAGGATTATTGGGTTGCAAACATGCAACCAAACACCCATTGGAGTGCCCATGCTACTTGTGCAGTCAAGTAAGGCAAGAATTCCTATCTTTTAGGGAGTTCGAAAGCAAGGCAAGCTATCTAGAGGCTAAGAAGCAGTTATGTGTTGGTTAGTTTTGTTCATGATAGTGTGAGACAATTAGTTAAGTATTCAAGGGCACTTGTGAGAATATTTTTGTATGTAACTGTTTCATGATCCATGTTGAATATACAATATAATATAGTGGGGTTTTGAGCTGCAATATTTCCCTGCGAAATTATCTATGTTGTGTGTGATTTGATTCTTCTTTACTTCATGTGATTAGCGATTGTGTTTTAATTCGGAAAAATATTTATAGAAGTGATTCAGTATTTAAATTTAGTACATTGTTAGATCGGGTGAATCCAAGATATACATGCATGTTGTATGATTTCTACTTGGTATCAGAGCACAGGAAATTGCAGAAGTGAAGCAAGAGCTGAGTTTGTGACTGGATAGAATTCGAATTTGTAGAAATAATTTCTTGGTGCTATAGTTGATTCAGGATCGAAATGGATTTCAATGGCTTGAGTTTGGAGTATGCACTCGAGGGTAGCTCAAACTATATTTCTTGGAAGGACAAGATGGAGGTAGTACTCGAAGACAATGGATTAAAATAATTCATTGACATTGATTTTCCTAAACCCGTTGTGACAAATGTTGTAGAAATTTATGCATGGAAAAAGAAAGTGGGGAAGGCGAGGAGGATCTTGTTGGAGGGAGTACGAGACCACATTGTCTCAAGCCTCCATGGGAAAGCCACACCATATGCAATGTGGAAGGATTTTACAGATCTTTTCCAAAGAATCAATGACCATAGGAAATTGGCGCACAAAGATAAACTCAGGAAGATCAAGATGGAGAAGGGCGACTCCATACCAAAATATCTAAAAAAAAAATTCAAATGTAGGGATGAACTGGGGAGCGTTGGTATAACATTCGCTGATGATGATTTGGTGAGCTTGGCTCTCCTAGGACTTCCCAAGATTTGGCATAGTTATCAAGACTCTATCAATGGAAGGGAAAATTTTCCAGATTGGGAACGACTATGGTCGGATTTGGTGCAGGAGGAGTTCAGACGGAACAACAGAGATAAATTTTCATCTAAGAATGAAGATGATGAGGATTTTTCTTTGGCTACCAAGGTGAAGAAGGGGAAGGGGAAGAAGTTCCACTAAATCCGAGAAAAAGAATGGCAAGAAGCAATACATGTCCAAGGTGAAGTGTTTTCACTGTCATGAGCATGGGAATTTTGCTACTAACTATCCACAAAAGAAGAAGAACAAGAAGGTTGGAGGATCTGCAGCTGGTGAGGCTCTTGCCTTGCAATTTGAGCTTGAATTCTCATTTATTGCATGCATGGTGTCCAATGCATTGGGATCTGTGTGATATTTAGATAGTGGTGCTTCCTTTCACATGACGGGAAACAAGGAACTTTTCAGTGACTTGGAGGAGAAGGATCTCCAGATGCATATTAAAATGGGCGATGATGGGCGGTACATTGCTACCGGGATTGGTACCATTACCTTCCAGAGGCAGTCAGGTAATCCATTTCAATTAAAATATGTAATGCATGTACTAGGTTTGAAGAAAAATTTAGTCTCAGTCGCAATGTTGGAGGATAGAGGCTATGATGTTGTTTTTAGTGAAGGAAAATATTTCCTGCGAAATAAAATAACAAGAAAAGCAAAAAGGATAGGGATTTGAGTTAATAATATCTACAAGCTGGAGGTAGATGGCTGCGCAACAATGATGGGCAAGGGAGATCAAGTAGTAACACGAGATGAGGGAGAATTATGTCACATGAGATTGGGCCATCTTCACCATGGAGCCTTGAAATTCATGCAACATATTTCTACTGGTCTTCCCAAGGGTACACTTGCGCAGTCAGACACATGAAATGTATGTACTAGGGGAAAATACGTAAAGGCCACCTTTCATGAGAAGGAGAGCCGAGCTTCGAGGATCCTTGAGAGAGTCCACTCAGACGTGTGTGGTCCTTTCTCATGTTGCTTCGACATCAAAACATAAGTACTATGTAATATTTGTTGATGAGTATTCTCATAAGTGATGGATCTTCTTCATGCAGAAGAAATATAAGACATTCTCTATGTTCTTGGAGTTTAAAGCACTGGTGGAGAAAGAGTCGGGGAAGCAAGTGAAGGCTCTAAGGGGCGATAATGGTAGAGAATACATCTCTAACGAATTCAAGAACTTCTGTAGCAAAGAAGGAATTTGAAGATAACTGATAGCGCCTCATAACCCACAATAGAATGGGGCCATGGAGAGAAAGAACAAAACTATTGTGTATGCAACAAGAGCGATGTTGCATGATCAAGGCTTACTGATGCATTTGTGGGCAGAAGCATGCAACACTGCGGTATTTGTGCAAAACCGTTGTCCTCATAGGATACTTGGCATGAGTACACTTGAAGAGGCTTTCACTAGTAAGAAACCTGATGTTTCACACTTAGATTTTTGGCTCATTTGTTTATGAAATCAGTTGCTGGTTCCAACTTCTTCCTGGCGTCACTAAAACAACCCATAATTATCATGTGTATTTGCCAAACAAAAGAATGATTGTTGTGCGACGGGATATATAATTTGATGAGGAGAAAGCCATGCAGTTTTCCCTTGAGAGGGATTTGGACTTACATGCAGAGGAGGAACTGTTGGTTCCCAAGGATGAGCCTCAAGTTGTGGATCAGCCACATGAGGAGGTTCATGGAGTGGAGAAAAAAACTCATGTAGAGCCATCCATCAAAAATGGCAGAAGGTGCACCATGGAAGCTGATAGATTGAGACTTGATGTTGTAGAGAATGTATGAGTCCCTACTTCACATCGCAGACAGAGATAAACTCCTGATCGATTTACTAGATACATGGCTCTTATGATAAAATGTATTGTGATTGAACCATCTTCATTTTAGGAAGTAGTGCAACAACCAACTTGGTTTTATGCAATAGTGGAGGAGTATGACTCCATTGTCAATAATAATGCATGGGAGATAGTCCGAAGACCGGTTGACAAATCAGTGGTTGGATCGAGATGGATCTACAAGGTAAAGCAATATGCTGATGAGAGTGTGGAGAAATACAAGGCTAGATTTGTGGCCTAGGGATTCTCATAGATCGAGGGGATAGATTATGATGAGACTTTTGCACCTGTTGCAAGGTACTCTTCCATAAGATCCATCCTTGCACTCTCATTGGAGATGGGCCAGTACATTCATCAAATGGATGTGAAAATTGTGCTTCTCTATGGGATCATTGAGGAAGAGGTATACATAGAGCAACCTGAAGGTTTCGAGATATTTAATAGTGAGTCGCATGTGTGCCGACTCAAAAGAGAACTGTATGGGCTGAAGCAAGCACCCCATGTTTGGTACACTCAAATAGACAACTATTTCACCAGACTGGGCTTCACCAAAAGTGAACCAAATGCAAACCTGTACTATATTGTGGTTGAGGGTAAGCTATTTATTATTGTTCTTTATTTTTATGATATAATTTTGACTGGTGATGAGCAACTGATACACTCATGCAAGGAGGTTCTTGCAAGGGAGTTCCAAATGAAGGAAATGAGACTCCATCATTTCCATGGATTGGAAATATGGCAGTGGGATGGTGAAATTTTTGTGTCTCAAGGAAAATATGCAAAGGAGATACTCGGTAAGTTTCACATGGAGATCTGCAAACCCATGGATACCCCTCTTCCAGGAAATTCGAGGAAAGAGGATGCTACTTCTGGAGAGGTAGTGGATGCTACTATCTACAGGCAGTTAGTTGTTTCACTAATGTATCTAGTGAACACCAGACTAGAAATTTGCTACGCAGTTAACCAACGGAGTCAAGCTATGGTTAACCCTACCAAGCTCTTTTGGAAGGCAGGGAAGCATGTCTTGAGATATCTGACTAGCACATCAGAGTACGGTCTTTGATACAAACAGAAAAAGGGAGTGAAGCTTCAAAGCTTCGCGGATGCAGATTGGGTAGGCAGTCCATTAGACAAAAAGAGCACATCAGGAGGGATCTTTAGCATAGGATCGACAGCAGTTTCCTAGTATAGTATGAAACAATGATCTGTGGCACTTAGTTCAGCGGAAGCATAATACATGGCAGCAAGTCAAGCTGCATGTGAGGCTATCTAGATGAGAAAGATCTTGGTTGGGTTGTTTTGTTCTCAGATGGTTCCGACAATGATTCATTGTGATAATCAGAGTTGCATTAAACTCTCGATTAATCCTGCGTTTCATGATAGGTCCAAGCATATAGATATCCAGTACCATCATCTCAGATATTGTGTACAGAGAAGGATAACATTTCTTTAGTACATTCCCATGGAAGGTCAAGATGCAAATATTCTAATGAAGGCGCTCACTAGGAAAAAATAGAATACCATAGAGTCAGGATCGGGGTGAAGGATAATCCCTTTCTTGTTGAGAGGTAGTGTTTGTTGGAATCACGATTGCCGTTAGACCAAAACCCACAAGAGTTAGTCTCCGCTACAATCGCCAGAGTTAGGATCCACGAGAGGCGGTTAGTCCATGTCGCGAAACATACGGGAGTGTTGAACCCAATGTCCAATAATCTCCCCCCCAACGCGAGCCGGGTGAGTTTCGAACTCGATACCTGTCGCTCTGATACCACTTGTTGGAATCATAATTGCCGTTAGACCAAAACCCACAGGAGTTAGTCTCCGCTACAATTGCCAGAGTTAGGATCCACAAGAGGCAGTTAGTCCATGTCGCAAAACACATGGGGAGTGTTGAACCCAATGTCCAACAGTGTTGAGATTCAACAAGAAAATTTCATCACCCATGCCTAGTGCATTAAGCACCTACACTAGGGTGGGGCCCACAATGCTATTTTAGTTATCCCTTAATTAAGATGGACAATAAACTATAATCTGCGCTCAATGGTAACTTGTAATTTTTAACTGAGAGTGATAAACTCAGTTAGCTAGTGGATTTCGAGTTAGAGATAGTTGGTGAGGCATGCAGAGTAATTCTAGTTGTAACAGAGTTCAAAGTGCAGTGGTGCATTAGTTAATGCAGGTTGTAATTAGTTTAACTGAGTTAAGTGAGTTAAAATCATTTGTGCTAGTTGTAACTGAAGATACACTAGTGAGAGATCAAGTGAATTAAATATTAATTAATTCACAATCAACGATCTCACATGCAACTGAGGATTTACTATTATTAGCTGCATACATGTCAGATCCAGTGGAGACCGAGTTGAGTTCTAGGTGAAAGGGAATTTGACTATCAGTTGTAGGATTATTGGGTTGCACACATGCAATAAAACACCCATTGGATTGCCCGTGATACTTGCGCAGTCAAGAAAGGCAAGCATTCCTATCTTTTAGGGATTCCATTCATCGGGGATTGCGCAAGCAAGGCAGGCTTTATAGAGGTTGATAATTGGCTATGTCTTGGTCAGTTTTGGTCATGACAGTGTGATACAACTAGCTAAGTACTGGAGGGTTCTTGTGAGAAGATTTTTATATTTAATTATTTAATGATCCATACTGAATATACAATAGAATATAGTGGGGTTTTGAGTAGCAATATTTCCCCAGGAAATTATTTGTGTTGTGTGTGATTTGATTCCTCTTTACTTCATGTGATTAGCGATTGTGTTTTTAATTCTGCAAAAGATTTGTAGAAGCGATTTAGTATTTAACTTTAGTACATTGTTATATGGGGTGAATCCAAGATATACATGCATTTTGTATAATTTCTATAGCCAGAAGAGTATATGGCCCATGCGACTGCTACTAGATTTTGTGACCATGGCAAGGCTCCATCTGCGAATCCAAAATAAAGGATTGGGGGACGATCCATACGTGACACAAGAGAATTTTTTATAACAAGTCCTCTATGATTGTGATCATCTCAAAACATTATGTTACATGCCTCTTATCTCTAAGGCCGAGACTTGCTGCTCTTATGGGTGAATTTTTTTGAGGTAGAGCCCATTAATGGCGTTAGCTAGGCATGTACAGTCGGGCTCTGACAAGATGCATTCTCCTTTGCGGAGGGAGTGTTTTATGATGTAGGGACCCTTCCATAATGTTTCAAACTTCTCAGGTCCTAAGGATTCTTATGCAACATCGTAGCGGAGGACTAGCTCCCCCTCTTAAAATGAGCAAAGGGTGATGTTGCGGTCGAATGATGCTTTTAAAATTTTCTTGTGCGCTTAATTATGTTTGAGAGACTCTTGCTGATTTTCGTTGATGAGTTCTAACTGTACCAACCGTTGCTCTAAAGGCTGGGTATCCTTGAGGAGTTCGATAGTTGCGTGTAAGTTGGGGATTTTGCGTTCAATGGGAATCATGGCCTCCACTCTGTATAAAAATTGGAAAGGTGTGAATCCTATTGAAGATTTAACTATTGTGCGATATGCCCACATGGTTGTAAATACCATATGGTGCTAGTTTGTTTTATGGTTGTTGAAAATATGTTGTAACATTTTTTGAGTACTTTGTTAATAGCTTCTACCTGAACATTGGACTGGGGGTAGTATGGTGACGCAAACTCATGTGTGAATTCAATATTATGGGACAACCCTTGGAAAATTTAGTTTTAGAAATTATTTCTGTGGTTGGAGACTAATTCTATAGGTACACCGAATCGTGCGATGACATGGTTGAAGAGAAACCGCGCTATGGTTTCTGCCGTGTTTTCATATGTAGGCATGGCTTCTTCCCACTTGGTGAAATAGTCGACGACTACAATTATGTATTTTTGGTTACCAGGAAACGTAGGTTGCAAGTCATAAAGGTGATTCCCCATTTGCAAAAGGGACCTGCTAAAATTACCGGGTGTAGAGGAGCGGGAGATTCTCTTTCCTTGTGGATGAAGAGTTGGCAATGCTCGCACCATTTGACTGCTTGAATGCAATCGTGGAATAGGGTGGGAAAAAAATAACCGACTCGCAGGAATTTTTGGGTAGTAGCCATCCCTGAGAGGTGGTAGCTGCAAGCGCCACTATGGTAGTCGTTTATGGCCTACTCATCTTGGTCGTGTGTGAGACATAGACATAAATAGTGCCAATGCCTCTTCGATAAAGGATGTCCCCCATGAGGAGGTATCAAGGGGTCTGGTGGTGTATGTGCCTTCGGTCGTCATGGGTGAGTTGTGGCTTGAACTTTTGGGTTCGCAAGAATAGGAGGATGTGACTATACCAAGGGTCCTCTGTCGTCACTAAGAATAGATGTTCATCGTGTAGTGAGCCATTAACTGGGGATCCTTGAGCCAGATTTGGAAGGTCAATAATGAACTTAGATAAGATTAATGATTTTTTTCTCTTGGGGGAGCCAAACTACAGGTTGAATTCCTGTAGTATGACTACCCATCGAGCATACTTTGGTTCATTGGATGGCGGGTTAGCAAATATCTAATGGGTTTGATAGCTGCTATGACATTTTTCGTCCTTAGGATGATGTAATGCTGAAGTTTTTGTACTGCATGTACTAGGGCTAGGGCAATTTTTTATTTTGGTTCGTATATTAAAGTAGCACCAGATAGGTTCTTACTAAGGTAATACATGTTCTTTATTATCTGGCCCATCTTGGACTAACACCCCAACTATGGCTATGTCTGATGTTGATAGATATAAGGTGTAGTATTTGTCATAATTGGGTGGACTGATCAAAGGGGCTGAAGACAATGTGACTTTTAGTGCCTCAAACGAATTTTGAGCCTGATGATCCCATTTGAATGGAATTTACTAATGGAGTAGGTGTAGGAAACCTTACGCGCAAGTGGCATAGTCAGGGACAAAGCGTCGTAAGAAGTTGGCTTTCCCTTGCAGGCTTTGAAGTTGCTTGAGAGTTTTGGGTGGTGGCACTTCTTTGATTTCCTGGACCTTGAGGGGGTCAACTCTGATCACTGGTTGGGATACGATGAATCCTAATAGTCTACCTGCATTAATGAAAAAGACACACATGAGAGGGTTCAAGCATAGGTTGCAGTGTCGGCACTATTGGAATACCAACCATAAGTCCTCCAGATAGTCACTTCGTTTCTTGGATCGTACGATGAGGTCGTCCAAGTAAGCTAAGATGAGGTGAGCTAGGTCGTGGAAGATATAATTCATGGACCACTGGAAGGTGACTCCAACATTTTTAAGATCGAAAGGCATGACTTGGTACGTGAACATGCCCCAAGGGGTAGTGAATGTCGTCTTGTATCGATCCATGTGCCAGATTTGAATTTGATTGTACCCTGAGAATCTATCTATGAAGGACAAGGCCTCATGAACAGCACAAGAATCAATGACTTGGTCGATAAATGTGGTAGGGTAGTTGTCCTTGGGAAAATATTTATTTAAATCTCAAAAATTGATGCAATCTCTGATGGTGCCCTTTTTTTCATGACGGTTACAGGGTTGGAAACCCACGAATTGTAAGAAATTGGGTAGATGAACCCAGCTTTGTGAAGCTTGTAAATATCTTTCTTGATTGCTTCTGCCTAGGATGGGTGTAATTGAAGTTTCTTTTGGTGGACTGGTGATACGCCAGGCCAGGTGTCAATGTGGTGTTCTATGATGGTGGGGCTAAGCCTTGGAATTTCTGAATAATCCCATGCGAAGATATCCCTATACTATTGTAACAAATTTGTATAAGCGACTATCTCATCTAGGGAGCATGTTGCACCTAGCGATATTTCTTCATTTTTTCCTGGTTTTCTTGAGATATTCACCTTAATGGTTGGTGAAATATTCGACATATTCCCTTCTTCGAATGCATCGGGCACTTGAATAGGGTTTTTGAACCAATATACCTTTCCAGATGTGAGGAAGTATTTAGATTCAATGGCACATATATCCTAGTTTTATGGGTTGCTAGGCTCGAATGTTTTTTCTGGAAGAAAAAATGAGCGGTGATGCATTGAGTCCGATGGAGAATCTGGTTCTGTCATGGCCTCTATAATATCTTCGTCAGAGTGAAACAAGATCTCTAAGGGGGAATTGGTTTGTGCGAGGCCATGAGTAATTGGTTTGGGCCTAAAAGTGCTGGTCTACATACATTAATATGATTTTGCGGTTGATTCCATGGAACCAGATGAGGTTGACAGGGTGTAGACGGGTTGCATTTGCACTATCGACGGTACTACTACTGTTGTGGTACTTGCAGCGATATCGACATCAATGAAAGACGAGAAGACAACATAAGTCATGGTTCCCATGCATGATGAGATGAATCATATATGGTGTTGTGTGTCGTCAACGTTAAATGGTGGAAAATTTTTCGTTATGGTTATTTGTTTGAGAGAAAACCCATGTTGTTCTGGCAGTGTACTAACGGTACGTGCACATTCCTGGACTTGGAAGTTGTGTTGAATGCAGAGGTGCCGAAATGTTTTCATCATGGGGCACATATATGTTTCATGGTTATGGCTTGTGCAAATGGTGCATGGAGTAAAGCTTCCTATTGAGTATATTGTGCGAGAAGCAACATTATTCCCAATGCCCGAAGTGGATGCTTGGAGATGATTGGGCATTGGGGCATTTTTGTGCTTCTACCATCTCTGAGTCTCTGGTCTTGGTTGGTGTGGCTCCTTAAGGGAGTTCAAAATTAATTCTGCCCTTTCCGCTCGTAACCTTGGGAGGTATTCACAATTCATAGTGTGGTGGAATTGCAAGCAAATCCTACAATAACAGTGTGTGATCTTCTCTTGATTAGAGAGATGGATTTACAGTACGGTGGTGACCATGTGAAGACTGTCACTAAGTTTCTTAAGTTCCTGACATTGATTGACCATGTGGTATTTTCTATCACCTAGAACACATTTTTTTCTTGGCTGTTTTCGTGCCCTGCTAGGATTATTGGTCGCCTTAGTCTTCCTTGGGTTTTGGTGACAATGGGGGGGAAGGTTGCATCGCGCCAGGCTGATTAGGTTCGAAACTAGTTACATCCAGGTATTTGGTGACCAATGAGTGTATGGCATCTAACATAGTTTGAAATTTGGGGATGTCAGTACAATGTCGAGCATGATGGTTGTCGTGAAAAATCAGACAAGATTGTTGCTCCTTGGTTCTCCACTCCCTTTGGATTACTCAAGTAATTGGGTACCATTTGCGAAGTGGTCGTAAACATGGGCATTGAGCGATCAAATGATTGTGTGCGTTGCGCAATGCACAGGTTGGGGTTTATTTGTGGAGGGTGGTTGGGGGTGGTAATCAGCCCCTTGTTGAGTTTGAATCTGATCTGCATGCTGCAGCGAGACGGGTTATGGCTTGGCGTAAACAATTTTATGCTCAAATAAAGCGGGGGATGTAGGGACAACGATGAACCGGGTGGTTATCTAAACTCACTCGACACAAATATTGAACTCCTTGTAGGATGTCGTAGTACATTAGGTTGATCGAGTACCATATTTGGAATAAATCTAGAGCTGCACAGTTAGTGGTAAGTGATCTCGTTCATCACATAGTGCGCAGAGTTGAACTGGAGCTTGAGGACAATAACGGGAAGGTGGTAGTCGTTTAGGTGACCATCTCTCCTCTCACACATACAATATGGTCTTTTTTTCTTCTATCCTTTGAGTTGTAGTGTTGTTTGTGGATTTTGTATCCGAGCCGGCTAAGTCGGGGTTTTCAGCGATGAAGCGTCACATGAAATCCAACATAGAAAGGAATCGATGGATATGGGGACAACGACACACGTGGTGGTTTCTTCGAAAAATCTAAAATGTATGTCGTCGATGCCGAACTAGGTTGCTTTGGGAAACTCACGGGACTTGATACCAATGTTTAAATTCCCTTAACTCGGGGCATTGTGTGACTAAGTGATCAGACTTGTCACATAGTGCGCAAACTGGGAACTGCAGTGTGGCCTATGCTTGCCATCTCTGGTCCATTGGGGTGACTGTATACGAGCAGGATGTAGGCTCCTCTCATATGTACAGTATGGTTTTATGTTCTCCCTTGTCAATTTTCATGGGTGGAGCTAAGGGGTCCTCTTGGTAAGATTTCTCTAGGGCTTGCAAGGCATCCCTATATCATGGCATCTTAGGTAAATGATGGGTATAATTCCCATAATGGTTGCATATGGCGCACACATGATTGGTGCGTAATTCTTTCCCTTGGTTGTTCGTGGCTTGTTCCTTTTTATGGGAATTTGAGGTCCTGACATTTCTTTCGGTGTGTAGAAGGGGTTGCAATTCATCTAACTTTGGGAAAATATTAGTAGGATGACCTATGATATCACACAATGTGCGAGGTTGTAATTCCATAGGTAACTTGGGGGTTTCGACTTTCTTCCATTTTTTGTTATTTTTATTGGTCGCATTAGCTCGTGCTGCTAGAGGTGTTTCATTAACCACTGTGACCTATTAAGGGGCGATAAGGGTTATTCCTATAGAGGTGATGTCTGGACTTCCTAGCATGGTTGGTGGGACCAAATACCACACGGGTATTATGAAAGCCATATTTGGCAATGTCACAGTTTCCATGACTTATTTTGACACAAAACCAAGTGGGGGGTATAAAAATGGGGTTTGCAAAATGGCATAGGTTATGAATATCGTGTCAGTGGCTTTGACCTATGTACTACTAGTTTTTGTGTCTGGGCTAGTTTCGGTGTTCGATGAGAGAATCATGCACAATGGTGCCCCCGTACTTTCTGGGACTCCCTCTGATATAATATGGTGATCTCCTAGGAATGACCCTAGGATGGATGATGGTTTGAACAAGCCGGGGCCGAATTTAGTATACCGTGTAAGTGGTTCTATATTTGTGTCTACGTAAGGTAACATGACATTAAGGGTTGTCATGGGTATCTTGTCGTAGTATGTGAGTTGGTCGATGGTGGTGATGATCCGATCTTCATGGGGAAACACCATTACCCTAAAGACAAAGGACGTGACTGTAGTCATGGCATACATATAACTTCGCCCGAGGAGTATATTGTAGTCTATATGTGGGTATAAGACCTAAATGTCTATAAGAACTGTATTTCCGACCATGTTTACAGGGACATTTTGATATAAACCCATAGGGGCTGAAGGGCGACCGTCGTATGCTCTAAGCATGACATCAGATGGTTTTAATTCAGGTGATCCTAAATTTTTTCAAACTGATTTGGATATGATAGATGTGGATTATCCTTCATCGATGATGCATCGATGTATGGTGATGTTCTGAACTGAAACTAGTATTTGGAAAGTGACCAGAGAAGGAAGCCTCGGGCTTGCTTTTTATAGGTCGAAAAACATTAGGTGTGAATTAGAAGGGTTGATTGTGCCTAAAGCGGAAATTAAGGCTTTTCGTTGTCTTGAGCACGATTGAAAAACTTCCAAGGCTGACATAGCAGCTGGTGATTGTGCTAAATCATCTACTATGCTATAGCTATGATTAGCTTTAGAGTGATTGCCTACGCGTCTGGTTAGTCCCTTGACCGTTTTTGGAAGGGGCTCTATCGGAACTTTGGATATGGTTAACGGTGCAGTAGGTGCACTCATACTCGTACCTGATGGGCCGGTGTCTGGAGGTGTGTCATAGTTCCTATTCCTTGTTTTGAAGAACAATTCTTCGCCATCCATGTAGATCTCGTGACTGCCTCCTTCGGTATTGTTTTAGGGTGGTTGTTTTTGCTTGGTGTTAACCACTCCTTAGTGGGGGAAAGGCTCCTGCATTACAACAGGTTTTTAGGTAGGTCTCCCTTGTCCACGATTACCCAGAAGTTTTTTCAATTCAGGGAGTTCGAGACAGTGGTGAGTGTAATGGTCGTATTCACCACATATGGCACAAGAATGATTTGTACTTAGACTGGGTCTCTTGTTTTTCCCTTGGGAGTCACTATTTGGCTTTTGGCTTTGATTTCGGTTTGGGTTTCCCCCAGACTGAGATCGCAGGGGGAATTGTTGATTACTGGCCCCCTGTCCAGAGTCTCCCTTTTTCTTATTCCTATGCTTTTTTTTTGCAGCATTTGGAGGGTTATTGTTATTCTCCTGGTCGTAAGACTATCGCTGTTGAGCCCGGGATGGTTGCACTAGATTCATCGACACGTTGTTTTGCAGTGGTGGATTTTGTGCAGGTAAAGGGGAATATAGGTTCCCCTGTCCCTGATTGGTGTAATATTACTAGGGGGGCTCTCTTGTATCAACATTCCTAGCTGAGTATTAGTTCCCTGCGAGGGTGGGTACGAGCCTCCCTGATGTTGAGTGTATGATATTACCCTATTCGTCATGTTCTAAAAAGGTGCAAACTGAATTTTATGGTAGCCAGGTTGTGATACGTTCTAAGTAGAATCATACGAGTATCCCAGGTACTTGATACTGATTCCTAGGTGACCTTGAGTCAAGGACTCGATCAAACCATCTGTAGTATTCAACGTGCCTGGTAACTCTCTATAAGTTTGCAGGCACGGGGCATTTGGTAAGACATTGTAAATATATCCTGACTAGGTGTAAATGAGTTCAAGTTGTTGGGCCTTTCTAATGGCATCCTCATCGGAGGTAGGTTTCTGTGCAGCCATGTCTTTTGAGATATCGGCTGTGAGTTTTTTCAAAAATAAGTCCAACAACACTCTATCATAGAGTTTGGCTTTACACAATCTGCGATGTCGCCACCATTCATGGAAATGGTCTGATATATGGACAGCTGGTGTTTGCCTAAAATGCGTCAACAATTCCATTCTTGAATCATGATGAATGGGTAGCTAAAAATAGGTGAGGAATGCGGTAGCGAGGGCACTAAAGGTTCCATGAGAAGTAGAAGGCTGCTCGACATACCATTTCGCCGCAGGCCCTATTAGGGTGCATTGAAAAAGTCTTAGTATAATAGTATCATCAATGATTGTTGAGGAGGTAAATCCCCTCTGCGGACAGAGGCGATCCCTACTAGCCCAGCAGGGTTCTAGCAACAATCATCAAATGTTACACCGCAAATTCCTAGTTACGAATAAAAGACCAAAGATGGAGGCCTACCTGGAATCCAATGCTATGATCTGTAGAAGAGAGCGTTCCCGTTCCTCAGCCTCGGCAGATCACGATCCTCCCACGATCTCCGTGGATGGACACCTGCACATGCAAGAAACAACACGAATACAAGCATAAAATCCAGAATACGCAACTATATATCAGTCAGAAAGGATATAACTCATTATTAACATAATTGAAAACAGAGTGGAACCATGACCGTAATCATTCTTTAAATAAAAATCGAAAGAGAGTACAACCAATGTTCTGACGTCGCGGTCTCCTTCGGATGGGTCTCCATTCGTTCACGTCTCGCAAAGCTCACCAGGGAAAGGGCAAACCTCTCTAGAGTCTCTCGACGATAGTCTCCTTACTTGAGTCAGCCTTAAGGGAAGAAAGAGGGATCTTACAGCACAAAGGCTCTTGGGAATTTGGAGATTCAAAGCTTAGGCACTTCAAGACTTTCAACCCTTCAGCCCCTTCATCAATGGATGAAGGCTATATTTATAGAGGAGAGGAGGAGGTTGGGATCCCTACAATAGTGGAAGGGAGGCCTTATCCCTTGGGAGGTTTCCCATAAGGTGGAAACAAGAGGCCAAAGGAGGAAGGCCGTGGTTATTCAGTCGAAACCACTCCTGATGACTCATCCACGAAGTTGTTGTAATCGAAACTTCGCCTCTTTTTTTAAAAAAATTTCCAAAAGCAGATTGGCACGGGTGCTTAACTGGGACATAGCACCAATTGGCACGGGCTTAGTGTTAATTTTCCTCATTGGCGCGAGTACATAACGGGCTACCAGCGCCAAGGCAAAAACAAGTGTTTTTAGGGGTCTGCTCAGGAAATGATCAACAGAAGAAATGTTGTCCTCATGGAAAGGGATGCAATGATGGTATTTGCAAGGCATGACACCGCTTATTGGTCACAGAAACGACCCTCCAATGGGCGAGATGGGAATTGCAGGGACGGTGACAAATTACTGTGTAACAGATGCCCCCTAAAGCATGAGGCCCAAAAGAGAGAGAGAGGGGTGAAATGCTTTACGAGAACGTGTCCAACTGAAGCTCCACCGTCGGAAAACCTGCGTAGAAAAATACAACTGATATCTCAAGTACATGATGTATATGCGGTATGGGCGCAGCCATCCGAAACAGAGTACACTATAATCCGGATCCAGGGTATGGGCGCAGCCATCCAGCGAGGATCAAATAAATAGACTCAGGTATGGTCGCAGCCATCCAATCAGTGAGTCATGTACATAATGAAAATAATCCACAATATCGCAGCCTGGATTACAACAGACACAATCCAGGGTCTTGCACTCCATCTCGACCCAAACAAAGTACAAGTTCAAGCATGCGAATATGTGAGTTGAAGTCGAACATGCAAGAACATCGTCTGATTACCAGCCAATGATGAGAGCTGTTAACAGACGCGAGAGGAACCACCAATAATGACAATGGCCCTCAAGGTACTACAGGTACAATCTACGGCGTGTGAGTCAATGAGTTGGTGTCGAACACCCGCAGAATCACTCGATCGGAGGCCAATGATGAAAACCCCACGTTGAATGCGACGAACCTGCCATTGAAGCATGCAGGCTCCAAGGTACCATAAAGGAGTCTCTAGATCAACTTCCTGGATAATGAGCTGAAGTCGACAGGAAGTGACCTTGATCGAAGGTGGGCCATAATGTTTCCCACATCATCGACACGAGACAGAGGAACATGATGTTTTGTTGTGAATCAGGATTGTATGAGAATCAGAGGAAGGTTGATATTCGCAGAGGCCAACTTCTCTTGAACATATAAACGGCACGACAGTGGACTTGGCAGTATTTGACATCAACGGATCAGAGGTCATGGTGACAAGGCAATGAGCAGAGGAGAGGTCAAAAAGGATTATCCAAACCCACGGAGGCAAAGTGAAGAAATGAGATGAGATGTCCCCAACCCGACACGAATGCAGACAAGTGCCATGTTCAAGAGCGACATACTGCCGACGACAACGACGATGGTTCCATTTTTCCCCCACCATTTCTGGCGAGTACCCCAATTATTTTTGATAACAAGCTTGAAGGGGATATCATATGCTTGTAATATAAGTCCGCCCTTCGGGCGAATCCATCCTAGTGCATTTAACGAGTCCTAGGAAGGAGGAACTCGGAGAACGTCATTTCGACTGGATCCGATGTCATCAGGGTTTAACGAGTCCGACAAAGGGAGAACTCGACATCTTTTCACAAAGTAGAGAGTTCAAAAGACAAAGTAGAAAAAGTAAATCACGCGGTGTCCCTTTGTAAATAGTTCCTCAGATCCGAAAAGGTAGAAAACAATATCCGAGAAAACCTCCTAGTCGCGATAGGCTAGGGTATTCCTTTTTCGTAATCAATCTATCCCAACCCGAAAAAGGGGTAAACGTATACTGGGTAGATTTCGATTCGTGTCCATTTTAACGAGATCGAAACGACAAGGGCCTCGGCAATATTTTCATGTTTAGAGAGTCAGAAAAGAGCTGAAAGTTTACTCCTCCTAGAGGAACAAGTGGTATAAAGGGTAGCAACTGGTTTCGGTAATGGTGGAACTGCTCAGAATAAGTAAAGGTCAAGAGGCTGGCTAACAAGACCACTCATCACAGCGGTTCCTCAGGAACGGGTAAAACATCCAAGTGAAGGCATATGATCAGCCAAGCAGATAGTGACGATGGAGTGAGAAAACCAAAGCTCATCTGGCAAAAACAAGCTGATAAAATGGCCATCACAAGAGGTAAAATGGTAAAGGTTTCATTTTTACACAAGCTTGAAATCAGGAAACTTTGCTTGAAGTTGGTTTCATTTTTACACAAGCTTGAAACAAAGATAAACTATGCTTGAAACCGATTTCATTTTTACACAAGCTGAAAACGGAAACAAACTATGCTTGAAAAAATTAAGCATGCGCCCCAGCATGGTGACTCAATTCAAGGTACATGCCCCCCAAGCTTCAGTCCATGCACCTGAGTAAACAGATGGAGGGAGTGAAGGTTCAAGTTACGAGATCAAAAGACTCGACTGATATTTTACGAGAACTTATCAAAGACTCGAATTGAACAGGAACATGTTTCATTATTTTAACGAGGTTGACACATTAAAAGAACTATCCTCAGGACACCTTGTTTCATGGTTTAAGGAGCTTGACACAAGACAAGGAACCCTGCTCCGACAACCTTGTTTCATTTTTTAAGGAGCTTGACACAGGAAAAGAACTCTGCTCCGACAACCTTGTTTCATTTTTTAAGGAGCTTGACACAAGACAAGAACTATGCTTCGACGACTTCATCATAATGAACAAGAAGTCATCTCTTCCAAGAGTTCCACTCCCGATGGAAGGAAAACATCTTGGAATTTAGGACCCAATGCCCCCAACACTTGATGCACAACGACACTCTCATTGAGCACAGGCACGGGGTAGGTAGCCACATAGTTGACCTGCGGTGGGGTAGATACAACGGGTGGATAAAAACCAGGAAGGGATGATGGTGGACCAGCTGCCACATCAGGACCAAAGAACGAAAGCTGATCAATGGTCACGATCCGTCCTTCATGCGGAAAACAGACCACACGAAAAAGGGAGGAGACAAGTGCTCCCATGGCATAGGTGTAATCGCGCCCCAAAAGCATATTGAAATCCAAGGGGCCTAGAACAACCATCATGTCCATATGGACAGTTTTACCTCCCAAAGTAACAGGTAACCTTGGAAGGATCCCTAATGGTCGACTCGTTCTTCTGTTAAATGCCAACAGATTGCTAGAACAAAGCGTTGAAGCTGCCAAGGAACTGCAAGCTTCTGCCAAGAACAGGATAGAATACTAACAGAGGCACCTTCATCTATAATGGTGCTGGGTACAACCAGACCAAGAGCCTGTACTGTGATCTCGAAAGGCACATAAGACGGAAGGCGAAATCCTGCAAATCGACTCCAATCAAAGGAAGCGACCAAACTACTCTGAGGGGTTACCATTGAAATGCGAAGGTCTTCCCCTGATGTTACGGAAGAAGGAGCATCCTCCATAACCTCCATCTCGAAGGTGGGAGGGATATCCTCCGGGGCCTCCATCATGGGAGGCGGAGGAGCACTCTTTCTTGAGTCATGGGGACAGGTAGGAGGAAACTTTCCTCCAAGTCCGAAAGATCTCAAGAAATAAGAAGAACATGGTGGATGTGAGGTCCACTCTCAAATGAAAAAGACTCCGGTGCACTGCAGACGGCTAGTTCAATCTGCATCCCACGACCAATGGTTGGTCGGGAACGGATTCCTGAATTCGAATTTCCGAGTGAGCGGGATTGACCAAGGATGATTCTTGGCCAATCGTAGGATCAACTAGCAGAGGACTCAAAGAAAGCTGTTTGTAACCAGCCAGGAGGCATGGTGTAGAAACAATTGAGTTGTCCAACACTCGCTTGGCTTCATCCATATAAGGACAAAGGTCAATGGCATGGTGCCCTTCACACAACCTACAGGGATTGGTAATCTTACCCTGCTTCTTAGGAGTTTTACCAACACTAGTTGAAGACGTGCCCCCAACCTAACTCCCGGAAGCCAAAGGCAATGGTGGATGACCGATGGACCATACTTCGAGCACCTTGGGAATACCAGGGCAGTCTCGAAGAAGATGGTCTCCTGTGCCCAACATGCAAGGGAACTTGACTTCTCCGTGGGAGGGTTGGATGGTTTGCTCAAGAGAGACATTTCGTAAGCAAAGAGTCACCCCTTAGCCTTTTCCTTATCGTATTTCTTCTTCTTCGTCTTCTTCTTCTTCTTCTTAGCCACCCGGTTACTCGAATCCAGACTTTCACCAGGCGAAGTAGAAGATGAGGACGCAGAAACAGGCGAAGAAGGGGAGAGGTCCACCTTGGAATCAACATGATGTTGTTCAGGTGGAGAAACTGATTGAACAGTAGCGGAGATATTCGGGACCACAGAGGTTGAAAACAACCAAACAAGCAACCCAACAGCTAACCCAGGAAGGGACAACGTTGCCATGTAAGGAGCACCAACATTCCCAAAAGGAGGAAAATGACCAGGATTCCCTTCTGAGGGGATTCCTTGGTTGGTGAACCTTCGGGAAAGCTGCCACTCTAAACGACTTAACAATAATCCAAGGAAACTAAAATTTAACCACAAAGAAATATTTCAGTAAGTGCTGATTTTTAAAACATTGAAACAAAACTCTACCGTTTCATCTTTTAAGAGTCGAGAAACAGGAAAAAGGTGACTCTATCACTTTCAGATTGGAAACAAGCGTGAAAGGACAAGTGCTTGATGACCTTTTCAAATTTAAAGAGTCAGAAAAGATCGAAATGACTGCTCAGGAATACTAGGCAAAAGGGTGTACCAAATAACCGTGAACTGCAATATACACCTTGGTTTCAATAATGAAAGAGAAATCAACCAAGGACTTTTCGTACGTGCAGGCAATCTCCCCGAATGCTGTGTTCGGTGTATCACGGGTATAGGGCGGCAGACTCGGCTTCCTATGGATAAAGGATTGAAAACCTAGAGGGGTCTCCCTTTATATACGCGACGGTACGGGGAGCACAAGTCTGTACTAGCGCTGTCTAAAGCCAAGAGGCAAACGACAGCTACTAGGTTTAAAGACGCCGGAACACGTCTCTAGCCTAGACCTCTAAACGTTTCGTTAATGTTTCAATGCTTCCTTAGGTAAATTGAGTAAATTTTATGGTTGATCTTCAATTATGTTTCGGTTTCAAGGCCCTACCGTATGTCATCTGATAATCTCCTATATGCAGCTATATGAGAAAAGAAAACTTTTAATTTGATGAATGCTATCTAGTTAAGGGAAGAACTTCAAACAATGATGCAACAAACAACAAAATTGAAAATGAAACTTTTCCAAACTAGATGACTTTCACTATCCAAAAGTATTCTAAAACATTCAACGATGCGAATAATGCAATGTAATCTTATGCAAAATCCTCTTCTCCGAAAACTATGCAAATGTAATCTATGCAAAATTTCCTTTTCCTTCTCAAATTATGAGAATGCACTCAATGCATTTTTCGATGAAATGAAAATCTACTTAATGCATGCTTTAACAAAAGAGAATGCACTCAAAGCGATTTTTAGTTTTCAATCATTAAACAATGTGATCTAAGTTCAATGATAAATCTCAAAATACTTTTCAATGCGATGTGATCTAATGCATTTTAACAAAAAGGACACTTTGAGACGAAAACTAAATAAACGCAAAGCTTCTTAATGAAGGATGAATGCAAAAGAGATGTAACTAAACACTAAGAATGCAATCGTTGTTTCAAAACACTTTGTAACAAAATTCCTCAAAAGTTGACGAAACACAAATAGGACTTCCAAAGAATGAGATCAAAACAAGGCATTCATTCCCTTTTACATCAAGCAATCATGGAAAGAAGACATCCCAAACAATGAGCAATGTAATCTATGCTCATACAAGGAAAAGACAGGAAGGGAAAGACACACTGGTTAAGGATTTAGGGAAAAAATCTCAATTTTCATACACCCTGAAATTGGCACGACTTGTCCATTGACAACTAGCACCAGTTGGCAACAATTGGCGCGACTTGCACATTGACAACTAGTGCCAATGGCCAGTTGGCGCGGGTTGCTAACTGACAACAAGCGCCAATGCCTGAAAATGAAAAAAAAAAGAATTTCTCCTAACCAAGACCAGACTCACCACTTCAAGCAGAATCCAAAACAAACCCAGAAGCAAAGTATTGACCAAAAGAAGCTTCCGAACAAGGGTAACCCTACAACCTACAGGAAATGGCGCAACTTTCTGGCTGTAATCCGCGCCAGAGAGGGGATGGCGCGAGTGATGAACTAGCAACCTGCGCCAATTGGCGCGACTGTCAGGCTAAAAACCACGCCAATCAAGCCAACCATTAAAAGGTGAAAATTCGGAAAAGTAGAGGTTAGATCTGATCCTCTGGGGCTGAACCAAAAGCCAAACACAAAAAGAGCCAGCCCAAAAGACCAACCAAGCAAGGAAAACCATGAAACAATCACAACGAGACAATCAAAACGAGACAATCAAAACTAGACGATCCTCAGTGGAGTCGCCAAATTGTTGAGGAGGTAAATCCCCTCTGCGGACAGAGGCGATCCCTACTAGCCCAGCAGGGGTCTAGAAACAATCATCAAATGTTACAGCGCAAATTCCTAGTTACGAATAAAAGACCAAAGATGGAGGCCTACCTGGAATCCAATGCTATGATCCGTATAAGAGAGCGTTCCCGTTCCTCAGCCTCGGCAGATCACGATCCTCCCACGATCTTCGCGGATGGACACCTGCACATGCAAGAAACAACACGAATACAAGCATAAAATCCAGAATACGCAACTATATATCAGTCAGAAAGGATATAACTCATTATTAACATAAGTGAAAACAGAGTGGAACCATAACCGTAATCATTCATTAAATAACAATCGAAAGAGAGTACAACCAATGTTCTGACGTAGCGGTCTCCTTCGGATGGGTCTCCAGTCGTTCACGTCTCGCAAAGCTCGCCAGGGAAAGGGCAAACCTCTCCAGAGTCTCTCGACGATAGTCTCCTTACTTGAGTCGGCCTTAAAGGAAGAAAGAGGGCTCTTACAACACAAAGGCTCTTGGGAATTTGGAGATTCAAAGCTTAGGCACTTCAGGACTTTCAGCCTTTCAGCCCTTCATCAATGGATGAAGGCTATATTTATAGAGGAGAGGAGGAGGTTGGGATCCCTACAATAGTGGAAGGGAGGCCTTATCCTTTGGGAGGTTCCCCATATGGTGGAAACAAGAGGCCAAAGGAGGAAGGCCGTGGTTATTCAGTCGAAACCACTCCTGATGACTCATCCACGAAGTTGTTGTAATCGAAACTTCGCCTCCCTTTTTTTTAAAAATTTCCATAAACAGAGTGGCGCGGGTGCAACAATAGGACAGAGCACCAATTGGCGCGGGCTCAGTGTTAATTTTCCCCCATTGGCGCGGGTACATAATGGGCTACCAGCGCCAAGGCAAAAACAAGTGTTTTTAGGGGTCTGCTCAGGAAATAATCAACAGAAGGAATGTTTTCCTCATGGAAAGGGATGAAATGATGGTATTTGCAAGGCATGACACTTATTATTGGTCATAGAAATGACCCTCTAATGGGCGAGATGGGGATTGCAGGGACGATGACAAATTACTGTGTAACAATGATACTATTGGACGAACACCATAGGTGGAAAGTCATAATATTATTTCTTGGGTCTTCCGCTTGCTTCCCTTCGAATTTTGGTATATCTGAAGGGAGCTTCATGGGCATGGGAGGTCAATTAAGGCCATGAGAAATGGGTCATTAGTTAACTTCATTAGATCTAGAAGATTAAGTGATTCTAAGAAGGGTAACTGAGTATTGATTGCCATTGTACACTGTGGAAAAATAGGTGTCTAGATGTGATAGTTTATGGGGGATGCCTAGGGAATATTACCCTTTGGCATGCCCTGATGAATATTCTGCTAACTCCTCGAAGGGGTAGCACTCCTTTGCCCTTTAGAGGTCGTGGGAGGAGTTGAGTGTGGTGACCCTATTGGGGTTCCCACTTGTGTGGTGTTGGGTGACCCTCGAGGGTCTCCAATCACATATGCCCCGATAAAGGATGAACCGATAATGGTGGCATTGTGTCGTCTTCGATGCCTAAATGGTAGGAGACCTGGCACTCCTCCCTCTAATGGGGGGAGTCCAAGAAAATCCTAGATCTACGGGGTCTCGTTGGGTTCGTTATGGTGTTGAATAGATTAACCTTGGTGATATTTGTGGTTTGCTGGAGGAAGGAATATTTTTATCAAAAAAAATATGATCACATGCATAAAAAAAAAGCAAAAAAATAACAGGTAAGTTTTCCTTTAAATTAATGCTATGTGATCAAGAAAGAAAAAAAAGTGGTTTTGTTTGTTGTGTATGATACTCAAAAGCCTATATAGACCAATTTGTCCTTACTTTCTCAATGTAACTAGGCCTTGTGAATATGTCTTCTAATGGGTATTGGGGCTAACGTCTGGAAAGAACTGGAGACGCCTTCTAGTAGCAGAAGAATCGACCAAGGCAATGGTAAAAGGATCAAGTGCTGCATACATCGTCACCTATAGGGAAGGATGCCCTAGTTTTGGCCACTAAAGTAACATCTTCCCACATTAGCATTCGAGTCTTGAGCTTCTTGGTAATCAGCTACCGGTACTGAGCACTAGATGGGTTAGGTAGCCCCAAAAAGTACCACATGCACTGGGCCTAAGCTTAACCCCCTCTGAAAAGGGTCTCTGGTAACGCTCGTTTATTCGTTCCATGGGCGAATAGACAGATTTGAAGCTCCCTAAAAAGTCAACATATATGTTTCAAAATGTATTATGAACACGACAATTTATTGGATGCCTACCCCCGATGGTCCTAACTTGAACTATAATTTCTTTTGTGGCCCCTATGGGGAGATTTTAGTGAGTTCAGTTAGTGATTATTTTTAGAGAGTTTCAATTTTCTTAGGGCGTGCCTTAGTGAAGTAACTATAAGAAGAGGATAAAGGTCCCAACATACTGGGTGCCTTTTGGTCTAATGCTCATTGATGCTTTGTGTGTGATTTGGAGTGTACAATCACAAATGTTATGAGATGTGGATATGCGGTGATCCTTTACAATACTTTTATAATTACCCTATGTATGATTGTTCCTTGCAAAAATAAACAATGTGCGGATTAGGGCCGCTTACACCTTGCCTAGTTAGACTATGTTTGCACTATAGGGAGATGGAAAATTGTCTTAGGAATGTGTTTATATGCATACCTAGGCTCACCGTGAGGTGAAAAGGGTGGAAAATATTATTTTCATTCTTTTCGACAGTTTGGTCCTGGTCCCAATTACTAATGCAAAATTGAACTAATCTAATGCGAAAATTGAAAAAACTTTAATTAGCTAAAGATATGTGGATATATGGCCACTTACCCACTTAATTTTATGCTAATTACATTATGTGTTCTGTATATTTTATCAACAAATCGTTTGTTCGGACAACATATGTGGATTGAAGGCCACTTACTTTTTCCTACTTAAACTATATATGATTTGCAAAAATAAAATACTAAAATTAAAACTACTTAGTTGCTAAGCTAAACTCTAGCAAATAAGAGTCCTAACCAGTCATGAGATACCAGAACATAGTGATGTAAATTTTTTTATGGGTTGCAAAGCACTTTACAACTACAAAAAATGGAAAAAAACAAGAAAAAATGAGCTTTCTTCCTACCGTGTGGCTTATCCTCCCACAAGCGCGAAGCGTGTGTCTGTCAGAGCAGAATGCATGCGGTCAAGAAGAATGCAACAAATTCCTCCTCTAACTTAGTGTGACTGAAGGTGCTGAGAGGATGCATGCTTGATTTTCAAAAAGTTGAGCAGGAATAAGGACCTACATCAGCAATGATTAACTCAAAATAAATAATCTAGTGGAGTCGTCATTCATGTGATAGTGTATTCGACACATGAGCAGACGAAATACACTTTGCTTAGTAGGGAGGTTGCTTACCTACATAAGAGTCACAGGTCAGAATGGTTTGTCAAATGCTAGTGGAACAAGTTCAACATGTGATAAGCTAAGTTAGAAAGGAAACATATCATGCTACATAAACAATGAACAAAAACAAAACAACATGCACAAGATACACACTCAATAGAGAAAACACACTAATAACTCAACAATGGAGAGCTTCTCCATTTATTAGGTGATGGTAGTAGTAGAAGATAGAATGCTAAATTTCTTGTAGTGGATCCTTCGAGCTATGGAGCTCGAATATCCAAGATAAGGGGGTCTCTTCCCCTCAAGTTTTCAACAATCTTCTCTTCCCTCTCAAAGGATGGTAGATCGTTGAACATGTGGTGAAATATTCTCTCTTGGATTGAGATGTTGGGTGGCCAACAACTGAATCCTTCCAACCTCCTCCTACTGGACATCACAAGCTGGTTTTCTATGGAGAAATTTTGCCAACATAATAATGTGTCTCCTATTTCTCTTCCCAAGGCTCGCTATTATAGACCATTTTCAAATTTTACCTCCTTCTCTTGGTCCAAGATGGATGGTGACACAAGAGTGGGGGTATGATTCCTTTGTATGCTACATTAAGGCCTCAAGGTTGCTCAAAGGCGACTGTACCTGGTTAGGTTGAGCGAAAATATTTTTAACCAAGTGTGCCAAGTGGTCCTGGATGGTGACATTTTTTCATCCCCTGGACCACGCAGTTATCGAAGAGATAGTCATGCAATGTGTGACTATCAAAGAAAAAACTGCATTTCACACCAAGAGCCAGTGTTGCCTGTGCGCGGTCCATAAATTTTGTCTTTTGACCTTAGGAAAAATTAAATTTTTAGATCCTCCTAATGTATTTCTTCCCTTTAAACCTTTATCTGTACCTTCTGCTTGACATTTTTAAGGTCTTTTGCCCGTACTATTTTCCAGTTTTAACAGTGATCATCCTTCAACACGATTCTTTTAGACTTTGACATACTCCTGAATAGCGTGCAGTAATCCTCCTTTGGCGAAGTCCCTTCTGCAAAGTGGTTTATATTCTAGTGCCCACCTTCAACTACAGGTAGCACTAAGAGTGTTCTTTTATCTTTCAGTGCGAAGCTCTAAGGACATAATCGTCCCTATATATCTTCAATATGCTACCATTCACTCGTGTTAGAATCAACTGACCCTCTAACTTCGCGAGTTGAATTGTGCTACCATCAGAAATGTGCTTGATGATATACGGTCCGAACCTGTTGGGTATGTGTTATATTCTTTCCACAACTAGTCACACGTGGGGGTCACATGAAGCGAGAGTAGGACCTCTCGTACATTGTAAGCCTGGTGCACAGGGGCGCTTACTCGAGAAAACTTTTTTGGCTTTATTTTCTATGGCGGACCCACCCATGGTTTTATGCATGGGTTTGCACATGGTTTTAGGGCATGATGGTTTTTAGCCCCTGGTATTTTATAGATCTGGTCAAGGGAACTGTGGTTATGTTAAAATCCATGGTTAATGGATTGGGGTTTATGAATGCTTCGACATGTATATCTATGTGTTGTAACACTAAAATGAGTATAATGAAAAATCAAGATGGTAGTCCCAATTTGGTATCCAGGGGAAAATATCTGTGTTTATCTGTTTTATGTTTTATTCTCTTGCTATTGTTTATTTTCTGTTTTAAGATTTGTTTGTAGATAATTTCTGTACAAAGTTAAACCTACACAACCAATGTGTTTTAAAGTTTCTTGGAAATTTTGAGAAATTGTTGTCATATAAAACTACAAGATATCCTTCTCGAAATGTCTTCTGCTTGATGTGCCTGTCATGCCAGGCTTTCTCCCTTGTTTTTTTCACTTGCCGATGAAAACGTGCGATGAACCTGTCTTATTCTAGAGCATGTAATTCTATCATCCTTTCCTCAATTAGATCAGAGTCTTCCATATCTGCGAATGTTGTAATTCTTAAACTTGGCATAATGTACTCCATAGGCATGAATGCTTCTTGTCCATATACCAACCTAAAAGGTGTCTTTCCTATCAATTTCTTTCATGTTTTCCTATATTCCCATAACACCACTAGAATACTTAGATCCCATTAATTCTTGTTCACATTGCATACTTTTGTGAATGCATTCTCCAAAATATTATTGAAGGCTTTGACTCTCCCATTCACTTGGGGATGATGTGGGGAAATTTTCTGATGGTATAATTGGATTTATTCTGCCAGCACCTTAATAGTCTTATGAAAGAAATGTGAACCCCAATCACTTATCAATATCTTTGGACACCCAAATCTAGACAAAATATATTCAAATATGTACTGGCTACAAAGACTGACTGCAATCCTTCACGAGCTGTGCCTCGGTGTTACATAGTATTTTGTAACTGTCCCTGTAATCCCCACCCTGAACATTGGAGGACTATTTCAGTGACTTATGGGTACTATCATACTTTACCATAGGTGTCATTGCATCCCTTGGCATGTCAAGAACTTTTTCTCTGTTGATCATTCCTCAAGAAGACCTTCAAAAACATGTGATTTTGGGTCAGCGCTGGTAGGCAGTTATGGCCTCGCGCCCATGGAGAAATTAACACTAGGCCCCACGCCCTTTGGCGCTCTGTCTCAGAAGGGCACCCGCGCCGAGCTATTTTTGGAAAGTTTTTTAAAATAGAAACAAAGTTTCCATGCCTAACAACTTCATGAGCAGAGTCATCATGGTTTGTTAGACTAAATCATGTGGAGTTTCTCCCTTTGGCTTGTTGGTTCCTACAATTGTGCAACTCCCCAAAGGGATAGACCTCTCCTCCACCTTATGAGGGATCCCAAACCTCCTCCTCCTCCTCTCCTATAAATTCTTCCTCCTCACATTGATTCAGCTAGCTGAACAGCGATTACTATAGCTGGTGTGTAGAAGAAGGCAGAGAAGAATCCATTTTTGAGAGAGAGTTTAGGCCCATTGCCTCATCGAGTCCAATCCCGAACGAATGCTTGAGACGTGCCCGACTGAACTCGTCGAAGGAGATCCACAACATCAAGGCATAAGGTTGTAAACTTCCTTTTCTCTATCAATAATACATGACTGGTTTCTGGTTCCAACTTTGTTTCCATTTATATGCAAAGTGTTTAGCTCTCCTTGACTAGATGAATAGCTGTAGATGAATGTATATGATTGTATGTTGTCATCATTTGTTTGATCTTTGTGCAGACGCGTGAACATCGCCATCAACACGAAGCGCAAGGCGTGAAGACAAAGATCGAAGGATCGCTGCCACATGCAACGACAAAAGCATTGGACCGAGGTAGGATATCTGTTCTGGTTCATATTTCATTCATAAGCTAGGAATTCAGGAGTCCAGCATGTTTCCTTGTTGCTAGACCCACCCTAGGGCTAGAGGGATCGCCTCTGTCCGCAAAGGGGATTTGCCTGATCAACAAGTTGGCGACCATACTGGGGATCAGTGTGTTTGTCGTTTCACGTTGATTCGTTTAGAGTTTTTCTTGTCTGTCCGACTTTGGTCGTATTGCCATTTCTCTGCTTTGTTTTGCTTGTCTGAATGTTTCAAGCCATCTTACCTATTCTCAGAGTGTTAAGCCTGGACTCTCCTTAGCTGCTTTTTCTCCTTTCCTTGGTTTCCTAGCTCAGCGTTACTGTTTCCCTGACAGTCGCACCGATTGGCGCGGGTTGCCTGTTTTACAGGTGCGATTTCCCCTGTTTAACGCGGATTACAGCTGAACAATCGTGTCGAATCCTGTAGGTTTGGATTTGGGCCTCTTTCCTGAGTTTTCCAGTGCATCTTGCCCTCTGGATTGGTTTTTCCCTCTTGGATTGTTTTTTACTTCCCTGTCTCATTCTTTTCAGTTGATTGTCTCTCATCTGATCGGTGTGGTTTCTCATCCTAGGGTTTCTAGGAGTCTTCCATTGCTTGTTCGGCCACATGTTCACTGAGCTTTTGAGTTGTGCATGAGTCAATCTAGTCTCTTGTCTTTTCAGCTTGTGGACTGATTGTTTGGTCTTTTCTCCCGATTCTATGTGTTGTTGGGTCGTTGAACTATCATCCTGGTGTCTGTTTGACCTTCTATCTGTCACACTGAGCATAGATCACATTACTCATTGAGTCGATTTGAAAGTCCTCTTTCTGCGTAAAGGAATGCATGTCTGTTTTGAGTCTGTTTTACATTCGTGTTGGATTGGTCTCTTCGTTTTTTATCATTTCATTCGATTTGCTCAAAACTAGTATTCATTTTGTCCTTTTAGTGTAACAGTGCATTATTGCTTCTCATTCATCTAAAAGAACAAAATTTTCATTTTTTCTCTTGATTTGAAAATGAAAAGTATTCTTTTGCATTAGTAGTTTTTTCATTAAAAAGTGAACAGCAAGAGAAAATCCTTCAGTTTTCTGCTTTGGTTGTGTTAGGAGCATTAGGAAAAGTACTTCTTGCATTCGATTGATTGTTGCTTTGTAGTTCACTTCTATCCCTCTCTTAGCTAGCTATTCATCGAATTGGAATGATTTCTTTCGCATATAGTTGTGCATTAGAGATTTGAGAATACATTCGGTAAGGCCTTGAAACTGAAACATAATTTCAAGATAAACTTTAAAATGAACTCAATCAATCTAGGGAAGCATTGAAACTCAACGCTCATATTTAGAGGTCTAGGCTAGTGACGTGTTCCAACATCGTTAAACCTAGTAGTTGTCGTTCGCCATCTGGCATTAGACAGCGCTAGCACGGACTTGTGCTCCCCGTACCGTCGAGTATGTAAAGGGAGACCCTCATAGGTTGCAATCCTTTGTCCATAGGAAGCCGAGTCTGCTGCCCTGTAACCGTAATACACCGAACACAGCATTCAGGGAGACTACCTGCATGTACGTTAAGTCCTTGGACATTTCTCTTTCATTTGATCACCAAGGTGTATATTGCAATTCACCAGAGCTTAGTACACCCTCTTTCTTAGATTTCCTGAGTAGTCATTTTGATCTTTCTGTGACTCTCTAAAATTTGAAAAGATCATCGAGCAGTTGTCCTTTCAAGCTCGTCCAACCTGAAAGTGACTAGAGTCATCTTTTGCCCTTTTCTCGACTCTTAAAATATGAAAAAGCAAAGTTTTGTTTCAATGTCATAAAATTGATTACCTACGATCACACGCTCATTAAATTTATTTTCTTGGCTTGTTCATAAGTAATTCCTTAGTGATTGGTCTTGAAGCCTCGAATTGATCATCTCTTTTCTCTCCTGTTTTTGAGACAAAGTCACGGTGGTGAAACCACCAACTTCGTCGTCCCCTTCATTACCTCGTAGTGAAGATCCTTCTCCCGAAGTTTCTTCGGAGACATCTCAGTCTATTAGGACTCTAGGCTACTGGCGTTCTATTATTCCGAGTGTTCAACCTCTTGCCATTCGATCTCCTCCTGAGGAACCATTTGATATCAATTGGCAACCTACGGACGTTTGGGCCTCCTTTAGGGAAGATCCCCCTTTACCCTCGGAACCACTTGCATCGCCATTAACACGTGCTTTACTTGCCATTGCTCATCGCCTTTTTGCCGACAGCATGTCTTCATCTCACATGGATGCCATGAGTCCTATTAGTAGTGAAGAGACTTATGTTTTGACGGAAGAATACCAGTTCCCTTCGGAGAATTTTCCTTATGTCTCGGGTCAACCTTCCTCACAACCTTCATCTCTCCCGGCTGGTTATCATTCATTGAGTCAGATCATTTCGCTAGTCATGCATCATTCTTTAAACCGGACGATTATTACGTTTGTCCCAACCGAGCACACTGTTTGTGTGGCTTCATCCGCACTGTCTGTTAGTGTGATTCTGTCATTACCGCCATCTTCTGTTGTTCGTGGGACGCATCCTATTGCTTCCGCGATACCTGTTGGAATCGCCGTGAGTGGATCACAGCCTCACGTATCGGGAGTCCATCAACCTACTAGTAGTACACCTATCTCCTCTAATTCGATTCCAGGAGGTTTGACGTACGATCAGTATATGATGGCCTTTCAGCAACAAAATTACTTCCCTCAAGGTTCTCAGCAGGTTCAAGCTCCCATCAATCCTCCGCATTACTACGATGAGCACGAAAATCACATCTATTACCATGGGCCCGTTCCACATGGTCCATTATATGTTCAAATGCCACAGATACCGATTAACCCCAACCAGTTTACGTTCCTACAGGGACAACCCTATGGTCCACAAGGACAACCCTCTTAGGGACAACCTTTAGTCCAACAGGGACAACCCTATGGTCCTGCTAGTCAACCTTATGTTCAACAAGGAGTGGCTTATGTTCCCCAAGGGCAAACCTATCCATCTCAGGGACAACCTTTTGTGCAACAGAAACAGCCTTACGTTCAGCAAGGCCCAACTTTTGTACAGCAAGGTCAACCCTCTGCTACTCAACCGGGCCAACCTGGTTTTCAGGGGCAACTTGGCTCATCTCAACCATCAGGCCAACCTGTACCCTAGGGGCAACCTGGTGGATCTCAACATCCAGGCCAACTTGCACCCCAGGGACAGCCTGTCCAACCTCAATATTCGGATCAACCTACACCCCAAGGGCAGCCCGTCCAACCACAGTATCTGGGTCAACCTGCACCCCTGGGGCAGCCCGGGCCTCATGCAGCCTCAAGGCCCACCTTTTATTCATCAAGGTCAACCTTCGAGGGTACAAGGTCTGCCCCAAGGCACTGCTTACATTCTGCAACAAAATCCATATGTTGCTCAGACAGAACCTCAGTGGTTCGCTCATAATCAATATCCTGGTCCTCAACCTGTGTATGGGCAGAATTATCAGAATTATAACCGCTATGGAAAAAATCCTCCGAGACAAAACATATGGGGTCAAAAATTTTCCCAACCTGGTTGGAATCCCAATACTGGTCTCTATCAAAGGCATGCAATGCCTTTCAATCTGCAATTGCCCTTCCTTCTTACGCTGGAACAACCCGATGTGTCGAAGTTAGAAAATGATCATGTCCTTCATAATCCATATTGGCCCCCATTTCCTACCAAAATCCTTGGCGATTGTCCCAAATTTGAAGGCAAGTCCAGAGAAGACCCCCAAGCGCATGTTATGACATACCATCTTTGGTGCTCCTCTAACTCTTGGGTTGATGATTCAATTTGAATGTGTCTTTTCCAAAGGACTCTCACTAGTGTCGCTGAAAAGTTGTACATTGAACTCTCCTACGACATCTTTCAAGATTTCAAATCTCGTTCCATGGCATTTCTCATGCACTTTCAATTACCAATTCGTTATGAGACTAGGAAGCACCTCCTAACATCCTTGAAATAGGATCAAGCTACTCATATCGTCGATCATATTCATGAATGGAGGCGACGTCATCGTTTGATGAATTTTGAAATTCCTGATCAAATTCTGAGTGATTCATTCACGACCTCTTTTATCGGTCCATTTGTTAAGGACATCACTATGGGGGCATGTGTTACAAAGGAACAAGCCATCGCTCGTGCCCAGTACCTCGATCTCTTGTACTCTCAATCCATCACGTTGTATGAACTCTTGCCTAATGCTCAACGACATGGAACTACCAAAGCACCGATGATGCCATATGTCGACGATATCATTGGTTCTGTGTCTCAGACTTCTCGTAAGTCTTCTCCAAATCCTACGAAGAAAAAATCTATCTTCCACTAATACTGCTTCTCATCTACCTCTGAATCCTGGTAATACCGTGGAAGTGAATGTCGTCGAGTCCACCTTGATGGATAAAGCTTCCAAGGGTAAGAAAAATGGTAAAGGTAAGGTCAAAGCCGATGCCCCAAAACAGGATTCTCCAAAACCTAATGCTGATGATGGTTCAAAACGTAAACCGAAGTACCCTTGTCTGATTTGTGATGATGAGAATTACACCAAGGACTACCCACGATGGGCGAAGGTGAGTCGACTAGTCAAAGGCACTCAAGGCACTCCGGATGTTCTTAAAGAACCATTCCCATCACAAAAAATTCAGATGGTGGAGCAACCTCAGTCCTTCGCCCCTTTTGGCTCTGAGGTTTTCATGATGAATGGTGCTACACCCATCTCTATTGCTACCAGATCAAAAGATTATACCGAACCCTTTCAGGTAGCAGGGAAAGAGATCGCAGATGGTCCTCCTCCCCCACCTGCTTCTGGCCCTCTTCACATTGAAAGGCCCAGTCCTGAGCCCGTTGTACGACCACCTTCTAAAGGCGTACTCCGGAAGTCTTCCTATAAACCGAATGACTGTGCCGCTCAACATTACAATATTGTTGAGTATTTGGCTCAAGCGCCATCCATTATGTCTACCTTGGAAGTACTTCAGAGCTATCCGTCACAACGAAAGGATTTACTATCTGCTATCAGAGGGGTTGACCCCATCGATTCCAGCCTTATCACTTTCGATTTGGAAATTTTGATTCCACGTCTCCCTCACCAGCTTGCACTGATTATTCAAGTTGGGATCAATGGAAAGAACATCCATCGACCGGTCATGGACAAGGGTGCATCTACTTGCATCATGTATAATGCATTCTATAAATCCATTGGTTCTCCAGCCCTCAATCAATCTCCAAACGCTTTAGAAGCTTTTGACGGAAGGGAATCTTGCCCTCTTGGTGATCTCGCCAGCTTACCTATAACATAGGAAGTAAAAATGGTTAACATTGAGGTTGAAGTCGTTGATGCCAAGCTCAATTATAATCTTCTCCTCGGTCGTAGTTGGACTCACGTTATGCCAGTGATCTCGTCCACTCTCTTTCGTGTTCTTCAATTTCCACACGAAGGAAAGATCATCACTGTCGATCAGTTATCATTTTTAACTTCCACATACTCCGAGAGTAATGTTCCATATGTAGATTGTATTCCTATGCCTTATGAGAGCATAGGACCGGGTCTTTTCAAAGATCCTACCCTTATGGGTATTTTTTCTCTTCCTCTGCCCAACACTACTTAGGTCAACATGATCTCCACGTCTTCTGATCTGTGGATCATCCCTTCGCCTGAGTAGGTTGATTCGTTTGGTGACGTGATGCCTTTAAGCCCAATAGAAATTGCTTATTGTGAAGTTATCACGGCTTCAGCTCCTCATCCCTCTGATCATACTCCTTTGAGTGTGTCTCTTGGCATGTATTCTCAATCCCCTTGGCTCGGTGCTTCGGATTCCCTGGATCCTTTGAACGAGACATTTCCCATTGATGAGGCCACCATGGAAACCATGTATCTCGAGGATCCTCTCTGGGACGATAGTCATCATCATTCCTCCTTTATGCCTGGCCTTGGGGCCATGTCTACTTGTCTTGAGAAGTTTGCTTCCCAAGCTCCTTCCCATCTGCTTCAAATGCCCATCTTGACACATGAAGTTCTCGTGGAAGGTAATTTGGGAAACATTACGCAAATGATTCCTATTGACATCTTCGTTAAACAGAGGGTTGTCGAGAACATCCATATTGGGGTTGTCAAGAACATCCATATTAGTGTCCCTCAAGCCATTGTCACCGATCATGGCTCTCATTTTCGCCATTATATGATGGCTGAGTTGACTTCTAAGTTGGGTCTACATCACGACAACTCAACGCCATACTAACCTCAGGCCAATGGCTAGGTTGAAGCCGTGAAAAAAAATATAGTCACCATGCTTCAGCGTACGATTGGGATGCACAAGTCCAACTGGCATCTCATGTTGTTTTCAACTCTCTGGGCTTACCGAACCTCGGTGAAGGATGCAACCGGATTCACCCCATTCCAACTTGTTTATGGTCTAGAAGCTACCCTTACGATTGAATGTGAAATCCCTTCTCTCAAGATAGTTGTTGAATTACTACCTCATACCTCAGCGGAGGAAGAATGTCTTCTATATTTGGAGAGGCTTGATAAAATTCCCTGCTTTGCTGCTCTAGTCATAGAAGCACATAAAAAGTGGGTCAAAGCTCATTTTGATCATACAATTTCCCCACGTACCTTTGTAGAATGAGACCTAGTCCTCTTGTATGACCAAGCTCATGATAAGCTGGGGGCAGGAAAATTCAAACCCATGTGGCATGGGCCCTATATCGTTAAGCGTGTTTTGTAGAAGGGGGCTTATAAGCTAATTGAATATGAATGCTATCCTTTGAATCAGCCCAGAAATGGGTTGTACCTCAAAAAATACTATGCATGAGTTTCTCATGCATGTCCTTTTGTACATAAGTGTGTTTTTCATCTTTGTACATTTTTTGGCTTGGTGTGCTTTGTGAGCAGTTTTTCCGCCTTATTATGTCATTGCTTATTGTGCAGATGCGTGCCACTCCTTATGTTGGTTTCGCAGATGGTGCCTCTCGCGGTACCCAGAATCTGTCTTCCGCAGCTTGGGTGATTTATAATCCTAATGGTAAGTTGATAAACCTTCAAGGTATTTGTCTAGGATGAACAACAAACAATGTCGCTGAATACAGTGGCGCCATTGAACTCTTCACCGAGGCCATTTCTCTCGACATTCGTGCATTAATTGTGAACCTAGACTCTCACATTGTTGTTCTCCAGCTTAATGGGCATTATTTTGTTAGAAATCCTCATATTTTAAGGTTGTATCTACGTGTTCGTTTATTAGAAAGGAATTTTGATTATATCACATATCAGCATATTCCTAGAAGAATGAATGCATTGACTGATGCAATAGTCAATATTGTATTAGATAGACATTTGTGTAATTTGTAAAAGAATAATCATCACATAATAATATTTAGACATCTATATATCTATCTATATATATATATATATCAATTGTTTGCATCCATGTGCATCATAATTTAAAAAGATATGTGTATTTTGGTTACATCTCGAGACATCATGTCTCTCAAAAAATATGCAGAAATAAATCCTAGTCATCTAATCAGTGTGATGCTCATGATAGCATGTCACTGCACGCACAAGTCGCCTCAGTAAACGGTGGATGCGGTTAGACACCCCTGCAGTGTGCCTATGATATGCACGAGGAACGTCGTCAAATCTCACGTAATATGGGATCCCGCTTGTGAGTCCCTCCAAGTTGCGCATGATCTCCTCTTCCTCGCTTCCCTCACCTTCAGGGGCCACCTCGAAATTGCGTGGGACCCTCCGTGCTATAGGGGACATCCCCACAGGTCTCTCTGGGCCAACCTCTGCAATACATGGATAAATATCAAAACATATATACACAAAAAAATCATAATACTCATCAAAATAAAATAAAAATTGAGTTTTTACCTAAAGCTTCATCCCAATCCTCTCTTTCTGGGAGTGGAAGGTCTGGATCACCCATGAAATCGGTGCCGATATATAGCCAGTACTCTACGACGATGAGTTGTTAGCGGAGCCAGTCGAATAATTTCGGCTTCCATGACATATGTTGACCACCACCCGATTGAAGCATCAAATCTGTGGCTCTCGTGTTGGTGGTGCAGGTACTATCACCTCCTGGCGTTGAAATATCGACAACTGTTCTAAGATAAACAGTATCAAGATGGACATGTATGCAAATTGTTTTAGATTGTCGTTCTTTCACTTTGTTAACTAGAGCTTCAGGTTGATTGTTACGGCTTCCACCCAGTTGAAAATGCTTGGAGTCATACAATCCACGGCAAGTTGAAGCTGTGTCTCTGTAGCTTCATGAGGGGACTGAGATCCAGCGGCTCGTGTTATAGTATGCAACACTACTTTTAGTGCCAAATCAAGTATTGTCTGAATATCTATTTTTTCGCTCTTCGATCGTTTATTTGCTCCTGGGCAGACTCTGTCTATTAGCATACCCATGCTCTCACCCATGGGCCGAGAAAATGTCATGATTGGTTTTTATCCCCTCCGTGACAATCTAGTGATGAAATATATGTCGGAGACTTCTATCTCCAACTCTTGATCATGAATCATAAACCTTTCTTGATCGGTGTCCCACACACTGATCAGATACTGTAGTAATTACAGCTGAGCTCGTAGACACGGTGCTGGGAAGAATTTCAAGAACCCAAAGTCTCTTAGGGCATCCATGCATCTCTCATTTCCCATGGCTTGTTCATGTTCTTCCTCGTGTTCTCGTTCTTTCCATTCAATGACCATTTTGACTTTTAATTACCTGCAAAACCGTCATTGGGGCTTCCATTAGTCAAATAATTAACTTTTGAACCATTCAACCCGCGCCGACCGCCGTGCCCAATCTTTGACAAAATTCCCCCAAAAGCATATAAAATCAAGAATGTAGGACATGAAACATAGTTTAAAATGCAGGAAAAGATGAAAGCTCTTACCTGGAGAAAGCAAATTCGTGAATGGCCTCCTAGATTATCTGCTGTCAGCTCCACAAGATTGCAGTTAAAAATGATAAAATGCTCACACATAAGTGAAAGGTGAAAAGTAGTTTGTTTTTACTATTTCTGTCATTTTATAACATTTTCAAAACCCTAATTAGGTTTTTAAGCTTATTTTTCGATTATTTTAATGTTTTATCTCAAAAAATGGGTTTTACGTTTGTTTCTTGCGTAGCAACAGGTCCTAAACATGCTGACGATGAAGTAATGAGTTGTATTTTATTACTTTTTCGGACTCGGTAAAAACACAAAAAAGTCACCCCCTTGAGTCATCTTTCAACTCTTTTCTGACTCTCGAAAATTGAAAAGATTGTCGAGACTCTTGTCGTTTTGAACTCGTTAAAGACTGAGATACGTCATCTGCCCAGTACACGTTTACCCCTTTTTTGGGCTGGGACAAATCATTTACGAAAAAGGAATACCTTAGCCAATCACGACTAAGAGGTTCTCCCGGATATTGTTTTCTACCTTTTAGGATCTGTGAGACTACCTACGAACATTAGGGGAATTTTGATGTCTAAAATGGGTCTCCTAAGGAAACTGTACAATCAAAATTTACTTTATGAAAACCAATCACATTTTAGGGGATGACATCATCCCTAATGGTTGAGGTGGCATTGCTTGAGTTAAAAGTACTTACTTGTCACATTCTCAATTGTGGATAAAAACTCATGGTTAACCATGGTAGTGCTCTAAGTACTTTTAAAATCATAAACTAAAGTACTCATAATAAATGTCATTTCACACTTTTTGAATAAAATATTATTATTATCATTTCATATTTTTTGAAAGAAACAATGCATATCCCTACACAATCTTCATGTATTTACACATTTTTCAGTGAATATTATATTTGTATATTTTGAAATATTTATTTTTAAATTATATATTTATCGCATTTTATTTAATATTACAATTTCAAATTAATTATAAATATAAATGTAACCTTGTAATTTTAGGATAAATCAAATTTATAAATAATATCATTATTATATTAATAGCAATACAAACATATATATATATATATATATATATATATATATATATATATATATATTAGTTTTGTAGGATGAAAAAATGTATATTAGTTTTGTATGTTGAAAAAATATATATTAGGTTTAACATAGTTTGGGAAAAAAAATACTAAATTTAATGTATATAAATCTTATATTATACTTGTAAATATAAATTTAATTTATTTCAATACATTTTTTCTTTATTTTAAATAAAACTCAATTCATTTCATTACCATTATACTAATATTATATATTAGTATATATAATATTATGAAAAATAATTTAAATGTTATAGAATATATATTATATTCATTTTTATAATATATATTATTTCTTATGTTATAAATCAAATCGATTCAATATGTAATATAAAATTCATTCATAAAACAATATATTATATATTATTTTATTATATTATTTTTATATAGTATATTAATTATATGTTATTATATAATTTAAATAATATAAATTTTAATTAATAGTATATTCTATAATTATGAATTTATATTTATATTTTATTTTAAGTTATTTAAGTACAAAGGACAAATGCATTAGTTGTGTAATGATAATGACTTTTTCTTGAAAAACTCATTCTTATTTATATCACATCAATACAATTTTTTTATTAATTTTATTTTTGTATAATTTTTTAATTGAATTTAACCATGGTTACATGGATTTTGGTGCAAAAAGTGAATTGCAAATTCATAAATATTATTTTATTGGTTTATTTATTATTTTATTATTTCCTTAGGAGGCCCATTTTAGACCTCAAAATTCCCCTAATGAAGGGATCTGCTGGAATTTTCTTTTCTTTTTTTTTTCAAACTCTTTAAACATGAAAAGATGTTGATTTCTTCCTTTCTCAGACTCGTTAAAACCTAAATGACATCGGAAATCGTCACCATGACGTTACCGAGTTCCTCCTTCCTAGGGCTCGTAAAATGTACTAGGATGCATTTGTCCAAAGGACAAACTTATATGACAAGCATATGTTATCCCCTTCAAACTTGTTTCAAAAATAGCTGGGGTACTCGCTAGAAATGGTGGGGGAAAATAGAACCAGTTCTCAGTCGTGTCGGCAGTATGTCGCTCTTGAACATGACACTTGTCTGTAATTCGTGTCAGGTTGGGAACATCCCATTCGTCATTTTTCCTTCATGGGTTTGGGTTATCTGTTTTGACCTCTCATCTTCTCTTTTCCGAGTAACCATCATCTCAGTTCCCTTGATGTCAAATACTGCCAAATTCCAGAGTCGTGTCGCCAATATGTTCAAGAGAAGTTTCCTTCTGCAGTTTTCAACCCCTGATCCTTTGGCTAGTCCTGATTCACTATCATCTTATTCATCTGACTTATGTCGACGATGTGGGAAACATTATGGCCCTTCTTCGACTGGTCACTTCCTGTCGACTTCAACTCATTATCCAGGAAGTTGATCCAGAGACTCCCTTCCGGTACCTTGGATCTTGCACGCCTCAATGGCAAGTTCTTCGCATTCGACGACAGGTTCTCATCATTGGCCTTCGATCGAGTGATTTCTTGGGCGTCAACTCCAGCTCACTGTTCACATTCCACGTATTGTACTAGTTATACCTTGAGAGCCATTTTCATTACTGGTGGTTTCTGTCATGCCTGTTAACAAATTTCATCATTGGCTGGTAATCAGATAATTTTCTTGCATGTTTGACTTCAACTCACTAATTCGCATGCTTGAATTTGTACTTTTCGGGTCGAGATGGAGCGCAAGACCTTGGGTTTTTTCTGATAAAATCCAGGTTGCGAGACGATTTGGTTTATCATGACTATATGCATGACTCTTCTAATTAGATGGTTGTGACCATACCTGAGTCTATTTGATGATCCTTCTTATTGGATGGTTGCGTCCATACCTCAGATCTTATTTTTATATGTACTCTACTATGGATGGTTGTGCCCATACCACATATTCATGTATCAAATATATCAGTTGTACTTGTTCTTGCAGGACTTCCAACGACGACGTTTTGATTTGGGTATGTTCTCGTAAAACATTTCACTCCTCCCTCTCTCTCGGACCTTATGCTTTAGGGGGCATCTGTTACACATTATTTTGTCACCATCCCTGCAATCCCCATTCCAAACATTGGAGGACCATTTTAGTGACCTCTAGGTACTGTCATAATTTTCCATATGTGTCATTGCATCCTTTGGCATCTCAAGAAATTTTTCTCTGTTGAACATTCCTCAAGCAGACCTTCAAAAAAATGTGATTTTGGGTCGGCACTGGGAGGTAGTTATGGCCTCACACCCATGGAGAAATTAACATTGGGCCCCATGCCCTTTGGCGCTCTGTCTCATAAGGGCACCCGCACCGAGCTGTTTTTGGAAATTTTTTTAAAATATAAACGAAGTTTCCATGCTTAACAACTTCATGAGCGGAGTCATCATGGTTTGTTCGACTGAATAACGTCGAGTTCTTCCCTTTGGATTGTTGTTCCTAAAATTGTGCAACTCCCCAAAGGGATAGGCCTCTCCTCCACCTCATATGGGATCCCAAACCACCTCCTCCTCTCCTATAAATTGTTCCTTCTCACATTGTTTCAGCTAGTTGAACAATCATTACTATAGCTGGTGTGTAGAAGAAGTCAGAGAATAATCCATTGTTGAGAGAGAGTTTAGGCCAATTTCCTCATCGAATCCAATCCTGAAAGAATGCTTGAGACGTGCTCAACTGAACCCGTCGAAGGTGATCCGCAACGTCAAGGCATAATGTTGTAAACTTTTTTTTCTCTATCAATAATACATGACTGGTTTTTGGTTCCAACTTTGTTTCCATTTATATGCAAAGTGTTTAGCTCTCCTTGACTAGCTGAATAGCCATAGATGAATGTATATGCTTGTAGGTTGTTATCTTTTGTTTGATCTTTGTGCAGATGTGTGAACATCATCATCGATGCGGAGCGCAAGGCGTGAATACAAGGATCAAAGGATCGTTGTCGCGTGCCACGACAAAAGAATTGAACCAAGGTAGGATATATGTTCCGGTCTATATTTCATTTCTAAGCTAGGAATTCAGGAGTCCATCATTTTTCCTTGTTGCTATACCCACCCTAGGGCTAGAGTGATTTTCTTGCTCAATACTCAGCCCACCGTGTCAAATAATCAGTTGCAGTGATTATGTATCTTGTGTCGGTCTTCTTTCCTGGTGGGTTAATAGGTCCAACAAAGTCAATATCCCATTTTTTAAATTCTTGCGACGTCACATGTGGATTTAATGGAATTTTTTCCCTTCTAGATAGATTTCTTGTTCTCTGGCATACATCACATGCTCGACAAAACTCCTTTGCTTCCTTATGCATTGTGGGCCACCATAACCCAACTCTCAATATCTTCTGCATAGTGGTATTCCCTGCATAATGTCCTCCTACAACTCCTCCATGATCTTCTGCCAAAATACTTAGCATTTCATACTCAGGGACGTATCTGCGCATTTTTTCATCTGATCCCATTTTGTACAAGTGTCCTGCAATCAACTATAAATCAACTACTTTGACTACCAAATCCTTCTTTTGTTGCGTAGTGTACTCCGTGGGTGCCATTTCTATGGCAAAAAAAAAAAAAATACCCATGAAGTGATCATCCATGACCCTAATTGAGAATATTTGCGAGTCGGGAAAATTATATTCGACAGTTGTGGGTCCTTCTCATGTCTCTATCCTTGACAGATGATCAAACCCAAAATTCAATCTTCCTGGTTTGACTACAACTTTGAAATTGTACTCCTGGAACAACTACAACCATTGACAAATTTTTCCTCCTAAAACAGGTTTATTCACCAAATACTTCAGCGCGGAGTGATCATTGAACATCTTGAAGTGTACTCCCAACAAATAATTCCTTAACTTCTGTAATGCATAGACCATAAGTAACCATTCTCTTTCTGTCGAAGAATAGTTCTTCTCTTCTTTGGACAATTTTCTGCTTGCAAAAACTATGGGCTGATCAATTTCTCATGCTCCTGGATGTGCCAGTATTATACCCAACGCTATGCAATATGCAACATGTACATGAAATTCCTTATTCCAGTCCGAGAAAACCAGAATATGCACAGTTACACTCTTCTCCTTTAGTATATCGAGGCTCTTCTGGCATTCTTTATCCCATTGAAAAGTGACATATTTCTTCAATAACTTCTCCATTGGCGCAATTATCTATGCATACCCCTTTATAAACATTCTGTAATAGCTTGTGTGTCCAAGTATCATGCATAGTTGTTTCATTATCTTAGGTGGACCTAGGTTTACAATAGCAACAATCTTCGCAGGGTCCACCATGAGTCCTTTCTTACAAATAACATGTCCCAGTATTATACCAAAAGGTACACAAAAGATACACTTCTTCAAGTTCAATGATATTTTATATTGCCTACATGTATCCAACATCAACCTCAAGCTTGCAACATGCATTTTCAACAACCCAAAGACTATCTAGTCATCAAAGTAAACTTCCAGAAATTTGTGTATAGACTCTTCGAAAGTTGTGACTACAACTCTAGAAAAATATGGCAGGATCATTCTTCAAGCCAAAAGGCATAACCGTGTACCGATAAGAACCCCATTATGTAGAAAAATTTTTCTTATGTCTATCTTCTAGGGATTTTCTGATCTGATGGTAAACTGAAAAGCCATTTGTGAAATAATAGGCCTCCTGTCCTCCTACATTGTCCAATACTTTGTCTGTAAATGGTGTGGGAAAGGGTTCATGCAAGCATGCATCATTCAATTTCCTTAGGTACACACATATTTTAATCTCGTCTTTTTCTGTAATATTCCAAAATAGGAAAAATAGGAATATTGAACATAAATCTGGAAATTGCAATAAATATCAATACATTAAAACATGAGTTGATCATTGAGCCATTTTATTATAGATAATAGCAATAATGAGGTACAATATCTTGAGGAAAAAGACACTCAAGCTAGGAAAAACAAGCCTGAAATGACCCAATACACCAAGACATGAAAAACAACTGCTACATAAAATGCCGGAAGGCTATGACTGCGCAGTACTATTGGGAATGACTGGGTGCTCAGAAAATGTCGGGATCAAATATCTAGGCTTTCTAGCACAATTCCAAGATAACCCAGAAGGGGTTTCTTGAAATACTCAAGATGGAAAATGCAGCCCTAGGGTTGAATGACGCACTGCAACTGAGTAACTGATGGGAGGTGGCTGATATGATGTAAAAATAGTTGATACTCCTCCCCACTAATATTCCAAATGAAGGGTTTCTCCCCTCACTTGAAAACAAGCTCAAGAACTTGGCTTCTCAACCCTCCACTACAATTGCCCTCCTGAATTGCGCAATTCCTGAAGGAGACTGTGTTGCTGAAGGTGGCTGAAGATTGGCATGATACCAGATGATGGAATGAAGCTCAAAGGAACCTCTCTTGAGTGGACACTCGAAATCCCCCGAGGATGAGGGTGGGATTTCCGCCTAGAAACTCCCTTGTGCTAAACAACACAACAGACTTCACTAAAACCACTGAAGCATGCAGAAAGTCACAAAATACAAAACATAAACAATATTCATAATGCTTTCCTTGGCTACCATCCCCTTCCTTATATTTATGTTGAGCCTCCTTCCCCTTGGTCCCACCCAATACTGATGCTACTCTCATGGATACTCTCTCCCATTATGACTGCGTTCTCCTCCAATATCTCTCCACTACCTCCATGGCTGCATTGTTGATTTGGTAAATCTTGAACCCATCCACATGCATTAACACCCATTCACACCGAGTGATTCATTCAACTAGATACACTGACCCACTTTCATACTAGAAGTGGTTTTATTCATACTAAGAAGATTTATGGCCCCCCCCCACCCTCTTATTCCTCTATTTTATTAACAAAAACCAAATTTAATATTCCAACTAGCTAAAAGCTAATTAGGAATATTAAATTTTCCTTCTTTTCTTGAACTACCATGGGGATTACCCATTCACACTCTTCGACCGGTTCAATGATCCCAGTTTTGATAATTTTATCTAACTCCGCCTTTGCTTTTTACTTGTATTTTAGATTCAATATATATGGTTTTTTCTTTATTGGTTTCACGTTAGGTTTCAGAGGAATCCTCATAAATCCCAGGTCCCCTACAATACCCTTCAATTCAGAAAAAATTGTGGGGAAGAGATCTTGATACTCATGCAACAACTCTGCAATTTTTCTAACTGTTTCTTCATCCCAATAATCTACAACAATTTCAAATTTTGGTACTTCTTCTGATCCGATATTCACATGCTTTATTTTTGTAGGCTTCGCTATATCAAGTATTCCAGGTTATGGTCCAACAACTTCACGAAATCCTTCCGATTATGGGATATCAATATTGCGTGGATCCTCATCGTCCTCTTCCACAGTCACATTATAGAATTCTAGTACATGCTCCAACTGTGTGGTTCAATATTGTTGCCTCCTTGTGAGCGAAGTTGTGGTCTTAAAAATATTTTCTCTGACTTTTTGAAGGGCTTCATCTATGCATGGACAACCATCTTAAAAAATAAATGTTAGTATGAAACCTTCAACCAAATCTGTCAATTTCACAGTTCCATGTTGCAGTTTTGTCTCAAGATACCAATTCATAGGTATCGTTTCCAATGTGTGAAAAAACACATGTACCCATTCTTTTTCTGGACCTTCTCCCCAAACTGAAGTGAAACGATAAATATGCTCCCTGGGGTCAACCTTGTCATCATATTTTACTTTGATTATGGTATCTACTGGCCCAAATATGACCCTCATCAGCCTTCGATACTCTTCCAAACTTCATATATTCTCTTTATGAGTACCCCACCATCTAGCAAGTGTAGATCTCAGGGCTACATCCAAAGCTTGGAAAATTTTGTCTTCTGGTATTTTTCTTTCAAATTTATAAAGAAAAAGACTTACATCTCCTATCCCATTATAATAAGGCAGATCACACACCTCTGAATTTTGCAGTGAAGTGATCTTGTGATTCTGGCAAATCGTCTTGTAGATACTTCATGTAACCAGTTATGCCTATTTTCTAGTTCTTCATCAGAATTTGAAGTACAAAAAATGTCTTGTTCCCAACTTAGTTTACCTTCCACAGTGTATAGCACACCCCTTCTGATGGGTCTAGAGGAACAATGACCCTCGTATTTTTTTTTTCGAACACCATTTTCATTTTCTTGAAATTGAATATCGCCACAGTATTGAAATCCCAATCTAAACCAAGAAATGATGGATATGGGTTGCTATCATCTACAATTTCAATCACTTTGAAATATACAACAACACACACTCCTTTAATATATACTACAATTCCAGGTACCCTTCCAATAGGGAGAATCTTCTGTTGGTTGGCCATCCTCAACTGGATCGACAACCATTTAAACTTTAGACTTCCCATCAATTCCCAAGTTTTCTTAGGCAACACATTAACATGAGATCCTAAATCTAGGATTACCTACTCCATATCATATTCTCCAATATGTGCAGTTAGTGTCATTTCCCTCCCCGTTCTCTTCTTATATCGATGTAAATTGTTTATTTCGCGTTGATAAGTTTGTGGCACTTCTTTATCAGTGCAGGAGTCTAGAAACTCTTGAAGTCCTTCGACAACCTTCTGGTTCCTCAACAACTTCATGCAAGTTTGTTAAAATGACCTCAAGATACTTGGATCGAATACCCTTTTATAAGTAATTACTTCAGCGTTGTCCTTCTTTTGTATTGGTATTAACTTTTGTATTGGTTTCTCTTTAGATGTTGAAGCTATAGGATCCATGAAGCTTCGCTTCGCCTCCATGAACATTTATTTTTCCATCTGGATACTGAACCCAAGAGATTTTTCTGCAGTCTTTCTCACCCATGTATCTTCCATCGGCTTCTTACCTTTTTATTTATCATCTACCATCGTGGCTCCACTCCTTGTTACAATATTGATGCACAATTCATCCTCCCTTGGTTCAATGTTCATCATTTACAGATTTTGTGCGGGCTATTGATTCCTTTTCTCCTGCATCTTCGCCATAAGGACCAAACATTATTTTATCACATGATCAAAAGATTTAAAGTACTTACAGGTTGTAGTAGGATTATTACACTCTCTTGCATAGTGTCTTATCTGTTCACAGTTATAACAGATAGTCTGGCCTCACCCTCGACCAACTCCTCCTTCGTGTCCTCATCCTCGTCCTTGGAAACCTCCTCAACCAACATGTTGTCCTTGATCCTTGTGTGCATATCCTTCAACTTGAATCCTATAAGCATCAACAATGTGTTTCATCATCAAGTCATAACTTCAAAAATTCTTCTCATCGTGTCCCACAAACTTACAAAAATTGCAAAACAACTGCCTGGGGGTTTGCACATACTTCTACAATAAATAACATTGTTTTGATCGGTGTTTTCTTACTATTTTTCATATCTCACACCACAAGTTTGATCCTGGATTTAATGGATTAGGTGCTCCACTAGCTAAGTAATCTATAAACACATGGCATTTCTCCTTAGAATGTCCCTCTGCTTTGCACTTTATACACCAAAATTCATGTCTAACTTCCTTTCCCTTCTTGAGATCTTGCAGTTCCAAGGTAAAGTTTGCTAGCTGGCTCTGAATTTGCTGTACTCCTGCATGAGTATCTCCCACCAGTGAAGCTTCCAACTTCATTGCAATTTCTAGAGCTTCACTTTTAGTTGCTATTTTCTACTGTTTCAAGGGAAACCTGCTATGTGGCAACAATGCATATATAAACCACTCCTTGTGCTTCTCTTCAGGAATGCTAAAGCTTACTTGTCCCATTAACATTTTGAACCGTTGATTCAACTCTCAAATAGATTCATTTGTCATATGTTTGATCTCCTTCAATTTAATAATACATTGCGACTGCGATTTTGGATTCTTTAATTCTGATACCAACACTTTCTTAAAATCATCCAATAAAGCATCTTGATTAGTCATATAGTACTTCATATACCAGGCTAACACTCTGTTACGTAGTGTCTTTCTTTCCATACTGAATTAGCTACAAACCAGAACTTCTTGAGATCCTTTGATCTGAGTCCTCTAAAAATAGGCAACTTAATGTCGTCATCCATGTTTCTTCGCGTTGGGTTAGGGGGAGGGGTAGGGGAATTAGGGGGATGGGTTGTAGGGGAATTAAGGGGAGGGGGATGAGGGGTAAGGGGAGTAGCAGCACCAAGTAATTATAATTCCAAGGTTTTATATGTTGTTACAAATATGAGATCAGAGATACCAGCTAGGTAATTCTTGTGTGGCGTGCTAGGACAAATTAATTGAGGTGTGATTACAGTCTTGTAGATCATTTTATTTCTGCATGAGTGATTTCCTTCTAGCATTTACTTCAGCAATGATTTCATTTATTTGGATTTGCTTCTGGTTGGGTGTATCGGCATAGACAGTGCAACTATCATGGAAATAAAAGACGTCCCTAGATTGATAATTTATGTGTATTGTTTTAGTCATTTAATAGTGATTAATACAACCCAACATTTTGGTGTCGTTACTGGGGATGGCAGTGACGATCCAATCAACCATAGTTGTTTATTAGAGGATAGAGTGTACCCAGTCTGTGTAGAAATTTATTAATACTGATATGTATTACCGAATTCTCGTGTTCTAACAAATTAATGTTATGTTAAATACATAATCATTCCACTTAATTCTTTGCAGAAATTAAATCGCCAATTGCAAACACAGGAAGAAAATCAATCGCAGATAAACAAGATGTTTTACCAGGAAATCTTAAAGCTAAAAACCCCAACTATCATATATTATGTATATCAATAGAATCATGTAACAATCTCATACAAAGCTTAGTACATCAAGCTCTCATTACAATATACAATCGTCACACACTGTCATGTAGAAATTTACATATCTATGCACCAATTTCTTGCCTACTAAGAGCCTGCCTCTATTGCGCAATCCCTGCTAAATAAGACCTCTGAATGAATTCAATCTTGCCTTGCTTGCACTGCGCAATCCTCATTGGAAACTCCAATGTCTATGTATATGCATTGAATGCATCACTATAGTCGCAACAAATTGTCCATCTCACCCTTTCACCTTTCTCTCCACTGGGTCTCCACTGGAACTAACATGCAAGTAGTTAACTGTTGTATTTGTTCAGTTGCAACTGAGTTACTAGTTGTGAATTAATTAACTAATTAATTCACTGAACTATCACTAGTGTATCTTTAGTTAGAACTAGATACAACTAGCACAATTGAGTTTAACTCACTTAACTAAGTTAAACTAAATAACAACTCCCATAACTACTCTTCCAACTCTATCACAAATCTTCCACTTCAGTTCTAACTAAGTCCTCCATGCATGAGTCACCAACCACCCTAGGAATTGTGTAATTCCTTCAACCCACTAATGTGCCACATCTGTTCACTGAAATAAAGTGCTCCAAGAGAATAAGTTACTATTTAGAGTCTGATTGTTATTAAGGGCTAATAATAATCGACATGCGATCTATTTTTAGATATGCAGCCCATATGTCTAAAAATAGAATCTCATCTATTTTTCCAACTTGATCAACCATCTACAAATAGCCTCCTACAACTTATAGAATATGCTTACCATGTATAAAAATAGACATACACCTAAAAATGGCCTATGGGCCCCACTTAGTGAAGGTTCTTACTTTTCACTAAGCTCATCATCTTGTTGAATCTCAACATTCTGTAATTTACGGGTGGTAAGACGAGAGGTAAGAACCTGTGCAGTGCTCTAACATACCTGAGCGGGCTCACCAATGCTACACTGGGGCACCTAAAGGTGCAATTTCCATGTGTTTTTTTGGTGTGTCTCCAACGACACAATTGTCGGGCGGTAAGATGAGAGGTAAGAACCTGCGCATCACTCTAACATACCTGAGCGGGCTCACCAATGTCTTGCTGGGACACTTAGAAGTGTGAATTTTTGGGTGTTTTCTTTAGGGTGTCTTCAGCTATACAGTCGATGGGTGGTAAGACGAGAGGTAAGAACCTGTGCATCGCTCTAACAAACTTGAGCGGGCTCACCGCTGTAGAAACTGAAGCACTTGTAGGATGAATTGATACAAATAGGGTCCATGTGTGCCAGTAGGACGATAGAAAAATCCACAAACACCCCCCACTCTAAAAATCCCCCAAAATTCATGGAATGAGGTCAAGGAACAAAGTATCAACACAATATGGAATCTAGCCAAAGGACTTCACGATATAACAACTATGGGAAATCAAGACTATATTGAAGACTAGTTTCACTCTGTTGTTTGCTTGCAACATCACTCCATACTTCAGCAGTTCTTGGCACCATCCTTAACAGGGAAGTTGGTCTCTCATACCCTAGTATTTATTAGCATACATCTTTCAATTATGGGTATGTGCATACTTGAAGCCTTAGTTCAAAAATGGCTTCATTGGAGAAACTCCTATACGTAAGAATATTTTATTTTTCAAGGTAGAATAGTGTAGTGTAGAAAATAGAATAATTGAAGACGTAAATAAATAAATTTCTTTATATGTAAAAATAGTTGTTTTTGTTGCAACATGCTGTGAAATTTGACATCGATGATTAATATTCGAATTTATTTATGTATGTATATGTGTTATATTGGAAAATGAATTTTCTACAAACACTCATTCATTTTGATCACCTTCTTGGAAAAATTCCTTGATTATCATATCTTACGGTTTGCGGGCTTGATGAAAATTCTGGAAAAACAATCGGGACAGTCATGTTTTTATGGACCAAATGGGCATATTTTCAAGACCTATTTCTATCCTGCATAGACCTTTATGTCTACTTTCTAACCTAGTTTGAATCACTTGATTTGGATTTGAAACAAAAAAGTTATGACCGAAACAATGACAAGATGTCTAATAGGCAGCTTAGGAATAGAGTTGGGACAATTCGTTTTTGGAGGCCTAAATGGCTAGATTTTGGAAACCTATTTCTATGGGATATTCCCCTATGAATATAGTTTACAATGCAACTTGAATCACTTTATTTCAATATTTTATGATAAATTTATGACCACAATACTGACAGTTTATCGTAAATCAACACACTTGAAACTTTGTTTTCCCGGCTGTTCACTAGCGTATTTGACCCATAAATTCTTCTTTCCTTAAAATTGTGTTACTATTAGGGATAGCTACATGAATATAATTAAATCTCCAATTTGAATCAGTTCAATCTGTCATCAAATGAAAAATTTATTCTTAAAATATCAATTGTTGGTCTAAGCTAGAAAATAAAAAATGACTCTGTTATGCAGGTTGTTCTAAGAAAATTTAACATACCTTTACATGGAATTTTTTAAAAATGTTTCTATTGGAGACATCTCACTGAATTCAATTTCATTTTGCTTTGGAATCATTCAAATCGTATGAAAAAAGAAGAAGTTATGATTGAAACGCCGCTGGTTAGTATGGTTGGCCACCACTCTACCGCAAGTAATAAATTATTTTTTCTTTGTTTACCTTTCCGTGGATTTGTTTTACAGAGTAACTACTTGTTATTTTTTATTATATTTCTTGGATTGGGAGAGCCTGGGGATCTCTCTTCTTCCATGATTTTATGCTTTATTGCAGGTAGATGCTCGTTTTTTTTAGGTCCTAAGAGAATAAATGAGGTCAATTTATGAACAAGTGATTTTTGAAGACAATGATAATGAAATGAGAACATTTTCAATGATGTTTCCTCACACGGAGAAAACAACATGAATACTTTTCATCACTTAACAAATTTATAACATGAGAAATGAGGAATTGATTTCCATTTGAAGATCCAGGTCATTTCCAAAAAAAAGGCATTTTTCCATTTATTCACCATTCAAAAACAACATTGTTGCAACAAAAAGCATAACCATTGTAACTTAAGTTATTTATTTATTTATTAGTTTTCAATAAAGAGTCGTTTTTCTGATTTCTCTTATGTTTTTATGCTTTAGGTATTGTTTACTTCAAGGTCACATTTTTGTTTTGTTCTCAAAATAAAAGAAGTGAGTTCTTAAGTTTCATGAAATTGTTACTCTGAAAAAATTTCTAAGTGTTGGATGTTGTCACTCCGTTAGTGCTATGACTCTGTCACTGTTGTTACTTCGTCACTGTTGTTACACCGTCACTGTTGTTATTCCATTACTGTTGTGACTCTGTCACTGCTGTTACACCGTCACTGTTGTTACTCATCCGGTGTTGTTACTCCAAAAAAATTTCTAGTATCCGGTGTTGTTACTCCAGGAAATTTTCTGTGTATCTGATGTTGTTACTACTCCAGTGATGTTTCTCCATGGTGATATTTTTCTAATTACTTGGTGCTGCTACTCCTCTACTGTTGTTACTCCGCCAAGGTAAGTTTCCAGGTACGTCCTCGACCGACTCCATGGATTTCATTAGTATTTTACTTATGACATGACCAACTATGAATGCTGACAAACATATTTTAGTTTGGGGGAGGTATCGTATTTAGTAATAAGGATGATTATCATGGTAAGTCTTGTCAGGAATAATTCACTCTTAATTCCTCATTATTTTGTAAAGTGACTAATCCTCCTTCATGTCACCTTCCTAGCATCATTCTTTTTCCCCTTCCCCTATTATTACCTAAGTCATGGTTGTTGTTACCACAACACAACTATTGTTGTTGGCCAATTTTCATGTTGAATTCAACATATGAAGGTCTTTCTGATTTGTTTTTCTCTTTGGTGAATGGGAAATACTTTTAATGGCATAGGCCCTCTTTGACATATGATTGGGTGGTCAATTTATCTTTGTTTATCTATAAACATAATCTTATTTTTAAGAAAAAATTATGCAAAGATGATTTCATCATGCCAGCTTTCAACTTTCCTAACGGGTCAAGTCCCTGATCTTGTAAAATTTATCATGATGACCACAAAATTGTATTTAAATATTTCCGCCATTATCTAATGAACTATTCTTCAACCCCGATCTCAGCAATGAAAAATATATTTATCAGCAGTCATTTGAAGGTTATTAGTTTTTTAGAAGCAAAACTATCAAAGTTGAAAATAGTTACTACACAAATTTTTACACCATCCCTAGCTCTTAAGGAGCTGACCTGCCACCCCATCTATTAAGTAATATTTTATTGATTAAAAATAACCATATTTGAATTCTAAACATAAATAGTCAACTAGAGGATAGGAGGTCTCATCACGAGCCGGCTTACCATGATCATAGTTCCTAATAAAGTGATATTACCATTGTTGGTCACCAAGGCACGGTAATGGCCTTCGGTCATAAAACTGAAGGACAAGAGGTCTCATCACAAGCCGAATTTTTCACTTTTGTTAGCTCCTGTGAATGGCATTGTTATTAACTGGTTACCACACTAGAACAATGATCTTCAGTTGACATCTAAGTAAATTGAAAGGCTTTTTGTAACTATGTACTTATTTCTAATAGATGGGACACTGGCATCTCAATGGGTTAAAAAGGCATCCCTATCGAGGCTATGGACGCTTGCTGGAAGCAATGGCTATACCTATGGTATAGAAGTTAATTTAATACTATAATCTACTTGGTTACCTTGTTTTCTGAAAGCCAATTTTCGATAAACTTGACTGTTGCATAACTCATGGTTCATGGGGTAATATTTAATCGGTTCTTAGATGATGGTGGTTATGGTTTATATCTATTATTGAGTTATAAATATTTACTTTACATGTCAGGGATGAAACTTTTAGGATATTTGATAGTTGACTTTTTGTATCATCTAATCCATCATTCATTTATTCTACAAGTATCATATCTTTAACCAAATATAGTTTCTTTGCCCAATTAGTCACCATTTATTCATAGCTTAACACCACCACTACTGTTTTGACGTGGAATAAAGAGGCCTAATTCTGATTTTGAATCCTAAGTAGTTGGACAGACCTTGAGAAGCATAATTTCTGTGCTAAAAAAAAACAAAGCTTATGGGTATAGGGAATGCATCTTTTCTCTTCTTATCCATTATTATCCCATGCCATTCACAATATGATTATGTCACTTTTATATTTAATGAGGTAATTGAGGTGATGAACTATTGATTAAGGATACTCATGAGATGTTTTATAGATGAAGGGGAAACTAATAAGTTTGGTGGAAGGAAACACTGATCAACTTTTTGATTACTTTTTTTCAGCTTGCATGGCTTCCACCTTCCGCATCACTTTCAGCATCAACTCAGCATCCATCAACTTCAACAAATGTCAACCCATAAATGTCATTCCACATTTTTACGGAGGTAAAACATGAGGTAAAATAGGATAATTTTTTTATTTATTAAAAGTTTAGGAGAATGTCATGAAAAACCATCGAGCATTATTCACCCATATTTTTGAACTATTATTTCCCCTTCTTTACAACTTCCCATTTTTCACAGACACAAAATTTTTCAGTTTGGGGGAGTGTTACTTTCATTATCATGAACATGCATTAATATTCTTTACCATCCATCAATCTCCTTATTCATTCTCAAAATATTCCTTATTCCATGTTGTTATACACCAAACAAATATTTCAACCATGATTGTAGCAACCACCTCAATTTGTTTTCTAGTGTAGCATGAGGGCATGCTAATTCTCCAGTTTGGGGGAAGGGTTTCTATGCATGATGAATGATTTCTCATTTATTCCTCATTTGAGGTATACAATCCTAAAATTGATTTGTGTATATCCTTAAAACTATTAATTGGATTCTTGTGATTTTTGGAAAACAAAGAGGTGTCATTAAACTCAGAAATTTTCAAGCTAAACCAATTTGTAAATTTCAAAAAAAAAATAAAAAATCATGCATTATTACCTACAACCATTTTTCCTAAATATTGAAATCCATTCATTTCTTTGATTTGATTTTCATATTGGATTTTCTTACAAAATTTCAGCAAAATCTGGTTTGTAATGAAGTTTGTATTGACTTGTATCATACTTTTTTGAAACTTCATATACATATGGTTGAAAGTAAATATGAAAATTGTTTTAAGGAAGCATTTGGGGAAAGAAGCCTTCTCTTCCATCAATATCATGCATTGGGGTGACATTTTGATTATTATACTACAACTTGGTTAATACAAAGGCATTGGGTTGCATGAGCACATGCAACATGTTCAGTTTGGAGGAGATGTTGGGCCACTAAATTGTCGTTATTATTACCATTTCTTAACATATATTTCATCCATTCCTATCATTCTTTTATCACATTATTTATCATAATTTATCATTTAATCCCATTTTATAATTATTTATGCTCTTATGGATAAGTAATATTTATTCTCCTTTATTTTTAATAAATTTAATATTATTATGAATTATTTTGTAAATAATGTTTTATTAATGAATTTGCTATAACTCACGATTTTAGCCTCCAATATCTCTTTTAGATTGCAAATCCGATCTTCAAGTTCATAATTAAATATTCCAACTCAGAAATTCATTGGCATAACAAGCGACAGTTTTGCGTTAGACATTTCGAGCAAATGAAGAAGAATATTGAAAATTAGAGACATGGGTTCTGTGTACAACGGACCAAATTAGTTTGTCAATGAGAATTTTTCCAAAATTTAGTCTTCATTGGGAGAAACACAAGGTTCTTCGAAGGACATATTCATAGATTTTCTGTTGTGGCCGTTTTCCAAATTTCCTCAATTGCAATAATCAGATTTGACTTGTTACAACTGAATCATGGTGGAAAGATCTCTTAGATTTTGTAATAAATTGGTTGGAAATTTCCCTTTTGTATCTTGTATATTTAAAGGACACAAATCATAGAGAGAGGGGGGGAGATCATCATCTTGACTCTGTAACTTTCAATCATCATAATACAGAAATATTGTGTTGTTGTTACATGCATTATCTAATTTAGTTTCCGTTAAGTTCTTTCTCTTCCTACGCCCTGCTAGGGAGGAAGGGCCCTCCTCTTTCGCAGGGATTACAACAGTTAAGGTAGCTGTGTATACGTATTTCTATTTTGTTTATGTATCAGGGGAATTGTTGTTGCTGTTTTTTTACCTGTGAATAGATCTGCTTCAATTCCAATGTTTTATATGTTGTTACACATATGAGATCAGAGATACTAGCTGGGTAATTGTTGTGTGGCGCGCTAGGACATATTAATTGAGGTATGACTACAGTCTTGTAGATTTTTTTATTTCCACATGAGTGATTTCCTTCCAACATTTACTTCAGCAATGATTTCCTTTATTTGGATTTGCTTCTGGTTGGGTGTATCGACACAGATAGTGAAACTATCATTGAAATAAAAGAAGTCCCTTGATTGATAATTTATGTGTATTGTTTTAGTCATTTAATAGTGATTAATACAGCCCAACAGGAGGTCAGCTAGGATTTTGGAGGTTTAGGAATCAAAGCTTGTTGTCAAGGTCGATAAGGGCATGTTCTGCATGATCAATTGAGAAAAAATTATGATCTCAAACATGATAAAATCTCTAAATGGATATAACCTCCCTCTGTCCAAAAGTTCCAAAATTCCTTGGGAACCTACAATTTGTTTTGAGTAACCACGTGAAACAACAACAATAAAATTAAAATGCCAAGATACAAGGACATGATTGCTTCCAATTTGGTACTTGGAGCCACACAACTCACAACTATATATAATGTTATGTGATTTTTATGTTGTTTGACATATAAGAAATGTCTATGAAGAATTAAATTATGACAAGGGAAAAAATAATGGAGTCAAAATCAAGAATTAAAATGGAAACATTGGCCACTACAAAAGTAAACTCTTTAAGGAATGCTATAATCAAGAATAAGGATGCAAGTCCTAAAAGACAAGTTTTGATGCTACATAAGACACAAGAAAACTAAAAATGCACAATCCTAAATATCAAACTATATTATAATTAATCAGGGTCTCTCTTTCTCAACTGCTTGCTTGAACATGTATATTACATCTCTATTTATCCTTGAGGATAGAAATATCTCGATATCTCAAGAGAAATTCCCTCTCTTATCAATGTGGAGGAATTTATGAGGAATCTCCTCAAACATGGGATCTTATCCTAACCATAAGCTAAACTAACACAATTTGGTGCAATTAAATTTCTATAGATTTTACATAATTTAGAAATTCTAGAGACTTCCTAGAGTTAGAAAATTACATTTTGAAGATACCCATGAGATGCTTATGCATCAAGTTTTCATTGATTGTGATGAGGACTATGCAAAGCAAAAGTAGGTTTTCGAGATGGAAACAGTTAAAGGAAAGAAGGAAAATAATTCCCAAGATACATAATAGATCAGGAAGGATACTCCTTGTTATTATCCAATAATGGAAGAGGAATATAATGACGAATATTATATACATATAATAATATAGTTGACGATAAAAGTTATATAAATAAATCTTTTGATTTCTTAGGGTGCTAACCCAATTAGACATTGAAAAAGAAGATATAGAGTTAATGAAAGCTAGGCGAATAATCAAGAGTAATTTCCCTATTGGGTGAAAGTGGGCAGTTAATGTAAGCCCAACCAAGGTTGAAGCCTTACTAGTGACATGCTTGTATTTGTGGATGCATGCGAACACATATAACAAAAATGGGGTTAGGTGCAAGTTCTTTGTTACTTCGATGGAAACAAACCCCCTACTTGAAACTACTTATTTGGATAAAAATTGAAGTAAATTATGTTTTTGGTTCTCTCACAATGCTAAAATTGGGTGCATTAGCCTTAATATTAATAAGAGGAATCTTATATTAAAAAATTAAATGATTAAGGCTTTCTTTAATAAATACTTGTAAATAACTCGGGAGGGGTTATCTTTCACACTTATGAAGAAAGGGAGATTCGATATGCTTGGGGATTAGGGGCATCAACTAATAACTAGGATTTTGTGTTAGTTCTTTACTGGTTTACAGATTTTGGAGAACAAAGTGTTGCAGGGGGTTTGCACCCAGCGGGATCTACTTCAACCAAGGGATATCTGGGTAAGTTTTGCAACCTGTAGTTTCTATTTGTTAGCATAAAAGTTAGTTTAGCGAGTCCTTCTTGTGATGGCATGCCCCTGATCTGTGAAGGTTATCAACCCAAGACCTTTAGGGTATCATTTCCCGAAACAGGTTTTGGCGACTCCACTGGGGATCACATTCTTGTGATTTCCCATTTGGTTTTTTTTATCTGTCTTGTAGGTTCCTAACAGGTTTTATCACTTTTTACAGTCTAGCAAGTCTCTTTTCAATCAGACAGAAGACCTAGTCCCTTGATCAGGCTTGACCTTTTTTGTTTTTCCTTATCTTTATTTCCATACGCAGTTTTTTCTTTGCACAGTCGCATATACCTGCTATGTTTTCCAAAGGGACCCACGTATACGCGAGTTTCCTTTGTTACAGTCATGTATACACGCTAGTTGCACACTATAAAAGCGCGTATGGTTGGGAAAATTTTTAATTTTTAATTTTTAGCCCCTGTGATCTTTTTTGTCTGGGTGGAACCATTCCTGTGGTATCTTTAAAATCTTTGGATTCTTTGTAGTGATTTTATATATGTTTCTCTTTTGTTTTATGGAAACCTAGCCATTTGGTGAATTCCCTTGTTTTTTGTGATTGCAATTGCGGCTGAAGCACTGAGAGATTTTTATGAAGTTCTTGGTTGTTCTGACATATCGAGATAGAGAGCCTCTGTTTATTTGCTCTTCTTGGCCCTACGCATTGCTTCACTTATGGTCTTTGCCTCCTTGGCTTGTTTCAGTTTTCCTGATTTCTTGAACTTGTCTTGCTGCGAATCTTGAGGAATCTCGTTTTGGTTTTTCGAGTGCTTAGTCGTTGCAACATTGTGTTGTTGTGCCGAATCAATTGATCGAGTTTCTTGATTCTTTGTGCTCATTTAAGTCCTACTACGAAAGTAGCACTGTTGGCTTGAGCACTTTGAAGCCTTTTTGGAGACTCATTCGGCTTGTTTCCGGTTCTTGGGTAGTTTTTATTTGTTTTATTGAAATCTTCTTTCTTCCATTATAAGAAAAAAACACAAAAACATTTTATGTTTTTCGCATCTTTTGCTTTGAATTTGTTTTTGCGGTTTCATTACATCTTTTGGAGCTTCTTGGTTGATTTCTAGTCATCATTTTTTGGCTTCATTGTGAAGGAATTTTTCTTTTGCTTTCACTCTTTTATCAAGTGCATTTTTGACGTTCTTATACATAGGACTTCTATTTGGAACTGGCTTTGTCTTCTGTCAAAAAAGTGATTGAACCATTGTCTAGGAACTCTTTCTCACTTCTTTAGAATTAGCATCTTAGGATTTGCATATCATTGGTAGTTTGCATTAAGTGCATTTGAGCATTTTTAGTATTTTTCATAACTTTCTGAATTATGTGAAGTGTGAGTGTCTAAAAAGAGAAAACAAGTTTTTGCTTATTAGTTTCATAGAACCCGTGTAGAAATCACTTTTCATCGAAAGGAAATCATTGCATTTGCATGTAATTAGGTTTTCATTGATTTCTTCTACGTCATAAAACACCATCAGTTTCACTTTCGTGAGCCCTTGACTTAAGTAACAACCAATTTAAAATAAGCTATCTAATTAAAAGTAACTAGAAGTTTTTGTATAATTGTCATTAATCATACACCAACTAGCTAGGTTGTAGGGCCTTGGATTAGGTGAGTGGAGAGTTAACTCTCCAAGGCCGCTCCAATTGTTAAACGTAAACAGTTTATTAATGAGTGAAATCCAACACCGTTAAGTGGACTAGGAAAGTTGTCCTCCAGAGAGTCAAGTGCGAGGGATAGTGCAGGCAGAGAAGAGAGATACCCACTCTCCTATTTGCTGAATCTTGACCTAAGACCGTTCCGCCCAGCTGCCGATACGGATTGGTGCCCATAGTTGCCTATCCTAGGGACCGCACAGGTGACTGTGGGGGGGAACACCCGTGGTACCTGAGATAGACGTTGCATCACTTCCATCAGTATTTTTGGAGGGTGCCCTTGCGAAGCTTGGGGACTTGCACTGGCAAAGTTTGTTGTTAGGAGGTCAGCGTAACTGTTTATGTTACCTTCGCTAGTAGGCCCGGGGCGTAATTACCCCAGACTATTTTCGGAAGGTCCTATTATTTCGCTTTCTTGTATTTTGGTGTCTGGTCCTCATCACCTGGAGCGGAAATACTTGAGAGCTGCTTGCTTGGCTGTATCTTATGAAATTTTTTAGAGTGTTCTCTTTGCTCCTAGATATCTTAGCTTCATATATTTTTTGAGTCTAATTTAAATCTCTTAAAGTGGTTAACTGATCGCCTCGTCAATCGAGGAGGCTTCATGGGTTGTCTCCCGCGAGTGTCGAACCTTCTTCAAGAAGGCGTAGGAGTAATTTGGAGGGTGATTTTCACCCAGTAGTTTCAAACGCAGTGGAGAGAGACCCTCCGTCAGGGCTTGAAGTTTCTGTGGGTGGTTATGGTGTCAATGTCAGTATAAAGAGGAGTGCTTCACTCATCTCTAGAGTTTTATTTCCAACAGAAGAAGTAGAAATAGGGGAAGTCCCTCAACCCACTGAGTCTCTTCCATCTCCTCTTCCTGCTAGTTATCCTTACATTATTCAATACATCGGACTCGGGTCTCAGAGACCAAAAATTCCTTATCCGTCATATTAAAACCCTTTCGATGGCCACGACTGGGAATACAGTTTCGGCTGTGAACACTGCAAGTGTTCAGACTCCTCTTTCAGTTGAAGGAGGAGGCACTATTGCTATATCGACAATCACTTCTAGTGATGTTGTGTTTGGCTCTAGTTACACCCAAGCACATGCTTCTCAATTTGGTCCCTTTTATTTTGGAATGCCCACTAGTGGGATTCCTTCTTTCTCCTTTTTTGCTGCTTCAGCTGTCTCCACACCCATTCCTTCTATGGCTAGTGGATCAGCTTCATTTCAATGGTTCCCCTTTGGAAGTGGGCACATCCCTCATTTGAACCCTTCCTTAGGATCTTTACCTTTTACCTCTCAGACTTCAAGTTTAAATCCATTTTCGAGAGGTCAAAGTTCTAATGTCTTTACAGGATGGAACCTTGTTTTTACAGAGTTAAGAGCAGGGAATCAGTTTCTCATTGGTTAGCAAGGGAATGTTCCTTTCCCTTCATCGAGTAATTCTTAGGATTTTTCTCTGTTTTCAAATGCTTGGAACCCTTACCAAGGGGTTTCCTCTCCATTCACTACCTCAGTTGGAGGAAATGGTCTTGTTTATAGTCACTCTATGTTGGGGGGGGGGGTCCTTCTTTGAATGTTGGGTCACAAGGATTTTCTTATGGCCCAACATTATCTACAAACAACACTTGGCAACCTGGTGCCTCAACAAATCCAAGTTATTCTTTTCAGAATGTTGGGAATCCTTCCTATGCAAATTGGAATTCCCAGGCTCCTCCTCGCTTACCATTTATGGCAACGTTAAACTTTCCAGATTTGTCAAAATTGACTAACGATCCTATTTGGTATAGTCCGGGTTGGCCTCTAGTCCCCACCAAGCTCCCATCAGATATTCTAAAATTTGAAGATAAGACTAGCGAGGATTCAGAAGATTATATCACCACTTTCCATTTATGGTGTTCCTCGAACTCTCTGATCAATGACTCGATTAGGTTGAGATTATTTCAAAGAACCCTAACTGGAAATGCTGCCAAATGGTATATTGAGTTAACTGGGGGCAGGTTTGCTACTTTTGGAGAATTCGCTACCATGTTCTTAAATCATTTTTAGTTACCTTTTTGTTACGACGCTGAGATTGACCTCCTGGCCAATTTTCAGCAGGACAAGGCAACTCACATTTCTGACCATATTAAGGAATGGCGAAGAAGGAAGAGGCTCATTAAAGCCAAAATCCCAAATGAATTCCTTCTTGAGTGGTTTTTGAAATATTTACAACCGGAAATTTCTAAGGACGTATCCCTTTCAGGGGTATTTTCTGAAGAGCAAAATATTTTTAGGGCTCAGCAATTGGAACTGGTTTATTCTCAATCAGGAGTCCTTAATAAAATTTTGCCAGATTCTCCTCACTCCAAATTAGACTTATCCAAAACTAAACCTAGCCCTCATGGTGATGGACTTATCAGTTTGATCGATAGTGGTGCAACTAACCTGCTTAGCCAATTGCAACAGTTGTCTATACAATCTGCTTCTTCTGGTCAGGTTGTGCCTTTAGTGTCGGCTCCTTCCCAGTCCTTGGAAATTAATGTTGTCCAAAATTCCAATCCCAAAGGAAATCAACAATCCGATGGGAAGAACAAAGGACGAAATAATAATAAAAAGGACAAGGATGGGAAGGGGAATGCAAACAAATCCAACGATCGTGTTGGAGAGGGTAAAAAGGATAATAATAAAAAAGTGAAGTTTCCATGAAATTTGTGCACTGGAGACCATCTTACGCACCTTTTCCCTAAAATTTAGGATGTGTAGCACTTTTTAGCTCAACAAGGTTCTTCTAGTTCCCAGGTTGTCCTAACCAACCCTTTTCCCCAAGGGCAACAATTAGTTTCTGGCGCGAATCAAAATGCTGGGGCTTCCTATGGGGGTAGCCAGGAAGGGGAAAATACATCAAACATATACATGATGAGTGCTCACGCAGATATTGCTACAAGATCTTGTGACTATGGCGAAGCTGAGTCTTTGAAAGCCAAGGGTGCTCCTGATAGTACTGATCCACTTCAAATTACTAGGCCTACTATTGAGCCTATACCTCGGATGCTGAAAGGGTCTTCAAAACGTTCGATGATCAATCCTAATGCCAAGGCTACCCAAAACTACTCGATTTTAGAAGAACTAGCTCAAAGTCCTTGTGCCATGTCTGCGTTAGAGGTGCTCCAGTCTTGTCTGGCTCAGTGGAGTGCTTTTCTCACTGGTATCGGGGCTGTTGATCCAAAGAGTTCTCTTATGATCACATTTTACATGTTGAATTTTAAAAAGAGACTTCCTCATCATATGGATTTTCATATCAGGTCGACTTATCGAAAATTCAATATCTTTCGAACAGTGGTTGATGAGGGTGCTTCCACGTGTGTGATGTCTCTCGCATGCTGGAGGGGTATTGTATCTCCCGTAGTTGTTCCTTCAGCCACTCTTATGACTGTGTTTGATGGTCATTCTCACAGACCGCATGGTATTGTTCCAGCTTTTCCCATCTATGTTGGGGGCAATATTGTTAATATTGAGGTTGATATAGTTGATGCAAGCTTAGACTATAACCTTCTGTTGGGGAAAAAATGGATCTATGAGATGCATGTCATTTCATCCTCATTATTTCACATCATTTGTTTCCCTCATGAAGGGATAATTGTCACAGTTGGCCAACTGGATTATTCTCCTGTAGATCCAAATGCATCCTCTGACTCCACCATTCCTTTGGTGAAGGATACCAAGCTGCATGTTGATAATTTGGGGGTTGGAATGTACAATTCCTTGATGGTTACTTTTGATCTTCCGCCTCCTTCGGTTCATATCATTGAAATTTCATCCTCCAGGGCTCCTATTCGAAGAGAGTTCTTCAGAACTCATTATTTTTCGGACCCTTGCACCTTACCTTCTCCTACCTCCACATTAGCAGAAGTTCAAGTGGGTGGAATGGCATTCCCTATGTTTGCAGCTGAAATTTCTTATAGCTCTATTTTTGACTCTGCAGACTCCATTCCAGCTTCTCTTTCACCGGAGGAATTGGATGGAGATGTGGCTCTGGCTTGGACTCTCAATTCATCTTCGGCTCAGGATTGTCTTGATACCACTCTTCCATCTGAAGAGGCAATCCTTGAAGCAATGACTGGTGTAGAGAGATCGTGGGATGATTTGCATCATCGGTCTTACTTCCTACCAGATTTAAATGAAGCTGAATCAATTTTTCCTAGCCCTCGGTCTTCTGGCCATGTTCATCCAGTCCTTAATCCTTTAGCACCAACACAAGTTTTTTCTAAAGGGAACATGGCTGTGATTTCTCCTACTATCTCGGTGAACATCTCTAGAGATCCAAACATTATAGAGAATGTCTTCATCGGAGCTTAATGTTCCCCTGAAGATATTCAAATTTACACCAATCTCTTCCAAGAGTTTAGAGATGTGTTTACCCAGTCTTATGAGGAAATTCCTGGTATAGATCCATCTATTTTCCAGCATGAGATCAAGGCATACGAAAATTCTAAGCCTATAAGGCAAAAGATTCATCTGGTCAACCCTAGGAAGGCTGCAACTATCAAAGCTAAGGTGGAGAAGCTGCTAAAGGCAGGGTTCATTTACCCAGTTCCTTTGACTTAGTGGGTTTCAAATCCAGTTCCTGTGGATAAGAAACAAGGAACAATTTGAGTTTGCATTGACTTCCGAGACCTAAATAAAGCATGTCCTAAAGATAAATACCCCACACCATTTATAGATCAGATTATCGATGAGTGTGTGGGGAATGAGATTTTCTCCTTCGTGAATGGTTTCTCTGGATATAATCAAATTACTATCCATCCTGAAGATTAGCATAAGACTACATTTATTTGTCCCTGAGGTACCTTTGCTTACAAGAAAATTCCTTTTGGCCTCAAAAATTCTGGAGCTAATTTTCAGCGGGCCATGTCTTACGCCTTCTAGGACATCAGACATGTTATCAAGGCATATTTGGATGATTTACATACTCGTTCTCGCAAGAGAATGGATCATCCTTCTCACCTACGTCAATTTTTTGAACGATGTTGACATTATAAAATCTGGTTGAACCCGAACAAGTGTGTTTTCGTTGTCACATTTGGTCGGTTGTTGGGATTCATAGAGTCTACGGAAGGGATTCAAGTAGATCCCTTCAACGTTGAGGCAATACTTCAGTTTCCTCCCCCGTCTTCAATTCGTCAACTTCAAAATCTACAAGGAAAAGCTAACTTTCTACAGATATTTATCGTAAATTATGTTGATATTACAAAAGGATTTATGATACTATTAAAGAAATGAGTTCCATTTCTTTGGGATGACTTTGCTCAACGCTCATTTGATGCTTTGAAAAAAGCATTAACCTCTGCTCCTGTATTGAGTCCACCCAATTATAGCAGGGATTTCCTCTTGTATATTGTACCAACAGAATCTACCATAGGTATGGTTCTGGTTCAGGAGGACGATGCTCTGTCCGAGCATGTTATATACTACCTTAGTCGAGGCTTGGTAGGACCTGAACTCCAGTATTCTCCAATAAAGAAGCTTGCTTTAGCAGCAGTGCATGTTGTTCAACGGCTCAGGCATTACATTCTTCTATGCAAAACTTATGTTTTGGCAACAGTCAATCCATTTCAGTTTGTTCTCAGTAGGCGAGTGATTGGGGGAAAATGCAATAGATGGATTGTGATTTTGCGGGAATTTGATCTTGAGTTTATTTCTACTAAGTCTAAGAAATCATTAGTTTTTGCGGAATTGATTTCTAAGTTGCCCTGTGGAGAAGAGATTATTTATGACGAGTCATTTCCTAATGAACATATTTTTCTCATTTCTTCACAGGATCGTTGGTATGGAGATCTCATAGTTTATCTCCAAAATGCGAAGTTTCCCTTAACTTTTTCGAAATATGAGCATCGAAAGTTATGTCACTTAGCCAAAATTTATTTGATTATTGGTAACACTTTGTATCGTCGCGGGGTCGATGCAATCCTTAGGTGTTGCTTAACTCTCGAAGAAGCTGAGGTTGTGATGAATGATTGCCACAGTGGAGCTTGTGGCGGTCATTTATCTGGGCTTGCTACAGCTCAAAAGATCTTGCGTGCAGGATACTTCTGGCCTTCGATTTTCAAAGATTGTATGGAATCGGTCAAGAAGTGTCATATGTATCAAGTTTATACTCGAAAGATGCGCGCTCATCCAGCTCTGCTCTTTCCTGTTGTTACGGTCGGACCCTTTACAAAGTGGGGTATTGATTTTACTACTTGTAACCCGCCTTCAGCTAAATTTCACAAGTACATTATCATAGTTGTAGACTATTTCACCAAGTGGGTTGAAGCTATGCCTACTTTTGGGAATGACAGTGAGACAACAGCTATTTTCCTATTCAATCAAGTCATTTCTCGCTTTGCTATTCCCAAAGAGATTATCACTGATTATGGCAGTCACTTTCAGAAAAACATGATGGCTGAATTGGCTCTGAAATTGGGTTTCCAGCAGGAGCACTCATCTCCTTATTATCCTCAAGCCAATGGGCAAGTCGAAGCCGTGAAAAAATCCTTGAAGAAAATTCTTCAACGGACGATTGATAAAGCCAGATCCAATTGGCATATTATGTTGTATCCTGCACTTTGGGAATATCGGATGTCAGTCAAAACTGCAACTGGTTTTACTCTGTTTCAACTAGCTTATGGGTTGGAACCTATATTTCTGATTGAGTGTGAAATTCCTTCTCTTAAGTTAGCTATCAAGCTTCTTCGACACACTTCTACTCTTGAAGAACGCCTTCTTCATCTAGAACATCTTGATGAGCAGCATCGAGATGCAACTATGATGAACGAGGCGCATAAGAAACAGGTAAAATTTCAGTATGATAAGGCGGTCAAACCTAGGGTATTCTCCGAAGGTTACCTTATCTTGGTTTATGCTCAAGAGAAAGATGCCTTGGGTGCAGGAAAGTTTAATTCCATGTCGTATGGCCCCTTCATCGTTAAAAAAGTTCTGAAGAAAGGCGCTTATGCCTTGATTGATTTTGACGGGAATGAGTTGGTAGAGCCCAAAAATGGGCTCTATTTGAAAAAGTATTATGCCTAGGCTTTGGCCTAGCATCTTACTTTGTTGTATATTTTATTTTTTTTGTACATATTTGAGTTTTCGATTTGGTGATGTGATTTTGATGAATTTGATCTGCTTTGGTAGGTGTTATTGGATGTCATTAGTCATTTTGGTTTCGTTGATGGTGCTAGTACACATACCCGAAACTTAGCTTCCGCGGCTTGGGTACTCCATTATCCATCCGGTCAGTTGTTAGTGTCAAGAGGTGTTTGCATTGGTCCTGCTTCGAACAATGTAGCAGAATACACTGCAGTGATTAATCCACTCTTGGAGGAAATATCCTTGGATATTGATTCGTTAGTAGTTTTCTTGGATTCGTAGCTGGTGGTTTCGCAGTTGAACAACACATATCAGGTCGGAGACCCATTTTTACATTGGTTGCTTTTTATGGTACCTTTGTTACAAATATCATTTCAATTTATAACATTCATTCATATTCCTCGATCTGACAATTGGATGACAGAATTATTGGCTAATCAAGCAATTGATTGGCATATTCATCATTCAATACTTTAAAAAATATATCAAATACATCATACATTTTTCATTCATTTGAGACATCACATCATATAAATTGTTGTATGGATATATATATAGTCAGAGTGTTCAAAAATATACAAAATATGGACCATCATGTCCTATAAAATTATGGCTTCTGCCCGCGATCATGTATATCATCAAAAAATATTACAGTCATCCGATCATATCTATAAATCTACTCCTGAGATCCCTGCCCAACATTCGTGTTCCTATAGAACACGATACCAGTCGCTACTCAGCGGAATAACCGCACCTAGTCTCATGGTACTCCGACTACCCGTCTCTGGATAGCCTCTGGTAGGTCCTCTATCGTAGCCATAGGCGCCTAGCGAGTCAAACTCTCCAAGTTCCTCTAGACAGCATGTAGTGTTCTGCCAGGGTCTTCTACATCTGCCTCACCTCTGCAGTGCTTATGCCATGGGTATCCCTCAGGCCTTACTGGTCCCATGTCTGCATCATGATCATCATAATTTTGTAATTCATTTTCGTCTAATCAAAAAAAAAAATTCATTATCATATTTTGAAAAAATCATAAAAAAAACACATAATAAAAAATCAAAATTGCAATCTCACCGATTGCGCCCCATGCTTCACCGGGTGGCAGGACTAGATCTGGATCAGCACGAAAGTCCATCCTAGCATAGGGATAATCTTCCACTGTGATGACTTGTTCCTCCCACCATTGGAAGAACTCATCATCCCAAGTGGTCTGGGGAACTTCACTTCCTCCTAATCTCTTCATCAGATCTTCCCATCGAGCTATTCTTGGATATCTCGGGTTGCTGATTGTTGAGATGACTTTGGGCCGAAGCCCTGGGACCCTCTAGAAGAAGAATGTTAGCAAGATTGTGCCATACCTGAAATGTTTGGTATTTGCTTTCTGGATTGATGTTAGTTGTTTCTTCATATTGCTCAATAATGTTGTGCACCAATCAAAGAGATGTATCAGGCATTCCACTGCTATACTCATTTGTGTCCTCGAAGCCTGATGCAGAGAAGCAGATCTTGCTACTCTGCCAATGGTGAAGAGAAGGATCTTCATATATAAATCCTTCAAATATCTGATAGGAATTTGGGTTCCTACCTTTTTTTCATCCTCTACACAGTAGACTTGGACATAATCTTCTACGGTTAGCCCTCCCACAGTATTTCCGTGTAAATCTACTGGATCTCCTCTCCGAGAAAGTCCAGTGATGAAATAAATATCTTCCACTTCTATGCGTAGCGGCATCTGGTCAATTATGAAGCAGTCCTCTTTCGGCTCCCAATAATTCACCAACATTTGAAGCAACCGCACATTGCTCTTCATATTTGGCATTTTAAAGAACTTGAGCAATCCACAATTTCAAAGAATACTTAGCAAATTTTCATCTTCCATCACTTCATTGTCGATGGCACTATGTTCATGCTCTCTCCAGCTAATTGACATCCTGAAAAAATCATTAAATCCTTGGTTAGGTTCAAATTTTAAATTCTTGGTCTGCGCATACGCGACTTCATTTATACGCAGTCGCATATGATACGCAGGTTCGTCCACACGAACCGGCGTATGCGCAGAGGGTTTCATAAAAAAATCTCTTTCCTATGGTCAAATTTCAAAAAAATTACCTTAGAATGGAACAAAATTGATGCAAAGGATGAATTTAGAGCTTACTTGACTAATTGAGCACGATTTGATGGCTAATTGCTTCGGTTTTGAGAAAAGGAATTTTTGCTCCAAAAGCTCCTTCTCCACTTCTGCAATGTGAAAATGAGCCAAATGTGAGTCAAATGGTGTATTTATACCCATAATTTGAAGATTTTTGAAAATTTTCCTTATGCTTCTTTTTCGAATTGCTTCAGGCTATATAACCGTTTGTCTTGTAAGTGTTGGGCAAGGTATTTTTCAGGTACATATTGCTAAATTCAGGATTTTTCTAGTTTTGCTTTAGATCCATGACCGCTGACCTGTCATGGCCGGTATATGATTTTGAACTGGCATATAGGTTAGGGAATCCACTTTCCGTTGCATTTTGCATACTAGCCTCCATTATGATCACTTGCCATAGGGTCGATCCCATCATGTCATGAGTACTTAACCCATTTCACTCGCCGATTTTTTAATCATGACTTGGTGGTAGAGCCTTCCTTTACATGGGCTTCCTAGTTAGTTCCTCGCTAGAATTTGTCGCCCATGCTGCAATCCTTGTAGGCTCGGGAGTCCTCTTTAGTCCCACCATGTCTTGTGCATTGAAGCTTCATTCTTCTTCTTCTTCGCTATCATTTTTCTGGCCATTACCCTAGGGGCTCCCTTATGTTGTCGAGTTGTATCACTGCATTGCATATTGACTACTTGTTTATCCTGGCCTTTAGCCGGCTTCATTTGGACTCAATGTTTAAGCCATCTTTTGACCATGTCTTTCTGTACAATTTAACCGTGCAATCACTTAGCTTCTGCAACTTGACACCTTTTCCCATGGATGGAGCATTCCTCTAAGTGTCACTTACTAGTTTTCGCCACTTTGCATTGAGCATAGGATTGTTCCTATCCTAGGTGTTATAGCCTAAATCTACCTCAGGCTGAAGGAAGGTAGAGTTCAGGGTAACATCAAACCATGCTCATTCTGGTAGCTAGCCCTACCAGAACAGGAGAGGGCTCTCTCCGGGTCAATCTCAGCGGAAAGTAATCAATAGAGCTTGAGATGACTGAAATAAAAGCTAATTTTAGGCTAGGTATATAAGTGAAGGAGTTTTATTATGTTTTTTGGGGGTTTTTGTTGGATCAAAGGGAAAGGCAGTTTTGGGTGCGGGGATTAGGCCTAGTTTTTGCAGAGTTCTGATTGGGGCAAGGAAGGAAATAGTTTTGATGCTTTAGCTTGAGTGAATGGATGGATCAGACCAGTGAGGAGCTAAAGAGGGCAAGAGGGTCTCAAGAGTCCTCCTCAAACAGATGAAAACATGAAAAATTAAACAAAACTAAAGGTAGAGCAAAGAAAGCTACTGCATTCCACCTTTAAACACTGATTTGTTTAATTTAAGAAGCAAGAGAAGGGAAAATGATACACATAAAAATCAGTGAACTTACAGTTACAAAGAGAAACACACCATCAAAACACAGAGCCACAAGGATCCCAAAGAGTGCTGCAAACCCTGGTCTATTCCTTTGCCAGAAGTGCAGAAATGAAATGTACAATGAAGTGCCAAGCAATCCCAAGTGTCCAACCCTGAAAATGACTGAGAAAATACATCATATAGACAATCCTAACCCATTCTTATGCCTCTAGGGATCAAGCTCATCATTCTAAGAGTTGTTTCAACCACATCTAAACTAGGAATTGAAAAATAGGCAATGAAAACAACTTGCCTCTATATGCTAGGAAACTGATCCATTCACTCACATTTCACCTTTTGGTGAATGAATATTCTAGAACAAGTAAAAATGTGCCAAAATTACATCATGGTCATGAAACTACATCAAGGTACATCAAGAGTTACAAGAAAAAGTGAAACTGATCAAAACTAGGCGAAATTCTAAGCTGCTGAGTGAAAAATAGGCCAAAATTCTCTATGCGCCACGCCCAAAATCTCTATGCATAGCACAAGTTTGGAACTGATTTTGAGGCCCTTCCCGAAGTCCAAATTGAGCTCATGATAGCTCGTTGGAAAGCCCTGCTTGTCTAATTTCCAACCCAAGTGGAATTTTTTGATTTGGTTTCCATTTGTCCCTCCAAAACTTCAATCTCCCAACACTGCTTGCTGTGTGTGCAAAAAGTGGCAGAAAGGCCATTTTTAGGGTGTTTTTGACCCTTTAGGCAACCCAGAACTTGATGAAATCCTTAGGTAATCCATGAGCATGCATAAATTTTGATAAAAAATCTAGAAATGTAAAGTTTTCCCCCTGAAGAGCTACCAATTATAAGCGCGCGCAAGGTGGCGCTACGCGTCAGGCGGAAAAATCTGTTTTGTGACCCAAAAATTCAAAAATGACCAAATTTTTCCCAGATTTCTTGAAATTTGGGCTGAAGGTCCCTGATCACATGCTATTCTCAGCCAAAGAAGCTTCGGCCAATATTTGGAGCCTATCATGTCTTTTGCGACGCTTTAGTGCCCTCCTTAGCCTTGCCTTCGGGATTTTGATCTTCGCTTTGCAAACATGTGTGCACGCCCAATAGTGATTCTTCATGTGTTTGAGCATGTTTTTCTCCTTGTTTTCCTTCTACAATAGCTTCTCGAGATGAATTTTGACCCTCTCAAGCCAAGTCTCTCTATCAGCTTCGATCTCACGCTCAATGGGTGTCATCTCGGATGGGCTTCTTCGGGCAGCTTGCCGGTTCTCACGGATGTTTTGTAACTCCATGATCATCTATTGATCCTCTAACTGCTTATTCCACTGCTCTAGATATTTTATGATCCATTGAGATCTCTACAACTTGTCGGTCAATGTACTGATCTCATTTTTCTGCTCCTGAATGATCTATCTTAGTTTTGAGCTTGGAGAGCTCAAATCCACATTAATCAACATGAAATCAGTATCATGGCCTCCTGAAGGGCCCTCCTCCTGCATAGGCCTCTTTCCTCTGTCCTGTACCTGTACCTGTGATGATGACGACGGCAACGAGACCCCTTCCACCCCGGGTGGAGATAGTACTCGTCGGGCTGCTGCAAATAATGCTCTCGTGCCTCTCTGATAAGTAACAACCACTGGCACACTGATAGGCTCTGTCTCGGGACCTTCAAACTAATGTGAAGGCTCACCTGCATCGTGAACAATCTCTGGAGGAGGCTGAGCGGCTATGAAGAAGTCACGGGAAATGAAATCTTCCCATGCAATGCCCTGCAATCCAAGCTGATGTACCACAATGATCTTGATGAGCGCATAATGATAAATGTTGTTGTACTACTGCTCGGGAGTCTTCTTTTGCACAAGAGTAGTCATCCTCTCTATGTTTCGGCACATGAAATATGGAATGTCCATCATCTTCACTCTCGTGAAATGCATCAACAACCGGATGTGGTATGCATAGAGGCGTGAGAACCGGCCCTCACAACTGAAGTATCTGATATTGAGTCTCATCAATGGCGCATAGGATTCCTTCAGAAACCGGAATGGGAATACCCTGTTGAGCTGCCTCACATAGCTAGGCCTGATGTATGGTTCATAATGCACTCTGTCCACCTGCTGTCTTTTGTTCCACTCCTCACCCACAGTCGGTATTCCTGTTGCCTGAGAAATGGTTTTTGGTGTCAAGGTGAAGTTTACACCAGCAAGAGTCACCTGACCATCATGCAAATGTAAAACAAACAACCGAGCCAACTCCTGATGATGCTGAATCTGAGCAATCCTCTCACAATACTGATAGCATGACTGCTCTCGGAAACATGCCATGGCAAGTGGGAAGGCCTGCAACTGAGTCAATGAGGTGGGTTCTTCTCTCACATGTTTTCCACATTTACGTGGCCTTCTCAGTGCATGTAACTCAGTGGTAGAGTCATTGTCTTGTTCATATGAGGACTCAGTGTCTGTCATGGTGTTTGCAAGTCTATGCCAAATGTATGCTGATCTGTGTGAGGTGAAAATAAAAATTTGGTGTATTTTGCCTCCAATTTCCAAATGTGTGCCAAATAGGAAGGGACTGTGGGAAAAAAGACAGTGGGAAAAAGTGGTTCAATCAAGTGAGATTAAAGTGTAATAACAGTCTCTTGACTGTGTTTGGGAATTGGGATTTGGGGATTTTATAAGTGAAATGAGAGAGGAAGAGTGATAGGGAATGGTAGAGTTTAGGGATACGGATAATAGGACTTAGGAATAAGTTATTTAGGATGTAATGGAGTAGGGGAGGGATGGTATGATGATATGAAAGTGATGGGAAAGGGAAACACAGGTGTGAAATGGAGTTGGATTATTTTGGCACCAAAGTTGTTGTTTAAAACACCAATTTAAAACCCTAAGGAGCAGCTTCAACAAAATGATAGGGTTTATGTTTTCACCATTCAAACTCTCCAAACCAATCTTTCCAACAACATCAAATACTGACCAAAGGTAATAGCAAGGTGATTTAAACTTACACAGAGCAAATAAGGTAGAGTCGGTTTGATTTTTGTGAAGCAGTGGTGAAAATATTCTTGTCGGCCCTGTGCATCGCGCGCACAACCCGGTGCGCCGCGCCGGTCTTGTGCACCGCGCACGTTCAAAAATACACAGTTCTATGCGGCTCTATGCGCCGCGCCTTCTCCCAACGCGCCGCGCAGCAACTCCAATACACATCCCAGCCTCTAACTCACGGTTTTCGCTCTTCCACACTTCAAATCAGCTTATTTGATGTCTATTGGGTGCAAATGAATTGATAAATGTGGAAATATCTTATGTACACAAGGACTTTGGTTTTTATTTTGCAATGACCCACTTTCTAATGTCTCAACTTTGGCACTTTTCACTTTTAATACAAACTCTGTTTTTGTTTCCACTATGACTTTTTTGACTTGAATGACGAAACTTTTGTCAATTTTTTGCAGGGATGACTGGAATTGGATTTGGCAAAGGAGACTAGGGTTGCACCTGAAGAACTTCACAACTAAAATTTTTGAAGATATACATGGCATTTATTACAAAAGACGAAATCGACGATTTTTCTTCAAAACAGAGTTTTGAAGAAAAATCATGATCGATCATTATAACGATGAAATTTTTGAAATGAAAACTTATTTTGAACCTCCCTCTGTGCCTGCTGGCATTATTGGACACTTTGAAGACAAAATTTGCAAAACCCTAGACCTAATGACTGAAATGACTCTTTGCTGACTAAGAGACCAAAACAAGATTGTAAATGACTTTAAAATTGATTTTGATGAATAGACACGGACCAGCAAGTACATGACATGAGGGATATGAGTGAAAAATCCCTTCCGTCAGAAGATGGATGCTCCTAATGGAATGCAAATGACTGAAGTGAATGAGACACCTAAAAAATGAAATGCAACAAAAGATATTTTGATCTCTGACGGAGGGATGAACAGACCGACTCTAACACTAGGAACTAGTGCATCTGTTTCACGACACTCATTCTATCCATTGTATCATAGCATTCTTTTATTATTTTTCAGGATTTAAATATGAAACAGACAAAAAAACCAAATATTTTGAAAAATAGCGGGAACAGGATATTTCTTCCATACTTGATGGCAGCTACAGTGTCAGTTTTGTCGCCCTTGAACAAAGCACAAAAAAGCTAAGTCTTTTCTCCATTTGGGATGGTTTTAGTTTTTGACTTAGGAGAAGCCATAACCTTGTTTCATGAGTCAGTACTCCCCCGGTTGGTTATCTCTTCCAATCATATGGAGGGTTTGTTTATGCCTCCTCCATGACAAACTTATACAAAGTTATCATTTTCTTCCATAGTCAAACATGAGTCATGCTTTTGTTCAAGGGAAGTTAACCTGAGTCGGCCCTTCTGCGGTGTCTCTTAACTCATTTTTCAGACGGCCTTCCTGGTCTTGTCAGTATCTTGTTCTATCACATCAAATATTTTGGTCCTTTGCTCGTGCTGGTTTGAGAAGGTCCCTATTGAATTCTTGTCGGCGGGTTTGTCTCTTATCGACTACGACATATTGCTCTGAGATTAAACCTAGAGTTGCACCCTGGCCCTATTTACATCATTAATAGGTGACCTTGTGCTCAACATTTGATCATCATCATGGATATTTGACTGAGTGGTTTCCCTTGTGTTTGACATCAGCTTACATTATCACACCTGGGATTCGTGTAGTACCTTGATTTCCATTTGACCCTATCGGTGGATATCTCGCCTCTTTGTCAAATTTCATTATTGGTTGGTTTAGAGGGTTTCTTCCGTGCGCTAGCTTCATCTTGTGCATGCCGGAAACATACTTTGAGTTGGTTACTTCACTCTACTTCGTCTGATTCCTTCCAAATTTTTGCCTATAGGTCACACTCGCACTAGACTGATGTGGGAAGCCTTAATGCCTTCCTTCTAGCAGATATTTTCCCATCGACTATGACTTATTGCTCTGGGAATAAGGTATAGAGTCTCTTTGTCAGTACCTTAGGCTTTGCAGTCATCAGTGGCAGACTCTTCACTATCGATAGTGAGGATACATCATTGCCTCCTGATTGATAGATTCTTTCAAGTGTTCGACTTCAACTCATTCATTCACACTTGCTAGATTGTACTGGGGCACCTTGACACTCATTAACATTATCGGGGGGTTGTCTCATGTTTGTTAACGGTATACATCAATGACCAGTAATCAAACGATTTCTCACATGGTCAAATTCAGCTCATTTATTCCCATTGTGTAGAATTGTGCCATAGTGATCGGTGAAGACCTCGGGTTTGCATCAACATGCTTTGGTTCACTTTGACAACTCCTTCCGTTTTCTTCCAATGACACCATCCACCTTTATATGTTGCAGTTTCATCATAGCAGCATTTTATATGTTGGCTCCCGAGTTTCGTGTTGTACCATTTGTTCCACCACTTATGATTTGGTACTTGGAGATTCAGTTGTGACTTTTGTGATCAGATATCTATTGCAGCATCATTGATTAGTCTTCTATATGTGATACTTGGACTTGATTTGACTTGTACTTCCAGGCAGTGATCATATGATTCACTATGTACTTTACATTTCAGCTATACTTGTATACATATTGGATCCGCTCTATACTTCATATGCGGACATGCTTTTCTTTCACTGAGCATGGGTATGTCTGCCTTAGACATGAACTATCTTTTTGATCTCTCTCACTGGTTTTTTGGCAGGCTGAAATCTGGTGAAGTCCCCTCTAGTCCTCGCAAGGTTCTTTCTATGCACATAATACATTTCGGCCATCATGTACCCCTTCTGACCTCATATATTAGGGGGCATCTGTTATAACATCATTTATCACCAGCTCATACTTGATGATTTATGCTTTGGCCTTGGGCACCCCTTCCCTTCAAACTTGGAAATTTTCTCAAAAAACAGTGTCTTAAAACCCATACGCGACTCTGCCTAGAATTTTCCGCGTATACACGTGAGTCCATTCATAGAGAACTGCGTATTCCATTTTAATCATTAAATATATATATATATATTTTCCCTATTTTGAGGCAGGGTTTACGGTTGTTCCAGTAACTTAACCACCCCAGCCTGTGGCCTAACTGATACGAACTGTAAAAAAATAATTTGATGGAGTATAAAATCCCCTCAAGTGAATGGCCTAAGGGAGGAAGAGAGAGAGAAATTTAGATATTATACGTTGTTGGAGCCCTATCCAAGTCGGGTATATTCCCGTGCCTCCTGTACTTCCTAGATATATTCAGGAAACCCTTGTTTCCTTGAGATGTTCATCACCCTATATGACATCCATTGTGCACTCATCTTGGAAGAGATATTGAGAGGCTAGGGCTGGGCGGATCCAGAGGACGGTATGTTCAAAGACCGTGGCAGATTTCAGGTGATCTCTTCACGTTTACGTACTGTACGTGTCATTAATAATAGAAGAAGCCATCTTGTTCCTGATGTTTACGTGTCAATTATATTTTATACATGTCTAATGATCATTAATTGAACATTTAATATTGTTTTTATGATGTTATACATTATTTCCACTAACATCTAGAATGTATATATGCTGTAAAACTAGGATTTTGTGTTCATTCTTTGCTGGTTTACAGATTTTGGAGCACAAAGTATTGCAGGGGGTTTGCACCCCACGGGATCTACTTCAACTGAGGGATATTCGGGTAACTTCTGCAACCTGTAGTTTCTAGTTATTAGCATAAAATTTGGTTTAGTGAGTCCTTCTTGTGATGGCATGCCCCTGATCTGTGAAGGTTATCAACCCAAGACCTTTAGGGTATCATTTCCTGAAATAGGAGCCAAGGTTCAAGCTGGCATTGATGCCTGGTTTGGGTGTGTACAATATCATTTAGTACCTTTGGCACTAATAGAGTCACTTATGGAAGCGAGGATCCACTCCTTGCCTCATATTGCAGATGAGGCCAATACCACCAAGCTCTCACAGGCATGGAAATCTTCAAGGGATTTGGGTATTTCTGGCATGCAGAGTGGAATAGCTACATCAGAGCAATCAAGGAATTCCAAGTCAGATTAACTGATAATGAAGACGAACTTATATGGGATATTTACCCTCATGGAAAGTATACACCGAAAGAAGGTTATGTCTTTCTCATATCGGCTCAAGAACCCCATGATCTGAGGTGGTGGTGGAGGCATCTTTGGAAGTTGAAGGCACCCCCAAAGGCTAGACTATTTATGTGGTGTTTTCTCACTAATTGTGCCCCCACATATGATAAAATTTCCAAGAGATATTTTCACGGTCCATCCAGATGTTTCTTGTGCAATGAGTAGGTCGAGGAAATAGATCACCTCTTCTTGTCCTGCCCTATTACCAGGATGGTTTAGCACCAGACATATTCTGCATTGGGCATTGGAATCAATTAGCATGGAGAATCCATCACATCGGCTTGGCAGAACTGGTGGCTCTCGGTATCCTCCATGAAAAGAAGGAGCCTTCCTCTCTTTGTAAGCTGGGGTGTCTGGTGAGTCTGCAACCTTATCATCTTTCAAAACTCATCGATCAACTGGAAATTCATATGCAACACCATTGATGCATTATTCCATATGATCCCTAATGATGAGAACAAGGACCAGAGCCGAATCTTCATTCCAGAATCCATTGATAAATCCTATCCTTGGGCATACTTTGATGGGGCAAACAACATTGCTGGTTGTGGTGGTGGTGTTGTCCTTAACCGTTTGGAAACTCACCAATACAAGATCAAAATGGGATTAGGCCCGGGCACCAACAACTATTCTGAACTTAATAGCCTCAAAATCCTTCTTATTTTTTCCCTTGAGAATAGATGCAAAAAAATTTAGATATTTGGGGATTCCAAAATTGCAATTAATTGGTTCAACAATGTTGCTCGTTCTCACGTGCACACACTCAGAGGTTTACTGGATAAGGTTATGAATCTTAAATCACATTTTGAAGCCATTACTGTTGCTCACATTTATAGGGAAAGGAACCAAGTTTCTGACCACCTTTCCAAGGAAGCCACACAACTACCATGGGGCTAATGGTTGATTATTGAACAAAATAGGTAAGAAGAGTACCAATATTACCATAGGACTTTCATTGAAGAGGCATATGCAGTTGGGGCGCTTTGATCAGCCTATATGATCATCGACAGTTTATTTTGCATATCTTTTGGACACTTATATTAGACTCTATTATTGTTGACATGCTCAATTTTTTGTAAATATTTCATTTTCCTGCTTATTACGAACATATATGTTTGATGGTTAGACCAATTTTTTTTGCATAGCGTATATGTAGATGATACAACATGTAATTTTCTTTCTATCAACGAAAATTACGATTTTTTCATGGGGAAAAAAAAAGATAGATGGAATGAATTCTCATGTGATTTTTACTAGTAAAATTATGATAAATCTCAAAGTGAGTGACATGTGTAAACTTTTTTAATTTGAGAATGTTCTTTGAAAATTATTGAAATTTATAATTTTGAAAATTTTAAGAGTATTTTTTATTAATGAGATATTGTTTTCATATTTAATCTATAAGAGAGTAAGATTATTCATCATGTGGTTTTATCACCAATCTTACGGGGAGTAGAGTGAATTAATTACTTTTACCAAATGTGAATGTGGTGAATATGAAAACAATGCTTTACCTTCGTCAAATCAATTAACTTTTTATATAAAATAAATTTGAAAAAATAAATTTGAGTGTGAAGATTTATGCAGTTTATCATAATAATGTTCATGGTATTTTTGGATTTGTGTCATGCTTTTAAATGTTTCAAAATATGACACACAATAAATCCAAAAATACCATGAACAACACTATTAATTATATATTAATTGTACCCTCGGATGGGGTGACACATGCTAGCTAAGAGGGGGGTGGGTTGCCACTACCCCACTTGGCGATTCCGTAGGAGGCAATGGAAACATACTCGCCACAGTTGTTAATTTTTCCTTGTGCAATCGTTTAATTCACCTTGAGGGAGCGGAAGATGGGAGAACACTTTGATTTGGGTGGACAACTTGAAAATTCCATGCTTGTTATTTAAATGGTTTTAATTTATTTCAGATTTGAAGGGGAGGTTTCTAGGGCAATACTCTAGGTAGGTTAGAGTAGGAGGATTGCGGGTTGCTGTATCTAGGATATCAGTTTCAGAATCCTCATAGTCACTAGATTTGGGGGTAGCAAAGTTTTTTTTCATGTTTATATAGATTTTTGGTATGGTTTATTTCTCATTTTCATGGACTGTTAATTGTTTCTCCTTTTGGGTCCTCAATTTCAACTGTTGTAATGTCGTTTCCTTTTTTTTCTTCCATTTTTGGTGCTTTTTCCCATAATTGGCTTCCTAGGAGGTTTCTTTAGTGAAAGGATAGTTTGGTGTATTTTTTACGGTGGGGGGCCATATCCAGTATTTTTATTGCTGCATGCTCGACATAGGTCTCAGGTCAAGTATTGGGTGCCTCAATTGTGCACTGGAATTTGGTGGCTAATATGGGTCGATGTTAAAATATATATATTTATTTGAATATTTCATGGAATTCAAGACTATTTGTTGCCCTACACCCACGTCTCTACTCTCTGCATTTCTCCTAATAGATGAAAGTTATATTGGATTGTTTCATGTAGTGCTTCCCCTTGGCATCAACATGGCCTTTGGAGGTAAAATATTACACCCTCTTGTTCAATTTAGTAGCTTGGATTTTGATTTGGTTGCTTGATTTCAAGATGGGAATTTCAAAGCCCAACTAGTGTGAAGAATAAAGGAGGGTCTACACATATGGAACCGGTCTAGGCATTTCCTACAAGTTTTGGGCAGTGAAACAATTTCTTTTGTTCCCCTTCCATCGTGGTCCTGTCTCCTCTCATGGTCGAGAAAAATATTAAATTATTGGATGGACAGGTGGCCTCATGCATTCAGGTGGAAAAAACAACATCTTCAGGGATTGATCAATTACATCATCACATCACTTTCTTTGTTAGCTGAATTTAATAATTACTACAGGTTTTTTTAGTGGACACTAATCTTGGTTTTTATCACCTTGTTCTATCTCTCCAGGGATATCGAACATATTTCCCACCGTTGGTCAGCACAAGTGAAGTAAGACATCTTCCCCATGTTGTTACAATGAAGCAGAGTTGTATGAGGGGCTACCTCATACCAGGAGCGAGTTTATCGAGGTAGAACTTGCATGCATTATAAAATTCAAGCATTCTATTCTCGCTTTAGGGAACTTACACCTCCACATGCTAAAGATGAACTCACCAGCATGGAGGAGGAAACTTCCTCTCACAAGTCCTATCTTTTTGGCATGATTTTCCTTGTCAAATGGCTTGATTGGGTTCTAGATACTAGCAACATGTGGGGAAGATACAATCAATATATGGATGCTATCAATCTACATTGGAAAATGAAATTCCTCATGGGAAGGAACATCCTTGATTGACATGAATCATGTTTGTATATATCCTACACTTTCTTGAGCATATACATAATCATCTCTGCAATCTAGACAAAAGAATGGAGCGACAATTGCGACGCCTTAGCCTCCCCCCTACAGCCAAGCATAACTCAGTTGTCCCGACAACCCCAATATCGGTACCATGATTAGATTCAGAACCCACAAAATGATGGTTATTGTCTTTTTATGTGTAACTGTGTAGTTAATGTCTTCCTTATATTTTTACAGCTTGGCCCACATAGTAGAAGTAGTTGTTTTAGTTTTGTTGTTATCAAGTTTGAATTGGCTCTCTTATCCTTATGAAGAGTCCATTTTTGGATTTGGTCTTGTCTCGTAACGAGAGACAAGCTTGAACTTTGTAATCTAATATGTAACCCTCAGTTTTAACCCACAAAAATAATTTATATATTAATTGTATAAAGTATTTTAAGATAATAATATTATATTTTTACCAATTTAATTAACATTTTATGAAAAAAAATTGAAAATACTACTATATATTGTGCTTGAATTGTATGTATTATTTTATAATAATATATACATTGTTCATTAGGGATATTTACAGGGGTTGGGAATCATGATATTAATGGGATAAATAAAACCCATGAGACATAGACTAGTTCATTTGTGTGAGGTTTATTCCCCACTAGGTCACAAGTTCAAACCTTGTGGGAAGGGGTTGAGGATAGAAGCCACTTTCTAGGAATTAAAATTCCCAAGGGACGTCCAAGATTGACTGCAAAATCTTTGTGTTGTGGTGTATTCAACGCATGGGCGGACGAAATACACTATGCTTAATAGGGAGGTTTCTTTCCTACAAGCAAGTAACAAGTCAAATGGTTCGTTAGATTTTTAGTGGAACAAAATAACATGTAGTAAACTAAGAAATGAACATAGCATGCTACAGCAATGAAGAATCAAAAAACAAAATAATAATATACAATAACAAGCTCAATCGAGTTAAACCCACTAATAATTCAAATGGAAAACTCTCTCCCTTTATTAGTTGTTGATGGTATACAAGAATAGGATGTTAAATCACTTGCAATGGATCCTTAGAGATATGGAGCACTAATACCCAAGGCAAGGGGGTCTCTTCCCTTTAATCTTATTGCAAGCCTCTCTCTCCCCTCGACGGATGGTAGAATAACAGACACTTGGTGAACTTCTTCTCTTGTATTGAGGTGTTGGGTGGCCAACAGCTGAATCCTTCCAATCCTTCTTGCTGCTTGGACAACACAATGATGGTTTGCTCTCAAGAAATTTTCCCAGCTTAACAATGTGTTCTCATGTTCCTCTTCCCATGGCGGTCTTTTATAGACAAATTTCAACATTTCCCTCCCTCTCTTGGTACAAGATGGATGTTGACACAAGAGTGGGAGGATGATTCCTTTGTGTATTGCACTAAAGCCTCAAGGTGGCTCCAAGGCGGCTATACTTGGCTGGCTTGAGTGGGAATCTTCCTCTTCAAGTGTGCTAAGTGATCCCGTATGGTGACTTTCTGCATACTCAGGACTGCACGACTCTTTGAGGGATAACCGTGATGATATTTATGGCTATTAAAGAAAAATACACAAATATCACTTGGGGTCAGTGCTTTCTGTGCTCAATTTAATAAATTTTCCTGTTTGACCTTAAAAAAATTAAAATTTCCAGCTCCTGTAATGTATTCCTTCCCAATAAATCCTTATTTGTACCTTGTGCTTGACATTTCCTAATGTCTTTTGCTTGTATGATTTTCCAATGTTAACAGTTGCCCCCTAATGTATGAGGTCTAGGAATAATTGTATAACCGAAATACATTATTGTTTATTTTTCTGTGTAATCCATTTGAGAGAGAGAGAGAGTAACTTGCATGAAAAATGAGGTTGGAGACCCCTTGCCGTGATTAAAAGAGGTATTGTGCTCTGTTGGAAACCTACAAGAGATAAAATAAATACAATATTTCTACGAGGCGGGCATGTCCTGTGTTTGTGATGTTTTGACTAGTTAAGCTTCTATGAAAGATAGAGGTTCTATCTGTGTCACTTGTGTGGTAGTGACTTGTTGTTGGTTGATGACGATAACTGTTGATGCCCCCAGGGGCATTTTTTCTTTGATAGGAGGTTGAATGTGGTGCCCATATGCATAATCTTGGTATGGCATGTTTAGAATAAATTCTCATTATATTCATGGGTTTCTGACTGGGGACCTTGTGTAAGTATTGCTAAAATACATGTTTATGATGGCACAGGTCTTCGAAAAATTCTGACAGAGTGTAATGGTTGTGAAGTACGACACCATCTTGACATGAAAGCTTATGTTGAAGTTGAATGTCAAGAGGATCGATGACAACGATGGGCAATGATGAATCCTGTAGTTCCATCTAAGGATGCCCCTATTGAGGTGAGGAGCCATCCAAGGTACTACCTCCTTCTTGGAAGATTCTTGTTGAAGTCAAAAATAAGGAAGCCTCAACCGACCGAGAGGAGTACTGGTGCAAGGGACCAGGATCTCTGATGTAGCAGGGCAGGGTGTGATAGGTTAACTTTAGGCATGATGATGAGAAATGACTATAACTGATCATGGAATTTCAGTGGCCCAAGTTCGGAGCTTGTAAATGCAAGAGACACCAGTCATAACAATTTCTGGTGAGGAAATACCTGGAGTCAGTAGGACAACCAGGGTGAGTATGTGGTTGTTATGAGTGTCATGGTGGGGTTGGGTAAATAATGCAAAGCTACGAACAAGGGTGATTATGGACTGCTTCCAGGTGAGAAATGTGGATGGATGGGTGGGCATTGAGCAGGAAAACCCCCTCTGTGGACAGAGGTGATCCCTCTAGCCCTAGGGTGGGTCTAGCAACAAGGGAACACACTGGACTCCTAAATTCCTAGCTTATAAATGAAATATGGACTAGAAAAAATATCCTAACTTGGCCCAATGCTTATGTCGTGGCACACGCCAACGATCCTTTGATCTTTGTCTTCATGCCTTGCGCTCTGTGTTAGTGACGATGTTCATGCGTCTACACAAATATCAAACAAACGATAACAACATACAAGCATATACGTTCATCTACAACTATTCAGCTAGTCAAGGAGAGCTAAACACTTTGCATATAAATGGAAACAAAGTTGGAACCAGAAACCAGTAATCTATATTGATATATGAAAAACAAGTTTACAACATTATGCCTTGATGTTGTGGATCTCCTTCGACGGTTCAGTCGAGTGCATCTCAAGCATTCGTTTGACATTCGAGTCAATGAGGAAATGGGCTTAAACTCCCTCTCAACAATGGATTCTTCTCTTCTTTCTTCAACACACCAGCTATACTAATGAATGTTCAGCTATCTGAATCAATGTGAGGAGGAAGAATTTATAGGAGAGGAGGAGGTGGTTTGGGATTCCACATAAGGTGGAGGATAGGTCTATCCCTTTGGGGAGTTGAACAATTGTAGGAACTAATAGGCCAAAGGGAGAAAATCGGCTTGATTCAATCTAACAAACCATGATGACTCCACTCACGAAGTTGTTAAGCATGGAAGCTTCGTTTCTATTTTAAAAAACTTTCCAAAAGAAGCTCGGCGCAGGTGCCCTTTTGAGACAAAGCGCCAAAGGGCATGGGTCCCAGTGTTAATTTCTTCATGGGCATGAGGCCATAACTGCCTACCAGTGCCGACCTAAAATCATATGTTTTTGAAGGTTTGCTTTAGGAATGATCAACATAGATTATGATCTTGACATGCCAAGGGATGCAATGACATTTATGGTAATGTATGATAGTACACAGGCGTCACTGAAATGGTCCACCAATGTGCAGGATTGGGATTGCAAGGACAGTGAAAAAATACAATGTAAAAGATGCCCCCTAAAGCATGAAGTCTGAGAGAGAGGGAGGGGTGAAATGCTTTATGAGAACACGCCCAAACTAAAGCATCGTCGTCGGAAGACCTATAAGAACAAGTACAACTGATATCTCTGATACATTAATATGTGACATGGATGCAGCCATCCATAATAGAGTACATATAACAAGATCCAAGGTATGGACGCAGTCATATAGTGAAAAGGATCATAAAATAGACTCAGGTATGGTCGCAACCATCCAATCAAAAGAGTCATGCATATAGTCATGATAAACTGAATCGTCCCGCAGCCTGGATTTTTTCATACAAAACCCAGGGTCTTGCGCTCCATCTCGACCTGAACAAGTAAAAATTCAAGCATACGAATGAATGAGCTAAAGTCAAACATGCAAGAAAGTCACTTGATTACCATCCAATGATGAAAGCTATTAACAGGTGTGAGAGATACCACCAATAATGACAATGGTCCTCAAGGTATAGCTAGTATAATTCATGGAATGTGATCAATGAGTTGGGGTCAAACATTCACGAAATCACTCGATCGAAGGTCAATAATGATAACCTGTCGTTAAAAGTTAAGAACTTTCCATTGAGGCATGCAAGCTCTAAGGCACCAGAAGGGAGTCTCTAGATCGGCTTCGTGGATAACGAGTTGAAGTCGATAGGAAGTGATCGGTCAAAGGAGGGCCATAATGTTTCCCACATCATTGACACGAGACAGAGGAATAAGATGATAGTGAATCAGAGCTAAACAGAGGATCAAGTGTTGGAAACTACAAAAGGAAACTTCTCTTGAACATATTGGCAACACGACTCCGAAATTTGGCAGTATTTGACATCAAAGGATCTGAGGTCATGGTGACGTGGCAAAGAGCAGATGAGAGGTCAAAACAGATAACCCAAACCCATGGAGGCAAAATGAAAAATGTGGGATGTCCCCAACTCGACACAAATTGCAGACAAGTGTCATGTTCAAGAGTGACATACTTCCGACGCGACTGAGAACTGGTTTCATTTTCCCCCACCATTTCTGGTGAGTACCCCAATTATTTTTGGAAACAAGCTTGAAGGGGATAACATATGCTTGTCATATAATTTTGTCCTTCGGACAAATCCATCCAAGTAAATTTTACGAGCCCTAGGAAGGAGGAACTCGGTAATGTCATGGTGATGACTTTCGATGTCATTAGAGAGTTTGAAAAGAAGCGGAAAAGAAAAATCTAGAAGGTCCCTTTTTGTAGATAGTCCCACATATCCGAAAAGGTAGAAAACAATATCTGGGAGAACCTCTTATCCATGTTCGACTAAGGTATTCCTTTTTCATAAATAATCTTTCCCGACATGAAAAAGGGGTAAACATATACTGGGCATATGAAGTTTCGCAGCCTTTAATGAGTTCAAAACGACAAGATTCTCAGCAATATTTTCAATTTTTGACAGTCAGAAAAGAGTTGAAAGATGACTCCATGGGGTGACTTTTTCGTGTTTTTACCAAGTCCGAAAAAAGTAATAAAATACAATCGTCACTTCATCGTCGCCATGTTTAAGACCTGTTGCTATACAAGAAACAAACGTAAAACCCATTTTTCGAGATAAAACAATAACATAATCGAAAAATAAGCCAAAAACCTAATTAGGGTTTGGAAAAGGTTATAAAATGATGGAAATAGTAAAAACAATTTACTTTTCACCTTTTCACCTTCTTGTGAGCATTTTACTATTTTTTACCATGATCTTGTGGAGTTGATAGCAGGCAATCTAGGAGGTCATTCACGAATCTGTTTTCTCCAGGTAAGAGCCCTCACCTTCTCTTGCATTTTAAACCATGTTTCATTTCCTTCATTTTATTTTTTTATGCATTTTAGGGGAAGTTTTTTCATGGGTTGGTCGCGGCGGTCGATGCGGGTTCCGGGCATGGAGTCGCACCCAACCCCGCAGAATTTCAAAGGGGAGGCGCCAATCGTCGTGGCCAATAATGCATGAAATTTATCCTAAAACGGATGATTTAAACGATTCAAATGTCAATATTGTGGCTAATGGGAGCCTCAATTATGGTTTTATATGGAAATAAATAGCCAAAATGGTCATAGAGTGGAAAGAACGAGAACACAGGGAGGAATATGAACAAGCCATGGAAAACGATGCATGTATGGATGCCCTGAGAAATTGTGGGCTCTTGAAATTATTCCTAAAACCGTGTCTACGAGCTCAGTTGGAACTATTACAGTATTTGATCAGTGTATGGGACACTGATCAATAAAGGTTCATGATTCATGACCAAGAGTTAGAGATAGAAGAATCTGACATTTATTTCATCACTGGATTGTCACGGAGGGGAGAGAAACCAATCCTGACAGGTACCTGGCCCCTTGGTGAGAGCATGGGCATGCTAATAAACAAAGTCTTCCCAGGAGCAAAGAAAGGATCAAAGAGTGGAAAAGTGGATATTCATACAATACTTGATTTGGCATTACGGGTAGTGTTGCACACTATAACTCGGGCCGTTGGATCTCAGGCTCCTTACGAAGTTACAAAGACACAAATTCAACTTGTTGTGGATTGCATGGCTCCAACCATCTACAATTGTGCAGAAGCCGTAACAATCAACTTGAAGCGTCAGTTAAATAAGTGCAAGAATGGAAAGTTGAAACAATTTGGATACGGGTCCATCTTAATACTGTTCATCCTAGAACGGTTGTCAATATTCCAACACTAGGAGGTGATAGTACCTACACCACTAGCACAAGAGCCATGGATGGTCCGTTGGGCGGAGTTGATGCCTCGATCAAGAGGTGGTCAACATATGTCATGGAAGCCAGAATTCTTCGACTGGCTCCACCGACAGCTTATCGTCGTAGAGGATTGACAATACACTGACACTGATTTCATGGGTGATCTGGACCTTCCACTCCCGGAAGGAGATGACTGGGATGAGTCTTTGGGTTAAAACTCATTTTTTTTATTTTATGAGCATTATGATTTCTTTTGTTTATATGTGTCTTGATATTTATCCATGCATTGCAGATGTTGGCCCAGAGAGACCTGCAAGGATGTCTTCCATAGCACGGAGGGCCCCACGGGATTTCGAGGCGGCCCCTCAAGGTGAGGGAAGCTAGGAAGAAGAGATCATGCGCAACTTGGAGGGACTCACAAGCAGGATCCCAGATTACGTGAGATTCGAGGATGTTCCTCGTGCGTATCAGAGGCACACTGCAGGGGTGTCTAACCGCATCCACCGATTACTGAGGCGGGTCGTGCGTGCAATGACATTCTATCATGAGCACCATGTTGATTAGATGCCTAGGTTTTATTTCTGCATATTTTTTTTTAGAGACATGATGTCTCGAGATGTAACCAAAAGACATATATTTTTTGAACTTATGATGCACATGGATGCAAAAAATCGATATATATATATGATTATTTTTCTATCTAAATCTTATTATGCAATGATGAATGATTTTACAAATGCTGCAAATATTTATCTAATACAATATTGGCTACTGCATCAGTTAACGTATTCATTCTTCTAGGAATATGCTTATATGTGATATAATCAAAATTCCTTTCTAACAGACGAACACGCAAATATAACCTTAAAATCTGAGGGTTTCTAACAGATTAATGCCCATTGAGCTGGAGAACAACAAGTTGAGAATCTAAGTTCACAATTAATTCATGAATGTCGAGAGCAATAGATTTGGTTAACAGTTCAATGATTGCATTGTATTCAGCGACATTGTTGGTTGTTCATCCTAGACAAATACCTTGAAGGTCCATCAACTCACCGTTAGGATCAAAAATCACCCAGGCTGCGGAAGACAGGTTTCGGGTACTGCGGGAGGCACCATCCGCGAAACCAACATAAGGAGTGACGGACATCTGCACAGTAAGCAACGACATAATAAGCAAGAAAAACTGCTCACAAAGCACGCAAAGCCAAAAAAATGTATAAAAATGAAAAACACACTTATGTACAAAAGGACATGCATGAGAGAATCATGCATAATATTTTTTGAGGTACAACCCATTTCTGGGTTGATTCAAAGGATAGCCTTCATAGTCAATTAGCTCATAGGCCCCGTTCAGCAAAATGCACTTAACGATGTAGGGCCCATGCCACATGGGTTCGAATTTTCCTACCCCCAACATATCGTGAGCTTGGTCATAAAAGAGGACTAAGTATCCTTCAACAAAGGTATGAGGGGAAACCATCTAATCAAAGTGAGCTTTGACCCACTTTTTCTGTGCTTCTATGACTAGAGCAGCAAAGCGGTGAGTTTCATCTAGCCTCTCCAAATATAGAAGATGTTCTTCGTCCAGCGAGGTATTAGGCAGTAATTCAACAACTATCTTGAGAGAAGGGATTTCAAATCCAATCGGAAGGGTAGCTTCCAGACCATAAACAAGATGGAATGGGGTGAATTCGGTTGCATCCTTCACTGAGGTTCGGTAAGCACAGAGAGTTGAAAACAAAATGAGATGCCAATTGGACTTGTGCATCGCAATCGTACGCTAAAGCATGGTGACTAAAACCTTGTTCACGGCTTCAACCTAACCATTGGCCTGGGGGTAGTACGGAGTTGAGCTGTCGTGACGCAGACCCAACTTAGTAGTCAACTCAACCATCATATAATGGCGAAAATGAGATCCATGGTCGGTGACAATGGCTTGAGGGAAACCAAACCTCGTAATCACATGATTAAAAAGAAATTGTGCAGTCGTCTTACCGTTAGTTGTGAGTGTAGGCATTTCTTCGGCCCATTTAGTGAAGTAGTCCACGACTACGATAATATAAGCATTCCCCACAGCCAAGTGAGGGTTACACCTCATAAAATCGATGCCCCACTTCGAAAAGGGACCAACGGTAATGACGGGATGGAGGTGAGCGGGTGGCGTGCGCATCTTACGCTGGTAGATATGACATTCATGACATTTAAAGACATCGACAATACAGTCTTTGAAAATGGTAAGCCATAAATATACAGCAAGAAGGATTTTTTGAGCAGTAGCATACCCAGACATGTGATTGCCACATGCGCCAGAATGGCAGTCATTGAGGAATTTTTCAGCTTCCTCGAGGGTCTCATGGACACCTAATCCTATGGATGGGTGTGCACATTTATTTTTGTATATTATTTGTTATTAGGAAATAAGGAAGGCCAAGAGTCACTGAGTCAATCCCAATAGCCTCACCTCCCATCTATAAGAGCATGTACATTCTTCAAATAATACACATTGCGCTTTGAGGAGTTACCTCGGTTTGACATGGTATCGTAGGCCAATTTCCACATTTGGCATTTCTCGCCTGTGGTAACTCCCTACCCTTTGCTCGCTTAATATTTTTTAATGTTTTTGTCGCTTTCATTAACCGCGTACCGTTATCTCCGCATTTTTTTTTTCCCTTTAAATAGCACCGACATTTGCACGGGCCTTCCCCATAGACCGCAGCTCACATCTCGCACTGTGTTTCGTTAAGCCCAAGAAATTCCCGTAACTGTCTTCTGCAGATTCAAATTCAAATTTTTTTTGTAACAGCCCTTTTGGGCCTCACTCATTCTCCCTACGTTCCATTTATCCCTGCGCTCACCCCCCCCCTCCTTTTCTTCCTGCGCCCTCACCTCCCTCTCTTCCCTACAGCACTTCGCCCTCCTGTCTGCGCTACCAACTATATGCTGTCTGCCTGCGCATATTTGTATATACCACTGTTCATTACATTACCTATATGATGTCTGCCTGTTCATATTTGTATATACCACTGTTATACTGTGCATATTTGTATATACCACTGTTCAAACAATCTGCGCCCTCTCATTACCTAACACTCATTTCTCCATTACCGCCCTCACTCCTACGCACCCGTCGACTGTTCCAACGCTCCTACAGCTCCTAACCATTCAACGCTGTCGACATTTATATCATACTTTGTGGTGTGGCTGCTGTTTGAACGCTGTCGACATTTATATTATACTTTGTGTTTGAACGCTGTCGACATTTATATCATATATACATTGCTCTCATATATAACCATTCAACATTGTGCTGTCACATATTTCCATTCCGTGGTATTATAACGCAGTCATATTTCCATTGCGCAGTCATATTTCCATGTTTTAACGCAGTCATATTTCCATTGCGCTGTCACAACAGTTCATTGCTGGTATTATAACGCTGTCACAACAGTTACATATTTCCATTGCGTGGTATTATAACGCTGTCACAACAGTTATATATTTCCATTGCGCCCCTCCCATTACGCCCCTCCGTTGACTGCTCAAACGACATCAAACGCAATTTTAATATTTCCATACCACTGTGTCATTACATTACAACGCTGTGTCATATTGTCATGGTATGCGCTCCATTGAGATACCGCCTTGTTTTATATACCGCGTTGTTTTATATACCGCCTTCATATATTGTCCGCGTTGTTTTATATACCGCCCTCCATATATATACGCTATGTCCTTGGTATATTTATAGTCCGTTGTTGGTAATGCCATATATTTACTTATATTGTATGTGGTATGCGCCCTCCTGCATTATATGAAAGCATATGAGCGTTGTGGTATCACCTTTATATATACATCGCCCTCTATTACATCGACCTCCCACCACATTCCACCCTTTCCCATTCATAATTCCATATACATTTTTTCCCAAAACAAAAAAAAATACATTTTTTTATGCAGAATCAGTCTATAGCATAGAGTGTTTTTTTTAAAATTCAGTCTCCAGTAAAGTTTTCTGAGCAGATATAGTTTCCAGAAAGAGTTTTTAAACTCAGAAAATTTTTTCCAGCAAGAGTTTTTGCCCCTGTATTTGAAATATTTCAAGAGTTTGAAGTTTTTATAGCAGAATTTGTTTTCTCTTCAGAAGATTTTTCCAGCAGTATAATGCATTCTCTCATCTCTATTGTTGGGATAGTTCTCTCTGGCAAAGAGAACTATCTTGAATGGTCTCGGAAGATTAAACACACACTCATTTTTAATGAGCTGTGGAGAGGAATCTGTGAAGGACAAGCAGAAAATCCACCAGAGAAGCCCACTTCAGACAAAGAGCTTGCCATCTGGGAAAACAAGAACTGCAAGGCCTATGCCTTGATTGCGGCTTCAGTAAGTGAAGAGGTGAGTCGCCATATTTCATCATTCTCAAATGCCTATGAAGCCTTGAAGAAACTAAAAGAACTCTATGACTCACACTCAGAATTAGAAAATTTTCAATTGATGGTTAAGCTGTTCAGTCTTGAAATGAAGAATGATGATCCCCTTGCTTTAGCTTCAGAAATAAGATCTATAATGCATGACATTCAAAACACTGGTGTAAAAATGGACATACCTCTCATAGCATATGTTAAGGCATTATATCCGAATTACTCACATTATCTTGAGTCTTTGCAAGCAAGTCTCGGTTTGGATGTGGTCAAACACTAGGGGAGAACTAAATCAGCTCTGATGTGGTATAGAGTATCTCTGACTATGCGATAAGGCTGTGAATGATGACGGATACGTAGACAAGCATCTTTCGTCAACTCAGACCGAAAGGTGGAAGTCTGGAGATAAACCATGATATCACCGTACCATGGATCGAGGGTTCTAAATAGAAAAAGAGTGTCGTCTGGAATGCGTTCCTCAGAACCAGACGGAGCAGAGGCAGAACGTAAAGAGTAGATCAAATCGACAAAAACCAATGATTTCTTCGAACAGCTTCCAACGCCAATTTCTCGACATGGGCGTAACGTGTTTATGTATCGAGAAGATTGTGGCTCAAATAATAAATGACATGATCGTCACCATTGTCGTCGTCCTGTACCAGAACCATATCAATAGTGCTAAATGCAACAATCAAATAGAGGGAATAGTCACGATGATAATTGGATGGACACAAAAGAGGAGCATTGATAAGCAATGTCTTGAGTGCACCGAAATATTTTTGGGCAATCTCCTCCCAGAGGAATGAGATGCCTTGCTTAAGCAACCGCGTGAATCCTTTGGCTACTTCAGCATAGTTTGGTATAAAACGACACAGGAAATTAGCTTTCCCTTGAAAACTCTGCAACTGATGTGAAGAGGAAGGGGAAGGGAGATTGATAATAGCTTCAACCTTAAGAGGGACGAGACGAATTTTGTCTTTAGATACGATAAACCCAAGGAGTCAACTGGAATCGACACAGAAGACACACTTATGCAGATTAAGCTGAATGTTGTAGCATCTACAATGAAGAAAGATTTGACGGAGGTGATCTCGGTGGTCCTTACGCTTAGCGGAATGAGCTGGAAGGCCATCCAAGTAAGGTTGAACAATGTGCTTAATATCATGGAAATCATATGACATTTTTCTTTGGAATGTAGCACCAACATTCTTAAGACCAAAAGGGAGGGTCTTGTACGCGAAGGTGCCCCATGGACAGATAAAGTCGGTCTTGTATTTATCAACCAGTAGAATATTGATCTGGTTGTAACCAGAAAATCCGTCCATAAGGGAAAATATCTCACTCCCAGCACATTCATCAATGATCTGGTTGATGAAAGGAGTGGGATAGTTATCCTTAGGACAAGCGCGATTGATGTCATGGTAATCCACACAGACTCAAATAATACCCTGATTTTTATCCATAAGGACGATGTTAGAAACCCAATCTATCAAGGGGGTCGGATAAATGAAGACAACTTTGAGAAGTTTTTCAAATTCTCCCTTTATGGCACACACCTTTCTAGGGTGCACAGGACGAAGACGTTGGCGAACAGGCTTCACGTCAGGATAAGTAGGGATATCGTGCACGACTATACTCGGATTGATATCGGGAGTTTCTTCATAGGACCAAGCGAAAACGTCTTGAAATTATCAGAAGAGACTAGTATAGACCTTGATCTCATCAGGAGAACAGGTCACCCCAATATGGATGTTCTCAACAACCCCTGGTTTAACAGAGATGTCAATAGGCATCATTTGCGTAAAGCTCCCCATGTTTCCTTCTGCAAAAACTTCATGTGTCAATATGGGCGTTTTAAGTGGATGGAAAGGATATTGGGAAGCGAATTTCTCAAGACAAGTATACATGGCCCCAAGGCCAGGCGTAAAGGAGGAAATATGATGACTATCGTCCCAGGGAGAATCCTCATGAGGCATGGTTTCCATGATGGCTTCATCAGTGGGAAACATCTCATTCAAGGGATCACGAGAATCTGAAGCGCCGAGCTAAGGGGATTGAGAATATGTGTCGAGAGACACACTCAAAGGAGTATGATCGGAGGGAGGAGGAGCGGAAGCCAATATAAATTCACAATAATCAATTTAGATTAGGCTTAACGGCATCACGTTACCAAACGAATCAATCTGGTTAGGCGAAGGGATGATCCACAGATCAGAAGACATGGAGATCATATTGACCTTAGCAGTATTGGGCGGAGGAAGAGAAAAAAGACCCATAAGGGCGAGATATTTGAAAAGTCTCAGCCCTATGCTCTCATAAGGCGTAGGAATATAGTCTACATATGGAATGTTTCTCTCAGAGGAGGTGGAAGTAAAGAAGGATAATTGATCAACAATGATGATCTTTCCTTCATGTGGGGATTGAAGAACATGAAAGAGAGTGGACGGGATGCATAACATTGTGTGAGTCCAACTGCGATTGAGGAGAAGATTATAATTGAGCTTGGCATCAATGAATTCAACCTCAACATTAACCATTTTTCCTTCCAACATGATAGGTAAGTTGGCAAGAACACCTAGAGGGTGATATTCCCTTCCGTTGAAAGCTTGTAAAGCATTTGGAGACTGATTAAGGGTCGAAGAGCCAATTAATTTCCAGCATGCAATGGACATGATGTAAGTAGAGGCACCTTCGTCAACGACCACTTGATGGATATTATTACCATTAATCCCAACTTTGATAATCAATGTAATTTGGTGAGGGAGACGTGGAACGAAATTTTCTAGATCAAAAGTGATAAGGTTGGAATTGAAGGGGTCCACGCCTCCGATAGCGGATAGAAAAGTTTTCCGTTGTGACGGACATCTCTGAAGCACTTCCAACGCGGACATAGCGGATGTTGCTTGAGCCAAATCCTCAAAAATACTGCAATGTTGAGCAGAACGGGCGTTTGGGTTATAGGAAGACTTACGGAGCATGCCTTTAGAAGGTGTTCGTCCAACAGGCTCAGGACCGAGCCTTTCAATGTGAAGAGGGCCAGAAGAAGGTGGGGTAGGAGGACCATCTGTGATCTAGTTCCTTGTTGTCTGATGCAGTTCGGTATAATCCTTCAATCTTGTAGCAATATATATGGGTGCAGCACCATTCATCATGAAAACCGAAGAGCCAAAAGGGGCGGAGGACTAAGGTTGCTCCACCATATGAGTTTTCTGTGATGGTAATGGTTCTTTAAGAAAAGCCAGAGTGCCTTGAGTGGCTTTGAGCAGTCGACTCACCTCCGCCTATCATGGGTAGTCCTTGGTGTAATGCTCGTCGTCACAAATCAGACAAGGGTACTTTGGTTTACGTTTCGAACCATCATCAACATTAGGTTTAGGAGAATCCTATTCCAGGGTATCAGCTTTGGCCTTGCCTTTACCCTTTTTCTTACCTTTGGAAGCTTTATCCGTTGGGGTGTACTGGACGACATTCACTTCTGCAGTCTTACCAGGATTAGGAGGTGGCTGAGAAGCAGTATCAGTGGAAGAAGTATATTTTTTCTTCGTAGAGTTGGGAGAAGACTTATGAGCAGTCTGAGACACAGAACCAATGATACCATCGACGGATGGTGTCGCCGGTGCTTTGGAAGTTCCATGTCGCAAAGCATCGAGAAAGAGTTCATAAAGCATACTGGATTGAGACTACACGATATAGAGGTATTGGGCATGAGCGATGGCTTGTTCCTCAGTAACACATGCCCCCATAGCGATGTCCTTAGCATTCAGATCGATAAAAGAGGTAGTGAACCAATAAGTCAGAAGTTTATCAAGGATCTAAAACTTGATCAAACGACGATGCCGCCTCCATTCATGAATATGATCGGAGATATGAGTAGCCCAATCCTGTTTCAAGGATGTTAGGAGGTGCGTCCCAGTTTCATAAAGAACTGGTAACTGAAAGTGCGTGAGAAATGCCATGGAAAGAGATTTGAAATCTTGAAAGATGTCGCGGGATAGCTCAATTTACCAGTTTGCAGCAGCACTAGTGAGATTCCTTTGGAAAAGACGTAAACAAATCGAATCATTAACCCAGGAGTTAGAGGAGCACCATAGATGATATGTCATAACAGGTGCCTGGGGGTCTTCTCTGGACTTGCCTTCAAATTTGGGACAATTGCCAAGGATATTGGTAGGAACTGGGGGCCAATATGGATTATGAAGGATGGATCATTCGTTATCTTCGACACATCAGGCAGTTCCAGCGTAGCAAGGAATGAAAATTGCATATTGAAAGGCATTGCAGGCCTTTGATAGAGATCAGTTTGGGGTTCCAACCCAGACGAGAGAAATTTTGAGCCCATATGTTCTGTCCCAGAGGTTTTTGTCCACAGGGATTATAATTTTGATAATTGTTCCCATAAACCGGTTGAGGACCAGGGTACTGATTCTAAGTGAACCACTGAGGTCCTATTTGAGAAACATATGGATTTTGTTGCGGGATGTAAGCAATGCTTTGGGGTGGACCTTGTACCGTCGAAGGTTGACCTTGAGGAATGAAAGGTGGACCCTAAGGCTGCACAGGTTGTCCCTAGGATGCAGGTTGACTTGGATATTGAGGTTGAACAGGCTGTCCCTGGGGTGTAGGTTGACCTGAAGGAAGTGGACTAGGTTTCCCCTGAAGACCAGGTTGACCTGAAGGTTGAGATGAGCCAGGTTGCCCCTGAAGACCAGGTTGGCCCAGTTGACCATTAGAGGGTTGTCCTTGTTGTACAAGAGATGGGCCTTGTTGAATGTAAGGCTAGTTCGGTTACACAAAAGGTTGTCGCTGAGGTAGATAGGTATTCCCATGAGGAGCATAAGGTGCTCCTTGCTGAACATAAGGTTGACCAACAAGATCGTAGGGTTGTCCCTGTTGGACTAAAGGTTGTCCCTTAAAGGGTTGTTTTTATGGACCATAGGGTTGTTCTTGTAGGTATGTAAACTAGTTGGGGTTAACTAGTATTTGTGGCGTTTGAACATACAATGGACCCTGTGGGTGAGGCCCATAGTAATAGATGTGATTTTCGTGTTCATCGTAGTAATGCAGAGGATTGAAGGGAGCTTGAACCTACTGAGAAACCTGGGGCAAGTAATTTTGTTGTTGAATGGCCATCATATACTGGTCATACGTCAAACCTACAGAAATAGGATTAGAGGAGATAGGTGTAATACCAATAGGTTGATGGACTCCTGATATGTGAGGCTGTGATCCACTCACAAAGGGTCCAAATGATATCATGGAAGCAATAGGAAGCGTCCCAATAACATCAGAAGATGGCGGCAATGACGAAATCACACTAGCGGATGGTGTGAAGGAAGCCACACATACAGTGGGGTAGGTTGGGACAGACGTAACCACTGTTGACATAATGGGAGTCAAAGAATATGGACCCGACACAAACGATCCCACTAAACGAGCCGCGGTACTTGACCATAATGGATTATGATACAAAGATGTAGCACCAGAGATTATCTAACCCAAAGAATGATAACCAGCTGAGAGAGATGAAGGTTGTGAAGAGGGCTGACCTGAGACAAAAGGAAAAGTCTCCGGAGGGAACTGATATTCTCCTGTAGAAACATAAGTCTCTTCACTACTAATAGGACTTGTGGCATCCATGTCAGACGAAGACATGTTGTCGGCGAAAAGGCAACGAGCAGTGGAAAATAAAGCACGTGTTAATGGAGATGCAGGCAATTATGAGGGATCTTCTTTGAAAAAGGCCCAAGCGTTCGGAGGTTTCCAATTGATATCAAATGGTTCCTTAGGGGGAGATCGAGCGGCAAGAGGTTGAACACTCAGAATAATGGCACGCAAGTAACCTAGAGTCCCAAAATACTCAGGTGTCTCTGAAGAAACTTCGGGAGGAGATTCTTCACTACGAAGTAATGAAGATGATGACGAAACTAGTGGTTCTGCCACCATGACTTTGTCTCAAAGAGAATGAGAGAAAAGAGATGAGAAATTCGAGGCTTTTAAGACAAATCACTAAGGAATTACTTATGAACAAGCCAAGAAAATAACTTTAATGGGCATGTGATCATGGGTAATCAATTTTATGACACTGAAACAAAACTCTACCTTTTCATATTTTAAGAGTCGAGAAAAGGACAAAAGGTGACTCTAGTCACTTTCAGTTTGGAAGAGCTTGAAAGGAAAAGTCCTCGATGATATTTTCAAATTTTAGAGAGTCACGAAAAGATCAAAATGGCTACTCATGAACTCTAAGCAAGAGGGTGTACCAAGATCTCGTGAGCTGCAATATAAACCTTGGTGATCAAATGAAAGAGAAATGACCAAGGACTTAACGTACATGCAGGCAGTCTCCCCGAATGTTGTGTTTGGTGTATCGCGGTTATAGGGCAGCAGACTCGGCTTCCTATGGATAAAGGGTTGCAACCTATGAGGGTCTCCCTTTATATACTCGACAGTACAGGGAGCACAAGTCCATGCTAGTGTTGTCTAATGCTAGATGGCGAATGACAACTACTAGGTTTAACGACGTTGGAACACGTCACTAGCCTAGACTTCTAAACGTGAGCGTTAAGTTTCAATGCCTCCTTAGGTTGATTTAGTTCATTTTAAATTTTATCTTTAAATTATGTTTTAGTTTCAAGGCCTTACCGAATGTAATCTCCAATATCTAATGCACAACTACATGAGAAAGAATATCATTTCAATTCAATGAACAACTAGCTAAGAGAGGGATAGAAGTTCACAACAAAGCATCAATCAATCCAGAATTCAAGAAAGACTTTTCCTAATGCTACTAACACAACCAAAGCATAAAATGAAAGGATTTTCTCTTGTTGTTCACTTTTAAATGAGAAAGCTACTAAAGCAAAAGAGTACTTTTCATTTTTAAATAGAGAGAAAGAATGCAAATTTTGTTCTTTTATGTGAATGAGAAGCAATAATGCACTGTTACACTAAAAGGACAAAGTGAACACTAGCATTGAGAAACTCGAATAAAACGATCAAAACACAAAGAGACCAATCCAAAATGAATATAGAACACACTCAAAACTAGACAGGCATTCCTTCATGCAGAGAAAGGGCTTTCAAATTGACTCAATGAGCAATGTGATCTATGCTCAGGGTGAGATATGGAGGTTCAAACAGACACCGAGATAACAGTTCAAAAACCCTACAACACATAGAATCCAAAGAAAATACCAAGCAATCAAAAAACAAGCTGAAAAGATGAATGACTAAACCAAATCATATACAGCTCGGAAGCTCAGTGAACATGTGGCCGAAAAAGAAATCAAAGACACCTAGAAACCCTAGTATGATAAGCCACATTGATCAGATGAGAGACAATCAACCGAAAATAACGAAACAGTGAAGTAAAAAACAATCCAAGTGGAATAATCCAGGGAGGAAAAACAAATCTAGAGAGTAATATGCACTGGAAAACTCAGGAAAGAGGCCTAAACTCAAACCTACAGGATTAAACGTGATTGTTCAACAGTAATATGTGCTGAACAGGGGAAATCACACCCGCAAAACAGGAAACCCGCGCCAATTGGTGCAACTGTCAGAGAAATAGCAGTGCCCAGTAAGGAAACCAAAGAAAGGAGGAAAGGCAACTGATAAAAGACCACTCTTATCACTCTAATAATAGGTGAGATGGCTTGAAACATTCAAATAATCAAAACAAAGCAGAGATATGGAAATATGACCAAAGTCAGACAGAAAAGAAAAACTCCAAAACGAATCAATGAGAGACGACAAACACACTGATCCCTAGTATGGTTTCCAAATTATTGAGCAGGAAAATCCACTTTGCAGACATAGGCAATCCCTCTAGCCCTAGGGTGGGTCTAGCAACAAGGGAACATGTTGGACTCCTAAATTCTTAGCTTATAAATGAAATATGGACCAGAACAGATATCCTACCTCGGTCCAATGCTTATGTTGTGGCACGCGGCAGAGATCCTTCGATATTTTTCTTCACACCTTGCGATCTGTGTTAGTGATGATGTTCATGCGTCTACACAAAGATCAAACAAAGGATGACAACATACAAGCATATACATTCATCTACATTTATTCAGCTAGTCAAGGAGAGCTAAACACTTTTCATATAAATGGAAACAAAGTTGGAACCCGAAACCAGTCATGTATTATTGATATATGAAAAAGAAGTTTACAACCTTATGCCTTGATGTTGCGGATCTCCTTCGACGGGTTCATTCGGATGCGTCTCAAGCATTCGTTCGGCATTCGATTCAATGAGGCAATGGGCTTAAAATCTCTCTCAACAATGGATTCTTCTCTGCTTTCTTCAACACAATAGCTATACTAATGACTGTTCAACTAGCTGAATTAATGTGAGGAGGAAGAATTTATAGGAGAGGAGGAGGTGGTTTGGGATTCCACATAAGGTGGAGGAGAGGTCTATCCATTTTGGGAGTTGCACAATTGTAGGAACTAATAGGCCAAAGGGAGAAAATTGACTTGATTCAATCGAACAAACCATGATGACTCCACTCACGAAGTTGTTAAGCATGGAAGATTCGTTTCTATTTTTAAAAACTTTCGAAAAGCAGCTTGGCACGGGTGCCCTTCTGAGACGAAGCGCCAAAGGGCGCGAGGACCAATGTTAATTTCTTCATGGGAGCAAGGCCATAACTGCCTAACAACACCGACCTAAAATCATATGTTTTTGAAGGTCTGATTGACGAATGATTGACAAAGGTTATGATCTTGACATGCCAAGGGATGCACGACATTTATGGCAGTGTATAACAGTACACAGGGGTCACTGAAATGGTCCTCCAATGTGTGGGATGGGGATTCAAGGGACGGTGACAAAATACAGTGTAACAATGGGAGTGTTCTCCTAAAAATTCTTTGTACACTTGCCAAAATAATATAGAATGGGTTTGGATGTACAAGCACAGAGATGGGTGCCCCAATAAACATGAAACTAATCCATCACTATGGTGTGAGGAGGGTGTTTTGCTGAGGATGGGGGACCCATTGGTTGGTCTCGGTGCAAGGGTGGTGAAGCAGATGAAAAGTGTCACAGATCGGCTATGCTAATGGGGTTGTGGTAGGCCAAGTGTGAGATGCGGTGGTGCATATTCATCTTTCTTATGATAATGGTAGTCTGAGATATGGGTTTTATCGTGACACGGGTAAAACTTGACTTGATGTATGATGGATGAATGAACATGAAGTGCTTCCCGGACTTGGATTTTATGGCCATGGCTCCATTTTTTTTATGTATGGTCTACTTGAGTGATGGACACCATGGAAGGTGAGGCTCTACCGACCCACAATAATTTTTATCATGTGTGAGGTGAGGTGATGATAAACATGGTCAGGTGACTGGAACCTATGGTTGATTTCTGTGGAGAAATGATGTCAGGATATGAAAAGCTTCTTTGGGGATCCTATCATGCTAGGGATAGAATGATACTTGCTCTTGTATCTTCAATGGCTGGGGCAACAGGTGATTTTTCATGCTTGTAATACCTGCAACCAATATCACAAGTGAATGCATCTTTTCTATTCAAACATATTGAAAATAACATTGAATGGAAAGCGATAAGAGAGGGCATACCTGTCGTAACTAAAAAATGATTTTTTTCTGAGGCGTGGATGTGTGAGGCCTACTTTGGACATGATGAGGTGTTGATCACTGTGTTTCTTGCAGTTTTGCAATTGGGCGTTCCAAGCTCCTGTTATGGGCTGTCAAATTATGATAAAAGGGCGATATATAGGTCAATATGGCTCATTTCAGTTCATTTGTGTCGTTTGAGAGTTTGAGGTCATTGTTGAGCCCCTGCTGTCGAGCTTTTCTTGCCATTTTGGTCAGCCTGAGTACCCAGGATTCGTGCCGTCAATGTCAGGTAGGGTCCTAAACGTCTTGATTTTCAAATTTCTCAGTTTTTTCCTTGGGGGATGGTGGAGGGATTTCCATTGTGGTGGTTTGCATGAGAGCAAGATTATGTTCCTCACATTGCATACTAAGGTTACTTGCACTTTCCTGCATTTGGAATCTGTGTTGAGTGCAGAGGCGCCTAAATTTTTCCATTAAGGGACACGACTCTGTTTCATGATTGTGACTTGTGCAAATGGTGCACAGTGTCACGGTGCTTATCAAGTATATGGTATGAGAACCAACACTATTCTTTGTCCCTGAAGTGGACGTTCGGAGATGATTGGGAATTGGGGCATGATTGCACTTTTTCCATCTACAAGTTTTTGATATTGGGTGGTTTAGCTCGTTCGGGGAGTTTAGACTCAACGCTGCCCTTGTTGCTCGTAGCCTTGGGAGGTACTCGTAATCCATCGTATGGTGGAATTGTGAGAAAATACTGCAATAGCAGCGCGTTATCTTCTCTTGATTAGAGAGATTGATCTATGGGACGGGGGTGACCATGTGAAGATGGTTGGTAAGATTCTTCAGTTCATTACATTGATTGATTCAGTGGTCGATCCTATCGCATATCCCGCGTGCCATCCTTGGCTGGTTCTAGGCCTTGCTAGGACGATGGGTTGTTTTAGCTCTCCTATCGTTTTGGTAATGATGGGGGGAAGGTTGCCTTGTGTTAGTTTTTTTTGGATCTAGACCAACTATGTATGGGTATTGGGCATCCAACGAGCATGCGATATCTATAAAAGGGCGTACTTGGGAGATGTAAGTACAGTTCAGAGTCTGATGGTTGCCTTGACAAACCAAACAATATTATATTTCCTTGGTACGTATTTACCTTTGGGCTGCTGGAGTGATTGGATACCATTTGCGGAGTGATTCTAGATCTGGCCATTGGGCGACCAAATGGTTACATGTGTTTCATAATGCGCAAGTTGGTTTTATCTGTGCAGGGCGGTTTGGGATAACGATGTGCCCATTTACTGGTCATTTTATCCTGACACGAAGAAAATGGACATGCTTGTCACGTTTTCTTCGTTGTAAAAATTTCCACGAATTTTGAATCCGATCTGTCTACTGCGACGAGGCATACTATGGCCTAGTGTAAATTGTTTAATGCCAAACATAATCAGGGGATATAAGGGAAATGACGAACCAGGTGGTCGCAAGAACACACTCAACACAAATACTGGGCTGCTCATAAGCCGTCATAGTATACGGGGTCGATAGGATACCATCTCTTAAACAACTCTAGGGCTACACAGTCAGCAATGAAGTGATCGCGTTCATCACAGAGTGCGCATAGTTGCATAGGAGATGGAGGGCGATAATGGAGGGGGGTGGTCGTTTAGGTGACTTCCTGTCCTCAACCACATATAGTATGGTCCTTGTTGTTTCTATCCCTCAAAAGGTGGTGTTGTTTGTAGATTCCGTGTCTGAGCCGACTAGGTCAGAATTTTCAGCGATGAATCGTCGCATGAAATTCAACATGGAACAGAATCGTTGGATGTGTGGACATCAACGCACATGATGGTTGCTTCAGAAAATATGACACGTATGTCATCGATGTTGAGCTAAGTTTATTTGGGCAACGTGAGGGCTTTGTACCAATGGGTGAATGCACTTAATTCGGGACACTGTGTGACTAAGTGGTCAGGCTCGCCGCATAGTGCACAAAATGGGGTTGGATGAGTGGCCTTAATTTGTCGTCTTTGGCCCATTGGGGTAGCTGTGTATGAGAAGGATGTAGGCTCCTCTCGTAGGTACAATATTGTTCTAGGTTTTTCCTCATCCTCTTGCATGGGTGGATTTGAGAGGTCATGTTGGTATGATTGCTCTAGGGCTTGCAGGGCATCCCTATATCGTGGCATCTCTGGGCAATGATGAGTGTAATGCCCATAACGGTCGCATATAGCACACACATGGTTGGTGCACAATGATTTTCCTTGATTTTTCGTGGCCAGTTCCTTTTTATGGGAACTTGAGACTGCGGTATTTATTTTGGTGTTTAGAAGAGGTTTTAATTCATCTAATTCTGGGGAAATATTGGTAGGATGGCCTACGATATCACATAATGCACAAGGTTGCAATACCCTAGGTACGTTGGGGTTTTCGATTTTCTTCCCTTTTTTGTTGGTTTTCTTGGTCACTCTAACTGGCGCTAATATGGGAGTTTCATTAACCGGTGTAGCCTCCTGAGGAGTGATAGGGGTTATCCCTGTAGAAGTGATGTTAGGGCTTCCCAGCATGGCTGGTGGGACCAAATACTAGACAGGTATTGCGAAATACATGTTTGGCAACATTACAGTTGCCAAGACTTGCTTTGACACAAAACCAGGTGGGGGGTATAAAAAAGGGGTTTGGGCGATGGCGTAGGGTAAGAACGCCATGTCAAAGACTTCATTTTCCGTGCTACTGGTCTCCATATCTGGGCTAGTATCAGTGTTTGATGATAGCATCATGCACACCGCTGCCCATGTGACTTCTGGGGCTACCTCTGGTATGATAGGAGGATCCCATAGGAATGATCCTATGATTGATGATGGTTTGAATTGGCCGTGGCCATATTCTTGGTACCGCATGAGTGATTATGTCGTTGTTTCTACATAAGGTAGAATGACATCTAGAGCCGTCATGGGTTTCTTATCATAGTATGTAAGTTGGTCAACGGTGATGATTGGATCTTCATGGGGGAACATCATCAGCCAAAAAATGAAGGAGGTTATGGCAGTCATGGCATACATATAACTCTGCCCGAGAAGTATATTGTAGTCAAGTTGGCGCCCAAGACTTCAATGTTGAGAATGCAGCAAGATGATGGAGCTTAGTGAAATGAAGTCGCCTTCACTAAGTGGGCCCGCAGGCAAATTCTGGCGCAAAGTCTATTTTTAGACTATGTCTATTTTTAGACATACGGAGCATAATTTGGGAATTCTACTTGGAGATTCTTGATGGATGCGACATGTCGGTAAAAATAGATGAGACCTTATTTTTAGGACCCAGGCTATTTTTAGACTGATCTCCTAAAAATATGGAAGTCAAATATTATTTACCCTTAATAATATTTTGACTATAAACAGCAGTTTACTCTCTTGGCGCACTTCAGTTTGAGTCATGGAGGTGGCTCATGGAACTGACACAAGGAATCACGTGGTTCCTAGGGTTTGATGGCATCTTGCATGGTTGGCTTCAGTTAGACTTCAGTGGCAGAAGTTTTGGAGGAGTTAACTGGACAGATAGTGGAGTTGTGTTCTGTTTGTTTTAGTTGAACTAGTTGGGATTAGTTAACTAACTAATCAACTAGATATGAGTGGAGTGAATTAAATAATATTTAATTCACTAAATATTAACTCATTAGTAAACTCAAGAACACTTCAGTTCACTACAGTGCATGATCAGTTCAGTGGAGACCAGTGGAAGAGGTAGATGAAAGGGTGAGTAAAGCTATCAGTTGGAGGATTAGTTTTGCATGGGATTTGCATTACACTTGGAGGAATTCTCCATGACAATTGCGTAGTCAAGCCAAGGGGATTCGAACCCTGGATCTCTTCATATACAGGCCATGATTGCGCAATAGAGGCAAGGCAGTCAGTAGTGAGTTTTGAACCCGAGACTTGTTCAAAACTGAGTTAGATTGTGTGTGACTTTATGAGAAAGTACTGAGTACTTGTGAGGAGTATTGTACTTTGTTGGTTACATGATTTCTCCATTATAATATACACAATAGCTGCAGGGTTTTCAGCTATAGGCTTTCCCCATACATACTGAGTTAATGTGTGATTGATTTGATGTGAGATTGCTTCTGTTATTTCCGCATGTGACAATTAATTGTAGAAGAGATTATGTGTTATGCATGCAATTCGAAATTGATGTGTAATCGGGTTAATCTCCATTGAATAAGTGATTTATTCAGCTAATTTCTACATTCAATGTCTATGAGTACCGTTTTTCCGGCCAAGTTTACAGGGAAATTCTAATATAGACCAACGGGAGCTGAAGGTCGACTGTCGTGTGCTCTGAGCATGATGTCAGATGGCTTCAGTTCAGGTGATCCCAACTTCTGCCAAACAAAATTGGGCATGATGCATGTTGATGCACCTTCACCAATGATACATGGTTTATGGTGATATTTTGGACTGACACCGGTATCTTGAAGGCGACCAGAGAAGGAATCCTAGGGGTGGCTTTGTCTAATTCAAAAGCCATTAGGTTTTAATCAAAAGGGTCGATTATGCCTAATGCAGAAAGTAAGGCATTTTGTTGTTTTGGGCATGATTGTAGGACCTCTAAGGCTGACATGACATCGGGTGATTATGCTAAATCGTTCACGATGCTATAGTTATGGGAAAATTTTGAGTGGTGTTCTACACGCCTAGTTGGCCCCTTATCCATCTTTGGAATGGGCTAAATAGGTACTTTGGATATGTTCAACGGTACAATAGCTGCACTCGTGCTCACACTTGAAGTTTTAGTGTCTGGGGGCGTCATAGTTCTGATTCCTTGTTTTGGAAGAACATTTCTTTGCCAGTCATGTAAATTTTGTGGTTGTTGTTCCCGAAATCATTTTTGGGTGGTTGTTATTGTTGGCTATTAACCACTCCTTAGTGGGGGAAGGGTTCTTGCATTACAACGGTCTATTGTGTAGGTCCCCCTTGTCCACGGTTACTTTGAATTTTTTTTCAGTTCAGGGAGTTCGGGACAGTGGTGGGTGTAATGGTTGTACTCACCACATATGGCACAAGAATGTTTTGTTTTTAGACTGGACCTCTTGTTCTTCCCTTAGGAGTTGTTGTTTGGCTCTTGGTTGTGATTTCGGTCGGGATTGCCTCCAAACTGAGATCGCTGGGGGCATTGCTGGTTACTGACCCCTTGTCCAGAGTCTCCCTTTTGTTTATTCTTAGGCTTTTTCGTTGCAGCGTTAGGAGGATTATTACGGTTCTCCTGGTTAGAGGACTCGCGCGGCTGAGCGTGAGAAGGTTGCACAAAGTTCATTGACGCGTTGTTTTGCGGTGGTGGGTTTTTTGTGGGGAAAAGGGAATATTGGTTTCCCTGTCCCTGGCTGGTCTATGGTTGCTGGGGGGGATCTCTTCCATCAACATTATTTGTTGAGTATTGGGTCCCCTGCAAGGGAGGGTACGATCCTCCCTATTGTTGATGCTATGATGACAACCTATTTGTCATATTCTGCAAAGGTGTAGATTGAATTTTGTGGTAGCCAGGTTGCATCATGTTCTGGTTAGAATCATACGAGTAACCTGGGTACTGGATACTGCTGCCTAGGTGACCTTGGGTCAATGACCCGATTAAGCCGTTTGCAGTATTCGATGCACCTCACAATTCTATGTAAGTTTGCAGGCATGGGGCATTCGGTAGGACATTGTAAATGTATCATGACTAGGTATAGATGAGTTCAAGCTGGTGGGATTTGCAAAGGCGTCCTCCTCGGAGGTAGGTACTTGTGTCGCCACATATTTTGAGATATATGTTGTGAGAATTTTAAAAAACAAGTCCAGTAAAAGTCTATCGTCGAGTTTGGATTTGCACAAACTGTGACGTCGTCGCCATTCGTGGATATGGTCCAAGATATGGACAACTGGCGTTTGCGTAAAATGAGTCAACAACTCCATCCCCAAATCATGGTGGATGGGCAACTGAAAATAAGTGAGGAAAACAGTAGTGAGGGCGCTAAAGGTTCCATGTGAAGCAGAAGGCTGCTCCACATATCATTTCACAAAAGGCCCGGTTAGGGTGCGTTGAAACAGTCTCAGTTGAATAGTATCATCAATAATATTATTAGACGAACACCATAGGTGGAAAGTCATGATATGATTTCTAGGGTCTTTCGCTTACTTTCCTTCGAATTTCGGTATTTCCAAGGGGAGCTTCGTGGGCACGGGGGGCTAATTGGGGTTGTGTGAAATGGGGTCATTAGTTAGCTTTGATAGATTTGGAAGGTTTAATGATGTTGAAAAGCGTAACTTAGTATTGACTGCCATTGTGTACTGTGGAAACACATGTATATGAGTGTGATTATGTATGGGGGGTGCCTGGGGAATATTACACTGTGATGTACCCTATTGTGTGTTCTGATGACTTCCCAAAGGGGTAACACTCCTCTGCCCTCTGGGGTAGTGGGAGGAGTTGAGTGTGGTGACCCTGTTGGGGTTTCCATTGGTGTCGTATTGCGTGACCCTTGGGGGTTTCCAACTAAATATGCCAGGATAAAGGATGAACCATTAATGGTGGTGGTGTGTCATATTTGATGCCTAAATGGCGAAAGACCTGGCACCCCTCCCTCTAATGGGGGGAGGTCCAAAAAACGTCTAGATCGATGAGGTCCCGTTGGGTCTTTTATGGTGTCGACTAGGTTAATTTTGAAAATATTTTTGATATACTGAGAGGAGGAAGATTATTAACAAAGAAAATATGATCACATACATAAAACAAAGTGAAAAATAAAAGGTAAGTTTTCCTTTAGATTAATGCTATGTGATAAGGCAAGCAAAAAATATGGTTTGGTTGTTTTGCGTATGATACTCAAAAATCCTATAAATACCTAATCGTCCTCACACTCTCAAATGTAACTGGGACTTGCGACGATGTCTTATGATGGTTACTAGGGCTAATGTCCTAAAAGAACTAGCGACACCTTCCAGGAGCCGAAGAATCGACCAAGGTAAAGGTATGATGATCTAGTGTCGCCTGCACCGTCACCTATAGGGAAGGATGCCCTAGATTTGGCCACTAAAGTACCGTCATCCCACGTGAGCGTTCAAGTCTTGAGCTTCTTGGTATTCAACTACCAGTACCTAGCACTAGATGGGTTAGGTAGCCCCAAAGAGTACCACACGCACTAGGCTTAAGCTTAACCCCCTCTGAAATGGGTGTCTGTAACACTCAGGTATTATGTTATGTGGGCGGATAAATGGATTTTAAGCTCCCTAAAAAGCTAGTAACATCTATGTTTCAAAATGTAGAATGACCACGTCAATTTATTGGATGCCTACCCCCGATGGTCCTAACCTTAACTATAATTTCTTTTGTGGCCCCTGTGGGGAAAATTTAGTGAGTTCAGTGGTTAGTGTTAGAGAGTCTTAATTTTCTTAAGGTGTGGCTTGGTGAAGTAACTGTAAGAAGAGGACAAAGGTTCAAACACACTGAGTGCCTTTTGGTCCAATGCTTACCGATGCTTCTTGTGTGCTTTGGAGTGTACAATCACAAGTGTTATAAGATTTGGATATGCGGTGATCCTTTACAATCCTTCTCTAATTACGTTGTGTGTGATTGTTCCTTGCAAAAAATAAACAATGTGAGGATGATGGGCCGCTTACACCTTGCCTAGTTAGACTAAGTTTTGCACTATAGGGAGATGGAAAATTATCTTAATAAAGCTTTTATATGCATACCCAAGCTCACCGAGAGGTGCAAGGGTGGCAAAGATTACTTTCCTTCTTTTCGATATTTTGGTCCTGGTCTCGAATCCTAATGCAAAATTTTGAAATAAACTAATGCCAAAAATTTGAAAAACAAGAAATTAGCTAAATATGTGTGGATGTATGGGCCACTTACTTTTCCACTAATTATTCTATGTGTTAGGTATCTTTTACCTACAAATCATTTGTTCATATAACATTTGTGGATTAAAGGGTACTTAATTTCTCCTACTTAAACTACGTGTGATGTTCAATGATAAAAAAACTAAAATTAAAACAAACTATTTGCTAAGCTAAACTCCAGCAAAAAGTGTCCTAACCAGTCATGAAATACCAGAGCACAATGATGGAAAATGTCTTATGGGTTGCCAACACCTTACAATTGCTAAAAATGAGAAAAAGTAGTGAAAAATGAGCTCACTACCTACCACACGACTTATTTTCAAACAGGCACGAGGTTCACGCGTCTGTCTGGGTTGAACGCGCGCAGATTATAGTGACTGAAAACTTCACCTTCTTAGAGCCAAATTTCTCACTGAGGGTGACTGAACAACATTGAGAGGAAGCATGAGTGATCTTATAGCAAGTCTGGGCAGGAGATAGGACCTGCAATCAATTTTTGAGATTCAACAAGATGATGAGCTTAGTGAAAAGAGTCGCCTTCACTAAGTGGGCACGCAGGCTATTTTTGGCGCAAGTCTATTTTTAGAATATGCCTATTTTTAGACATGATGATCATATTTCAGAAGTTGCAGGATGCTATTTGTGGATGGTTGATCAAGTTGGAAAAATAGATGAAATTCTATTTTTAGAATATTGGGCGAAGTCTATTTATAGATCATCAATCTAAAATAGATGCATGTCGATTATTATTAGCTCTTAATAATAATCAGACTCTAAATAACAACTTATTCTCTTGGAGCACTTCAGTTCAGTGCACAGATGTGGCACATCAGCTGACAGAAGGAATTACGCTATTCCTAAGGGTTTACTGGAGCTAATGCAAGGAGGACTCAGCTAGAACTCAAGTGGCAGAGTTATGACACAGTTGGAAGAAGTAGTTATGGAGTTGTATTCAGTTTAACTCAGTTAGACTCAGTTGAGCTAGTTGTATCTAGTCTAACTGATTGATACACTAGTGAGAGTGGAGTGAATTAATTAGTTAATTAATTCACAAGTAATAACTCATTAATCAACTGAACAATACAGTAGTTAACTACAATGCATGGCAGTTTCATTGGAGACCAGTGGAGAGATAGGTGAAAGGGAAAGATAGACTATCTATTGTGAATATAGTGATGCATTTATTGCATCACACACACAATGGAGATGCCAATGAGTATTGCGTAGTGAAATAAAGGGTAATTCGAATTCATTCAGAGCTATTCTTCATCATGGATTGCGCAGTGGAGGCAGGCTAGCAGGTGGCAAAGATTGGTGCATGGATTTGCAAGATCGGACCTGATTAGTGTATGACGATTGTACTGTACTGAGAGCTTGTGATAAGCTTTGTATGTTTGTATGATATTTTCATATGATCTCCATGTTACATAATATGGATAACAATTTTCTAAAGCTTCTCATTTAAAAACCAAGTTACGTGCGATTGAATATTTTTTTTTATGCTTCACATGAGTTTGCAATTAAGTTTTCCGCAAAAGATTAACAAGTGGAATTGATTTAGTATTTTACATAAAGTTAAATAGTGTGAGATCGAGTGAATCAAGGACATATTAATTCTTAGTGCATATAATTTCTACATGGTATCGAAGCATTTTTTATTGAAGATTGCAATTGTGAAATGCGTGTGTTGGTGGACAATTCGAATCTGCTATAGAAGATTCTTGGTGCAGAAATCGAGTATACATTGAAATGTATTTCAATGGATTGAGATTGGAGTATGCACTTTATGGGAGCTCGAATTACATAGCTTGGAAGGACAATATGGAGGCAGTTCTGGAGGATAATGGGCTGAAGGATTTCATCAATAACGATGTTCCTAAGCTGGGATCTAGCAATGATGCATTACTCGATGCATGGAAAAAGAAGACAACAAAGACAAGGAGAATTCTGTTGGAAGGTGTGAAGGACCATATTGTGTCTAGCCTTCACAGGAAAGCCACTTCATTCTTAATGTGGAATACTCTGATGTACTTGTTCAAAGCATAAGTGACCGTATAGTTACGCTAAAGACAAGCCTGTGTAAAAATAAAAATACAGCGTTTACAATATGGAAAAATACCTCGCCAAGTTTGTCCACAAGGATGAGCTGGGAAGTGTGGAAGAACAAGGAGGATGAAGACTTGGTGAGCTTGGCTCTCCTTGGGCTTCCGAAGAGTTGGCATAGCTATGAAGACTCTGTCAATGGATGGGAGAAACTGCCAGGATGGGAGTGACTTTGGTCGGATCTTGTGCAGGAGGAGATAAGGCAAGGTACGAGGGATGGATCTTCATCGAAGAATGAAGATGAAGAGAATTGTGCTTTGGCTGCCAAAGCAAGGAAAGGGAAGGGGAAGAAATCTTCTTCAAAATCTAGTGCTAAAGTCAAGAAGCAGGATTTTTCCAAAGTGAAGTGTTTTCACTGTCACGAGCATGGACATTTCGCCACTAATTGTCCACAGAAGAAGAAGAATGAGCAGGCTGCTGGATCTGCAGCTGGAGAGGCCTTAGCCTCGCAATTTGAGCTGGATTTCTCCTTGATCACATGCTCGGTTTCAAGCGGTATGGGATTGGTGTGGTATCTTGATAGTGATGCGTCTTTCCATATGACAGGAGACAAAGAGTTGTTTAGTGACTTGGAGGAGAAGGATCTCCAGATGCATATAGAGAAGGGTGATGATGGTCGGTACAGTGCGACTGGCATTGGGACTATTACCTTTGAGAGGGAGTCTGGTAATCCATTCTTGTTGAAGAATGTCATGCATGTTGCAGGTCTGAAGAAGAACTTGGTCTCGATTGCAATGCTGGAAGACAGGGGTTATGATGTTGTTTTCAGTGAGGGAAAATCCTTCCTTCGACATAAGACAATGGGTCAAACCAAGAAGATAGGGGTTCGAATTAAGAATCTCTACAAGCTGGAGGTAGATGGCTGCACTGCAATAGTGGGCAAAGCAGAAGAAGTGGTGAGCCGGGATGAAGGCGAATTATGGCATAGGAGATTGGGCCATCTTCACCATGGCGCTTTGAAGATTTTGTAGTAAATTTCTACTGGACTTCCCAAGGGCACTCTTACGCAGTCAAATCAGTGCAAAGGATGTACAATGGATAAGTTTGTGAAGACCACCTTTCATGAGAAGGAGAACCATGCTTCGGTGATCCTGGAGAGAATTCACACAGACGTGTGTGGACCATTCTTAGTTGCTTCAACAACAAAACATAGGTATTATGTGATATTTGTTGATGACTATTCTCGTAGATGCTGGATCTTCTTCATGCAAAAGAAGAGTGAAACGTTCTCAAAGTTCTGTGAGTTCAAGGCATTGGTGGAGAAGGAATCGGGGAAGCAAGTGAAAGCTCTAAGGAGCGATAATGGTGGTGAATACATCTCGGGTGAATTCAAAGACTTATGTAGCAAAGAAGGAATTCGAAGAGAACTCATAGCGCCTCATAACCCACAGCAGAATGGGGTCACGGAGAGGAAGAACAGAATGATCGTGGGTGCTGCACAAGCTATGCTTGAGAGGGAGCTAGAATTGCATGCAATGAAGGAACTGCTTGTTCCGAAAGATGAGCCTCCGGATGTGGATCAGCCACAAGAGGAGATTCATGGAGTGGAGGAGTCCACTCATGCAGAACGAAACATCAGACAAGGCAGAAAGCGTAACACAGAAGCTGAGAGACTGAAGGTGGATGCGGCACAGAATGTAGGAGTTCCTACATCACAGCGCAGACAAAGACAGTCACCTGACCATTATACTGGATACATGGCTCTTATGAGCAAGTGTATCATGACAGAGCCATATTATTTTGAAGAAGCAGTGTAGGAGCCCACATGGGTAGATGCTATGGTGGAGGAGTATGACTCCATTGTTAGAAATAGTGCTTGGGAGATTGTTCCAAGGTCGGTGGGTAAATCAGTGGTAGATTCAAAATGGATCTACAAGGTAAAGAAATCTGTTGATGGCAGCGTCAAGAAGCATACGGCAAGATTTTTTGCCCGAGGCCTCTCATAGATCGAGGGGATTGATTATGAAGAACCCTTTGCACCTGTTGCGCAGTATTCATCCACAAGGACCATCCTTTCTCTCTCAATGCAAATGGGTTGGAACATTCATCATATGGATGTGAAGACTGTGTTCCTTAATGGGATCATTGAGTAAGAGGTGTACATTAAGCGACCTAAAGGATTTGAGATCTTCAATAGCAATTCACATGTGTGTAGACTCAAAAGAGCATTGTATGGGCTGAAGCAATCACCACGTGCTCGGTACACATGGATCAACAACTATTTCACTAGACTTGGCTTCACCAAGAGTGAGGCAGAGGAAAAACTGTACCAAATTATGGTGAAGGGTAAGATTTTAATCATTGTTCTTTATGGTGATGATTTAATACTTACGGGTGATGAGCAGGGCTGATACACTATGTACAAGCAGATCTTTAGTGCGAGTTTGAGATGAAGGATTTGGGCCTCCTTCATTATTTCCTTAGATTGGAAATATGGCAGCGGGAAGGTGAACTGCTTTCTGAAACCAAGGCAAGTATGCCCGGGAGATTCTGGAGAGGTTCAACATGCAAGGCTGCAAGCCTGTTGACACTCCTCTTCCTGGTGGTTGGAGGAAGGAGGATGCTACTTCAGCGGAGGTAGTGGATGCCACTGTCTATCGACAGTTGGTGGGGTCGCTTATGTATCTAGTCAATACACGACCCGATATATGCTATGCTGTTAACCAGCTTTCGCAAGCTATGGTTAAGCCTACCAAGCTCTTCTGGAAGGCAGGCAAGCATGTCCTGAGATATCTCAGGGGCACATCTGAGTATGGTTTATGGTATAGACAGACGAATGAGGTGAAGTTGCATGGATTCATGGATGCAAATTGGGAAGAAGCCCAACAGATGGAAAGAGCACATCAGAGGGATTTTCAGTATCGGATCTATAACATTTTTGTGGTACAGCAGGAAACAAAGATCCATGGCACTCAGTTCAGTGGAAGCATAATACATGGCAACAAGTCAAGCTGCATGTGAGGCTATCTGGATGAGGAAGATTCTGGTTGGTTTGTTCAGTTCACATTTAGATCCCATAGTGATACATTGTAAGAATAAGAGTTGCATTAAAATCTTGCTTAATCGTTGTTTATGATAGACGGAAATAACATATTGATATCTCGTATCATCATATAAGATTGTGTGTATGTTTAAGATCATGTTGCTTCAGTACATTCCTACGGAAGATCAGGATGCAGATATTCTGACGAAGGCGCTCACCAGGAGCAAATTCGAATACCATAGAGGCAGGATCAAGGTGAAGGATAATCCCTATCTTGTTGAGAGGGAGTGTTGAGATTCAACAAGATGATGAGCTTAGTGAAAAGAGTCACCTTCACTAAGTGGGCCCGCACGCTATTTTTGGCGCAAGTCTATTTTTAGACTATGTCTATTTTTAGACATGATGATCATATTTCAAAAGTTGCAGGATGCTATTTGTGGATGGTTGATCAATTTGGAAAAATAGATGAAATTCTATTTTTAGAATATTTGGCGAAGTCTATTTATAGATCGTCAATCTAAAAATAGATGCATGTCGATTATTATTAGCTCTTAATAATAATCAGACTCTAAACAACAACTTATTCTCTTGGAGCACTTCAATTCAAAGGTATGGCTGTGGCACATCAACTGGCTGCATGAATTACGCTGTCTTGGTGGTTTACCTGAGCTAATGTCGCATGGAGGACTGGCTTAGAACTCAAGGGCAAGTAGTATGACACAGTTGGAAGAAGTAGTTATGGAGTTGTATTTAGTTTAACTCAGTTAGACTCAGTTGAGCTAGTTGTATCTAGTCTAACTGATTGATACACGAGTGAGAGTGGAGTGAATTAATTAGTTAATTAATTCAAAAATAATAACTCATTAATCAACTGAACAATACAACAGTTAACTACAGTGCATGGCAGTTTTAGTGGAGACCAGTGGAGAGATAGGTGAAACGGCAAGATAGATTCTCTGTTGTGACTATAGTGATGCATTGATTGCATCACACACACAGTGGAGATGTCAATGAGGATTGCACAGTGCAAGCAAGGGTAATTCGAATTCATTCAGAGTTATTCTTCAGTAGATATTGCGCAGTGGAGGCAGGCTAGCAGGTCGCAAAGATTGGTGCATGGATTTTCAAGATTGGGCCTGATTAGTGTATGACGATTGTACTGTACTGAGAGCTTGTGATAAGCTTTGTATGTTTGTATGATATTGTTATATGATCTCCATGTTACATAATAGATGGTTGGGGTTTTCAGCTTCAGGCTTTCCTGGTTAAAAACTATGTTATGTGCGATTGAATATTTTTGTTTATGCTTGACATGTGTGTGCAATTAAATTTTCCGCAAAAGATTAACAAGTGGAATAGATTCAATATCTTGCATAAAGTTAAATAGTGTGAGATCAGGTGGATCTTGGACGTATGCATGCTTAGTGCATATAATTTCTACATCAACAACCACTAGCTTAAAATAAAGAAAGAGGTGGAGTCGACATTCTTGTTGTAGTGTATTCGATGTATGGGCAGACGAAATACACTGTGCTTAATAGGGAGGCTGCTTTCCTACAAGCAAGTAACATGTCAATTGGTTTGTTAGATTGTTAGTGGAACAAAATAACATATAGTAAACTAAGTAAAGAAAATAGCATGCTACATCAATGAAGAAACAAAAAACAAAATAATCATGTACAATAACAAGCTCAATCGAGTCAAACACACTAATAATTCAAATGGAGAACTCTCTCCCTTTATTAGTTGTTGATGGTATAAGAGAATAGGATGCTAAATCACTTGCAATGGATCCTTAGAGTTATGGAGCTCTAATACCAAAGGCAAGGGGGTCTCTTCCATTTAAGATTCTTAGAATCCTCTCTCTCCCCTCGATGGATGATAGAATAACGGACACTTGGTGAACTTCTTCTCTTGGATTGAGGTGTTGGGCGGCCAACAACTAAATCCTTCCAATCCTTCTTGTTGCTTGGACAACACAATGCTGGTTTTATCTCAAGCAATTTGGCTAGCATAATAATGTGTTCTCATGTTCTTCTTCCCATGACAATGTTTTATAGACAAATTTCAAATTTTCCTTCCCTCTCTTGGTACAAGATGGATGTTGACACAAGAGTGGGAGGATGATTACTTTGTGTGCTTCACTAAAGCCTCAAGGTGGCTGTACTTGGTTGGCTTGAGTGGGAATCTTCTTCTTCAAGTGTGCCAAGTGGTCCGAGATGGTGACTTTCCGCATACTCAGGATCGCGCGGCTCTTTGAGGGATAGCCGCAATGATCTTTGCGACTATCGAATAAAAATCTGCAAAGATCGCTTGGGGTCAGTGCTTTCTATGCACAATTTAATAAATTTTCCTGCTTGACCTTAGGAAAAGTTAAAATTTTCAGCTCCTGTAATGTATTCATTCCCTGTAAATCCTTATATGTACCTTGTGCTTGACATTTCCTAATGTATTTTGCTTGTACGGTTTTCCAGTGTTAACACCTGGTGATAAGCATCCCATTGTGGGTGGATAAGTCTTATTCCATCCATTGAAAGGGCTAGCCTTGGTCTTTGCTCATCCTATTCAGAAAAGAAAAAATGGTTGGACAAACAATATGCACCCCACAACAAAGCAATAAATGCTATATAGGTCGGTATATATACCGTTGGATCTAAATATCATATATTCTAGTGTATACAATGTTGCATAATCCAAAATTACACAATTTTTAATGCACTAAGTACATATTATCTATTATATTAATGTTACTCACCTAAATTATATCAAAATTTCTTAATTATCCTCAAATCCGTGTTTGAAAGTTGTGTGGTTAATTTAGCAAAAAAAATTAAATTCTCCTTTTTGACCACCATTATGAGTAATGGTTTAACCATTTTTATAAAACCAGGTCAAATTAAAACATCATGGAGTGGGGTTAAGGATGAAAACCACTTTATCCCAAGTATCCCACCTTTTAAATAATACATACATCTTATTATTAAGGTTTTTTCAAACTCCGATTAACCTCATATATAAAATAAATAAAAACTAACCCCACACACACACACACACACACACATATATATATATATTATTTTAAAATATTATATATATTTTTATTAAGATATATTAAAAAATACAACATATGTGGTGTAATAAAGATTTAGAGAGACAAAATAAACTAAGATATTCTAAAAGGGTCATCAACCCAAAAAAGGAAGAAGAAGATGATGCTAAAATATTAAAGATGAAAAACACATTTTCTTACTTTTTCTTATATTCTAGAGCTTATACTCACATTAACTTAAATTTCAAAAATTTGCCACAATATTAATTTTCTTGAACTACTTTTAATTTAGCAAAATTATGATGTTTTTGGAACACTTCTTTTAATGTTTTTTGAGCACATAAATAGAATACTAAATAATTTCAAGTAATCTCTTACCTTTTTAAGATTTCATAAACCATTTTGATGTCAAATGGACACAATGATTGTGTTTGTTCTTATAAAAATATAAGTATATTTAAAAAGAAGAAGCTATATTTGATATCCAAACTTAAAATCAAACCCTCTCTCTATGTGAATATGTATTAATTTATAATCATATTTTAAAAAATATGGAGTAAAATTGGTTTTTTATTTCTATTTCAGAATAATCAATAACTTAGTTAACCCACTAAGTTAAACAAAAGCCCTTCTTACAATCGTGTATATATTTTAACTTTGACACATATTAGCTTAGATTCATCTTAATTTCGGATTTATGAAGAGACTAGAGGGATCATATCGTTAGAGATGCAAATCTTTTTTTAGAATTTTTCACTTTAAAAGAGGCTTACACTTTAAAAGATTTGATTTTTCTCAGCACTTGATAGATCTAGGCTTAAGATGGATATATGGAGGTTATGTATACATCTAGTATCTTTTTAAGTTTTTAATGTAAGTATTATTATTATTATTTTTTTTTTTTAATATAACATTATGGACAATGTGCCCTCTATCCTCTCAATGTAATAAACTAGATCCTATTTTTTTATTAATAAAAAATAGTATTTGTATTATATAATTTTGTACCTAGTTTGCAGCAATAACATCAAGCACTATAGAGCTAATTCATAAAAAAAATTCTAATTATTTTCTCCTTTCCAATAGGAATACATGATTTTCTTGGGCAAAATATACATGAGCAACAAAAAGAGGGGTTTTGTAGGTGAATACCTTACAAAACTACCCCAACAAAACCCAAAATTTACAACACATAATGCTACTATGATTTTTTTTAATAGAATTCATTCTCTATTAGGGAATTATAACATGCCTAATTTGGCCATTAATATTTATTTGACCTATATTCAATTTACACCCCTCATTAGCATACTTGTTTGCTTCTTTGTTGAAGTCTCATAAGACATGGAAATATACTTTGGATGATATATCTTCCACAATTTTTTTTAATGTTTTCCATAGATTTATCTTTTGGGAGGGAGCCTTTGACTAGATGATGCAGGATTAAGAGAGAATATCCCATAACCGTAAGTGTGTCCACCTAATGTTCTTTGGCTAAAAAAAGTTCCTACTAGAGACCATATATCTCTACTTGATTATTTGTCATATGACCAAGACCCCATGAGTGCCTAAACAATTTTTCCTCCTCGAGGCGATAGAGTATCCCTCCCCCTCTTACCACACTTGGGGGTTTTGTTTGGATGCCCAATCAAAATAGAGAATCCAACCTTATTGCGAGCTTTTCCATTCTCTCAAATCTATCTTTGTCATTCATAGCTTCCAACTTTCATCTATTTCAGGCTTGTTCCATTCAGTGTTTTGGGAAATTTTTTCCAAAACTAAAAACTTTCAGAGCCAATCTCGTTCCATTTGGTTTGTTGAGAAGAGTTCTAGTGTATTGTTTGAGATTGAAACTCAACGCACATTGAGATTGCTTTGTCTATTTTGTGTTGTGGGTAGGAGTAGTCATGTTATTAAATATTTCATTTTTCCTTACTAACCATACTTTCCAACTTATAAATTTTGGGAGAGATTCCAAATAGTTTTTGAAGAGAGGTTTCCTAAACAATATTCCAACATAATTTTTTCTCCAGGAAGAGAAGAATTATTGAAAATCAGAGGGCCATTTCACTCTACTAGAGAGCAGAGAAATTGCTTCCATCCAATCCTCTTTGGTATTATTACATTCTAGAAAGATATAGGAGATGTATTTCGCTTGATGTAAGAAAAAGAGACATTGAGAGGGGCCATGAATGCTTCTCTTTCTAAATTCTCACATGTTAGAATTGTTCGATGAGTAAGAAGCCAATAAAAAGAGTGTACCTTTGGATTGAAATTAGCTTTACCTTATTTTTTCCAAGTGTCGATCTTTGGGGGAAGTCGAGACTGGAAGAGCAAAGAAACATATCCCTCCTCCATCGAATAGACCGAGGCATTCCATCTTACCTGATCTACTTCCTTTGATCACCATGTGGCACATCTCACCAATTGATCATGAAGCTTAATGGTCAAGTGCTAAATATTCTATGGAATATTTCTAAGGTTCCATCCAGTCCAATTACCTTCCTTGTCCCAATTGGAAATATCGACCAAGGTGAATTTTCTTTGAGCGCATAAGAATTCTCCTAGAGAAAGAAAATCTTGGAAATATTCGAGTGGATGATAATCCATTATTTTATTAGTCCACAAGTTTATATTTTCCCCATTTTATGGCTTCCAATACATACCAGAAAGAATGAGAGGGGTTGTTGATACAAATAATTTCTAGATCGGGGAGCATCCTCTTGAGGCTTGAATTGAATCTAGACTTTTTATTCCTTCTCCTTGAATGTATTTTGCCTTGAGGAATTTCCTTCTACCAATCTTCTTCTTGGGTGATGAATCTGGAAACCATTTTTTCCCTTATTGCTTTATTCATTAGCATAGGGTCTCTAATGCCAAACCCTCCATGATTTTTAGGATGCTTCACAATAGCCCATTATTAGAGGAAATTTCTTAGTACTTGTTTTGCCTCCTTCCCATAGAAACTTGCAATTTTTTTTGCCAAAACAAATAAAACGCTTGGTGGAGCAAGAAGCGTTGATAATTTATTAAAGTGGTAAAGTAGAGAGCACTACTTTGATCATAACAACATTCCCTACAAGATTGAGTCATCTACCCCCCAGACAACGAATTTTCCTTTGAATTTTGAAATAACATCTTCCCAAGCTTGGGCTGAGTGTTATTTTAGGCAAAAGGAATGCTTAAATATTTAAATTCTTTCCACGTTTCCATTAATTTAAAGCTCATTATTCTTCCAATTTGTCTTTTCTTTCTAAATGAAATATTTCCATGTATAGATATGAGATTTCTTAGAATTTGTCAGACCTCCTGAAGCTTCAAGAAAATTATCTAAAACCCTTTTGAATCTTCTTGCTTTACTAAGGAAGCTCCACCCATAAAAAATATATCATCAACAAATTGAGAGTAATTGATGCTCTTGATACCTCTGGCAAACTTGACTCTTGGGAGGTGTTCACATCTTCTTTCAAATTCCGATCTACGACTGAGGGAATCCACCATATCGATATATAACAAGGGAGATAAGGGGTAGCCTTGGCGAAGTCCTTGCGAGACACTGAAGAACTGAGCCGCTCTTCCATTAACTGGGGTGGCAATCTAATGCAATTTTATGCAAAGAGAAACCCAATGAATGAATTTAGCATCAAAGCCATATTTTGTCATCACCTCAAATAAAAATTCACAGCTCATTATGTCAAAGGCATTTGTCATGTCAAGTTTTACAATCATGCCTTCGTCTCTTAGATTTTCACTGGAATTGTTAGCCTCTCGAGCAAGAATGATGTTATCAAATATTTGCCTCTAATACACAAAACCCTAGTTCCATTTTAATCTTGAATTTATATCTTTATTTTATAGTACATAATAGAACTCTTCTTAGTTTTAACTCTACACCTAAATTTGATGATACAAATTTTGGTGAAAATGTTGTTTTTTTGTTATTTAACACTGATTTTTAAATGCATAACTGAATTCAACAACCTAAAAACCCTTGGAACACTCCTAATATGTAGATTTCACATTTCAAACTTGTACATCCACCACATCCTTACCAATTTTTAGATAAAATTGACCAAAAACTATCAACATAGAAATTTCAAACTGCATTATTTATTTAATTTTATTGCGTCAAGAGACACTCTCCAGCCCATTATGGAAGAGATGTTATAATGTTTTGTCTTTGTTCCGTGATGTAAAAAAAATAAAAAAAAATAAATTTTTTTAAAAATACAATAAAAATAACCATATGTTGGTATAAAAATAATGTATTGACCCACGACATTCATGTGGAATATAGTCTATTTAAAGGGGAAAATACCAATCTAGATCCATCTTAACTCCGAACCTATCAAGCGCCGAGAGGGATCAAATCTCTTTTCACTCTAAAAGAGGTTTGCAGCTCAATAGATTTGATCCTTCTGAGCGCTTGGTAGACCCAGAGTTAAGAATGATCTAGGTTGGTTTATATCACTCTTGCGCCGAGAGACACTCTCTAGCCCAATATAGAAGAAATGTTGTAATGTCTTGTCTTGTTATATAAACATTTTGACTAAATCAAATTACATATGAATAAAAATAAATAAAATTAATAATTAAAATAAAATTGAGATAAAAAAATCAATTACCCATAATTTTGTGAATAATATTCTTATGTAAAAAAAAAACACCTATATATATTCTACTATCTTAAATTCAATCTACCTAATATAAAAAAGTAATAATTTTATACCGACTTTTTTTTAGAGTAATCTAAGAGATTAGATTTGCAATAAATATAGACTAGTATAATATTAAAATATACTTAAATTTTACTTAAACAAATTCTCATACAATTAAAATAGATTATTTTTATCTTCCCACACGGTTACATGTTGAACAGACTCACCTTCCCAATTCGAAATTGAAGCTCTGCTAAACAAATCTCAAGTTCGTTTCAGTGGAAGGCTCTAAATATATCATTGGATGCTCCCTGATGATTAATGTGTCCCTGTAAACGGTGAGAATGACGGATTGAAGAAAGCTGGCAGTGAAGTTGAAGCAAAAACCAGGTAGCTGTGTATATATTTGTGAATGATCATCCATCCCGCTTCTTTCAGGTAAAACCTACTTTACTGACTCCATGAACAGTATGATTTACAGTAATTACTGATTTTGATTTTTCCAATTGTCTCATATTTACATGGTGCCTTTTGTTTTCCAATTGTCTTATATTTACATGGTGCATTTTGTGAATCACTCATGCTATTTGGCATTTTCTGATTTGGGTGGTGTGTTTTTACTGTCATTGTACATATTTGATATTTAAGCCCCATGACAGAGATTTGTTACTGTTTAAAATCAAAATATAGCTTATAATAGCTACTTATATCGTCCTCTTTTCCAGTCTAGTGATGTCCTGAAACCTTATGAGAGTCTCCTTAATGGGTTGTAACGGGAGGATGACAGACATAATTTTTCATTGTCCTTTAGTATTTAAATTTGCATGGCATTAATTCAAACCATGAAACTGGAAGCATTTAGAGTGGTAGTACAGGAAAACAAAAGCAAATTTAACAGCCATTCTAGATTCGTATTTTGTAAACAACTAAATAATGAGTTCAATATCTGAGTTGTTAATATGCTAAAATGACAATGAGGGCCGCTATGTTGTTTTTGGTTGGGACAAGATGCTTCTTATGGTCACCATTATGCAGCAAGAAATGGGCGGTGTAGTTGGCTTACAACGTTACAGGAAGATCCTTTTGGGAGTTGTTAATATGTTAAAATGACAGTGAGGGCTGCTAGGTTTTTTTGGTTGGGACAAGATGCTTCTCATGGGCACTATTATGCAGCAAACAATGGGCGGTGTAGCTGGCTTATAACGATCTAGGAAGATCTTTTGGGCTAAAGATATATAAGTGGAGTGTTTATTTCACGAAAATCATCTAAAAGTTTAACTTGCTATCTATTTTTGACTGTGACAAATTGTTTTTATTATCATTATACATAGTGTGTAGTGAACTTACAGGAGGATCCCTTTGGCTAAAAAGCCGTAGGTTAAGGGTATCTATTACTATGCATACAGTGTAGCCAACTTACATACTTGAGGAAGATCCCTTTGGCTAAGAAGCCGTAGGTTAAGGGTATCTATTACTATGCATACAGTGTAGCCAACTTACATACTTGAGGAAGATCCCTTTGGCTAAGAAGCCGTAGGTTAAGGGTTTCTATTACTAGCACTTGGTCCCAACCGTTTGAAATGTCCGAGTGAGATGGCCCACAAAGAACAAAGCATATCTTTGGGAATTTTAACTTTTCAGGACGGTATGAAACACCGCTGTTTTACCATCTAACCAAGCCCCTTTTGAAATAAATAAATAGTTTTCACTGCATATTGGCGAGAAAAAGGAAAAAATGACCTAATTGGTCCGCTGCTTATATTGAAAATATTCAGAGCATCCAAGTGCTATATTAGGCATCTTAAACTCTATACAAGGAAGTGATTTTAGGCAGCTTATTTGGGTAATTGTGTCTAACCAGGTCACAGCGGTTTTGCACTAGCATAATGATCAAAGTTGACAGAATCAAAATCACAGATGACCTGATTTCATGGAGCAGATTAGTGATCAATCTCAAGCACAACGCCTACAAATGATCACATGGTACACCTTGAACAAGACACTTAAGGGCATTGTTCATTATACCCCACAATTGCATAAGTGTGAACAATCATTTCGCTGTAAATCATCAGTCGAGCACTTGGCCATAATGCAACTTGCCTCACAATCTTCCTCAGGCTTATGTCATACAACAATTCACTCCTAACAGTTGCCTTCCAATTTTGCACCTCTATAATATAAGATAAGATAATGTAATTTTATTAATGTCTGACAAATGACTATAAAAGTAGGTCAATGGGACTGAAGAGTACAATCAATATGAATACAATGTGGAAATGCCAGTTCAACTCCCATAAAATGTCAAATATAATACAAAGAAAGAAACCGACATATATGTATAAAATCGTGACGAAACTACGGTGTTGTAAAATACTATGTGAATTTGTCAGAAACTGGAAAGGTGGACAACCCAATATAAGAATTTGTCAAGAGAAAGAGAGTGAGAGAGGGAGATGGATGATGGGACTGATGATGTCAAGGTCTTCTGAGTCTGATGGCCGAGGGCGAAGGGGTGAATTGGGCACTGGGTCGCTGTTGGAGTCTTCTGGAAATTTGAGCACATCTCATCTTTTCTTCTCCATGGATTGCTTTTGGGATGTCCATATCAACTTCTTTGGCTTGCTTCTTGACCATCATAAATGTGCCTCACGGTTAGTCATTGTAATGACTGTGCTACAGTTATCTGTTTACTAAAATGCACCTATTATCTTTGCTAGTGCACATAATGCTTCCACAAACAATTGCTGTTATTTTCAGTCTTGCAGTTTCTCATGCCTAAGGTGCCTGATCCCACCTTGTGCTAGATCACTAGGGTTTTTGTAATTGAGAAACATTGAGTAGCGGAATCTTGGTGTATGTGGCGGTTTACAATCTCTCACATGATATTAAAAATTATTTGCTTATGGTCAGGCAGAGTGGCCTCCACCAAGACCTGAACTGATCTTGAGCCTTGATAGTCGAAAGCAAGAACATTCTAGTCCAAAGCATACCTCTGTTAGGCCTTTTCAAGATTCTTTTGTTGTCTTTCCTAAAGTTGGATTGTGTGAACCAAACAACCAGAGGAATTGTGCCCCCTATATATGTTCAATTCACTTAGATGGTAGACCCATCATTGATTTAAAAATTCAGATTGTATCCATAGTATTCAAAACCGGAACCAGTGACTGGACTGGTCCACCTAATAAACTGGGTTTCAAACCGGAGCCAGTGAAACTGGGACTGGTTAGATCTCAATGAACCGGTTTCAAAAAAATACATGAAATAATTATTTTTTAATGAAAAAAACTATTTTTAAGATTCAAAACCACGATTCTAAACCAATAGAGACAAAATATGCAAAGTTTGCTCATATATATATATATACCATGTAAAGGTGAATATATCAAAATGGCACTGAGTGCAATACATATCAACAACAAAATATATAATCGATGACGATGAGGCTCTAAATGGCCTCTAGAGTCCAAAAACAAAGCTTACAAGTTATGGGGCCACTGGCCTACTACAAGTCTACATATATGATATTAACGATCAACATTATCAATTGAAACTTCTCATCATGATCAAACTTAGTTGGTTGAGTCTTGACTCTCAAACTTTGCAACTGCTTGACTCACAAAATTCTCTGCTGGTTGAGCGACTTGAGTCTCAAACTTTTGAAGGTATTCTGCCCTAATATGCCCTATTACTTCTTTTGGTGCTCTACATGGTTTTACATGGCCTCCTATCCTAGCCAAGTGTTGCTTGAACCAGTTAATGCCCCCTCTTTCGATAGATTTTTGGCAATATTTGCAGATCATTTTGCCATCAATCATATCACAATGAGCCCAACCCATGCAATTTCTTTGGTTTTTGGAGGCAGCGTGGTTACTACTCAGCCCAAACTCTCTGTTGTTCCATTACTCCAGCAAAAACTCAACACTCTCCAAGCTCACAAAAACTCCAAATGAGATGTGTGAGGCAAATTAGAGGGGAGACCTCCTTTTATTGGCTTGGAGGGGCTGTTTTTGGAGGGAAACAATGTTTAGTTTCCCTCAAACCCACCTCAAAAGCCAAAAAAATCGTGTTCGATGGGTACACGGCCGACCTGGCAGTGAACTGGCCGGTTTATGGGAAAATTGTCTGGTTCCATCATAAACCAACTGGTTTATGCCTAGTTTGACTAAAAAACCGGTGGGGGAGGGCAGTTCGACCTGATCTTTCTATCGGTCTAGTGGTTTTGGTTAATGAACCAATTGGTTTGACAGGTTTACAATTCAAACCAACTAGTTTTGTATACTATGATTGTATCACAGTTTCCTTTTCATATTGCACCACTGATGGGGGAAATTGGCTTCCTTATCCAATACTGATCCCACCATATTAATGTTGCGACAAATGAGCTAATTGACCTCTAGAATATCATCAACCATCCAATGCTAGAATGTGGGCATTCTAAAACATTGTTTGAGGTATAGATGTTTGCCACCACTAAAACATGTTTTTTTAGGTTTAACGAAATCAAAACTAGTCCATGAGAAGGGTTGAGCCCTAATATGAAAAATATGTATTCAACTTAGGGTAAAGAAAAATGTACTACCTCCTTTTCCCTTCTTAGACATAGGAAGTTCTGACTATGGGCCATGCGAAATTTTGGGTAGTCCTTAACATAAATCCTATACCATTGTCTTCTTGCAAACAATTTAAGTCTTCATTCTGAACTAAGCGACATATTCTTCTAGCTTACCTTACCTGCATGGGTATGCAAGACCCCTGATATTCCATGAGAAAGCTTTCTTGTGAGTTGAGAGAGGAATGTCTTCACCACCTTCGGCCGCTTTGGAGCGTCCTTCTCATCTACATCCTACAGGACCCCAAAGGCATTGAAAATTGTGGGATGCTTGACTAGGAAAAGGTTATTCAAAGTCCTAGTTCTCTAGTTAGAGCTCCACCTTCCCAAGTTGGAATTTCTGTTGAGGATTGAAAAGATGCAATGGAGGCCTTGCTCACTTGTTGGCATTTGGATGAGGCTAGCCACATTGAGAAAGAATGGCCACACCTTTTGATGCTTCTTGAGATGCCTATATAAAGCTTTTTGGTTCATCCATGGTTGTTTTGGGTTGGAAGATAATTGTAGGATAAGCTTGAGCAGCCTTATTCGCTGTAGAAATTTTCTTTGTTACCAAGGTTTACTTTAACTCTCCTAGTTGATTTTTGTAGCATCGGATGTGCTCTAGTCACGAGATTTTGCAGAGAGGCTAAGACACATGCATTCCACAATACCCAAAAATCATTTGGGAAAATTCCACCCGAAGAGGATTTAATTAAAATAATTAATTATTTTTAATGGATTCCTAAGTCTAAACTTAGGAAAAGGAAATAATTAAAAGGTATTAATTAGATCGGGTGTGAATCTTCTATATGAAGACGAGGATCGACTCCCAGTCAATCTTAGCCTTTGATTGTGTTTTAATCTTGTCCGTTGATATGTCAACGAGAGACTATAAGGAGCTCGATGGGCATTTGGAAAGCACATCGAGTGAGAGATCTAGAGATCGAATTCTCAAGAGAGCAGCGCAACAATTGCCGGATTGAGATTGAGAGAGTTATTCCAGTGAGGGGCAAGGATAGTTTGCTGGAGGAAGTTCCCTGATCCGGTGAATACATTGCAGAGGAGGCATCGAGAGGTTCATAGAGGTTGTGCAGTGCCACGCTTGGCAACGTAGAGCTACGGTGAGGCAACACAGAGCCTCTGAGGAGATCCAGAATTTTGCTAAGGAGCAGTCTAGATCTAGTGCCGAGAGCCGGGGTGTGAGACTGGAGGGCCAGAGATCTTAGTTTACAGTCAGTAGATCGATCACTTAGAGGGGTGACGCAGTCCCTAGAGGCTGTGACATAGAGCAAGCGCAGAGGCAGCATGGGGCTAGCCATTTAGAGGCTGGATCAGTGTCAGATCGCCGGTGATATTGTGAGATAATTATGAATTTTTTTGAATCTAAACCATAAATCCTACTATAGAAAAACTGATTTACATTATCTACTTGTGTTTATATTAACAAGTTATTTTTCTGAATACTTCAGTAAAAATATTAATGTAAATACACTGCAACCTACAACAATATACAGATCATGAATTGAAAAATAAATGAGGCAATCACACAAAGGGCACACTTATTTTTGGACAATTGTCCTCGGAAAAACCCAATGCGGGAAAACCGGTGCATTAGATCTGAGGGTTTGTATTATTAAGCAGTAGTATTTTGAGTACAACTAGGGTGCCAAAATATGGCTCACCCAACAGAGAAAATATTCGACATAAAGATAAAATAGTGAGTTTTACCTCACACTGCAAGTCCTGGCTGATCCAGATCAGAAATTGGTGAAACCCCAGTTGCCTCTGCGCAGTATATGCGTAGGCTTGCGTGGTTCTGGCTGAGGACTGCGTCACCCCTTCTCTGCGCTGATCTACTTATCAGAAAATTGAGTTTCAGCCCTCTCGGCTCAAAAACCCCAATCTTCATCTAAATCTGGACTGTCTCTCGGATGCTTTGCGCTGCCCTTGCATGAGCCCTGCGTGGGCCTGTGTCACCCTCTCTGGGGACTGCGTCACCTCTCCTGGTGGCTACGCTGCTTCCTCTGCTATGTACTCTTGGTCCTCTGACCAATAACTGTTTCCGCCCCTCGCTGCAATTGCATCACTTAGATCTTATCTTCGTCCAAGCACTACTCCGTCAGAAGAATTCGATCTCTTGATTCACTGTGTGTGTTCTCCAACTAACCCTCAAGCTTTCCTTTATACTTTTCCTGTTGAGAAATCAATGGCCGTGATCTAATCCTTAATCAATGGCTAAGATTAAATTAGACTTGATCCTCGTCACTTAGAAGCTTCTCACCCACATGTTTAAATTAATTCACTTTAATTATTTTAATTTTCTAAGTTTTAGCTTAGGCTCCATTAAAAATAATTAATTATTTGAAATTTGAATAACTTCCACTTCGGGTGGAATTTCTCCAAACGATTTATGGGTCTTGGAGATCTAATGTCTTCTAGCCCCTCCACAAAATTTCGGAGCTAGAGCACATCTGATGCTACCCAAAAATCAACAATAATTTCTCACTATCTCTTTGCCAGTTTATTCTTTGTATCGGATTGCCGGTTTGGGCATCCAAAGATTTGTATTCATAAACTATTGCATAATAATTAAAACCCTCAGATGCTGCACCAGTTTTCCCACATTGGGTTTTTTTGGGGACACTGTCCAAAAACAACGATGTTCATTGTGTGTGTCTATTTCTTTCCTGCTCAATATTTTGTTTCCGCAATATATTTATGTTGTGAAGGCTGCAGTAAAACTTATTTCGATGTTTACTGCGTAACACCGTAAATAACTTGGTTCATAATTAACAAGTAGAAGAAATAATATCGGTTGTTGTAGTAGGAATTCCGATTTAGGAATTCTCACATGGTATCAGAGCGCAGGTGAAGCAAGAAGAGCCCAGCACTGAGCAGAAGAGGGATTTCGAAAAGACTGCGTAGGCAGCAGATCGAAACCCTAGAGGGACTGCACAGTCTATAGCCAGAAGGGAAAAATTTAGTGGAAAATTCTTCTCTGAGTGAGTCGACAGAGAAGAAGATTTTTCGGATTGAGATTTTCCAAAGGTAGAGGGAACTGTGCAACAACTTCAACGCAAAGCAGATCTTTAGCTGGGATGCAATTTTTTGCAGCAGTTTGTTGGGACAGAAAAGTATCAGAAGAGTAAAGAAGAGCACATACTGAGGGAATTTCTTCCTCAGAGAATTCCTAGCCAAGGAATTCGATTTCTCACTGCAGAGCAGCAGTAGCCGGGAGCAAATCTACTTACTCCAGTAGGGAGTGCGTAAAGCTAGTCAGTAGTTGCGCAGAGGAGAGAGGAGGCAATTAAACATTTGTTTGGCGTGATGGGATAACCTGGGTTACGAGATCAAGATTGGTTGGAGGGTGCCTCCAACTATGTTATCTAGAAGGCAAGGGCATCCTTCTAGACGAGCATGATCTTAAAACTTATATCGTTGGTGTGGTAGTTGAGCCCACAGATGCAGATCAATTTAAAGCCTACAAGAAGGAGATGGCGAAGGCCAAGAGGCTGATCCTCGACGTAGTGAGAGATCACATTGTATCTCATATAGCAGGCAAAGACACAACCAAAAGAGATGTGGGATGCTTTTGCCACGTTATATCAGGGATCTTCTGAGCAACGGAAGATGTATTTGGAGGAGAAGATGAAATGCTCGAGGATGCAAAAGGGGGAATGCATAGACCCCTTCCTAATGAGACTTCAGGATACCCGAGCTCAGCCAGCTGTTGTGGGAGTAGCGCCTCAGGTTACTGAGTTTGTACGGCTGGCCCTTAACAGTGTTTCGAGGAGTGGCAAGTCTTTGTCCAGAGTATCCTGGGCAAAGAGAAGTTGCCTGATTGGGAGAGAGTTTGTGTTGATCTACAACAATAGGAGAGGAGGTGTGATTTGGTGAAGAGCAACATAACTGGCAGCGACAGTAGTGGGGTGAAGATCGAGAAGGAAGAGGAGAATGAAACCCTCACATCAAAGGGGCAGTAGGAGCAATGCAGGTGAAAGAAGGATATTTCGAAGATCAAGTGTTTCCGATGTGGTGAGACGGGCCACTTCAGTTCTCAGTGTTCTCTTCGGAAGGACAAGGAGAAGGAGCAGGATCAGCAAGCTGCTACCGCAGAGAGAGATAGTTTGTCCTCCAGATTGGAGGAATTTGCCATGATTGCCCATATACCTCCAGGGGAGAGGTGGGGTGATTTAGCTTTGTAGCCCCATAGTGCTACAGGATGGGCAGGATCCTTGAGGAATCCACCTCTTGGATCATCACCTTGCTACGGGATCCCATAACAACAATAGCAAGATGGACTAGTGACAGTGGCGCAGTCAGGTGGCAGAGTGACAAATGCGGTGGTTAGCAATGTTAGGAACTAAGCAGCACATAACAGAGTTGGCAACTGTGCAATTGGCAGCAGTGTAGAGTCAGCAGCAACGCAGAGGCTTCAGTGACAGCGCAAAGGTTAGAAGCGGTCAGAACTCAGTTGACAGATGCATCAACTAAACACAGTTGGTTCAGTTGATGGACATCTCTTAGTTGCAGCAACAACAAATGAGAGGAGTTGCGATGCAGATGCAGTAGTTGACAACAACATGTAGAGTCAACAACAACACAGATGCAACACAGAGAGAGCTATGCAGTATTTGGTGGGAAGCAACAGCCAAACATCAACAACGCAACTAGAATGGTGCAGAAGTCAGAGTGATGCTTCAGGAGGTTGCAACACTTAAGCACATTCCTCGCTAAGAGGGAGTGTTAATTTTTGTAGCATCGAATGTGCTCTAGCTTGATATTTTGCAGGGAGGCTAAGACACATGCATTCCACAATACCCAGAAATCGTTTGGGAAAATTCCACCCATAGAGGATTTAATTAAAATAATTAATTATTTTTAATGGATTCCTAAGTCTCAACTTAGGAAAAGGAAATAGTTAAAAGTTATTAATTAGATCGGGTGTGAATCTTCTAGATGAAGACGAGGATTGACTCCCAATTAATCTTAGCTTTTGATTATGTTTTAAACTTGGTCGTTGATATGTCAACGAGAGATTATAAGAAGGAGCTCGATGGGCATTTGGAAAACACATCGAGTGAGAGATCTAGAGATTGAATTTTCAAGAAAGCAGCGCAACAGTTGCCAGAGTGAGATTGAGAGATTTGTTGTCGGAGGAAGTTTTCCTGATCCGGTGAATACATTGCAGAGGAGGCATTGAGAGGTTCAAAGAGGCTGCGCAGTGCCACGTTGGGTAGCGTAGTGCTGAGGCAATGCAGACCTACGCTGAGGCAACGTAGTGTTGAGGCAGGGCAGAGCTACATTGAGGCAACACAGAGCCTCTGAGGAGATCCGCAGTTTTGCTGAGGAGCAGTCCAGATCTAGTGTCGGGAGTTGGGGTGTGAGATCGGTGGGCCAAAGATCTGAGTTTCCATTCAGTAGATCGATCAACTAGAGGGGTGATGCAGTCCCTAGAGGCTGTGACGCAGAGCCAGCACAGTGACTGCGCAGAGGCAACGTGGGGTTAGCCATTCAGAGGCTGGATCAGTGTCGGATCGTCAGTGATAGTGTGAGATAATTTCTCGCTATCTCTTTGCCATTTTATTCTTGTATCAGATTCTCGGTTTGGGCATCCAAATATTTGTATTCAGAAACTACTGCATAATAATTAAAACCCTCAGCTGTTGCACCGGTTTTCCCACATTGGGTTTTTCCGAGGACATTGTCCAAAAACAACGGTGTTCATTGTGTGTGTCTATTCCTTTCCTGCTCAGTATTTTGTTTCCGCAGTAGTAGAATTTATTTCGATGTTTACTGTGTAACGCCGTAAATAACTTGATTCAAAATTAACAAGTAGAAGAAATAATATCGGTTGCTGCAGTAGGAATTCCGATTTAGAAATTTTCACACTAGTTGGTCTTGGAAGTCAACTGATCTTGAGTATCCTAAGAGCCCTGTGTTCAGTGCGGGCTGGAGAGGTAATCATAAACATACCGTCTTTTATATGATTATTGAGACTTTGGCAATGTAAATAAGTATTAGGAATGCTAATGTAGCGGAAAGTTTGGTGAGGAATGTTTTCTCGAAATTGAATGTCATTGAACTTTTTTTAGGTCTTTAGATAGATTGATCTGAATGCACATCCTACGATTTGATGGTAGGTTCACCATTTAACAACCAGTTAATCTTGTGACACACAAATTTTGAAGTTTTCCCAAGGGTTGCATCATGTAATGAAAAAATAATCAGATAGGAAGGCGAGGAAATATTACTTAAGTGAGGCTACAAAGTTCTGAAATTTCCATTTGAAATGTATTCCACCTAGGAAGAGTTCGTCATGGGCGTGTTTCTATAGATCCAGGGCCCTTGCTGCAAGACATCCATGTAGGCATTGGTGTCACTAAACATGAACATGCAAAAACCTTTTGTTAAATTGCAGGTTTCCCTATTATCTCAGTCAAAGGTCTCCCAAGTTTCATTTTCTCCAAGGTCTAATCATGGTTTTAGACATCAATTCCTACGAAGTAAGTGAGCTATTAGTCTTCCACCCAGGGACGACAATGTCACGAACACGTTTCTATAGATCTAAGGGCCTTGCTGCAATACCTCCTCGTAGGTATTGACATTCTTAAAGGTGAACGACCAAAGGCCTTTTATTAGATTGTGGGCTCCTTTACTATCCCAACCAAGGGTTCTCAAATGTCCCTTGTCCAAGTCTGTAAATTTTAGTTAACAATGTTATGTTCTATGCTTAGCACAATTACTTCAATGTCCTTAAGCAGTCCAATAGCAATTTCAATTAGATTTCCAGTAGCAATCACATTAACCATTAATCACATTGACAATAAAAGTAGATAGAACATGAAACAAAATGCGGAAGACAAGCCAAGACAAGAGGACACCAGATTTGGCGGATGCCAAGGAAAAACTCCAATGTGGGGAAAACCCTTTGATCAATTCGTCTTATTATTATATCAAAATTTCAGCAGAGAGAGATTACAAAAGTCAAATTGACTTGCCCAATTCAAAGTCAAAATAACCCTGTCAATTTCTGTAGTCAAAGTCAACGTTGGTCAAATAAGTAATAAGTCACCCTAAAAAATGTGTAGTGTCCTCTAGAGGAAATTTTGTTTTGCTGGGGAGAAGGCGAGATTCAATGCCAAAAGCTGGGCATAGGTTCCAGAGTTCGGGAGAATCAATTTCCCAGACAACCGCTGACGAGACTGCTTGAGGTGACGCAGTTATGAGCTGTAGTGACGCGGTGACTGCGTAAGGTGACACAGAGACTGCGCAGAGGCAGTTGGGACGACTCAATTTCAAGCTGAGGTTAGTGTCAGATAGCCTGTGGAGTGAGGAATTTTCCTCACTAGATATTTTTGCTAGTTTTTTCTCTGTTTGGATTGCCAGTTTGGGCATCCATAGTTTGTACTCAGATTTCACTACTGCATAATAATAAAACCCTCAACTGGTGCACCAGATTTCCCGAGTTGGGTTTTTCCGAGGACATTGGTCCAAAAATAACAGTGTTATTTTGTGTGTGTGCATATATTTTCTTCCAGCGTTTATTTTTCTTCAGCAATTTATTTGTGAAGGTTGCAGTGTATTTAATTCGATATTTGCCGTAGGAAATAAGTAGAATTAACAATTAGAAGAATTAACATCAGTTGCTGCAATAGGATTCGAGGTTAGCCGAATTTTCACATTAGTTAGTTTTTAATTATTTCCTAAGTTTATACTTAGGGAATATGATTAATTAATCATAATTAATTAATTCATGGTGTGAATGTTCTAGAGAGTCGCATGGATCGATTTCTAGTTAATCCTAGCCATTGATTAAGATCTAATCTTGGCCATTGAAGTCTCAACGAAGGATTATAAGAAGAAGTCGACGGGGCTTGGAGAAATCACTTGAGAACTTGAGTAGTTCGATTTTACTAGGAAATCGATTTATAGAGTAGTAGCGTTTTGTTTCCGGAAGTGATTCAGTGAGATTGAAGCAGTGAGAGAGGGGCAGGGATAGTAAATCCGGCGAGTACATTTGCAGAGAGGCATAAGTGCCACAGTGAGGCAACGCAGTGCCCTTTAGAGAAAACTCCGTTTTCTTAGGGAGAAGGCGAGATTCAGTGCCAGAAGCTGAGTAGAGATTCCAGAGGCTGGGAGAATCAGTTTCCCAGACAAAAGCAGACGAAATTGCTCGAGGTGATGTAGTTCCGAGCTGTAGTGATTGCGTAGGGTGACGCAAAGACTGCGCAGAGGTAGTTGGGATGACTCAATTTCGAGTTGAGGTCAGTGTCAGATAGCCTGTGGAGTGAGGAATTTTCCTCATTAGATATTTTTTCCACTTTTTCTCTGTTTGGATTGCCAGTTTGGGCATCTATAGTTTGTACTCAGATTTCACTACTGCATAATAATAAGACCCTTTGCTGATGCACCGGTTTTCTCGAGTTGGGTTTTTTCCGAGGACATTGGTCCAAAAATAACGGTGTTATTTTGTGTGTGTGCATATATTTTCTTCCGGAGTTTATTTGTGAAGGTTTCAGTGTATTTAATTCGATATTTGTTGTAGGAAACAATAGATAAATTTTTAAGTAGAATTAACTATTAGAAGAATTAACATCAGTTGCTGCAATAGGATTCGGGGTTAGCCGAATTTTCACATTAGTCTGTTTTTAATAATTTTCTAAGTTTATACTTAGGGAATATGATTAATTAATCAGGATTAATAAGTTCATGGTGTGACTGTTCTAGAAAGTCACGTGGATCGATTTCTAGTTAATCCTAGCCATTGATTAAGATCTAATCTTGGCCGTTGAATTCTCAACGAAGGATTATAAGAAGAAGTCGATGGGGCTTGGAGAAATTACTTGACAAACTTGAGCAGTTCGATTTTACTGGGAAATCGATTTCTAGAGTAGCAAATTTTTGTTGCTGGAAGTGATTCGTGAGATCGAAGCAGTGAGAGAGGGGCAGGGATAGTGAAGCCGGAGGAGGCATTCCAGATTTGGCGAGTACATTTGCAGAGAGGTAGAAGTGCCACAGTGAGGTAGCGTAGTGCCCTCTAGAGGAAATTCTATTTTGCTAGGGAGAAGGTGAGATTCAGTGCCGAAAGCTAGGCATAGATTCTAGAGGCCGGGAGAATTAGTTTCCCAGACAAAAGATGACGAGATTGCTTGAGGTGATGCAGTGATTGTGTAGGGTGATGTAGAGACTGCGCAGAGGCAGTTGGGACGACTCAATTTCGAGCTGAGGTCAGTGTTGGATAGCCTGTGGAGTGAGGAATTTTCCTCACTAGATATTTTTTCTAGTTTTTCTCTGTTTGGATTGCCAGTTTGGGCATCCATAGTTTGTACTTAGATTTCACTATTGCATAATAATAAAACCCTCAGCTGCTGCATCGGTTTTCCAGAGTTGGGTTTTTCCGAGGACATTGGTCCAAAAATAACGGTGCTATTTTTTGTGTGAGCATATATTTTCTTCCAGTGTTTATTTTTCTTCCGCAGTTTATTTGTGAAGGTTGTAGCGTATTTAATTCGATATTTGCCATAGGAAACAACAGATAAATTGTTAAGTAGAATTAACAATTAGAAGAATTAACATCAGTTGCTGCAATAAGATTCGGGGTTAGTCGAATTTTCACATTAGTCAGTTTTTAATTATTTCCTAAGTTTATACTTAGGGAATATGATTAATTAATCATAATTAATTAAGTCATGGTGTGAATGTTCTAGAAAGTCACATGGATCGATTTCTAGTTAATCCTAGCCATTGATTAAGATCTAATCTTGGCCGTTGAAGTCTCAACGAAGGATTATAAGAAGAAGTCGATGGAGCTTGGAGAAACCACTTGAGAACTTGAGCAATTCAATTTTACTGGGAAATCGATTTCTAGAGTAGCAACATTTTGTTGCCGGAAGTGATTCAGTGAGATTGAAGCAGTGAGAGAGGGGCAGGGATAGTGAAGCTGGAGGAGGCATTCCAGATCCGGCGAGTACATTTGTAGAGAGGCAAAAGTGCCACAGTGAGGCAGCGTAGTGCCCTCTAGAGGAAATTCTGTTTTTCTAGGGAGAAGGCAAGATTCAGTGCCAGAAGCTGGGTAGAGATTCCAGAGGCCGGGAGAATCAGTTTCCCAGACAAAAGCTGATGAGATTGCTTGAGGTGACGCAATTCCGAGCTGTAGTGATGCAGTGACTGCGTAGGGTGACACAGAGACTGCGCAGAGGCAGTTGGGACTGCTCAATTTCGAGCTGAGGTCAGTGTTGGATAGCCTGTGGAGTTGAGGAATTTTCCTCTCTAGATATTTTTTCCAGTTTTTCTCTGTTTGGATTGCCAGTTTGGGCATCCATAGTTTGTACTCAGATTTCACTACTGCATAATAATAAAACCCTTAGCTGCTGCACCAGTTTTCCTGAGTTGGGTTTTTCCAGGGACATTGGTCCAAAAATAACGGTGTTATTTGTGTATGTGCATATATTTATTCTTGCGTTTATTTTTCTTCCGCAGTTTATTTGTGTACGTTGCAGTGTGATTGATTCAGTGTTTGCCGTAGAATTCAAATTAAGAGAATTATTTCGAGTTGCTGCAATAGAATTTGGAGTTAGCCGAATTTTCACAGTCTCCAACTTGTATTGGCTCAAAGATGGCCTGTTGTTATGAACATATGATGTGGCTGGAGGACAGTCTCATTATTTGTCCTAACTACATTGGAAGTCACTGGGTTCATGACCTTGGAATGCTGCTTGACCATTTTTGGGATTGCTCCTGAGGATCCATGGGTTCCTTGTGAGTCGTGACAGATCCTCTCACTTGTGAGGAAGTCATGTTTGAGAGGATTCTGCAAATGGAGTCACATTTGAGAGGATCAAATGTGAGGATCTGTGGGTTCCTTGTGACTTTCTTTCACTATCATGATGAGAGATGCCTAGCTTTATATGTTTGAGAGGTGGTTACCCATAGGCGAGACTCGAGAAACTGTTCACCTCATTGCTTTTTCTTTTTGTCTATCTCAATTGTTGGAGGTACTAAGCACTAGGAACCCTCCCCCTCCTTTGAGTTCTGAGAGTAGACTTCTTCCTGCATAGCTGCCAAGCACATCAGTTTTATACAGCCTTAGAGCTGGATTTTCCCACTACAAGGTATGGTTCCCTGAGTCAAATTGAGCAGCGAGACCTCCATTATGAGATTCTCCCCCCCGGCCTTAGATGTTAGAGAGATAGGTCATACCATAGCTCCTCCCATGATTGTATAGCTAGGACCCCTCAACCTAGGGCACTCTTCGAAGGAAATCATTAGGCTTTAAGTTGGTTCCTTCACAATGATTAATAGGACAAGGATGCTTCTTCCCCCTCCTATGCGTTTACCTTTATTTCATGTTATGATGCTGATATTGAGTTAGGTCCTCAAACCTATGAGGGTTTTTACGTTTCTTTGCCTAGCCCATGCCCTTTACCTTGCTTTAGTGTCATTGGTATGCCTTTTGCTTGGATAATACATTAGCATCTAGGACATTGCTGTGGCCACTGATTGTACTCTCTAGTTCCATTGATCTATTTCTTGGCCATATATGGACACTAATAAATTTATTTCATCGTATTTGGGATTCTCCTCAACATGATCAGAGAGTAGAGTGCTTTCTTTTTGAGACCTTTTACTTTGGTGATCCACAGGTTCTTTTTCTTCATTTGCAGGCTCAATCATTCTGTTTCTTAACTGCCTTCTTGCTCTTGTGCTTCTGTACTCTGTAAAACATACTTGTAAAGATTCAACACGACTTTTTGAGACACAGGAAAATGTAGATAATAACTGAAAATATATTCTTGTATTGACATAACTGGCACTTCAACATTAATACCATTTAAAGGATATGTAAGACTGGAAAACTAACTCACATAATATCAGATCTGTCAAAAATTAGCAGAAAATAACACAGGATGGTAAATTATTAGAAGTTTAAGTCTAGGACTCTATTATTATTTTGACAATGGCAGGTTTTAAATAAAATCTTTAAATATTCTCTCTTTTAAAAGGAAATCACACGGGATCTAGTAAAAACTACTAAATAACATGGTTTTCTTATTTTATATCTGACAATATTCTGATATTGACTACTGCTTTTTCAGATCTTCAACTATTAAATTCAAACCCAATAGTTTTAACTCTTTTTAATTTAAGTTCTCCACCCTTAATTGTTTAGGTGCATGGCAAAACATCTGTGCTGAAGCAGAGTCATATTTGTTAGCATCCTAGAACAAAATATGAACACTCCTGCTTCTACAGCAGCTTCCTTCAACAAACCTTTGTCACTTCCTGGCCTCTTCTTGAGCATAAACACAAGTGGACGTAAAGAGGTTCTTGAGGGCAATGGGACCAAATTTTTGATTATTATGTTCTGGTATACTCAACAAGAGGAAACAGAAGTTATCACATTTAGGAAGATTTGTTAAGTCTTAATGTAAATCTAGCGAATATAGATTTGGGACAGAATCTTATCTTAACAGAACCGTTTAATCATAAACTTAGAATCAAACTAAGATAATAGGACCATGGCATCAAACATTGATATCAGCTCTCAGTCTTTTCTATTAATCACACAAATGCCATATTCTTCATGCAGCTTTAACAGTCTTCTTCCAGCTGACTTATAATGACCAATTTAATCTATCTTAACCTCGTATAATTCAAAGCAGCTCAGATTTTATCAGCAAAAGATTAAAACGAATAAATTCAACAATACTCCTATGCTTTCTTTCCACGTTATCTAATGGTCCATTGAAATTAGGATTCTCCCACTCAAAACTAAAGACTCCAGAATAATGTGTTACAGAACATGACAAAATAGTATCCAACACTGTACCTTTGACTACATTGTGATTACTTTTCTTATTGTTACAGGCACAGCTTCCTATTGTTTTGTATTGTTTCTCTTTGTTGCAGGCCTTGGGTATACAAGATTTTTTAAAGTATCTTGACAACATAGCATTCATTTGTTATGGAGTATGAAGCTTGCCAGAGGCAAAAATGGCGAAGAGCACCGAGTTCTGTAGCTTTGGCGTGTGCAGAGTGCAAGAATCTGGTTACTCCATGTATTATTTGTGCACATGCCATTCCATTTGTTGGTGATTCAATCTGGTATTTATACTAACTTGTGTACCTGTCAAGTAGTATGTTGAATCCTGTGAGATTTCCCTTTATGGTTCAAGAGATTACTGATTTAAACGAACAAAATTTGAGAATTTAATATTCCGAGGTAGGAAACTAATGGAACTAAAATCATTCTAATAAACTTGAAATGAGTTTCCAAATACGTGAAGCTACTGTCCTCCATGGTGCATATGGCCAAAAGAAATGTTAAGAACCAAACAGAACAATGCAGTCATAATGATGCCACTTATTTATCATATTTAAATGGGCCGCAGAATCAAGAAATTTGTGGTGGAAAAATCTCATGAACTTTTCTACGCCGCATTGATATTATGTTTATAACTGAAATGCATTCTTCACTCTATACTGTAAAGGCCTGGAAGTATAATTTATTGATATGTTTGCAGGAAGGACTGTGGTCATTGTGGGGTTGTCAATCCATTGCGTGAATTCGAGCGTTGTTTCTTGGGTCTTCCCCCTCCATTGGCATTAACGCCATCAATGGTGGTTCCCTTCATTTTTAATTGTCCTTGTAATTAGTTTCTGGTTCAGAATTGTTTGGTTTGATTGCTTTATAATTAGTAATTTATTAATTTGTATGCTTTATTGCATGTATCTCTTGCATGTTACAGGTTAGAAGAGTTACGGTGGCTCATGTTGGATGGCGCCAATACACAATAGCTTTGCACTCACTATACAATCAATTACGGAGGGTGGATCAAAATTCAGTTCAGGTGTATGTTCATCTCATTCTCAATATTGAACTAGGGTCACCACCACTCCCACAATAGAAATTATAAGCATCCTTCAGCACATTGTCCTAAATAGTGACAATAACTTTGTTTGGCTGAATACTGAGATAAATAGTGATATGGATGTTGTTGCAGGTCGATGAGGGAATAAGGTGTTGCAATCCAAACAAGGATGGACTGCCTCAAGAGAAGTTGGAGAAGAGTGAAACAGTTTTGAAAGCAATGGCAGACATGATTTTATGCGACTTACCTTTTGTAGAATGTGAAGGGATACTGCCTCTTCCTGTTGTAAACGGTGAATTAAATCAGGTTGAAGCTGAGGACACGTTAGAAGGTGAACCGTTTCCAAAATGCATGCGGATGACTTCAGATAATCAAGCTCATGATAGGCATGATGTTGATGGAGGACGTTCTATGACAGCAGAGAGTATTCTGCAGAAGTTTAATACATTGGCTAAATTAAGTGAAAGCACGTGCAGAGAAGCCTTGGCTTCAAAAAAGGATGATATTAGCGGGAATTCATATGAAATGAAATCAAAGGATCTAGGCAGAAATGGTTGTTCCAAATGTCAGAGCCCCTTGACTAGAGTTAGTAAAGATTCTATTGTAGCTGAGAGAAGCTTCACGCATACAGAAACCCAATTGCTTGCTTTACACTCTGCGGAGGCACTTTCATCTGACCTGCATTCTTCCATAGCTATATATCCAATCTGTAGTTCCGTGGATATAAGTGCAGTTAAAGGTGCAGGTTCGAAAACCTGTGTTAACCAGCATATTGGTATTTGTGGTACTCGGCAACAGTTTGGTCACTTTTCCATTGATATATTGCGTTTGGCACATTCTGCTCTGGCTTCAGATTGGGAAAAATGGCTAGCGCACAGTAAGTTGAATACAAAAGGGAAGCTCATCAATGAAGTTCTTTCATGTACTGAACTATTCCTTCAAAAGCGCCAAGCTATTTATCATGCTCAGGTAGTGTCAAAGCGTCCACCATAAATGTTAGCACCTAGGAGTTTTAGAGAATTACCAATGTAAAAGATTTATTTGCCTTCAATACATAAACAAAAGAATCTAATCTAATCTGTGTTAATATTAAAATGTATGTTAGAGGTTGATGTGGATGACAAGCGCTGCACAAGCACAATCTAATGTGGATTCTAGAGCTCTCTTGGAGCATCAAGTGTATATATCAGCGGTGCGAGAAGAGTTACTTTCTAAAAGAACTTTTAATAATACATGTTATAAAAGCACCCTGACGTTATTAACAATTTTGTATTCAAGGTTTTAGCTTCTGACCATAACATTATTTCATGAAGCAGGGCTCCCTCCTGAAAGATATCTTCAGGGAAAGGTTCAGAGAAAGGGTTGCTGCTTGGAAAAAGCTGATACAACCTTTTGCTGAGCTTTTGGACCAAATTAATGTGATTCTCAAGTTCTGTTTTACACAACTGGGTAGCCTTTTCAAGGATCCATCTGTCTCATGCTCTTTGCAATACAAATCCATGAGGGCGCTTAATGGAGCAAATGGTGAAAGTGAAACAGTTTCGGAAGCTGTACGAGCAGCTTTGCCCCTGTGGTTACTGCTTTATCATGATGTTGCACATGCCATGATTTTAGGGCAAGACAAATCACCTGCTAATGAATGACGGATTTGGCCAGCAGACAGCTGCTGTTATATGTTCGTTTAGAAAGGAGTTCAGTAGATTTTCGAGGGGGTTGTTTTTTTTCCAGATAATTTATTGATTCAAGCATTTGAAATGGAAAACATTTACTGAAGTGTTTGCCGGAGAATTTCTCTCACCCTCTGCTTAAGGTTGTGGAGAAATGCTTCGAAGCCATGTACTTGTCAACATTTTTTCACGTTCTTGTTCAGGTGAGTGTCAAGATTTTTTCACGCCACACTTTAGAATGTGTACATCAAACCAACAACTCAAACCTTGTAGATGCACAATTCTGCAGTTCCCACGAGTCAGAAATTCAGAGGGAACTTATTATGATTGCAGTTTTCTAATCCGCGATGATCTCCTGTAAGCAAACATTTATTGTTATATTTTATATGCATAAAATAAATGTTTGATGTTAAAGAGCTTGATTAACAGGTTTGGCTTTTGAGGTTTATCAGTGAACTACTGACACTATCAAACATTCTCCAACTTGGTGCCAAGGTACTCTTCTTGCTACAGCTTTGCAGGCTGTTCAAAGGTGATCGCTTTTATGTCCACTCAGTTCATGTTTAAAACGCTTAATGGGAATATCCAGATTCGCCACTGTACTTGAGGTGCCATCTTCATCGAAATCTGTTCAAACCCATCCGGGCATTCCTGAGATTGTTATGTCATAAATTTCAGACAACAATATTTCATACCTGCCAGAATCTTAAGCATACCTATTGTTTGTGCATCTTCTTGATGTTTCTTCCTATCGAGTTATGCCCCAAAGGCCACAATGTCTATAGCCATTCGGAGAGTAAGGAACACGAACCGACTGTTATGTTAAAAGTATTCTCTTGGCACAATCCATAATGTTTTCTGAGTGTTGACTTAAGTTTATAGCAAAACAATAAATACTAGGCTATCATGAATAAGCTTGTAGCTGTGGATATGTCTTCTTTATGAATTCTTCTTGCTGCCTGTTGCACAGTGAATCTGATTGCAATGTTAAGTTGCAACACTGTATAATCCAAAAATAAAGGCAATCTCGCTTTCTCCATGTGAGCAGATTTGAAGTACTTGCAATTTATGAGAGAAATGATCGATCAATCTATGAACAATTGCTAGAGAGATGAGTTGGATCAAAACTTTACACTAAGCAGCAGAATCGATAATCAATTCTCATTCTAGTATTATTCTAACTATGAGAAGTCCTTAATTGTTAACCCATCCAGGGAAGTGAGTAATTAAGTAATTAAATTGAGGGTCTTGATATGCTATAGTTAGTGGCTGAAAATCCCATAATTTTGAGAGAATTTTCCATTATGTATCTAAAATTCCCTATAATTATAATGACATGCTAAATTTGGTGAATGAGGGCTATCGATGTAGAAGGGGCATTTAATTTTAAAATGATAATTACTGAGTAAACTGTTCACGCCCTAAGTATCAACTAGGTGATCACAACCAGCTGATTACACATTAATTGTCTACTTCAGTTGGGAATTAGTAGTAGGAAGTTGCTGGTGGTTGGGAAACGTCCTTGCCCTTTTCTAAATGTAAAAGAATGACTCACTGAAAATTTCAGGTTTTGATTTCCTCCAACTTCTGCAGTTTTGCATGGTCGGTCTGATTTGTATTTGGTACTTTGTACTTTTCTTTACGGTCATCCTTGGTCGTGCACCCATATAATATAGCAATAAAAATGAATTGTTTCCAAAGTGTGGAGTCATTTGTGCTATGATTATGTTGTAGTGAATTCTCGCCTTCTTTCTTTTGTATTTCCTTTGGTTTGGTCTTTTGGAGTAAGAAGTTGTGGTGGATCCAAATCATTGCCCAGGGGCAAAGCATTTCATTTCTAGAGGAGCAATTAGATGAAAAGATTGCAGTCTCTGTCTCTACCCTTGGACCAAATTGAGTGGTCATACCCATGAGTCCAAGAATCAAAATATGGGAAGCTGCCCAATTTGGTGATGCAACTAATATTGTGATCAATCTAAGTGTATTGAATGTGGTTTGACATCTAATTATTATTATGTGTTGAATGGCATAGAATTTAATTATTATAACTTTCATTTAGGTTTAGATTGGTCTTTGTTTGTCTACTTGGACCTTGCCTTGATCTTTCTAGTGTATTTTTGAATATCCTCAAGAAAACTATGATGAGTGATTTGTCTTTGTTGAGATTCATTAATGGCGGTGATTGAATGAAATCGCTGGTGAATCTAAATCTTGTAATAAATGGATGAAATAACAACATTTCCTTTGAGAAATTTGTCAATAAAAATATAGATAGCACCAAGTAGTAGTGCTAGAGTTTATCTAAAGGAGTGTTAGAGAGAAATAAATCCACGCACAAGAGAGAAAAATGTACAAGCACAAGGGAACACAAAATATATTGTTTCCCTAAGACAAAACACTTATAAAAGAATGAGCCCATAGAAGAAAAAATGATAAAAAAGATTACAAGGTGATGATTTTTAAATGACTTTTGAGGTGTGCATGCAACTCAGGACGTAGGGTGCCCTCCCAAAGAAGCATTATAGGTCCACATATCTTGAATAAGTCTATTTTATCCACCATGAATTATGATAAATCATGTTGATTATGTTAGCTATAGCCAAACCCTAGAAACATATTAATATACAATAATACTGATTAGAAAATAAGATCAGCCATTGCTGTATGTGAAGATTGCACCATCTTTCCAACACCCTGCGTTATGTTGAGTAGGTGGCCATGGAGAATGATGAAATAAACGCGGAATAGTAGGTTTATAAATATGTGACTCAATGTAGGACTAGTGCTGGCTAAAGTACAAACTAAAGTGGGTTTATGTATATCCAACTCAAAAACGCCTGAGAGTGCTTGAATAGAATGGAGAAAGGTCAAATACCATATGAGAATGAGTTTATGGATACCCAACTTGAATACACAAGTGAGTCTTTACACAATTGAGAAAGCTTGACTACAATTTGAGATTGGGTTTGTGGACACTTGAGTTGATTACACTTGAGGAACACGTGTAGAATCATCGATGAAAAATAGTGGATAGATCTTGTGGACTTGTGGGTAAAAATTGTGTTTAAGAAGGTGAAAAGGTACTTATTTTCTATTGAGAAACCAAGTGGAAGAGAATTTTTGAACTACTGGGAATTACTTGTGAATTTATTAGGTCTTCTTTATAATTTAATTCACTTCATCAATTAATTACACTTCAGAAATTAAATGAATAGTAAGGAGAAATAAGAGACCACTGTGCACAATAACAAGAGACACCAGAATTATAGGTCAAAGACCAGGGAAAAACCCAACCAAATTTTTCTTAAAGAGATCCTTCAACAATACATCAAGACAAATGTTATACTGACCCAAGAAGGCTTCCACAAGTGTTAAGTCTCCACAACTGAATGTCCAACAAAGATCACCAAGGAGAGGCTTATCCTCTCATCATATCACAAGAGACAGTCAGATTTGAACTCAGATCTAGGCTTAGATCTCAGACCCAAACTTCAAATCATTATAATAATAAGCAGATATTGGGCATCAGACTTCAGATCACAACGATAATAAAAATATCTTGAATACCATACTTCAGATCTCAATGATAATAAGCACATCTCGAATACCATACTTCAAATTTTGATGATAATAAGTAGATCTCGAATACCAGACTTCATATCTTGATGATAATAAGCAAATCTTGAATATCAAACTTCAGATCTCAAGATAATAAGCAAATCTTGAATACCAGACTTCAGATCTCGAATACCAAACTTTAGATCTCAATGATAATAAGAGGATCTCGAACCTATGACTTCAGATCATAAGCATAATGAGTAGATATTGAACCTTTGACTTCAGATCATAAGTATAATGAGCATATCTCTAATCATTGATTTCGTATCGTAAATGTAATGAGCAGATCTACAAATATTAGACCACTTAACATAGGAGAGCAGATGAGTAATGTATGCGTGTTCCAATTGCATACAAAGCAAAGCGAATTAACCTCTTTATATAGCCATAATGTGATCCAAATGAGTGAGCTTCTAGGCAAGCCAACAAGCCATCATGTGATCCGAATGAGAGAGTTTCAAGGCAAGCCAACTAGCTATCGTGTGTTTCGACTTGGCACTTGTGGAACCACTTGAAAACATAAATAAAATAATAATGTTCTTCTTTCCAAAAATACATTTTGACCAAATCAAAAGCATGAAGAACATGCTAGAAACAATAATAATTTTGTTCTTCTAAAGTACAATGATAATTATGAAGGCCAAGCATACCTACACATTCTTCAACACTCCCTCTTAGCGAGGGAGGTATTCGAATTTAATTACTTTTGACCTTGAAAATCACGTTCCTTGTCTCCCTTCACAAATGGCTTTTCTTATACAAGTTCTTGTGATGGGGAAGACTATTCATAGGACTGTAATTGATGAAGGTGCCTCTACTTGCATCATGTATGTTGCGTGTTGGAAATCCATTGGCTCTCCTCCATTAAGTCAGTCCCCCAATACGCTGGAAGCATTCGATGACAGAGGTTCTCGGCCATATGGTATTCTTAAATCTCTACCGATCCAGTTGGAGGAAAAAACAATGGATATGGAAGTAGAAGTTGTCGAAGCGAATCTCAACTATAATATTATACTCGGTCGTAGTTGGACCCATGTAATGGTTTTCGTGGTCTCTACCCTTTTTCGTGTTTTTCATTTTTCTCGTAAGGGAAAAATCATTACGGTTGATCAACTTGCCTTTTTTTTACCTGATTCTTCAACTGGGAATGTACCGTATGTTTGGAATACCATTGTTCCTTATGAGAGTGTCAGAGCAAGTCTCTTCAAAGACTCGTTTTTGATGGGAATCTTCTCCCTTCCACGTCCCAATGTTTCTACAGTAAACATGATTTCATCTTGTCATGATCCCTGGGTCTTTCCAAGCCCTGACCAGATTGATAGTTTTGGCGATGTTATACCGCTTAGCCCTATCGAACAGATGAATTGAACTTTGAGAAGATCAAGAGTGATACCATATTTGGACACAATGAAGCCCAAGAGTCTGACGACAGGGACACAAAAGACATACTTAAGGGGATTAAGGCGAATGTTGTACTTGTGACATCGAAGGAATATGGTATTCAAATCATGAAGGTGTTGCGACCGAAGGTTGGAACGAGTAGTGAGATAGTATAGATATGAAAGGATAATATGATCTAGGTCGTGAAACCAGTAGGGCACATCATGCTGAAAAGTGGCCCCAACATTCTTTAAACCGAAATGCATGACCCTATAATCAAAAGTTCCCCACAAACTAGTGATGGCAGTTTTAAGTTGATCAGCGTAATTGTTATATAGTAATTTTTCACCATGCTCATTTTCACGTAACTGATCCTGAATTGCCCCGTGAAGAATCCTATGCAATGTTTCCATCATCAAGAAATATGCTGACATATCCCCTTGAATATACAAAGAAGACTTCCTTGAAAGATTAATGGAGAAACTTGGTCAATTTCCTAGTTTCCTGGGTCAATGCCCTTCCTGGTGCCATGACCGCGTTGATGTCCTTATCCCAGTTCTGGCCCAACATTGTCAGCGCCCTAATTTATTGGAAAATCGTGCTGATCCCCTTTCTGGAAGTGCTTTCTCAAATGGAGGAGAATCTTCGACCTCTAGAAGCTCAAGGGCGATGAGTTGGTTGTTGAACATAGATGATAAGCTCGAGGTCTCTCACTTTGGAGCTTTGATCTCATCCATGGGGGATCATCCCTTAGAAAGTGGGCCTTCCTCCTCCTTTCATGGGCCCCCAACCTCCTTCTCCTTGCTATAAATTCACATCCCTCATTCCCCCAATTTTAGAGCTTGGTTTATCATTGTCAGACTCGTCTGAACTCTCATCCCTTTGCATGCTTGCATCGTGATTAAGCCTGAGTTCACGGGAGAAGGAATGCTTTTGAGTTGGGTGAAGGACTTAGATTTTCACCTAATGACGCCTCCAACATCAAGGCTTGGTTGTAAGCTCTCCTTTTGTAATTTATCAATAATAACATTTGATGTTTGCTTTCCATATTTGTTTACATGATTCTGCAAATATTCTGGTACTCCTTGGTCTGCTAGATAACTAGTGTTTACGTTTATTATATATTGTATCACATTTGTTGTTGTCTCCCGATCATCCATAAGTATTCACGCGCCATCAGTAGGAGGAAGCAGGCCTACAAGGATAGTGGATCGAGGTCACCATCAACAGATCCAAAGCGATTGGAAAAAAGTATTTATGTCTTTTTCCTCATTACACTGTAAGAATTAGTTAAGAAAGCTTATGTTAGAAAGAATCTCGTGTTTCTAGGCCCACTCTAAGGCTAGAGAGATTGCCTATATCTGCAGAGGGGATTTATCTTGACCACAGAACTGGTGACTCCGCTAGGGAGTTTTAGCCTTTTAAGTCCCTCTTCCTCGAACTGATCTTGGATCAGTTTCACCGATTTTTGAAATTCAAATCTGCTTAGGTCTCTATGAGTTTGCACAGGCTTTGATTTTTGATTTAGAGTTACAGGTCTAGGTTCCTGATTCAGTTTGGATTGCTTTTCCCAAGCATCCCTTGACCAACGCATCTTTTTCTAGACACAGTCGCGTTGACAGCGCGGATATTTATAAGTACATTCGTGCTGAAAACCTTGTTTTCCACTTTCTCCTCGCGTTGGTACAATTTCGTAGACCAACATTGTTTTTTCTATGTAGAGTAGCTCTTCCAGCGCGGGTTTGGCGGTCTAAAGTAGCGCTGAAGACCCTATCAACACAATTTTTTCTATGTAAAGTAACACTGATCCTTAAATTTGAGAATTTGTAGGGTTTTGCTAAAAGGCCTAGTGTGTCCTGATCTTTGAAGTCATCCTCCTATTCTGTGTGCATCAAATTTTGTCTTTTTCGTGTTAGTTTCTTTGTGGTGTGCAAAAATCCATCCTATACTTGAAGTGGTAAAAGTGAATTTTGGTTGAGTCTTTGGTTCTTTGAGTCAATTAAAAGTATTATTTGTTGCTTGTGTGTTTGGAAGAAATTCTGATTTGCTGTTGATTGAGTATTATTAGTTCTTGTGTGACCATAAAAGAAATTTATTTTTCATTCATTTAGTTTTCATCTCAAAGTTTATTTTTCGTTAAAGAGCATTAGATCAAATTGTATTGAAAAGTCATTTTTGAGATCTATCATTGAACTCGGATCACATTGTTTAATTTAATGATTGAAAGCTAAAAGGTGCATTAAGTAGATTCTCATTCCATTGAAAAGTGCATTGAGTGCATTCTTATTCATAAAAAAAAAAAGGAAATTGTGCATAGTTACAGTTGCATAGTTTTCGAAAAAAAATAAAATAAAAATAATATATATATATATATATATATATAATTGCATAGATTACATTGCATATTTGAATGTGTTGACTTGAATTGGCCCTATTGAAAGTGATCTGGATTAGGAAAAGCTTTGTTTGCTGCATCATTGTTTGAAACTTTTCCCTAAACTAGATAGAATTCATTGAATTGAAATAATCCTTTTCTCATGCTAGTTGCATTATAGGTATTCAGGGGACATCGTTTTAAGCCTTGAAATTGAAACTTTAATCAAGATAAACTTAAAATGAACTCCAATTAACCTAAGTAGCATTTGAAATTAACGCAAACATTTAGTGGTCTATGCTAGAGACGTGTTCTGGTGTCGTTAAATGTAGGAGTTGTCGCTAAGGGTCTGTGGGGATGATATCCCGTCCCACGTATGGAAGTATATTGATGTATGATAAGTATATTTGGGGCTCTCTCATCGAACAATTATGCATTAGGCATCACTACTATGGACTGGACTCCCACATATCGTTGTGTATTTTTTGGGAGACACCATTAGGTTGCAAGCCTACCATAGGTAACCGAGTCGGCCACCTTGTAAACGTGATACACCGAACACAACATTCGGGGAGATTTCATGCTCGTACTTCTTGGTTTGCCAGGAGGTATTGTTAATTTTGGACAACTAGGTCCAAAATCCATGTTGTGATGCTCAGATGAAGATGCCAATATTTTTATTAGATTCCTCTTTCAGAGAGGTGCAAGATTGATCTAAAGATCATTTTGATCTGATGAGAAGAACATTTATTTTGAATTAATTCCACTTATGTGCAAGGTCGGTCAGAATTGAAATGTATGAATTCCTAGCAGATGTGTCGCACACCCTCACTGATGGATATATATAGGTCAACGTTGGAGGACATTTCATCCATCACTCATCACACATTTCTCTCTCATCATTTGATTGGTTCGATCACCTGGGAGGTTCTTCTTCTCTCACAAGTGGGAAAACGTAGCAAAGGAAATTTCTATTTTTTACCTAGGGTTTCAGCGCAGATTTGACCAACGTTGACTCTGGTCAATGCATGGTCAAACTAACCCTAATCTCTCCCAAAATTTCGATTTTTGCAGTCCACATTTATTGGCACAGAAATCGAGGCTGGACGTTGACTTTCACTGGGCTGCGTTGACTTTTGCTGATGTTTTTGCATTGACCATTGACTGGGACATCGTTGAATTTTGTTGACTTTGGGTTGACTGATATAGAGCTTTCCGAGAGGGTTGTGTAACACATTCTAGTTGGCTGACCATATTGAGACTTTGCTAGTTGAAGCATCCTGTTGACCACCGTAACGCACCACAACACATATTTTGCTAATCAAGTTAAGTGTATTTTTTGGCTTGTCTTCTATCGATCTATTGGTATGTTCTATCCGCATTTTACTTTCTTGTTTATGTGATTGCTGTTTGATATTGGGAATAAAAGTGAAGTTGCATCAAGCGTAGAACGTCTACGAAAATTTACATGGAATTAGTGCTGAGGTGAAGACAAAGCAAAAGTTTGTAGCAATCACCGAAGAAGAGCATGGGTACCTCAAACTATAATGGCTTCAAATTTGATGATAAGTTGACTGGGATGGAAGACTTCCATGCATGGAAGGTGAATTTGGATCTTATGTTAGAAGACCAAGATGTGATGGACTATGTGCAGGGTAAAATCCAAGAGCCTTCATCATCTGCGCCTACTGCCACCAAGTCAAAATATAAGAAGGGGGAAATCAAAGCAAAGCTGATGATCCGAGATTCTATTCATAAGAGTCTCGTAGCCTACATCTCTGAGCTAGGCACTGTTGAGATTTTGTGTATTTGGGGTAGCATCAGTTGTGCTCTAGGTCCCAAATTTTGAGGAAGGACTAGAGTTCACCTGATCTATAAGACCCTGAAATGGATTTGGGAAATTTCACATGGTTTAGGAGATATTAAATTAATTAATTATTTTAATGTATTTCCTAAGTTAAAACTTAGGAAAATAAAATAATTAAAGTGAATTTAATTAAACATGTGATGAAATTGTTTTAAGTCACACAGATCAAGCTTTCTTTTAATATTAGCCATTGATTAAAGATTTAATCTTGGCCGTTGATTTATAAACGATAAAAGTATAAAGGAAAGGCTTGGGGTCATTTGTAACACACACAGAGGCAGAGCACTGAAGCTAAGCTAAGATTCTAGGGCAGGGTTGCTAAGAATTCTCAAGTGTTTCAGTTGTAGAGAGGGGAATTTAGACCAAGGGGATGATTTGATCTCGGGGTCTATAATACACAAGAAGCAGAGAAGAGATCAGGAAAGACAACACATAAAAAGACATCAGCAGCAACAGCAAGGACAACGTGATTTTCAGGAAGCTCTTCAGGGGTTACGTAAAGACCCTTAGGGGCAGCGTAGTGACTGCGTCACCTAGTCTGGGGTAATGCAGTCCCTTCCAGTGACAACGCTGAGCATTTGGAGGCCATCCAAGCTGGCTGACGTGGAGCCCAACAGGGGCTTCAGAGGCTGACGCAGTGTCTTTCAGAGGCAGATTTGGCGTTTCTAGGCATAGATCTGGCTAAGTTCTGTAAATCTTGTTTGAGGGTGTGGATCAGTCAGTATTGTGGTCTTAGATCAGCCAGGTGCTGCAGATCTAGAGTTTTCTCTGTAGGGTTTTCTAGATCTGGAACCCAGAGTTGTGTATTCAGAAATATTCTTAATAATAGAACCCTCCAGCAGCCAGAGATCGATTTTCCCACATTGGGTTTTTCCGGGGACAATTTATCCAGAAATAACTATGTCACTTTGTCTATGTATGCATGTGCTTATTCTATATCTGAATTGGTAGAGATCTATTATGTGTTTTGCTTTGATGTTAACTTGAATTTATTTAGTTGATAACTTGTATAAGTAGGAGAAGCTTAACTGGATTAACAAAAATAATTTCTGCATAAGAATTAAGATCCAGAAATTTCTACATGGTATTAGAGGAATTGCAGATCTAGAAGGGTCACTAGCTGAAGAATTTGAAGGATCTAGCTGTAGAAAGCAGCTGGAAAGGCAACAGAAAAGGCAGATTTGAAGGGACAACGCAGTTTTCAGGAGGATATTCACGCAGAGGGAAGGGTGACGCTGTCCAGCGCTGTTTCTTAGAAAGCCCTTGTAATTACTGCGTAGAGGTAGCTCAGAAACAACGTTGGTTGGGTCTAAAGCCAGCTAGTGTGATTCAGATCTGAATTTGTCAGATCTAGAAAAAGTTTGCAGAAAAGTTGCAGAAATTCAGAAGAGCTGGTGGGGTTAAACTTCTGAAGTTTTCAGATTTTTAACCATAGCACAAGTGACAAAGTTTGGGAAGAGATCAAATTCTCAGAGAGTTTCTTGCCAAAGGAAACTTGCAATTTGGTCAGAGGATCAAAGAAGAAGCTGAATCATAGTTGATTTGGTAGATTTCCAAGGAGGGAAATCAAGTGTCAGAGGGAGAAGAGGGTGCCTAGTTCGTAAAGGACCCTAGATCCAAGATCTCTAGCATAGATAAGAGGAGCTCCGACACATTCTGAGCAGATGGCTCCTCATGGACTGCGTGATCAGGATAGGCTAGAGGGCCTCTCAAAATTTTCGGTATGGAAAGCTAGGATCCTAATTGTCCTAGAGGCATATGGTCTAAGAGACCATGCAGAGCAGAGTCTGGCCCCATTGACAGATGTGGATCTCCTACGGAAGCATAAGGAAGCTGTTGGGCATGCCAAGCGGCTGATAATGGATAGTATCAAGGACCATATTGTATTACACATAGCTGAGAAGAAGACAACTAATGAGATGTGGAAGGCCTTGAATTCCCTATATGAGGGAAATCAATCCAAAGAAATATGCTATTGGAGGCCCAAATGAGGTCATTCATGATGATCAAGGGAGAAGACATCGAGCATTTCCTCTTCAAATTGCAGTCAATTAGGGACCAGTTGACTGCAACAGGTGCAACCGTAGATGAAGCAGTGATAGTCAAGACTGCCCTCAATGCAGTCACGGATGAGTGGGAAACCTTTGTCCAAAGTATCTTAGGCAGAGTGGACCCCCCAGATTGGGACAACTTGTGGTCAATCCTACGGCAAGAAGAACTACAAAGGTTTACCAAGAAGTAGCACAACCCTGTGTTGAGCAAGGTTAAGAAGGAAGAGGAGGAAGATGTAGCCTTGGCATCAAAGAAGTAGCCGAAGAAGAAGAAGGATCTTTCTAAGATCAAGTGCTTCCAGTGTGGTGAAATGGGACATTTTTCCAGCCATTGTCCAGAAAAGAAGAAGGACAAGGAAGCATCTTCTTTCAAAGTAGCGGTGGCAGATGATGGGTCAGTAGATGATGTAGCCATGAGCGCTCATGAACCACGAAAGTGGGGCGATATGGATCTATAAAGGATCTACGGAATCTAAGGCGAGATCCTTGAGCAACTCATCTCTTGGATCACATGCGAGCTACGATAGCCTTAAGACAGTAGCAGGACAAGTGGAGCAGTGGGTGTATAGACCACAGATGAAGCAAAAGTAGAAGCAGATCTGAAGACTGGGAGGAGCAGCGTAGAGAAAAACAACATTAGCGTAGAAGCAGTAGTAACGCAAAGGCTGATGTGACTTCAGCAACACAGTGCAGTACTGCTTACGTAGTGCAGAGTTGCAACAACGTAGAGAGCTTCAGAGGGACAAAGCAGTGCAACAGCAGCATGATAGATTTCAGCACAAGGAGCTGATGTGACTTCAGTAGTACAGAGGGAGTCTTATTACGCTATCAGAGTTGTAGCTGTGCATCGTTCTTTAGATGCTAGAAAAAATCTGTAGCCTATGGATCTTTAGTGATGAGGATGCAACCCATCTGACTTGTTTGTCAAAGATTGGGCAAGAGATTCAGTTGTTACTCTCAACAACTGAAGTCGCAGTGCAGCAGATCAGCAGTGGCAGTGCTATGAGCAGCACAAATGCAACATATTGAGAGGGATCTGCAGTACATTGGTGGCAGTGGTAGTGGTAGAGTCATGGGTAGCAGTACAGAATGGCAGCAGCAGTGCAGAGTTGAGTGGCAGGAGGCCAAGCTTCAGCAGCACAGAACCAGTGCCCAAAATCATGTAATGCATAAGTGTGATGTATTGCTAGAGCACACCCTTGATGCTAAGAGGGAGTGTTGAGATTTTGTGTATTTGGGGTAGCATCGGTTGTGCTCTAGGTCCCAAATTTTGAGGAAGGACTAGAGTTCACTTGATCTACAAGACCCAGAAATGGATTTGGGAAATTTCATCTGGTTTAGGAGATATTAAATTAATTAATTATTTTAATGTATTTCCTAAGTTAAAACTTAGAAAAATAAAATAATTAAAGTGAATTTAATTAAACATGTGATGAAATTGTCTTAAGTCACACATATCAAGCTTTCTTTCAATCTTAGCCATTGATTAAATATTCAATCTTGGCCGTTGATTTGTCATCAAGAAAAGTATAAAGAAAAGGCTTGGGGTCATTGTAACACACACAGAGGCAGAGCACTGAAGCTAAGCTGAGATTCTAGGGCGGGGTTGCTAAGAATTTTCAAGTGTTTCAGTTGCAGAGAGGGGAATTTAGAACAAGGGGATGATCTGATCCCGAGGTTTAGAATACACAAGAATCAGAGAAGAGATCAGGAAAAATAGTGCAGAGGAAGGCATCAGCAGCAGTAGCAACAAGGACAATGTGATTTTCAGGAATCTCTTCAGGGGTTACGCAGAGACCCTTAGGGGCAGCGTAGTGACTGCTTCACCCAGTCTGGGGTAACGCAGTCCCTTCCAGTGACAACGCTGAGCATTTGGAGGCCATCCAAGGCTGACGCGGAGCTGAACAGGGGCTTCAGAGGCTGACACAATGTCTTTCAAAGGAAAATATGGGGTTTCTAGGCCTAGATCTAGATGAGTTCTGTAAATCATGTTTGAGGGTGTGGATGAGTCAATATTGTGGTCTTAGATCAGCCATGTGTTGCAGATCTAGAGTTTTCTCTGTAGGGTTTTCCAGATCTAGAACCCAGAGTTGTGTATTCAGAAATATTCTTAATAATAGAACCCTCCAGCAGCCAGAGACCGGTTTTCCCACATTGGGTTTTTCTGGGAACAGTTTGTTCAGAAATAACTGTCACTTTGTCTATGTGTGCATGTGCTTATTCTAGATCTGAATTGGTAGAGGCCTGTTATGTGTTTTTCTTTGATGTTAACTTGAATTTATTCAGTTGATAACTTGTATAAGTAGGAGAATCTTAACCGGATTAACAGAAATAATTTCTGCATAAGAATTAAGATTCAGAAATTTTTACAGGCACATCCAAGGAGATGTATGATAATTTTGTCAACATGTTCAAGGCCAACAATGCAAATAAAGTCATTTTATTTAAGAACCAAATGAAGAATGTGAAGAAAGGTAGGGATGAATTCATTCAATATTATTTTCTAAAGTTGACTAAAATCAGAAATAATCTTCTGGCCATTGGGGAGACAATAGTTGATCGAGAAATGGTTCTCACCGCACTTGGAGGTCTCTCCTCCGAATGACATGTATTCAATACTACCATTCTCAATAACAAAGTGATACCTAATTTTGACGAAGTATTATCGAGATGCGTACAAGAGGAAACAAGGATGAAGGAATATGAAAATGAAGGAAATGCTGCCTTCACTGCTCGTGCTAAGAAGAAGAACAATGGTGGTCCGAGGAACAAAGGAAGAGCAGGGGCCTAAGGAAAGAAAGGAAAATGTGCCCAAGGAAAGAAAGGAAAATGTTACACATGTCACAAGACCGGCCATTATACTAGAGAATGCCCTTTCAAAAAGGATTCTCTTGATGACGATGACAACAACAACAACCAGAGGAATGGAAATCAAAGGAACAACAGGTTCAAAGGGAAGTGGAAGGCTCCCTCTGGTGGAAATGGGAAACTTTTCAAAAGGTAGTGAAATTCCAGGTATGAGGAATCTAATGTTGTTGATGATAAAAGAAATGAATTCATCCGACACTATGGATGTCTGGTTGATATATAGTGGTGCCGCAAGGCACATCACTGGGTTTAAGGAAACACTTTCTGATATGGTTGAGAAGGATGTTAATCTGAAAATTATCCTTGGATATAATTCCATATATCCCGTGAAAGGGACAGAGACTGTGACCCTCCACTTATCTCAAGGTCAAGTCCTCTGCTTGCAAGATGTACTATATATACCTGATTTGAAGAGGAACCTTGTGTCTATTTCGACCATGGAAGACAAAGGTTTCAATGTGGCATTTGTTGATGGGAAGGTGCACATCTGGAAAAATAATTTCAAGGAAGCTATCGCAATTGGGTTTAGAGTTGATACACTCTACCATGTTGGAGGAAGTCCACTGGGAGCGATGACCTGTGATACTATCCGAAAAACTGAACTATGACACCAGAGGTTTGGATACCTTCATTACAAAGCCCTTCCCGAAGCAAGGAAGGTGGTGTCGGGGATGATCGAGTTCAAAAATTATCCTGAAGATGTATGTCAGGGATGTGCCGAAGGAAATCATACAAGGGGACCTTTCCCCTCAAGTGTCACAAAGACATTTGATGTCTTGCAATTGATACATTCTGATTTTTCTAGTATGCTGCCCATGACATCCTTGGGAGGATGTTCTTATTATATGACATTCATAGATGACTTCTCTTGCAAAACCTGGATATACTTCTTGAAGAAGAAGGATGAGGTTTTCATGTTGTTTCGTACCTTCAAAGCCTTGATCGAAAATTTGACAGGGAAGCAGATCGAGATTTTGAGGACCGATAATGGCACTGAATATGAGACGAATGAGTTCAATAACTTTTGCAGAGAAGCCGACATCAAGAGGGAGACCACAACCGTATATAGTCCTGAGAAAATGGCATTGCTGAAAGAAAGAACAAGACCATTGTGGAAGCTGCCCATGCCATGCTATGTGACCAAGGTCTTCCGAAGTTTCTGTGGGGAGAAGCTGCGAACACTGCTGTGTACATACAAAATCGATGCCCGTATTCTGCTCTGGATTCCAAAACTCCTGAAGAGATTTTCTCACGTCTCACATTTTAGAGTTTTTGGTTGTCTTGTTTATTTTCATGTGTCAAAAGAGAAGAGAAGCAAGCTAGATGCTTCTGGGAAGAAGGGAATGTTTGTGGGCTACATCAAAACTTCGAAGGCCCATAGAGTCTATGTGCTTGGTCAAAGAGAAGTGGAGATATGCCACGATGTTACCTTTGATGAAGATGCTTCCCTCAGGAAAGTAATCAATCTTCTGAACTCTAAGGAAGATCATGAAGTAAGGGCTAGAAATCAAGAAGAACAGAAGGATGAGACGATGCCCGATGTTGAAGGACCGATGGACCCTATTGATCCACCTCCTTCAATGAAGTGAAGACCATCATGGCTCAGGGACACTCTCTAGGATGCCGAGAATCATATGGCCCCTGTTAGGGTCCTATAATAATAGGGATCATAATTTTGAATTGGCTATGTTAAGTCTTGTAATATTGTACATACCTTTGCATTTCTGCAAATGTTTTCCATATTAAAAAATGAAAAGAGGGTATGTCCTAAAAGAATAATCAAAGGACCAAAAGAAAGAATGATAAAAAAGATATAAGATATGAACCCCATAAAAAGAAGCAAAAATAAATTCTGAAAGTGTTGCACATTCAAATGCCACTACTCTTAGTTTACTTTACTTTTGCAAATAAATTGTGTGCAGCTTGTTCAAAATGCCACAAAATTCATGATGACCATGCAATCTAACCTTGATCATTCATGCCTTTAAATTTTATGTTATGATAGTTAGTGAATAAATATATGACCAAACCATTTAATCTTGGCAGATCAGTAGTTAAGTATAGAATAAAAATGAGCTCATAAGTTTAATCTGAGCCATTGGAGGATATCAGGTTAGAAATAATTTAGTTTTCTTATCAAAAGAAAATAAAAGGGTCAGCAAGCTCAAATGCACCCAATAAAGGAAAGAAAAAATGTTAGGATAAATAAAAGGGCAGGTAGAATACTTTTCAAAAGATATACAAGCATCATTATGCTTATCCCTTATAAAAAATATCCTGACCCCCTTCCCCTTGCTAAAAACCCTCTCCCTTTTCATTTCCCCTTATCCTACCCCTCTTCCCCTTACTAAAATCCCTTTCCCCTTTGAAAATCCTCTTCCCCTTACTAAAATCTCTTTCCCCTTTCAAAAACAATTTACTAACCCCTTTCGCTTTTCCTAAGAACCTTTTTTCCCTTTAAAACTCCCTTCCCCTTGATAAAATTTTATGTTTCCATAAAAACACAAAAATATTAATCGGTACCCACTTTATTTTCTTTTAATTTAACCCTCCGCATATCTATTTTGCGACCCCACCTCCTTTTGAAAAAATTGCATCTCTGCCAACCGTTCGATTACCACTGAGCAAATCAGACGGCTTAGAATCATTTTCACACTCCTGACATTCCAAAGTTTAAAACCAAGGGGGGGGGGGGGTGCGAAATAAATGGTTTTCTCCTCCTGCTCCCTTGCCACGAGGCACCTCCATATTTTATCGCACCCCCTCATACCAAACCACCAAACCACTTCCAAACCATGCGATAAACCACCCGTTTTTAAAAATAATAAAACCCCGCTATTCTGTTCATTTCCCTACCTCTACGGACTTGCCAAAAAGACTAAAACCACCATACCTTCCCCACAAAAACCATTTTTTAATTCACAGGGTTTTTTATTTTGCAGGTGATTAACGGAACTAGGAGCACTGTAATTACTTGAAACTCACCCCTTTCATCCATGAATCTAAGCCTGAGATTGAGAAATATTCCAACTAGTCAGAGTGGTTGGAAAACACTCTACAAGAGATGGAGGAGTAGCTTGATATTAGTTCCATCCTGCTTACTCTAGACCCACATGATAGAAATTCGAAAAGGTCTAGAGATGAAGGCTCTTACTCAGTAGAAACTACATCTAAAAATAAATTCAAGATTATATACAGAAAGAAAGCAAAGCTGAACCTAATAATAGAGCTGTTGGAAATACTGAGAGGGGGGTGAATTAGTATTTCTTTTCAATTGTTATTTTTACCAGTTAGATCACTTATATTTAGAACACAAAATGAACAATAATAACAAATGATTTTATTATTTTCTTCTTTACAATAAATCAAGTACAATATATGTAGGGCTCCAACCCTAGATGAAGACACCAATCTTCAATCTCCCAAGCTCCAACCTGTATTTGCCAAGCACCGACTTGGACTTCCAAGGCTCCAACCTTGTCAATTCTGAGGCACCAACCTCAAGGACTCCAACCCTATATCTGGTACAGGCTCCAACCTGGTCTCTTGAGGACTCCTATCCTGTAGGGCTCCAACCCTATCTTCCAAGGCACCAACCTTGTCAATTATGAGGCACCAACCTCAAGGGCTTCAACCCTATATTACAAGGCACCAACCTTGTCTTTATGAGACTCCAACCTCCTGCTTCATTTTGTCAATATATATTTGGCTATACTTACGGCTCCCAATGTCTTCTTCAACGAGCCCTGAAAATCTTTAGCTTACTCTTCACTGTAATCTACACATTACGTCATCAATGGCAACCTTTTCTACGTAAAAGGTGTCACCGCTGCTCTTCATCGTACCCAAACAATTTCTCCAAGGTTACCTCATGATGGCTTTTCAACAATACATCATGTCCTCCAAAAATGCCTCCAAGTCAACTTCTCTGCAAGGGCTCAAAAACTGCTTCACAATTATGTCTTTATGATGTCTTCAATAAGTTGCTCAAGGTATACACCAAACAATCCTCCAAGTGCTTCACAATGTTTTTCAATGCTCCAGCTGTCTAGATTGCTTCAAAGAACTGCCAACCACTGTCCTCAATGGATCTTCAACAATACTAGAGATGCTCCAAACTTCTTAATTCATCAATGCTCCTTCAAAAAGACTTAAGAAAGCCTTCAAAAGGTCTACAAATGTGGTTTTCAATCACTGCTCCAAATATGATGATCACTGCTCCAAATGTGATGATCACTACTCCAAATATGATGCCCAAAACCACTGATATAATTTTTTCCTCCAAACAAGTCCAAAGAAATGAGCTCCACAAACAACTGTCCAACCACCTCTCTACAGATTCAAGCCTTCACCGAGAGACTGCTACTAAGTCTAAGCCTTTGTAGTAGTAACTGTCCACTGTTCCAGGCTATAATGGTGATTGTCCACACAGAACAAAGATGCTGAGGTAAGGTCCAATCTAGTTAAAGGATTTTCCTGAAGCTTGCAGCTTCTCCACAAGTGGTTTATGTTATAATCACTGCAAATAATCCAAAGGTGGTTGTCACAAGTTCCAAGACTGCAGCAAGTCCGAGCCTCTTGGTAACCACAGATCTGACCTCCACAAGAATTATCCGAGCTGGAAAGGATACCTCAACAAAGAATTGCCCAATAGTGATATCCTTAATGTCCTCGGCCTTTGTGCTTCTAATCTGAATTTTGTGTTTTTCACTGAAAATTTTATGGCTAAAATGATGTGTCTAACGTCATATATATACTAGTTTGACCTCCAACGAAGAGACATGTCTCTTGAGGGAACATGACAGCCTACACAAGTCAGCTCAAGTCGGCTAGGCAAAAATAATATTTTTGCCAACTAATAAATTCAATTTCTCACAATCAAGGAGGAGTTATGAGGCGTATAATAACTCGTTAGAAAGGGAAAAATATCCTCTACAAGATGATGTCAATTTCATCCTTAGGTGAGGTCATCTTTCCATCAAGAAATTTATTTTTCTTTGTAACTGTTCTTGAAATTTTTAGTTCAGACCATGAGATCACTGTTTTGGAATTTGTTTTTGTGCAGTCCTTGATTCTTTATGGATAAGGATATAGGGACAAAATTAAGGGCTTTTCCATAAGGCCTTCAAAGTAGTCTTCCAACCATCATCCGTATCACTAAATGTGTTATCATGATTTCCAACTATGTCATCATATGTCATCAAGTAGGGTGTAGTTATTTATGTCATCATGTTCATGATAGGCACTTAGGATTTACATCAATCTTTAAGGCATTATGATCATTAGGTATTTAGGACAAGACTTTTTCCTAAGTGGCATGACATCTTTATTAGTGGCATGTGCTCTTAGTATCTTCATTAATAGCATCCTTAGCACCTAGGAATTGCATGAGGTATTGAAATAACAATAATATTTGTCATCTTGATTAATTCCATATTGACATCAATGACAACCTTGATTAACAGGAGCAGGAAGAGACAATTGAAACAAAGATAGTGATTTTTATCAGGGATAATACATCTACACTAGCAACAACAAAGCTCATACAAAGTGCTCTCTAGGACACATTTTTTATTTTGCATGAAGTTAAACATGTCTTTTTAAAAAAAACCACTTTTACTAAATACTCATAAATGGATGAGATTTACCGCAGGATGATGAAAGTCAAAATACCAGATGAAGAAACATGGGAGAAGTGGTGTGATTTACTATAAAGGGTGAAAGGAACAAACAACGTGAAAGAAACAAATAGATGATAGAACAGACAAATAACAACAAGCAAAGAATCAGGGCCAGATATCAGTCAGTTGAAAGGTGTCACTATCTTTTTGCATAAAGATATTTTATTTTCCTAGAATAAATCGTAGTCAGTTGAGAGGATATTTTTTGTATACATACTTCATCATTTGAAGTATCAGGTGTGGATTTCTGAATATTTCAGTAGCTGACTAATCTCTTGCTTGAGGGTTATTGTACCAATTTTCAGTCGACAGACAGAACAAGCTATAAAGAAACTTCTTTATAGGATTCATGTGTTGAGCTATCTCAATTAAGTATAAATTTCAATTTTTCATGTTCTCTTTCTAAGTATTCCATAAACGTATGTGGTCTAAACTTGAATGTTATAACGAGAGTTTTACTGCAGAATTTTCTTAAACATTACACTCTGCTTTTAACTGCTATACATTTCTATGTTTTCTTCTGATATCTGGTTTAGAGAATTCTTAATTTCCCTCTGATCCCAATTGAATTTCTTCACCCTTCTTCATTATTTGGTTTAAGGAATTCTTAATTGCTCCTTGATCCCGATTGAAAAATCACTTCACCATTCAACCTTGAGATATGATATTGCTCACCTACCTTGCCTTGTAACACTTTCTTTATAATTTGATTTTGTTCTATTTTCAAAGTATATTGACTCCATAGCCTAATGGAAAATGGAAAAACACTCATTCATCTAAATCATTAATTCCACCAACCAATAAAAACCAATCCAAATTAAGGATACATAACTAGCCTAAAATCTATTAAATGAACAAAGTTAAATCATATAGAGAGAGTCCTCTCTGAGTTTAGGAAGGCTAGATCCTAAGCTCCAAAGTAGGTTTGTAATTACCTCTGATATTTCTTTTTAACGCTTAGAACAACTTTTGGAAATTTCAGAGTGATAACATATTGGCGACCATACTGGGGGATCAGTCCTTAGTTAAAATAAATCTTAAAGGAAACAATTTTCCTCATTTTTCACATTAAGGTTTTAAAAGGGTTGTTTGAAATTCATCATAGTAAGTTAAAATTTTGGCTTCTAAAAGAACATATTATACAAGGGCTCATCCTGATCCATAGTTTGCTGCAACTGTTGATGATCCTGACAGAATTTTAAGAAAACCTAAAAAAGTAGAAAGTCAAGGAAGTAGTGGTGAGTTAATCAAAGCAGATTAACTTCCTAAGGAGTTATCAAGCATACAAGATATTCAATTTGATTTATCATTTGAGCATTCTTTATTTCGTACTAAATCTGAAACTCAGTCCATGATATTGTCATAGACCCCAATTTTATTCAATTTATTGAATCAAAGAAGGATACTATACAACTTGATTTAGATCAACAGGTTCTAGATACTTTTGAAAAACTTGATGTTTTAACCTCAACTTTGATAAAAAATATAGACGAAGCCTATTTTCAATAGTCATTTGAATTAGTTGATCTAACTTCTACTACCCCTAAGCTCTCTACAGTATCTTCAGAAACTGTAAATACAACTTCATTCAGTTCCACCTCACCTATAATATCCACCATAGTTCATTCCACAAAACCATTCATACCTAAACTTTCTCTCCAAACTAATGTTTCAAGTTCATCTTCAAGCACCACTACTTTACATCCCAGTCAATCTAAATTCTTAGCCATGGCAGCCAGATTTTCCCCTTTGACCTTACAGGGCCCTTTATATGCCATGCCACAAGATTATCAGAGTAAAATTTTTCAGTTCGATGGTATTGGTCGGTATACTGCTCAACAAAATGTAGATAAAATGACAGATTATTTTGAGTTACATGAAGTTTATTACCCTGATGTACAAATGATATTATTTGCAGAAACACTAGCAGGAGATATTAAAAAATGGTTTAAATCTTTACCTGCTAACCATATAGCTGATTTAGCTGCTTTCCACCAATTGTTTATAAATAGATGGGAAATAAAGAAAAACCCTCTCCAGATATTATCTGAATATGAGAACATTAGGAGATCTCTTAATGAATTTGTTCAAGATTATTGTATTAGGTTTAACAACATTTACAATGCAATTCCAGTAAATATCAAACCTCCACCAGACTTTGCCCTAATTAAATTTCCAGATGTTTTTGATGCTTACATGTATTATCATTTAAGAGAAAGAAACCCTGCAACTTTAGAACAGATGTAGAGTGATGCAGTTAGTGTAGAAGCTAACTTACTAGCTAAAAGAGCAAGGATGAGGAATGAGAGGAGAGTGACCATTAAGAAAGAACCTTCCACTTCATATATTAAGATTGATAGTTTAACCAAAAATGTAGAAAGACTAATGGATAGACTATATAACATGGAAAGAAAACCTCAGTGGGAAAATCAACAAGGTCCCCAAATTAGAAATCCCAACTTTAGGAAAAATCCTAATACTGGTAAATCAAGAGAAGTTGTACCTGATCAACAGATTAGACCACCTTTCAAGGAAAATTATGCTGAAAGTTCACAACATCATGAAGAAGACCAGGACACCCAGATAAAATTGATGGGAGTAAACAATGAAGATGCTATTTTTCTTACCCAGGAAGAACAAGAATTGTACATGTTACAACAATTATAATTAGAATCTGGAGAACCCTTTGACTAAAAACAAGGCTATGAATCTTCTATCTACGAAGTTCATAAACTGTATAGCCTTAGAATAAAAAAGAACACAGAGGTTCCTATTAAGAAATCAATCTACACTAAAACTAAGAAAACAATAGAAGCTCCCGTGACCAAAATTATACAAATTCTCCCTAGAGAAACTCAGAATTCTTCCACCTCAAAGATTGTAGACATCACATCAACTGCTACTCAAACCTTTCCAGACAAGGAAGTTGAAAACAAAACAGTTGACACACAAACTGAAATACCAAGTGTTGATAAAGAAGACAAAACCACACAAACCACAATTGGTAAAAATGAAATCATTAAATTAGGCAAAACTCAAATGCCATTCAATATCAAAATTGAGATAGCCAAATTAAGAACACCAGTTCCTTTAATAGATTTGGTGAAAAATGACTCATACAAGGCACAAATTACTGAAACATTTAACATAGGTGAAGGTTAAGATGCTGTCAACCTCAATGATGATCAACCTGAATTTTTATTTGGTCCTGAAGTGAATTACAAACATCAACAAGTGGGTGTCCCTCCATTCTACATTAGCTTAAACATTCATGATAAAATCTTACATAATGCTATGTTGGATTCAGGAGCAACTCATAACTTAATTCCTAAAGAAGTGATGGAAAAATTAAACTTAGACATCACTAGAACCTACAAGGACCTGTTCTCCTTTGATTCTAGTCAAGTCAAATGCCTTGGCCTGATAAAGCATCTGTTTGTAACTCTAGTACAGGGGCTAGAAAAGAGTATTGTTATGGACATAGTAGTTTCTGATATCCCTCCCAAATATGAGATGTTATTATCTCACTCATGGGGAGAAAAATTACAGGGATCACTGCAATTAGACATGTCATATGCTACCATTTCTGTATTTGGTTAGCAAATGAATCTATATAGAGAAACCTTGATGAAATTAATGGTAAGTAGTTAAGAAAGACCACATAATTACCCTATCTATTCCATGCATTCTGATCTTGACTCATTTATCTTATGTAATTCAGACAATGACAAAGATAAAATCACAACTGTAGAAGAAAAATACAAAGAATTCGATAGTGAAAATATGATAGATGAATCTATGTTTCATTTATATTTTGATGCATCTATAAATAGATTAGGATCATGAGCTGGAGTATGGATCTAAAATTTAGAAAATGATCATTCAGAAGGACATACTTACAGATTAAATTTCAAATGCACTAATAACATGGCAGAATACGAAGCATTAGTGCTAGGCCTTCAAATCGTAAGAAAACTTGGAGTTAAAAGAGTTTCCATCATGGGAGACTTAGAAATCATTATAAAACAAGTCAAGGGAGAGTACATTACTAATAACCCTAGACTTAGGTGTTACAAACAAACCATCCTAGACTTGATAAGATGTTTCCTTGAGACTGACTTTGCTATCATTCCAAGAAAGCAGAATATGCAAGCACATAGCTTAGCCACTTTTTCCAGCACATTCAGGTAACCCTTTCAGCCAAATCATCAATACATGGCTGAGACAAGACATAGACAAACCATACATGATAATTCAAAGTATTGGAAGATCTTTTCACAAGACAATCAAATTCTTGATTTTATGATTTCTGAAGGAGAATTTCAAAATGGTAATATAGACACCGACTGTACATTAGATTATACCATAAATAATGAAATAGATGTAAATGATGTAAATAATATAGAACCGACTAGATTCACTAAAGTAGAAAAAGAACAATTAGAAACAATAGAAATTGAGGAATTAATCAATGATGAATCATAAGTTTTAAACCTCAAAGACAACATTTTGCCTAAAGTATTAGCCCCACTAGAAGACCTCTTTGACTCCAATGATGTATCTAGAAAACCTAAAATGGAGCCTCTAAGGTCAGATATAGAGGAATGCAACATAGGAAAAAAGGAAAATCCCGAGCTTATCAAGATATATAAGACATTACCTCCAGCTGAAAAGCTGAAGTACATTAGCTTGTTTAAAGAATTCCAAGATATCTTTGCCTAGAATTATGAAGACCTCAAGTCTAATGATACCAACATTATCCAGCACAAGATACCAATTAAAGAAAATCAGAAGCCCTTTAAACAAAAACTAAGGAGAATTAACCCTGTTCTTATGCCATTAATAGAAAAGGAAGTTAAAAGGATGTACGATTCTCAAATCATAGCACCCATAAGATATTTTGATTGGGTCTCTAATTTAGTCCCCACTAGAAAGAAAACATGAGAAATCAGACTCTGTGTTGATTTCAGAATCTTGAACAAAGTATCACTGAAGGATAACTATCCCCTCGATAAGATGGACCACATTCTCCAGAGGGTAGTAGGGTCATCCAAAATTTCATTACTTGATGGATTTTCTAGATACAACCAAATCCTAGTCTAACTTGAAGATCAAGCTAAGACTCCTTTCACCACTCCCTGGGGAAATTTCATATACTTGAAAATGCCCTTTGGACTGATGAATGCTGGAGAAACATTACAAAGAGCCATGGACATAGCCTTTGCAAAGGAAACCCAGGAATTTTTAGTCATTTACTTAGATGATATCACAATATTTTCCAAGTCAGATAATGAACATCTGGATCATTTAAGAAGAGTATTCATAAAATATAGAAAATTTGGCATATCCTTAAATCCTAAAAAGTCACTTTCTGGATTAGAATAAGGAAAACTTCTGAGACACATCATTTAAAAAGAGGGAATTAGAATTGATCTAGCTAGAATAGAAGAAATCCTAAATATCAGTCATCTTAGGAACATTAAAGAATTACAATCATTTTTCGGTAAAAAAAAATTTCTTAGAATATTTATCTCTAACTTAGTAGAACGAATTAGAGATTTAAATAGCATGTTAAAAAATGATTCAATACTTAAGTGGACAGTAGAGGCTAAGCAGTGTTTTGAAGCAATCAAAGAATCCCTTACTAAAACACCTGTCCTCATAAGTCCTAATTTTAACAGGTATTTCATAATTTTTTCATTTTCTTTAGAGCACACCATTGCAGCAGTCTTGTTGCAAAAGAATGACAAGGGCTATGAACAACCCATTGCTTTCTTCAGTAAAACTTTAAGAGATGCAACACTAAAGTATTATATCATGGAAAAACAAGCTTTTGCTTTAGTGAAAGCCATAAAATATTTCAGAGTATACATTATATACTCTTACATAATAGTATATGTTCCAAACTTAGTTGTAAAGGACATTCTAATTCAGAATGTGCCCGATGGAAAAAGAGGCAAATGGATTGCCACAACACTGGAATATGACGTTGAGATTAAGCCTACAAAATTAATTAAAGGCCAAGGTTTTGCCAAACTCGTGGCTGAATCGAACTGTCGAGCCTTACACATAAATTTCATTGCTGCCATAGATAATCAAGAAGAGATGGTGACTCCACAAATCAGTGAAGCTTTCATAGATTCACCCTGGTATGCAAACCTTACATTTGTTTTACTCAACCTACAAGCTCCTCCTGGTTTATCTAGAACCAAAGGTAGATTCTTAAAAATGAAAGCAATGAAATATTGTATCTTAGATCATGGTGGCATCTTGTTAAATTGTTTATTAAAAGATGAAGCTGACAAAGTCATGCAGGAATTTCATGCAAGAGATTGTGGAGGACACCTATACTGGAAAGCAACTGCTGACAAAATTTTGAGGGTAGGTTTTTACTGGCCCACCCTTTTTGTATATGTCCGAAAGTATGTGACCTCCTGTCACAAATGTCAAATTTTTGAAGGGAAGAAGAAACTCTTACCATTACTCCTCAAACCTATCTCAGTAGAAATGCCATTTCAACAATGGGGGTTAGACTTCATTGGTGAAATTCACCCGCCCTCTCTGCCCAACATAAATGGATATTGACAGCCACTGACTACATTACCAAGTGGATAGAAGCCATCCCTTCAAGACAAGCCACAGACTCTATCATTATTTCATTTCTTAAGAACAACATCCTTTCTAGATTTGGATGCCCACAAAAGCTCATCACTGATAATGCCGTTGCCTTCAAATCCAAGAAAATGATATATTTTTGTAACCGATATCATATCAACCTAGGCCATTCCACTACCTATTACCCTCAAGGTAATGGACTAGCCGAATCTTCAAACAAAAGCCTAGTCAACATCATTAAGAAGTTATTAGAAGATAGAAAGAAAACCTGGAATAAAAGATTGGTGAATGCCCTATGGGCAGAGAGACTAACTACTAAGAAATATATTGGTACATGTCCCTATCAATTGGTATATGGGATGGATGTTGTTTTCCCATCTTCATTAGGAGTGCCAGTAATGAAAATGATTCAAGAGCTGCAAGTAGAACCAAATGACATCCAAAGGAGAATAAACCAAACAATTCTTTTATAACAAACCAGGGAAGAAGTTTATATCAAAGCCCAAGTAATTCAAGACAAAATAAAAAATATATTTGATAAGAAAACTAAAGTAGATGATTTCTTCATAGGTGATCAAGAACTAAAATGGGATTCTAGAAGAGAAGATAAAGGAAAACATGTGAAATTTGAATTTCTCTAGAAAGACCCATACATTATTTATGGTTACAGAGGCAAAAATCCTGTTTCTTGAAAGAATTAAATGGAACAAACCTACCAGGTGGACCAGTCTATGGTCGAATGCTGAAACACTATTTTTCACCAGACTAATCTGTAGTTCATTTGTTGTATTTTACCCATTGTAAATACCATAGCAAAGTTTAGATTAGAGTGGATGATTATGTTATAAATTTGAAGCCTGAAAATAAAATATTAAGCTTTAAAAGATATAACATCATATGTTTGAATAAAGGAGATCACAGAAAGCAGTTCCAAGCAAACCAAGGCCACTGATTAGAAAGTTCTTGACATCTCACAAGGAGCCATCCCCAAGTGGAGCCACTGTTAGGGTCCTATAATAATAGGGATCATAATTTTGAATTGGCTATGTTAAGTCTTGTAATATTGTACATACCTTTGCATTTCTGCAAATGTTTTCCATATTAAAAAATGAAAAGAGGGTGTTGAAAATTTGTAGGGCTTGTGATTAATACAAAAATTCTCTTCTTGATAATTGCTTGTGAGCTTACTTATGTATCTTCTTCAACTTAGTTAATCTTTCATCAAGTCAATTACCAAAGTACTTAATCATATGTATAGACAATATTATTTTTATTTGAACTAAAGATCTTGAAGTGTAGTTAGGAAGGTAAATCTCTGATTTACCTTTCTCACTTTTTACCTCTTTTAGATCAGCTAATCACTTTTTTAACGTTGGAAAATTCCATAAACAAATAATTTAAGTCTCAAGTATTTCTACACTATATTCTTCTGTCCTTATCCGAAATCCAGCTTCTATACCTTCTGTATTTTGTTCTTTCTGCAATATGTACTCCTGTACCTTTTGTAACCTATGCTCTTGTACCTTCCACAATCTATAATTCGATCTGCACTTAACTCTGTCTTTTACTCCGGTTCCTTTCATAATCCTTTCTTCAATCAGCATTGAAAATGTCCTTAAATCCGCAACTTTAGACGTTATGAAATCTTAGATAGATTCACAATTATTCCTTAGATTGATCCTCATTAGGTTGAGTGTGATCTGCAATATTCCTTTACTTATCTACACTGTATCCTTCTTTCAATACGCACTGTAAAATTGTTTTTTGTCCGAACTGTAATCTCAGAGATGTTCGATGGCTATTCTCCATAATAATTTCATATCATGTCTATATATATAGAGCATATTTATTCAATCTAAGCCGATCATATAGTTGTGAATTAGGCCGACTTGATAAGGTTTATCCCATCGTTGAAGAGGTGTTTTCTTCATTTGTCTTTCATTGATGCCTTGAGGGTTGATGTAGGCTTCTTCCATAAGATGTTGAAGCATATAACAAAACTAGATCTGACACTTAACTCAATCCTAATGGACATCAAGAAGAAGTCCATCTAAAATATGTTCATGAAACCCATGAGGCAACTACAAAAACACATTTTATTATCTTTATCTCTTCCTTTTCATATTTACATAATCAACATGAAGACCGACCTAGTTACATTTTACAACACTCCCTCTTAACTAGGGAGGTATTCATATAGTTACATAATCACTTTTAAACTTAAAGAATTTCATAAGAAAAATCAGATTGGTAATCGCATCTGTATAACATCATATCAACCAGCACTGTACTAGTGCAAGGCCTTGACTAACAACCCCATCTCTTCAATGAGACAATGGGCTTCAATGCTGGCAAGACACATGAATTATAGAAACCTTTGTCATTGTCTCTCCAAGGTACATACTCCACTCGGGTGTTCCCAAAGTATGACCTTCATGGACTATTCTTCTCTTGGGTAGCTAGCCCTCAAAGAATATCGTTTCCTGACTACACTTATCTTGAATTCCCGATCACATTATCAAAGAGTATCAAATGCCAGATGATTACCGAATCCTCCATTCTGTCTTCCCAAAACCAGAATGACGTGTCTATCTCTCCCTCCCAGGGAGGACCTATTCCACAAGGGAATGTACTCATTCTTATACAAAGAATGTACCTAAGCTCATCCTTAGGAATTACCAAGTTTCTTCCAAGTAAGAAACTTACCATCAGGCTCCCTCTTAACCAAGGACCTCCAACAGCAATGGTAAGACACCCAACTGCTCATGAAGAATTCCTATCCTCGAGGTCATGGATTTTGATATTGAGGAATCTCCATCTTTTAGCTTCATAGGGCACAGATCATGCATCATCTTTTAGTCAAGTCCGTTATCAGAAAGTGATTCAACAGACTTCCCACTTGGTCCACTTGTTATGCCATGTTGCTTTCCTTAGAATCATCTCAAGGATCATACTTCCTTTCTTATGATTAGCAGCCCTGCACAAGTTCATCCAGATAAGTATATACATATGAAATTTTAGAACAAAAGTTACCTTAGTGATGATATTTCACCATGACATCTTCTTCTAGGCATCGACATCCTTTATACAGATTGACACATCTCCTGATGATATTTTTTCCAAGGTCTTCTTCTTTACCAGACTTTTTTCAGAGTCTACATATCTTCCCAGGAGATCTCCTAGTCACATCTTCTTGGCCTCTGAATGGTACCTGCCTCAAGACATGATTGCATTTCATGATTTCTTCCTTTCTGCACATTTTTTCCATTCCCAGGAACTTTCAAAAGCCACCTCATATACCTTGAGGACATATTATTTTCATCTTTCCGTGCACTAAGAGATACCCTTGTATAGACCATACTTCTCAATACAGAAGTTCATTACCTGCAACCATATGACATGACTTCACAACATCAATGTTAGCATATAAGTCTGCATACCTCATACCTATTTTTCCTTGAGTCATCCTGTAGGGGTTTTTCTTGAATGAAGAGCTTCATTCCTTTGACCTGCTTCATCAATATGTCATCACATCTCAAAGCTTTGTACCCATGATGACCCTTGATCTGATGACTGCTTTACTTGAGTAGGGAGGTTTTCCAGAAGCTGTTACACTGAGATCTTCTTCCATGCTTCTTAATGTACATTACTATCATACAAACAATCAAAGATCACTTAAAGAGAAAGATGATCTCAATAATAATAGAGATCTCTTGCTTCTTCCTTCTTAGATATTTTAGTGTCAGGTTCTTCTCTTTCATACGTGACATGAGCTTCTTCCTTTTTCCTTTTGACATTTCTAGATTTAGGACAATCTCTTTTATAATTTCCAAGTTCATCACATCTAAAGCATCACACGTTGTCCATATTTCTTCTTTTATTTTGAGGGCCAAATTTTCCGAATCTTCCTTTCTTCCTGTATGAGGTTGCAAAGGCATGATTTTCTTCACTTGATTCTATATCAGCTTTGGCCTTTAGTCTTGTTTCCTCTATTTTACATAGAGACCACAAATCATGGAATGGAGTGGCTTCTTTCTTCCCATATAGACCAGAAGTGAAGCTTCTCCATTCCTCTGGTAGAGCATTCAATACCACTGTTGTCATCTCAGTGTTAGACATCAGTTCTCCTAGTTCTTGTAGTTGATCTCTTATTTCCGAAATCCTCATAAAGTATGGAACGATTCCTAATTCCTTTGATAATTTAATTTTGTAGAGTTCTTGTCTTAGAGAGATTTCTTCTCTAGCAGTACTCACAAAGAATAGCTCCACCAGTTTCTCATATATTTGTTTTGCAGTCTTTAGTTTTGATACATAGGGAATGAGAGAGTCTTTGATGGATTCTATGAGAATCCTTTGGGCTCTAATTTCTCCCTTCATGTTCTTGGCATGGGTTGAAGTATATTCTTTTGGAGGTTCAATAGTAGATACTTCGATATAGTCCGTTACTTCTTCTTCAATTAAATTCAAGTCTGTTCTCTTTTTCCATGCACTGAAGTTTGATGATCCAACCAGCTTGTTGCTTTCTTTACAAAAAGGCATCTTGATAGATAGGGTCATGAATACTTACTTGAGTGGTCTTGCTTGCAACTCTCTTTATGTTGATGAAGTCAAGAGTTTCTTTTCTTCAAAGTTGTTGTTCTTGAACCCTTGACTAAAATGACTATCTTCAAAACTTGTGAATCTCCTTCAGAACTATAAACTAGTTGGATAGTCTTTCTTGTAGACTGGTTTGTCCTTTCAATCCAGAATTTGATCCTTGCTTCTTTGAGTGAATTTTTCGACAAGAAACCCTTATGTTCAGTACCTTAGATTTGATACAATGTTGAAAATTTGTAGGGCTTGTGATTAATACAAAAATTATCTTCTTGATAATTTCTTGTGAGCTTACTTATGTATCTTCTTCAACTTAGTTAATATTTCATCAAGTCAATTACCAAAGTACTTAATCATATGTAAGATAGTATTATTTTTACTTGAACTGAATATCTTGAAGTGTAGTTAGGAAGGTAAATCTCTGATTTACCTTCCTCACTTTTTACTGCTTTTAGATCAGCTAATCACTGTTTTAACATTGGAAAATTCCATAAACAAATACTTTAAGTCTCAAGTATTTCTACACTATATTCTTTTGTCCTTATCCGAAATCCAGCTTCTATACCTTCTGTATTATGTTCTTTCTGCAATATGTACTCCTGTACCTTCCGTAACCTATGCTCTGGTACCTTCCACAATCTATACTTCGATATGCACTTAACTCTGTCTTTTACTCCGGTTCCTTTCGTAATCCTTTCTTCAATCAGCATTGAACGTGTCTTTAAATCCGAAACTTTAGATGTTATGAAATCTCAGACAGATTCACAATTATTCCTTAGATTGATCCTCATTAGGTTGAGAGTGATCTGCAATATTCCTTTACTTATCAACACTGTATCCTTCTTTCAATACACACTGTAAACTTGTTTTTTGTCCGAACTGTAATCTCAGAGATGTTCGATGGCTATTCTCCATAATAATCACATATCATGTCTATATATATAGAACATATTTATTCAATTTAAGCCGACCATACAATTGTGAATTAGGCCGACTAGTTTAGGCCGACTTGATAAGGTTTATCCCATCGTTGAAGAGGTGTTTTCTTCATTTGTCTTTCATTGATGTCTTGAGGGTTGATGTAGGCTTCTTCCATAAGATCTTGAAGCATATAACAAAAATAGATCTGACACTTAACTCAACCCTAATGGACATCAAGAAGAACTAGTCTATCTAAAATATGCTCATGAAATCCATGAGGCAACTACAAAAACACATTTTATTATCTTTATCTCTTTCTTTTCATATTTACATAATCAACATGAAGACCGACCTAGTTACATTTTACAACAGAGGGTATGTCCTAAAATAATAATCAAAGGACCAAAAGAAAGAAAGATAAAAAAGATATAAGATATGAACCCCATAAAAAGAAGAAAAAATAAATTCTGAAAGTGTTGCACATTCAAATGCAACTACTATTAGTTTACTTTAATTTTGCAAATAAATTGTGTGCAGCTTGTTCAAAATGCCACAAAATTCATGATGACCATGCAATCTAATCTTGATCATTCATGCCTTTAAATTTTATGTTATGATAGTTAGTGAATAAATATCTGACCAAACCATTTAATCTTGGCAGATCAATATTTAGGTAGAGAACAAAAATGAGCTCATAAGTTTAATCTGAGCCATTGGAAGCTATAAGGTTAGAAATAAGTTAGTTTTCTTATCAAAAGAATATAAAAGGGTTAGTAAGCTCAAATGCACCCAATAAAGGAAAGAAAAAATGTTAGGATAAATAAAAGGGTAGGTAGAATACTTTTCAAAAGATATACAAGCATCACTATGCTTATCCCTTATCAAAAATATCCTAACCCCCTTCCCCTTGCTAAAAACACTTTCCCTCTTCATTTCCCCTTATCCTAACCTTCTTCCCCTTACTAAAATCCCTTTCCCATTTCAAAAACAATTTACTAACCCCTTTCCCTTTTCCTAAAAACCCTTTTTCCCTTTAGAAACCCCCTTCCCCTTGATAAAATTTTATGTTTCCATAAAAACAAAAAAATATTAATCGGGACCCACTCTGTTTTCCTTTCATTTAACCCTTGGGCATATCTATTTCCCGACCCCACCTCCTTTTGAAAAATTCACATCTCTGCCAGCCGTTCGATCACCACTGAGCAGATCGGACAACTTACGATCATTTTCGCACTCCCGACATTCCAAAGTTTAAAACCAAAGGGGGGGGGGGGTGCGAAACAAGTGCTTGTCTCCACCCACTCCCCTGCCACATGGCACCTCCATATTTTATCGCACCCCTTCATACCAAACCACCAAACCAATTCCAAACCATGCGATAAACCACCAGTTTTTAAAAATAATAAAACCCCGCTATTATTTTCATTTCCCTACCTCTATGGACTTGCTGAAAAGACTGAAACCACCATACCTTCCCCCTGAAAACCATTTTTTAATTCACAGGTTGTTTTATTTTGCAGGTGATTAATGGAACCAGTGTTGGAAATGTTGTCATTGATGGCAAAGGAGCACAAAGGAGCAGCACCTGAACCAGCAATAAGGCAAAGGAGATGACAAAGGAGAAGCACTTGAAACATCAGCCAAGGAGCAGAGAAAGCATAAGAAGAGGTAGCAGAAGCAGCAAAAAGAAGAAGCAGGGCAGCAAAGAGAAGCAGAGACAGGACCATTTGAAGAAGCAAGGAGCAGCATTAGACAAGAAGAAGAGATAGAAACAGAAAGATAGTAGAGATAGGCAAAGGAGACAGCAAAGGAGACAGGTAGAGGCAGAGGCAGCAAATACAGAGGAAGAGATGAAACGGACATGCAGTAGAGGCAGAGGTCGAGTAGCGTTGACGCTGAAACAGGCAAAGGAAACAAGCGGAAGAACACTGCTAGAGTGTAACAGTCGAATACAGAGGCAGAGCGACAGGAGCAGCATGACAGAAAAAGGAAGCAGCGACTACAATGGAGGCAACAAAGAAGCAGAGGCAGAGGCAAAGCGACAAGAGCAGCAGAGGCAGAGGCAGAGCCGTTATAAAATTCCGAGAATCGCCCAAGCCGGCAAATATATTCATATGTATAATTCCGAGAATCATTACCCGATGGGCGTTACATATAATACATAAACCTTATTCCGGGAATTGCTTAACCCCAAGCAGCAAGGCACATAAATTCCGGGAATCGCCTACCCCGATGGAGGATACATATAAATGCCACACATTACGTATGTTGCAAAGGTCCAAAGCATGTACATTAATCTATAAGGAGCGCTTTATTATAAGTTTCATATTATTAATCCCGAAAACAAAAGAACCAGAGGTCCAAGGCATATATGTTATGTTATATAAGCGGAGTGCATAAGAACCAAGCTTTATACGGTGGGACCCCTCCCCAATCGCAATCGGAGAAAAGGTTCAATCGGCGGAGTTTTGTGATGTGCTTCGATCAAAGGTCGGACCCGATCGAGTTATATGCCACAGTTTATTGCTAATCGCATCCGAGTTCCCAATCGCAATCAGAACTTTCCGATTGATCGCACGACTTTTGTAATATGCTGCGATTGAAGTGGCGGACCCGACCCTGTTATATGCGGGAGTTAATATGTGCAAATCGCATCCGTGTTCTGATCGCAATCGAAACTTTTCTATTGTGTGCCCCGATTGCATTTGTTCAAAGTTCAGACCCAATTGCGCTATGAGCCATGTTTTATGTAGTCATCGCGTCCGTTTGATCAATCGCAATCGCAATTTTTGTTTGACACCACCGATCCGCCGACAGAGATGTGGGGCCTGACCCTTTCATATATTAGAGTTTGTGATTCGACTTATTGGATTGTAATATAAGACCAAAGGCTTAAGGAGGAAGGCGATTGTTTATATATAAAATGATTGTTGTTAGATATATAAAACATGGTTGCAGCTGTATTAAAATATGTCGCATGGGCTATGAACCCACGGGCCTCGGCTTAATGGGAGGGCGATTATTATATACAACGACTGTGATATATGTCCGTTCCTCTTGCGGAATGTTCCACATCAACAAGACACTCGTGGCATGAAAAGCGTTGGAATATAGCCAGAATTACAGTCGTGAGATTCATTTATATATAAAGCGTAAAAATGAAAAATGCGATTACACAAATATAGAAGTTGCGCGGCCGGCCATAAACGAGAAATGCATACGGAAGAGAAGAGAAAGGGACAAAGACACGGTCGGAGAGAAAGAAAAGAACAAATGCGACAAGCCAAGAGACAAAATGAGTGAGGTACAGGTTCTCATTTATGGTGAATGTAAATGTTTTATTTAATTTATATTATTGTGATGCATTGGCAAGTCTATAGGAAGAGAACGACAAATATCCAACTTTGTAATATTAAAATAGCACCTCTGATTACATTTTTAAATTGAGAAATTTTGAAAAAGAGATGAAAGTGACAAAGAGACATGGCATTTGTCCATTTGAACTGATGGAATACAGACCATGAAGCTATTTTTATTATAAAAGGGTATCGAGGAGAAATGTTGACGAAAAAAAGGAGTGAGAGAAGAAGAGAGTGTGCAGCAGAATTAAAGAGAGTTGAAGAGAATAAGCAAGCTGCAAGAAGAATGTGAATAAGGAGGAGCTGAGAAAAGAAGAAGAAGGGGCTGAGCAGAGATGATGCAGGTCTGATATAAGAGTTGATGAACAACAGAGAAGAAGGTACAGAACAGAGCTGATATCCAAGGTAAATTAGCAAGTGTTTTTCTTTTGAAAGAGTAAGGAAGTTGGAGCTTCCCTATCAAGTTGTAGCTTGATAGATGTCAGTTGTAGCTGACTGAGGTAGGAGCCTCCTGTAGGTTGGTGCCTGCAGAAAATAGATTGGAGTTGGTGCTTCCACATCAAGTTGTAGCTTGATAAAATGTCAGTTGTAGCTGACTGAGGTTGGAGCCTCCTGTAGGTTGGTGCCTGCAGAAAATTGATGGGAGTTGGAGCTTCCTTGCAAGTTGTAGCTTGCAGAATTGAGGTTGGAGCCTCTTGTAGGTTGGTGCCTGCAGAAAATCAGTGGTGAGAGGGAGTTGGAGCTTGCCTTTGCATCACAACAATAATAAGATGTGGTTTTCTCCCTTTATGGGTTTCCACGTATATCGGGTGTCTATGTGCATGATGTCTATGTGTTGATATGATATATCTATTCTGCTAATACTTGCTGCTAACATATTAAGACTGCTGGTACATTATCTAATCTGCTTATTAATTGCTGCTCATAAATAAAGATTGCTCACACATTATGTTGATCATGAAATGAAGGTGTTAATAAAGTAAAATAAGTTTTAAAGGAAAAGTTTTAAAATTCCATGAATGTGTTAAACTGATTCACCCCCCCCTCTCAGTTTAACTAAGAGTTCAACAATTGGTATCAGAGCCAGTTCCTTTGGTGTAAGCTTAATAGCTTGAAGGAGATCTGGTTAAGTCATGGACTATCAAAATGTACCTGTGTTAAATACAACAAACTTTCCTGAATGGAGAGATAAGGTTAAAACAAGATTATTGGCTTATGAACCTGAAGTATGGAAGCTTGTATGTGATGGTTATTTCACAGACTCCCCCACGGTGAAAGAACAACAGAGGAATGCCAAGGCAAAATGTGTGATATATGACAGTCTTCATAACAAGGACCTTGAGTTGATAATGGATCTAGACTCTGCAAAAGAAATCTGGGACAGATTGCATTTCATCCATGGAGTAGACACCAAGGATTGCATTGTCAAGAAGGAGAAGAGAATCAAGAAGAAGAAAAATTCATGTCAAAAGGAAAATATTCAATCAAATGAGGTACCTGCTGGTGTGAATAGTAGTGAGAACCATGAAGGAATTGCAGATGAAGAAAAAGCCAAGCTTGACACCGCTTTGACTGAAATAGAAAGATTGAAGAATGAAAACAAAGACCTTAAGACAGTGGTGCAAATATGTGATGAGAGAGAATATGAGGATAAGAAAGAAATTGTTGGCCTAAAGACACACCTTGAAGAAGCAAGGAAAATAGAAGACACTCTGCTGCAACAAATGAGAGAGAAAAGTCAGGAATGTGAAAGAGTGGAAGAAGAAGTAGTGAGCCTGAGAAAGAACTTAGAAAAATCCCAAAGAGAACTATTAATGAATACACCTCTAATGAAAAGCACTGAACAACTGGACAAAATACTAAACGCTCAAAGGTCACCTCTCATAAAGGTTGGGATAGGATATGAAGGTGAAACTAGCAAGTCCAAGGTTGAAGATAATAGGAAAATCATTTTTATAAAAGCTGTAAAGAACAGTGAAGCAGCTCAACAAATTTCCCCAGAAGCAGAAACCAGCAGGAACATGAGTTGCAGAGAAACAAACAAAAACAAGCAGCAACATGAGAGGATAGAGAATGAAGGGATGAAACAGTCAGCAGAAAAAGGTTCATACACTTATGAGGATGAAATGAATAAATTTGGAAGATGTCAAATAAGGTTCTTTCCTCCTATGAAAAATAGAACAAGTTTCTCTTGTCATAAACCAGGACATAATGCAGCATATTGTAAGACAAAGCCAATCCAGTCCAACCAGCAAAGGATGCAGCAAAAGAGTAGAACCCCTCAAGCAAACAAATGGAAAAGACAATCCTTCACCAGGTACACAAATTACTTCCATGGCTATTGTTATGCATGCAATAATTTTGGACATAAATATGTTGAATGTAAAATGTATTCAAGAAGGGGAACAAAATATTATACATCAGCTCAAATGCACCTTGGTCAAATAAGATGTTATGTATGCCTCAAGCGTGGCCACAAAGCAAAGGACTGTAAACTGCCATATATACTAAAGAACTCTAGACAGATGATGGAAACAAAGCAAATCAATCAAAACTATGAATTTAAAAGAGGTGCAGACATTATGAAGAACTCCAATAAAGTATGGAAGGAAAAGAGAAAAGGGGAGCCTATCATCTCAATAACATAATAAATCCTCCATAGTCTTAGGGGGAGCTGCTCTAGGAAACAAAGAAAATATCCAACCAGTGATAAATATGAAGCAACATCCCAGGGGGAGAGCAGTTCATATATAGACCCCATGAAAGTAGTCTAAGAAGAGCACTTTATAATGAGAACGGATATAAGATCATGAAGGGAAAAGAAAATTCCTCTAACAAAGAACTATAGGGGAAGAAGTTTATTTAGCTGACAGATTGATGAAAGAAGAGAAGGCAGCAAGCAACCATGGTGGTAGAGAGGAAACATTAGTCTTGATCATCTAAGTTAAGAAGACATCAACACATTAAGTGATGATCACAGTGTGCAACATTCTACTAGTATGAACAATGATTCACCTTAAGAAAGATGAGTAATAAAAGTGCCTATCATCAGTTCATTACATCTTTCAAAAGGTCCACTTGGAGAAATGCAGTTAAGTGAGTAATAAATCTTTGAGTAATCAGCCCATGAAGATACATAGAAAAGAAATTGAAGATGTCTTCCTGAAGATTTGAATGTTAGAACAGTTGAATTGTATGTAAAGCAGCTGCAGTCCTAGAAAAGAAAATGCTGTAACTTCCTCTGAATAAAATGATAGAAAAAGCAAAAGATTAATGATGCTAAGATCAGATCCAATATATTGATGATTGTTGTTGAAAACAGTGGAGAGCTCAATAATAGAATTTATAAAAGATGTAATTCTGTATGGTGGATTCGATAAGGTTAATAGAGATTCTATTCATGTATATAAGAAATATTTGAGTGCATAGTAGGGTTGAATATTTGATTGGAAGTGTGAATTTCGAAGTATCGAGGTTCTCAAAGCAGAGAACTTAGTGTAGGGTGACATCGTCTAATATATGTACCTACTGAGGGTTATATGAATTGGTTGGATGCATAACAGTCTTATTGCCGATACATGTATGATTAGCATTACAATGGATAGACTAGAGGTAGTATCTCTGATATAAAGAGAAAGCACAGTTTCAGGGGGAGAACAAAAACGAGAATATCATTCCAGGGGAGATCAGCCAGCTAAGTAAGAATAAAACAGGTCCTTAGGATCAAAAGGATTATGGAAAACATACATCAATATGAGTATTGCAGGAGAAGACATATTCCATCTACAATCTTCCTCAACAGAAATGTACTGGCACACTACATCAGATAGAGACTAAAGTATATTTGAAGCATTCTCAGTATTTCAGATGTAATCCAGTGATGCATCCCTGATTAGATAAAGCTGGTACAATGTGTTCTATGAAGTGTCATTATCTTCACTTTCAGCTTTATTCAAGTGAAAGGAGTCAGTGCTTTGGGAGTGTATCAACTTGTAGTGTACATTCAAGAGAAATAATCCTCAAAGTGTTCTCTCAACAAGTCTTGTACATGAGACTGGAGCAACATGTTACAAAGTCAGCAGAAGAGGGCCTAAACATAACTCAGAGAGAGGAAATGCAAATACAGAATCAACACTGAGAAATGTGCAACCCTTTGCCATTGATGTCAAAGGGGGAGGAAAAGCAGGAAATAGAAGAAAGAGTCTTCTAAAAGAAGCCAGGCAGAGAAAGACTTGGAGGAAGCATTGGATTATTAGTGGAGGTGTTGCCATCAATGCCAAAGGGGGAGACTGTTGGAAATGTTGTCATTGATGGCAAAGGAGTACAAAGGAGCAGCACCTGAACCAGCAATAAGGCAAAGGAGATGACAAAGGAGGATCACTTGAAACATCAGCCAAGGAGCAGAGAAAGCATAAGAAGAGGTAGCAGAAGCAGCAAAAAGAAGAAGCAGGGCAGCAAAGAGAAGCAGAGACAGGACCATTTGAAGAAGCAAGGAGCAGCATTAGACAAGAAAAAGAGATAGAAACAGAAAGATAATAGAGATAGGCAAAGGAGACAGCAAAGGATACAGGTAGAGGTAGAGGCAGCAAATACAGAGGAAGAGATGAAACGGACATGCAGTAGAGGCAGAGGTCGAGCAACGTTGAAGCTGAAACAGGCAAAGGAAACAGGCGGAAGAACACTGCTAGAGTGTAACAGTCGAATATAGAGGCAAAGCGACAGGAGCAGCATGACAGACAAAGGAAGCAGCGACTACAATGGAGGCAGCAAAGAAGTAGAGGCAGAGGCAGAGCGACAGGAGCAGCAGAGGCAGAGGCAGAGCCGTTATAAAATTCCGAGAATCACCCAAGCCGGCAGATACATTCATATGTATAATTCCGAGAATCATTACCCGATGGGCGTTACATATAATACATAAACATATTAAGAGATAAACAAACATCAGAGGCACATAAATTCCGGGAATCGCCTACCCCAATGGAGGATACATATAAATGCCGCGCATTACGTATGTTGCAAAGGTCCAAAGCATGTACATTAATCTATAAGGAGCACTTTATTATAAGTTTCATATTATTAATCCCGAAAACAAAAGAGCCAGAGGTCTAAGGCATATATGGAATGTTATATAAAGCGGAGTGCATAAAACAAGTTTTATGAGTGGGACCCCTCCCCAATCGCGATCGGAGAAAGGTTCAATCGGCGGAGTCTTGTTATGACCACTCCGATCAAGCGAACGATCGAGTTATATGCCACAGTTTATTGCTAATCGCATCCGAGTTCCCAATCGCAATCGGAACCTTCCGATTGATCACACGTCTTTTGTAATATGCTGCGATTGAAGTGGTGGACCCGATCCTGTTATATGCGGGAGTTAATATGTGCAAATCGCATCCGTGTTCTGATCGCAATCGGAACTTTTCTATTGTGTGCCCTGATTGCATTTGTTCAAAGTTCGGACCCGATTGCGCTATGAGCCATGTTTTATGTGGTCATCGCGTCCGTTTGATCAATCGCAATCGCAAGTCTTGTTTGACACCACCGATCCACCGACGGAGATGTGGGGCCCGACCCTTTCATATATTAGAGGTTGTGATTCGACTTATTGGATTGTAATATAAGACCAAAGGCTTAAGGTTGAGGGCGATTGTTTATATAAAATGATTGTTATTAGATATATAAAACATGGTTGCAGTTGTATTAAAATATGCCGCATGGGCTGTGAACCCACGGGCCTCGGCTTAATGGGAGGGAGATTATTAATATACAACGACTGTGATATATGTCCGTTCCGCTTGCGGAATGTTCCACATCAACAAGACACTCGTGGTATGAAAAGCGTTGGAATATGGCCCAGAATTACAGTCAACAGATTCATTTATATATAAAGCGCTGATATAAAAATGAAAAATGCAGTTACACAAATATAGAAGTTACGCAGCAGCCATAAATAGAAATGCATACAGAGAAGAGAAAGGGACAAAGACACAGTCAGAGAAAAAGACAAATGCACAGCAAGCCAAGAGACAAACTGAGTGAGCTGGAGTTCTCATTTGTAATTTGAATGTAAATGTTTTATTTAAATTTATATTGTTGTGATGCATTGGCAAGTCTCCGGAAGAGAGCAAATATCCCACTGTAATATTAAAATAAGCACCTACAGTTACATTTTTCTGAGTGAGCTGAAAAGAGATGAGAAGGCAGAAGGCAAAGAGACATGGCTGTCCATTTCGAATTCCCAGTGGAATACAAACAGCCATGAAGCTATTTTTGTATAAAAAAGGGTAATATCCAAGGGGAGAAAGTCGACGAAAAAAAGGAGTGAGAGAAGAAGAGAGTGTGCAGCAGAATTAAAGAGAGTTGAAGAGAATAAGCAGGCTGCAAGAAGAATGTGAATAAGGAGGAGCTGAGCAAAGAAGAAGAAGGGGCTGAGCAGAGATGATGCAGGTCTGATATAAGAGTTGATGAACAGCAGAGAAGAAGGTACAGAACAGAGCTGATATCCAAGGTAAATCAACAAGTGTTTTTCTTTTGAAAGAGTAAGGAAGTTGGAGCTTCCCTATCAAGTTGTAGCTTGATAGATGTCAGTTGTAGCTGACTGAGGTAGGAGCCTCCTGTAGGTTGGTGCCTGCAGAAAATAGATGGGATTTGGTGCTTCCACATCGAGTTGTAGCTTGATAAAATGTCAGTTGTAGCTGACTGAGGTTGGAGCCTCCTGTAGGTTGGTGCCTGCAGAAAATTGATGGGAGTTGGAGCTTCCTTGCAAGTTGTAGCTTGAAGAATTGAGGATAGAGCCTCCTGTAGGTTGGTGCCTGCAGAAAACAGTGGTGAGAGGGAGTTGGAGCTTGCCTTTGCATCACAACAATAATAAGATGTGGTTTTCTCCCTTTATGGGTTTCCACTTATATCTGGTGTCTATGTGCATGATGTCTATGTGTTGATATGGTATATCTATTCTACTAATACTTGTTGCTAACATATTAAGACTGCTGGTACATTATCTAATCTGCTTATTAATTGCTGCTCACAAATAAAGATTGCTCACACATTATGTTGATCATGAAATGAAGGTGTTAATAAAGTAAAATAAGTTTTAAAGGAAAAGTTTTAAAAGTCCATGAATGTGTTAAACTGATTCACCTCCCCCTCTCAGTTTAACTAAGAGTTCAACAACCAGAAGCACTATAATTACTTGAAACTCGCCCCTTTCATCCATGAATCTAAGCCTGAGATTGAGAAATATTCCAACCAGTCAGAGTGGTTGGAAAACACTCTATAGGAGATGGAGGAGCAGCTTGATACTAGTTCCATCTTGCTTACTCCAGACCCACAGGATAGAAATTCGAAAAGGTATGGAGATGAAGGCTCTTACTCAGTAGAAAATAAATCCGAAAATAAATTCAAGATTATATACAGAAATAAAGTAAATTTGAACCCAATAATAGAGCAGGAAGAGACAATTGAAACATAGACAATGATTGTTATCAGGGATAATACATCTACACTAGCAACAGAAAAGCTCATACAAAGTGCTCTCTAGGAAACATTTTTTTATTTTGCATGAAGTTAAACATGTATTTAAAAAAAAAAACCACTTTTACTAAATACACAGAAATGGATGAGATTTTACGTAGGATGATGAAAGTCAAAATCCCAGATGAAGAAACATGGGAGAAGTGGTGTGATTTACTATAAAGGGTGAAATGAACATAAAGGTTGAAAGGAACAAAAAACGTGAAAGAAACAAATAGATGAAAGAACATACAAATAACAACAAGCAAAGAATCAGGGCCATATATCAGCCAGTTGAAAGGTGCACTATCTTTTTGCATAAAGATATTTTATTTTCCTAGAACAAATCCTAGTTAGTTGACAGGATATTTTTTGTAATGTTTTGTATAAATACTTCATCATTTGAAGTATCAGGTGTGGATTTCTGAATATTTCAGTAGCTGAGTGATCTCTTGCTTGAGGGTTATTGTACCAATTTTTAGTCGACAGATAGAACAAGTTATAAAGAAACTTCTTTGTAGGATTCATGTGTTGATTTATCTCAGTGAAGTATACATTTCAATTGTTCATGTTCTCTTTCTAAGTATTCCATAAAATTAATGTGTTCTAAATTTGAATGTTATAACAAGAGTTTTAGTGCACAATTTTCTTAAACATTACACTTTGTTTTTAACTGTTATACATTTCTATGTTTTCTTCTGATATCTAGTTTAGAGAATTCTTAATTTCCCTCTGATCCCGATTGACTTTCTTCACCCTTCTTCCTTATCTAGTTTAAGGAATTATTAATTTCTCCTTGATCCTGATTGAACGATGCTATGCATGAATAATATGAGTCCATTATGAAGAATGATGTCTCGGATGTGGTTCTGAGACCGGAGGACAAAGCAATTTTCACCTCGAAATGGCTCTATAAGATCAAGCATGGATCTGATGGTAACGCTAAAAAATTCAAGGCAAGATTCGTTGCCCGTGGCTTCTCTAAAAATGAAGGTGTAGAATATGATGATATATTTGCACTTGTGGCTCGATATACCATCATCCGATCTAGCATAGCCCTTGCTGCTACGCAAGGATGGAATCTTCATCAGATGGATGTGAAGACCGCATTTCTACATGGTGCGATAAAGGAAGAGGTGTATGTATTGAAACCTCTGGTGTTCAAAGTCCATGATCAAGACACCCATGTTTTCAGGTTGAAGAAATCCCTCTATGGGTTGAAGCAAGCACCCACGGCTTGGTACGAGAGGATAGATAGCTACCTGATGAAGCTGGGATTCACTTGTAGTAATGCTGATCCAAACCTTTACTTCAAGGTTGATAGAGAAAAGCCTCGCATTCTGGTGTTGTATGTGGATGACCTCTTCCTGATAGGTGCTGACCCTCTCCTTCATCAATGTAAGAGGGAGCTCGCTTCTAAGTTTGAGATGAAGGACCTAGGACTGATGCATTACTTCCTAGACCTGGAGGTTTGGCAGAGCCCTGGCGAGATTTTCCTTTCTCAAGGAAAATATATTTTGAAGCTGCTGTAAATATTTGGAATGGTGTACTGTAAGTCTGTGTCGACATCGATGGAGCTCAACTTTAAGAAGTTGAGTGGCATCGCTGCTGGGCCCGTGCTATAAAATCCTACTGAGTATTTTCAACTCGTAGGGGCCCTGATGTTCTTAGTGAACACCCATTCAGACATATGTTTTGTAGTGAGCACTTTGAGTCAACACATGGTTGATCCTCATCACATTCACGGGGTTGGTGCGAAGAATATATTGAGATATCTTCGGGGCACGATAAACCATGGGCTAAGATACACTACTAGGAGAGTGACACTCCATGGATATACTGATGCTGATTGGGCTAGCAGTGTGGTGGATTGCAAAAGCACATATGGATGCTACTTCACACTTGGTTCTGCTTCGATATCATGGATGAGAAGGAAACATAAGTCGGTGGCTTTGAGCACCGTTGAGGCCGAATACATTGCAGCGAGTATGGCCTGTTGTGAAGCACTTTGGTTGCAAAAGGTCTTCAGTGAGATGTTCGGGCATGTGCTAGATACCACCGTGATACTCTTTGATAAACAGAGTGGGATTTAGTTTTTCGAGAATCCCGTGTTCCATGATCGATCCAAGCATATTGATATCAGGTACCACTTTATCCGGGATATGGTACAACAAGGCGCTGTAAGGCTTGATCATATAGGAATTGATGAGCAGGTCGCAGATATTATCACAAAGCCCTTGGGGAAGGTCAAGTTCCTAATTTTCCGTGAGAATCTTGGAATCGTGGAACAACCTTATGCTGAGGGACCTATTGGACGATGAGCTTTGGGAGCTCCAGAGGGATTTGGGGATATCTTCTTGGAGCTATAAGAAATCACAAGGATAGGCTTGTTGTTGCAACCATAAGGCCACAAACACCCAAATATGCAGGGTTAGCGGAATTAACACCTCCATTAACCTTAAACGTTTATATTTTAATTATATGCACACGAAAGCTTAACAATAAGTGGCTCTCGGGTTTATAACTCATATAACCATATAATGATTTTTTTACCTTTATACATTGGCCGCCCCTTCACATTACCTTATTGCATACACGACTGCAACTTTATACAAACCTCGCAGACTTGTGGTTTATGGGCCTACACATGACCTTACCAATCACAACGAATCGCACTTCGCAACTTATATAACTTAGCAGATCGCAACCCATAACAAATATCTTTAACAACTAAACAATCCCAATGCCGATGAAAAATCTCCCTAGAACTGCGATGTAATATCCACCGTTGGTCTATGCCAGATCCAACGGTCCCGCTATACTGTCTCACACCGCCATCTACCGTTTGTATTGCATCGCAATCAAAACAACTTACCTTGTGATGTTTAAAAAATAAACTCTAAAATAATCGATGTGCGATATGCGATTGAACTCTCCGCCCGACACGTGTCCACTTCAGAGTTTTCTCAACTTACTGCATCGCAACTTAAATCATTTACCTTGCGATGTCGTTAACAATAAACACTAAAACCACCAATGTGTGATATGTGCTTACATCCTCCGCCCGACACATGTCCAATTCACAACTTTCAAAACTTAAATTTGCGATGTAATATGGTCTATCCATCTCTCACTTCAATTTTGTGATTTATTCCTCGCCGTCTGATCGCCTCCTTTGGAAATCTTCTAAAGGTTTTCTGCCTTAATCGATTTCTATGTTTCTTCGGTTGTCACCGCTATACAACTCCACCTTGTCCACGCTACTCCCTGCGATAGTTCATTCAATGAACTCATACGACTCCATATTTATACACGGTGTTAAAACCCTCCTGAGCTTTATTTTGGTTATCCAATCATTCACAGAACGATTTTGGTTGTTGCAACACCTCTGCACACTATTCTAAATCCATAATTCGTAATTTTTTCATCTTGAACCTGCACAAGAGTTTTAATTGCACTCATTCTCTCCAATTAGCTTCTCTCACATCCCATTGCTCCAGAACTGGAATCACTCATGATTCTACTCAGTTCTTCCACTGTAAATCCTTTTCACTCAGGAGTTATACATTCATCAAAATTCAAGTAATCAGTAATGTATCATACAAAAATCAGATTTCTTCTTTTACGGATCACTCAACACATAAAATAAAAATCACACAGTTTGTAATTTATTAACACTCCACACTCCACGTAAACTCAAAATTGAGTTGTATATTTACAAACAGATAATTACAGTAATGAGACCTTCTCTCGGCCTAATTTTCTTTATCAGTGGCCTTTTCTCATCCCTCTCTCTATATCTAACTATGCCCGTAGGCTTACAATCAAATTCCCTATCTAAGAATCATTCATTGTCATTTATGCCTTTGAGGCTTACAAATTTATACAAAAGGTTTTGTAACCAATTCTGGTTCATATCCATATGTTACTGAACTAAATCCTAAGGACCCTCTCAAATCCATAAAATCATCAACTAATTCCTTAAGTCTAGGATTCACAATCCCTTTGAAATCTCAGCTATCCTAAATATCTCATGTTATCCTACATTCGAGAACATTTACAAATATACCTCACAATATTTAATTAAATCCTATTCTAAATGTCCCACATAAAATCACTCAAAGCATTGAAAATTACATTAATTAAATACTTTAGAAAACCAACTCCCTTGAAATATAAGACCCCCTAGATTCTACTAAATGTACAAAATTTTGGAACTATGATGCTCTTGCATCACTTGCCGAACCTTGTTGGTGTGCTTCTGCCCCACCGTTATGATATTGAGTTGGTTCACCTCTCATGATCTATGCCCTGTATGCATCCTACCCATTGAGTCCCGGATTCATGGGAAGTACCTCTCATTTGGCCAGTGAGGTGGGAAAAGTTGGAGACCAGTAGCAAATACCGATGGACGCATCGAAGATTGCCGTACTCTCTATTTTTAGGATGGCACATGTCCAACCACTTGATCTGGGATCAAGTCTAGTGAGGTTTCGGACCTCCAACTGACTTTAGGTCAGGTAAACCAACTTCGGGTTGGTATGAGACTCCTTTGAGTCCTATAGAGGTTTTAGACCTCTAAGCTGAATTTGTCATCCGAGAGTGATGTCTTTGTGACTCACCTTTTATTATGAAATAAAGAAGCGGGAAAATTAAGTTACGAAAGGATGATGCACGATGTTTGGATGGCACAGGTGGATGGAGTTCTCCCTAGTTGAGAGGGAGTGTTAATTTTGGACAACTAGGTCCAAACTCCATGTTGTGATGCTCAGATGAAGATGACAATATTTTTATTGGATTCCTCTTTCAGAAAGGTGCAAGATTGATCTAAATATCATCTTGATCCGATGAGAAGAACATTTATTTTGAATTAATTCCACTTATGTGCAAGGTTGACCATAATTGAAATGTATGAAGCCCCAACAGATGTGTCACACACCCTCACTGATGGATATATATAGGTCAACGTTGGAGGACATTTCATCCATCGCCCATCACACATTTCTCTCTCATCATATGATTGGTTCGATCACCTTGGAGTCTCGTCTTCTCTCACACGTGGGAAAATGTAGCAAAGGAAATTTTTGTTTTTGACCTAGGGTTTCAGCGTAGATTTGACCAACGTTGACTTTGGTCAACGCATGGTAAAACTGACCCTAATATCTCGCAAAATTCTGATTTATGTAGTCTGCATTTATTGGCACAAAAATTGAGGCTGGACATTGACTTTGACAAGGCTACATTGACTTTTGCTGCTGCTATTTTTGCATTGACCGTTGACTGGGACAACATTGACTTTTGTTGAATTTGGGTTAAATGATATAGAGCTATTCGAGAGGGTTATGTGACACATTCTGGTTGGTGGACCGTATTGAGACTTTGCTGGTTGAAGCATCCTGTTGACTGCCGTAATGCACCACAACACATATATTTTGTTGATCAAGTTAAGTGTATTTTTTGGCTTGTCTTCTATCAATCTATTGGTATGTTCTATCAACATTTTAATTTCTTTTTGATGTGATTGTTGTTTGATATTTGGGATAAAAGTAAAGTTGCATCAAGCATAGAACATCTACAAAAATTTACAAGTATTATGCAGTTCACGGATACTTGGTAAACCTTTTTTCCTAGCTTACGCCCTTTTGATTTATTTTGTGTTTAATTTCTAAAATTTACTGCCCACGAAATAACATCTTACCCGGTGCACAACTCCTTAGCATATCTTAGGTTGAGACTAATGGCAACAGTTTCGGAGTTTATCAATCAAGGAATCCCCTCAGATGGGAATGCTGGTCCTTTTCCTTCTTTTGGAATTGTTGGTACTCCCTATATGGCAACGTTGTCCCTACCAAGAATAACCATTGGTTATTTTCAACCACCATGGTTCCAAATGTCCAAGATTCTTCTCAACCAATTTTTCCTCCACTTGAACATCGTCAACCTCATGTTGATCCTAAGGTTGACCCCTCACCTTCTTCGCCTATTTCTTCACCCCATTCTTCCTCCTCGCTTGGTGAAAGTATAGATTCTAGTAACCAGGAGGCTAAGAAGAATAATAAGGGGACGAAGAAGAAGAAGAAAAAAAAGAAAGGGGGCAAACAAGCGACCATCGCTACTGATGCAACTGATGTTGAAAAATATCCATTCAGTCCCGCAAAGTCAAATTCCCTTGCAAGTTATGTAAGGGTGACCATATTATTAGATATTGTCCTAGCATTCCTAGGGTGTTAGAAATGTAGTCTACCGACTTGAGTCGGCCCTTGTCATCGACCTCTGGAGATCAAGTTGGTGACAAGTCTTCAACTAGTGATAATAAAGCCCATGGGAAAAAGGGTAAAGTCAAATTTTCCTATAGGTTATGTGAAGGGAATCATCCCATTCACCTTTTTCCATATATGGATGAAGCCTACAAAGTATTGGATAACCTTACGACTTCTCAGCTGCAACTTCTGACTGGTTACCAGAATATTTTCCTTGATCCTCCGCTATTTGATCAAGTGATTGGTCAGAAATCATCTCTGGTCAATCCCACTCTCTCTGAAAGTGAATCACATGAGTTCCTTCTTGACCAACCATTGGTTGAGGAAATGATTGACTCAATTCTACTTTTAGTTGATCAGGTATTTCCTGTAGAGAGTGAACCTCATACCACCCAAGTTATTTTTGTTTCTTCAGATTCCCATGAATTGGAGGGTAATCCTCCCGTTCCCCTGGTACAAGAGGGTGATCCTCCCATTACCGTAACACAAGGGGGTAGTTCTCCCATTCCCATGGCACCCCCTTCAAGTAGTTTGGTTGCTTCCTTTGATTGGAGTCGACTGACAGGATATCGTCTTCCTTTTTACGTGCCCTTTGCGATCACGGTATAGGCCTATAATGTGGCCATACCTAGCATCATAAAAGATGAAGGTGGATATGTTAGTATTCTATCCTCAAATACTTTGAAAGCTTTGATTCTCCGCAGCATGTGCTTGTTACCCAGAATCTGTTAGCTTTTAACAGAGGAACTAGTCAACCATTAGGGATCCTTCCTAAGTTGCCTATTGCTTTGGAAGGAAAGACTATCTATATAGACGTGATGGTTGTCTCTTCTCTCTTTTGTGTGATCTGTTTCCCACATGAAGGAAGAATTGTGACCATTGATCAACTTTCATTCATTGGTCCTAATATGGCTCCTAATCAACCATCATCCCTTAATGGTTCTTACATGTAAGTGGTATCTTCCCCGCCACATGTTAATTATGCGGCAACTTGTTCCATGCTCGTGTCTATTGATGATCCATTCAATGATATAGTGCACCATGTACTGTGGGAATTGGATCCTGATTTCCAAAGTGTTGTTCTCCCATCTGATGAGAACCTCTTGGAAGCCATGAAATTTCATGGACCATGATTAGGTGTCGGATAAAAGTTCCTTTTCTTGTGTCAAGCTCCTTAAAAAACGAAATAAGGTCTCTAGAGCAGAGTTCCTTGTCTTGTGTCAAGCTCCTTAAAAAATGAAACAAGCTCTCTAAAGCATAGTTCCTTTTCTTGTGTCAAGCTCGTTATAAAATGAAACAAGGTGTCATGAGGATAGTTATTTTACTGTGTCAACCTCATTAAAAAATGAAAGAAATCCACTTTCAGTTTGAGTCTTTGACTAGATCTCGTAAAATACCAGTCGAGTCTTTCACTTGATCTCGTGAATGAACCTTCATTCCATCCACCTGTTAGTAACCAATAATTTACTTAGGTGAATGAAATGAAGTTTGGGGGGCATGTACCTCGAATTGGGTCACCATGTCGGGGGCATGAAAACTTACTCCAAGCACATTTTATCTCTGTTTCAAGCTTGTATAAAAATGAAACCAGTTTCAAGCATAGTTTTTCCACATGTTTCAATCTTGTGTAAAAATGAAACCAATTTCAAGCATAGTTTACCATGTTTCAAGCTTGTGTAAAAATGAAACCATCCTCATTACACCTATTGTGATTTCCATTTTATCAGTCTCTTTTCCAAATGAACCTTGGTTTTCTCATTCCATCGTCACCATCTTCTTCGCCGATCACACACTCTCACTTGGTTGTTTTACGGGTTCCTAGGGACCTGCTGCAATGAGTGGTATTTTTAGCCAGCCTCTTGACCTTTACATGTTTTGAGGAGTTCCACCATCACCGGAACCAGTTTCTACCCTTTATACCACTCGTTTCTCCAGGAGGTGTCAACTTTCATCTCTTTTATGACTCTTGAAAAATGAAAATATTGCCAAGTACTTGTCATTTCAAACTCGTTAAAGTGAATTAATTTACATGATATCAGTATAATTTTACCCATTTTTCGGGCTGAGGTTTAATATTTATGAAAAATGAATACCTTGATCGAACATGGTAAAGAGGTTCTCTCAGACATAGTTTTCTACCTTTTCGGATTTGAGAGACGACTTACAAAAAGGTACATGATGGCGTTTCCTTTTTGTTTCTTTTCAAACTCCTTAAACATGAAAATTTACTGAGTTTACCTTTTGCTGGACTCGTTAAAGATTAAACGATGAAAGACTTGTCACCATGACGAGACCGATTTCCTCCTTCCCAGGGCTCGCTAAACTTACTACGATGGATTCATTTGAAGAATGAAATTACATGCTCAGCATATGCTATCCTCTTCACGCTAGCTATAAAAAATAAAGAGGTACTTGTTAGCGATAATGGGGGAAAATTAAAAGTGAACATCCTATGTATATTTTGGGCAGCTTGTCGTTCTTGAACATGACAATCATTTGAAATTCGTGTCAGGTTGGGGACTTCCTACATTCGTCACTTTGCCGCCATGGGTTTGGGAAATCTGTTTGCCTCTTATCTGATTACAAATTTTGTCAACATGACCTTTGATCCTATTTGAGTAAAATTCTACCACACTCTGGAGTCATGTCACCAATATGTTCAAGAGAAGTCCTCTTTGTCAAACACCTTCTCCATATCTGACCTCCTCTGTTACAATCCCGAATCACTCCTATCATCTTAAGATATTTGTTATTTCGTGTCGATTATGTGGGAATCATTATGGCCCTCCTTCGATGAATCACTTCCTGTCGAATTCAGCTCATTATCCGGAAGGTGGTTTAGAAACTTCTTTCAGTACCTTGGAGCTTGCATGCCTCAATGACAAGTTCTTTGTGTTCGACGATAGGTTCATATCATTGTTCTTTGATCGAATGATTCTGCAAGTGTTCGACTTCGACACATCTATTCACACTTGTAGGTTGTGTTGTTGTACCTTGAGGTCCATCGTCATTATTGGTGGTCTCTCTCATGGCTGTTAACAGTTTTCATCATTGGTTGGTAATCAGGTGGTTTCTACAATGTTCGACACCAAGACATCCATTTGCATGGTTGTATTCATACATTGGGTTGATTGAGATCACAGTGAATACCCTAGGTCACTTCTGATTTTTGGTCTGGGCTATGTGGAGTTATTGAGTATTCATGATCGTATACATGATCATATCTATATGGATGGCTGCGTCCATACCGTGGATCCATTTCTATGATCTATTTTATACGTATGGTTGCGACCATATTGTGGGCTCATGTTTCATTTTATGCCTAGTGCAACATCATGTGGTTAGGCATATTTATGCTAGAGATGTAAAATATTGTACATGTTTTATTTGGTAGGTTCTCCGAAGGTGGTCTGTGTTCTTTGCCTTGGTTCATAAATCGTTTCAACCATCACTCCCTGTTATGCCTTCATGCTTTAGGGGGAATTTGTTACACAATAATTTGTCACCAAGCTCATTTTCACGTCCCTGATCCTGAAATGCCCCGTGAAGAATCCTATGTAATATTTCCATCATCAAGAAATATGTTGACATATCCCCTTGAAGATCCAAAGAAGAATTCCTTGAAATATTACTGGAGAAACTTGGTCAATTTCCTAGTTTCCCGGGTCAACACCCTTCCTGGTGCCATGACCATGCTGATGTCCTTATCCTAGTTCTGGCCCAACGCTGTCAGCGCCCTAATTTATTGGAAAACCACGTTGATCCCCTTTCTGGCAGTGCTTCCTCAAATGAAGGAGAAGCTTCGACCTATAGAATCTCAAGGGTGACGAGTTGGTTGTTGAACATAGATGATAAGGTCGAGCTCTCTCATTTTAGAGCTTTGATGTCATCCATGGGGGATCATCCCTTAGAAAGTGGGCCTTCCTCCTCCTATCATGGGCTCACAACCTCCTTCTCCTTGCTATAAATGCACATCCCTCATTCCCCCAAGTTTAGATCTTGGTTGATCATTGTCAGACTCGTCTGAACTCTCATCCCTTTGCATGCTTGCATCAAGATTAAGCCTAAGTGAACAGGAGAATGAATGCTTTTGAGCTGGGTGAAGGACTCAAATTTTCACCTAAGGACACCTCCAACATCAAGGCCTGGTTGTAATCTCTCCTTTTGTAAATTATCAATAATAACATCTGATGTTTTCTTTCTATATTTTTTTACATGATTATGCAAATATTCTAGTACTCCTTGATCTGCTAGATATCTAGTGTCTATGTTTATTATATGTTATATCACGTTTGTTGTTGTCTCCCAATCATTCACAGGTATTCGCGCGCCATCAGTAGCAAGAAGCGGGTCTACAAGGATCATGGATCGAGGTCACCATCAACGGATCCAAGGATAGCGATTGGAAAAAGGTAATGTCTCTTTCCTCATTGCAAAGTAAGAATTAGTTAAGAAAGCTTATGTTAGAAATAATCTCGTGTTGCTAGACCCACTCGAGGGCTAGAGAGATCACCTCTATCTGCAGAGGGGATTTATCTTGACAACAATAATGGATACATATCTAGTTATATCTGTAGAATCCATCCATAAAGGAAAGAATCTCATGCCCCACACACTCATCAATGATTTAATTTATAAAATGTATGGGAAAGTTTATTGCTCCAATTTATGAGTTTAAATCAGATCACTAATTCTTTTATCAATCAGGTTTTCGTAATCTTAGGTGCACTCCAACATATATGGTCTAGAGGTAGTTTTCTACAAGTTTAACACCTAACTAGTTGGAATCCTTGAGTATTTTTTCCAAGCAAGCTTCATTCTCCCTTACAGGAGAAGGATTTGAAAAGCCTTCAGTGGCAAGATTAACACTTCCAGATTATCAATTTTCCTTAATGAATCAAATAGCAACAAACTAATCAAACATGAAATGACAAATTTTGACAAGTTCAGTTATTGAATGTGAAAGAAATATCAAGTCCTCTTACAAGGAGTCAATTCATAATATCTCTTAAGAAACATATCAACAATAAATTAATCAAAATATAAATAAGATGAGAAAACTTGGATAAATCTAGCCTACTGACAGCAAAGGAAACACCAAGCTCTCTTGTGAGAGGTCAATTCATAATATTTCGTTATCAAACATGTCAATAAGAATTTAGCCAATAATTGAATACTGAAAGGAAGTACAACAAACTAAAATGAAGATACAAAAAACTGAAATGAAAAGTACAACAAATCAAAATGATACCAAACAAGAAGAAACTAGTGCACAATATCGACAATGGGGGCCCTTTACGCTTCCGTTGCGTACCTTAGATGAATATCAGCTCAGGAATATTTGTAGACTAGATCAAGAATCATCCATAAAACATAATAGAAGAAAAAATAAATCTGAACCAAATGCTTTCAATAATTTTCAAAAAGTCTCCAAATTCACATAGTTAAAGAGATGTTTTGCTCCTCTAAATATCACGTATTTATACAAGTATTTTGTAACTAATTGACTAAAAGTGCTCAAATACATTTATTAAATATTTATATAAGGCCTACAAGTCAAATATAGTACACCTATCTCTAAAAATTGGGAAAAATCCCTTAAAATCATATTCTGCCCATATTTTATGCTCAAATCAGGGGATATTTCTGAATAGCTAGTCTGGTTTGACCAACGTTGACCGACCCTAATCTAGTTGTTATGGTGCGAACCAATAGGTGCTCGCCATCCTTGGTTCTCATACTTTCCATTACTTCAAACACACTATTACAAGCTTTTCCAATTCTGTCATAATTTAATTTTAATGCTTAATTTTGACTAAAACACAAAAATAATTAAAATACATGATTTAGCTACCTTGATGTGAAAAATGGGTGATTATGATGATATGATGATGAGAAAAACGTGATAAATGATGAAAATGTATAAGGTAAAAGAATCCAAAATCGGAAGCCAACACTCCCCCTTGTTGTGCATGAAGCATGTCCTCATGCTCGATTGATCCCCTTGGATCTCCTTTCCCCGGATGCTGAAGTGGTTTCCTCCATCTGAGCTGCATGTAGAAGAGCCTCTATCCCTCCTGTTTATCCTTCAACCACCTTATATATTTCAGTTTTTACTTTTTTCCTTTCATACTTGTACTTCTAGTGCTTCTTTTCCTTTAGCCATCTGTAGGCCTGCTTTGAAATAAGAACATTTTTCTTCTCAAGTTTTCTTGTCTTCTCTGCAAGCTATTTGTTTTCTTCAATAAGATTGTTGTTTTGAGTTTTATAGATGTCATTTTCTATCCTTAGATTCCTTTCCATTATTTATATTATATGAAATTTTTCTTTCAGTTCCTCTAACTGATTTGCATCATCCTCCTTATGTGGTTTTGAAGTCTCCCCATAAGTGTCTTCTGCAATATTTTTGATCTTCTTGCTCAATTTCTCATATGGAGAGTAAGTAGATGATTCCTCTTTTTCACTTTCCTCATACCATTTACCTTGTTCCACCTCTTTAAGTTTTTGATTTGCTACCCTTGCAATCTCTCAAGAATATCACGATGTTCCTATTGTGCTTCATCCATAGGTAGCTCTTCAAAGTTTTATTATTCTTATATGTCCTGGATCTCAATGAGAGGTTCCAATGTGTGATCTTCTCCTATCATTCTTTTTCTGGATTTCCTAGGGAAGAATAAATGGTTTCTCCTTTTCAATGCTTTCTAGTTCCATTTTCTTCTTTGATATTGTTCTGGGGTATGAGGATGTGTATACCATCTATTTAGAGGAATTTGATTGTGTATCAGCCTTGAATATTTCATCTTACTGTTCTTCTCTTTCAGGATTTTCTATGAAGTTATTTCCTTCAAGGAAATTTTCCCAAGTTTCCTCTGTTGTGTTTTTCAATTGATGTTCAACAAGCATTTTTATTAACCCATGGTGGTAATAACTTGTCTCTTTCCTATCATTTTTCCCTCTGACACCTTCAATCATTTAAAAAAAATTCATTGCGAATAAATATGGGAGGTTAACCTTATCTTATCCTTGGATATGCTGAAGGATTTTGATGTGGTACATATGTAACACACTGTATCTTCCATCGCATGTTAGATATTTCATGACAATAAGGATAAGTTCCCTCCAAGGATCTTGAAACCATTCTCTTATAAATCCAATTTTCCAATTAATTGTCCCTTTTCTATATTTTTGTAGAAAGAAATTCCAATCTTTTCGTTTGAAGTGTTGTCTCCTATGATATTTATCTCCTATCTGAGGCAATCCTGCGGCCTTAGCTATGTGATATTTTGTGATTGGAATGTTTACATCACCTATGACTGTCTTTCCCTTTTTAAAGCTTGTGACAAATGCTTCTGTTACCTTACTGTTATACCCATTGTATTTGCCCAAAAATTCTAACAAACCAACCTTCTGAAGTTCTCTGATACTCTCTTGTGACCATTTCTCTAGTTGAAATTCAACTGGTTTAATTCTTCTTCTTTCCATTTGAAACTATTTTTTTTTGGGTATATATACCCAAGTTAAAATAAATTCAGTGAATTCTTCATTTAACAACAAGAAATAATTCGTTTTTACCCTCTACTTGTCTTCAGATTTGAATTTCTGGGGTTTTAAACGAATTTTTTGTAAACAAATTTGGAATAGTAGTTTATGTAATCACAGTGTAAATTAAAATGGAATCAATGTAATTTCAAAATGGCATCACTGTAATTTCAAATGGCATCACTATAATTTCAAATGACATCACTATAATTTCAAATGGCATTAATGTAATTTCAAATGGCATCACTGTACATACCAGCTGAGGTCGATTTGGTGTTTCCCTCTATTTGAAAAACCCTCTATCTCTACTCTTGTGTAAAAGAAATAGACTCTGAAAATTGTGACCTTATGTGTGCTCTGATGTATTAAAAGAAACAAAAGTAGATTTTGAAAAGGGATTCTGAAATTTATTTCATTTCTTTGAGTCAAGTTCCTTTGTCACTTATCTGACTGTTAAATCTCAATTTTCCCGCCAAGTATTCCTAAAAATCAGAAAAGAAATTTCACAACAACTCTCTTTGACATGTTACTACCATGCGAAAAAATTTATGAGGATTTTCGTGCGAAAATACCGGGATATCTTACCTTCCTTAACTCTAGATTTTGTTCTATTGTTCTAACAATGAATCTTGTTCTCTTGTTTCAATGTTTGATTGCTTGAATCAATCTTCGTTGCACTTACACTCTACAACACTAGCACTTTCCTTCAAAGACACTTTAGTAACACTCACACTTCACAATGCTTTTCACTTATGGCGTTTTGGTTTACAACACTTCGAACTTCACACGACTCCACAACTCTTGCACTCTTGGCACTCTCTGCAATACTTAACGCTTATCAACACTTCCACGGATTTTGAATGCTTGGCAATTTGGTTTTCAATACATCGATACACATCTCTTTTCACTCTCAAAAATTTCATTTACAGTACACCGCTCCACAACTCTTTGCACTCTTGGAAACAATAAAACACTCCAAAACACTTCCATGACTTTTGCACTCACGACAATTTCAAATGCTTATGAATTCTGACATTTCCGACTTATGACTGTCAAATCAACTTTTGAATTTTACATGCTTGATTCTTATTTCATTTGATTTTTATAACCTTTCGTTGAGTTGTATTATTTCATTTTTAGAGTTGTAGGATGACCCATCATTACAAGATGTAGGCAGTGATTTCATCTTTGCATTGTAGGTAGGCAGACTTCATCATTTCATTTGTAGGCAGATTTCATCACTAAATTGTAGGAAGGCTTCATCATTTCATTTGTAGGCATACCCAATGCCTATCGTTAAATTTTACAAACTCTTATCTCTCTGAGCTATGGGAAAAAAAAATTATGATAGAAATTTCATGATTTGATTTCTTAACTCTTCATGTTTTTTAGATAAGAACAAGGCATTGTTTTCATGATAATGAAACAAGGAATTCTCAATTGTTTTTAATGATAATTAAATAAAAAATATTTCATTAAGGAGGATCTAAGAATACCATGATAACTCCATTCCTCTTGTAATCATTTTCATGCATGAAACTGTTGACTCTTGACATCTCTCTTGTCCTATTTTGAATTTTGTTCTTCATATGTTTCTGAAAGGATTTTTTTCTTTTTAAATGACCACTTTAGGGTCATTTAAAAAATTATGACCTCCTTTAAACAACATAAATCTTCTATTAATTCCATCTTATAATTTTCTTGACACTAACCATCATTTTATCCCTTTTTGCAAAGATCAATTGATGCTTCTCTCTTCTAACTTGTTTTTGCAGGCAAGAAAAGAGTGTTTTGCTTCCCAATTTTGGTTCACTGTTTGAAAGTTAATGAAGGTATGGTTATGTAGGATGTGAAAGAAGGGTAGGTTATGGTTTGGTTTAGTGTTTGAAAGAATGAAGATTAATGAAAGTATGGTTATGAAATAAGGGTAGTTTAAATACATCAAGGTTAACTAGTCCTTTTAATTACAAGTGCCTTATTCAAAATTAAAAACATCAAAAGAGAAAATCTAACTTACACAAATTTCCTTTAGTTTGATTGTAGCTTGTTTGTAGAATTATCTCTTTTGATTGGTTCCTCCTTGTCTTTGAGATGATGTAGCTTCTTTTGATTGAAACTTTTCTGCATAAATGAAGTGGTTTTTGAAGATTATTCTTTAATGAAAATTGCCTTTTCTTGAAATGTTGTCTCTTGATGCTGCCTTGGAAATGTTGTCCTTCTATTGTGCAGGTACTTTCTGAAGAATAGTACAGGTTTATTTGGAGAATAAGCTTGAATGATCAGGTCCCTCTGCATGATGATAAACTTTGAATGATCAGGTCCCTCTGCATGATGATAAATGTTGAATGATCATGTCCCTCTGTATGATGATAAATGTTGAATGATCAGGTCCCTCTGCATGATGATAGATGTTGAATAGTCAAGTCCCTCTGCATGATGATAGATGAATGATTAGGTCCCTTTACAAGATGATAAATGTTGAATGATGGAGAAAAATGACAAAATCATAACTTCTTTCCCCCCTTGCTTATTGTTAGACTTGTCCTCAAGTCTTTTATTTTGAACTTGATAACTACAGTAAAGAAATGATGTTTTATTATTGTGAATTATAATAAGCCAATATGAATTGGTTTTATAATTAGAATTATGAGTTTATGTTGTGAAAAATCTCTGGTTTTTACAACTAAACCCCCTTTTTTTATTCATTTTTTTTTATTGATTTTTGTTTTTGTTTTTGTTTTTTAATGATGAGTTTTGGTAGGTGTTCCCAACACCTCCATCTAATTTTTTTGTGCTATTTTCTGCAATAAATCTTCTTTGTTTATAGGCTTATTATATAACCTCAGCCTATGCCCATTAACCACAAATGAAATCCTCTTAGTCAACTGTTTTAATTTTGACTGAACCATTGTCATATATGTCTTCAATTTCGTATGGACCAAGCCAGTGTGTTGTGAACTTGGCTTGAAATTATTTGAACTTTGAATCAAACAATAATGCCCATTCTCCCAGTTTGAATTGCTTCTTCTTGATGAATTTGTTGTGCCATGTTTCTCTTTATTGTTGAATGATCTGAGTATGTTTTATTTCTTGTTGTCTAATTTCATCCAACTGATTTAACTGCATCATTCTTTATTTTTGTGCCTCATCCGAATCCATCCCTAAGTTAGCTGCCAATTTGTAAGTGTGAATTTGAAATTCAATAGGGAGTAAGAATTTCTTACCATAGACCAATTGGTAAGGAGTGAAACCTGCTATGTTCTTCCAAATGATTTTGTATGCCCATAGAGCTTCATGAAGCTTGTCTGACCAATATTTTCTATTCATTCTCACGGTCTTAGTCATTATTTCTTCAAGAGTCTTATTATTAGACTCCACTTGTCCATTGGATTGTGGATGATAGAGTTTAGATTTGCGATGCTTGATTTTGTACTTCTTTGCTATGTATTGAACCAATTTAGAAGTAAATTGTGCTCCTTGATCGGTGACAATTTCTCTAGGGACTCCAAATCTAACAAAAATTTCCTCAAAGATAAAATTAACCATTGTTTTTTCTGTTGCTTTAGGCAATGCTTTTTCTTCCACCCACTTAGTCACATAGTCGGTACATACAAAGATGTACTTTTTTCCATTTGACAGTGGATTAATAGGCCCAATAAAATCAAGTGCCCACTTTTCAAATGGTTCTATGAAGACTTGAGGCTTCAGGGGCATTTCATCAGATGCTACTGGTTTTCCCATTCTTTGGAAGTTGTCACAACTTCTAACATATTTCTTGGAGTCTTTAAATATGGATGGTCAATAGTATCCCAGATGGAGTATTTTGTATGTTGTCCTCTTATCTCAAAATGTCCACCATAAGGCTCATCATGGAAATATTTTAAAATATCTATTATTTCATCTTGTCTTACACACGGTCTTATGATTAGATCAAAACCAGTATAAAAGAGATCTCCATTAAGCCATGTATATTTAGCACTTTCTCTAATTACGTTTCTCTTTTCTCTTGATGTAAAATGTGGAGGTAGTTTTCTTGTTGATAAATAATTGGCTATATTAGCATACCATGGAGTTATAACTGATATTGCAAATAAATGTTCATCAGGAAATCTATTTGAGATAGGAACAATCTCACCACATGTATGTAGTCGAGATAGAAAATCTGCCACTTGATTTTCCCTTCTTGGTCAATCCAAGACAATAATGTTAAACTCATACATAAATAACAACCATATATTAATCCTGCCTTTAGTAACGGGTTTATTCATTAAAGATTTAACGACGGAATGACCGGTATGAATGAACACTTCATATTCTATTATGTAATGCCTAAATTTATTTACTGCGTGTACTACACCAAGCATTTATTTTTTAGTAACAATATAATTCAACTCCACTGGAGTTAAATTTTTGCTGATGAAGTATATTTCATAGTGTATTTTGTTCTCTTTTTTCCCCAATGATGCTCCTACTGCTGTATCTGATGCTTCTGTGGATATGTGAAATGTCAATGACCAATTTGGTCCTCTAAGAATTGAAGCTGTGGACAATTTTTGTTTTAATTTCTCAAATGCATTTTGGAAATTATTGTTCCATTGAAACTCTACATCCTTTGTAAGAAATTTAAATAATGGAAAGGCTATCTTACTGAAATTTTCAATGAATCTTCAATAATAGCCTGCATAACCCAGAAAAATCCTTACTTCTTTTTGAGTTGTTAGTGGTAATAAGTTTACAATGATATGCATTTTTGCTGGATCCACCTTTATTCCACAAGTTGAAACATGGTGTACCAACATTATACCCTCAGTTAACATCATAAAACATTTCTCATTGCTAAGAGATAGATTAGTGTCAATACATATTTGTAAGACTTTTTCCAAATTGTCTAAAAAATCATCAAATGTATTCCCATAAATAGGGAAATAATCCATGTAGAATTCTACACATTGATGTATAAGATCAACAAAGATGGCCAGGACAACTCTTTGAAAAGTAGCCGATGCATTACAAATTCCAAAAGGTAACACATTGTAGGCATATGTTTCCCAAGGACAAGTAAATGTAGTTTTATCCTGATATTCTAATGCTACCTTAATTTGATTATAACTGCTAAATCCATCAAGAAAATAGAAGTAATTTTTTCGTGCTAATGAATCTAGGACTTGATCAATGAATGGCAGTGGGAAATGATCTTTTAGTGTTGCTTTTTTTAACTCTCTATAGTCTACAAAGATTCTCCATTTTCCATTTTTCTTGGGAACTACAACTAAGGGAGAAAACCATTGACCGTCTGAGATAAGGTAAATAAAACCTACCTGAAATAGTTTCTGCAACTCTCCTTTTACTATCTCTTTCATCATTGGATTCATCCTTCTTTGTGGTTGTCTTACAGGTTTGATATTTTTATCCTTGTAAGTTTGATGCATGCATGCTTTTGGATGAATTCCCTACATATCCGTATAATCCCAAGCGAAATATTTTGATTATTTATTTAGTATTGCAATTACTTGGTCTTCTTGTGACGATTGTAAATTGTTTCCAATATTAAGGTTCCTTCCGGGGCTGATTTGAATTATTTTACTTTGAGAGCTTGTGATTGAGTTAACAAGAAAAATAGCTTCAAATGATGTTTGTAATGAATTAATAGTGCAATTTTCCTGAAAACATTGATTCAAAAGTTGACTTGTAGCTTTATATTGGATGGTTCTAAGCTGCTCAGAAATATCAGGTTCCAAAATGAAAAGATCCATTAAGTCCTCATTATATTCTTCTCTAAAATCAAAGGCTTGATTTATGCTTAAAATAGGCCGAGTTTGTTCTTTTTTCTGATCGGGTCATGATAATAAATATGGATATTGAGCTGGAGGATATGGTGTTATGTGCTTCCTTTCATTTCCATGTGATATGATCATACTTCCTGATTTACATCTAATGAAGGCATCTTTTGTGGCTAAACATGGTTTGCCAAGGATTAAAGGATGGCCTCCTAAATTTGACTTTGGCTATAGGACTAGGAAGTCTATAGGATATTCCCATGAATCCAAAGAAACAATGATGTCCTCAAGTACTCCTTATGGAACTACTTTGGATCTATCAGCTAGTTCCAAAATTGTAGTGGTAGGTCGGATATTGGGCAAGTTTAAACACTTCATAGTTTCAGTTGTCATGATATTGATAACAGCTCCTAAGTCAATTAAAGTTTTTGAGACTGAGAAATTGTTGATTGAAATTGTTACCATAGGTATTCCAAGGTCAAGATATTTCTCAACTATTGTATTTTTTGACATTATACTGGATAATTTCCCAATGACATGGATTGTAGGTGGATCCTTCTTTCTCTTACCATTTTTTTTGATGCATAATTCCTTAATTTCTTATGTGTAGATAGGAATATATGTGATAGCATACAATAAAGGAATTTTAACATAACAAATTTTGAATTCATCCAAAATATCAAATTTAAGAAGAGGAACTATAGATTTTTTCTCTACTAACCTTTCCGGAAAAATAGGTGTTTGAGTTGTTATTGTTTTATTCTTCTGAATTTGATGTTCTTCGTCATGTTTTCCAGGATTTCTCCCCTCTTCAACTTGTTCTTCTATAATCACAGGAAAGTCTTTTTGTAAAATTTTCGCAAACCTTAAGTGGATGTTTTGAATGGGAAGGATGGAGTATGATGTTCCTTCTTCACTAGTATTGTAAATTGGTCTTTCCATTTTGTTACTCAGATTTTCTATTGGTTGTACGGGTAATTAAGTTGTTCTAGGTGAAGGTTGGTTAGATAGCAACTAAAGCTTCTGAGGTTAAGTTAGTGCAGGAAATGGTTGTTGTGGAAATGGGTTTGATTAATGAGGTTGTTGGAATTGTTGATGTGGATTTGGTTGTTGAGGATATGATTTTTGGTATGATTGTTGAGGATAAGTTTGGTGTTGTTGTTGATATGGTTGTTGAGGATAAAATTGTTGTGGAGGGTGAGCTCCATAAGAATATCCTCGCCAAATCTGTGAATGTTGGTTTTGTATTTTCCGTGGAGGCCAAGCCTACCATGGCATAGGAGCATTCCATGAGGATTGAGTGGGATATTGATAATTCTGAGGAATTTGTGGAGTAAATTGTTGAGGAAAATTTTGAGGCATACCTGTAAACCGTGGTTGCCAAGGTATTCTAGGTGCCAAATAGTAGATATATTCAATCCCTTGTCCCTCTTGCATTGATTTTACCTGCAATTCTTTGAGTCTTGGGAAATTATCAGTTAAATTATTTTCTGTACATAGTCCACAAACCTGAATACTCTCCAAAGGAAATTCCTTCAGTGGATGTTTCTTTCTACATTTAGGAAAAGAGATTGATAGTACCTGATCTTTTTCATATTGATTTATTTTGGCTTTTAGTACATCGACCTGTGTCCCTAATGTGCTCAAGATATCAGTTTTAAAATTCTCAAATAAATTCCCTATTTCTTCTCTAGTTATGCTCCCTGTTGCAGATTTAGTTACTCTTGAATTAACCTCTCTTTTCACACTTTTGGCTCCTCCTCTCGAATACTTTTGACATAATTATGCAATATCCTCAAATGGTAAATGTGATATGTCTCCTTACCCATGACATTGAGAATATCAAGGTATTCATCTCATATACCTTTGAGAAAAATTGTTCGAATGGTATCAATATTTAAAGAGTATTGTTTAGATTTTTGTAAATTGTAAAGAAATAGCTCTAAATATTCTTTCAAACTCTCATCTTCTTGTTGGTACATCCTGAAAATATCTTCCTTCGAGACTTTAGGCCTACAATAGGCTTGATACTTCTTAAGAAAAAATTTCCTCATGTCTTCCCAAGAAGTGATAGTGTGTTCTCCTAATCCTATAAACCATTTTAATGCAAATGTTTTAAGAGTAGCAGGAAAAAGACGAAGTTTTTGCGTATCATCTGTATAACCATAAGTATGACATATAATATCGAACTCAAACATGAATGAATCAAGATCTTCAGAATACATTCCATAGAAATTCAGTAAAATAGAAGGTGGAATATTCTTCAGTTTTACCTCCTCTCCAAGAATTTCTCTTGTATCTAGAATTGGGAATCCAAAGGTAGCTTCCTAATCATTATATGTTTCTACATCATGTCATCTCTTATTGTCATATTCTCTTTTAAAATCTTCTTCTCTTTTTCTTTCTGCTTCTTTCTCATTTCTTCCTCTCTTTTTCTTAGCCATTCTCTTTGTTTCCTTTCATACTGAATCCTTTGCTTTGGAGTTAATATTGGGACATTAGATCCTTGCCCTTCCTCCGCCATTTCTTTCTCAGTTGTTTGTAATGTCTTGATAAGAAGTTGAGTTTGTGTTTCCTCAACTTTTTTTGGTTGTTCAAGGATTGGTTGATCTACTTGTTCAACAATTTGTTTTCTTGCATCTCTTTGTTTTCCTATGGAAGATGTTTTTGTTTGTGTTTGTTTCCTTTTTACTTCATGGGCTAACAGAGTTTGTATTTCAACATGAGTCAATATTTGTCCCGAACATTGTTTTTCTTCAAATTATTCTAAATTTGGTTTTCTAGCAACTGGTGTAATTAATCCTAATGGTCCTGCTCCCACAGATGGTTGAGTGGTTGGGGGGTTTTGTTTGGAAAATCTACATTTTTCATCTCTTTCTCTAGGCATAAAGAAACATAACTAAAAAAAACTCAATTTTTTGTTGTTTTTGTGTTTTTTTATGGAAATGAATTTAACTGGACTTCTACCCTCTAAATGTGCTTCCCTGGAAACGACGCCAAAATGTTGGTCCAATTTATGAGTTTAAATCAGATCATTAATTCTTTTATCAATCCGGTTTTCATAATCTTAGAAGCACTCCAACATATATGGTCTAGAGGTAGTTTTCTACAAGTTTAACACCTAACTAATTGGAATCCTTGAGTATTTTTTCTAAGAAATCTTCATTCTCCCTTACAGGAGAAGGATTCGAAAAGCCTTCAATGGCAATATTAACACTTCTAGATTATCAATTTTCCTTAATTAATAAAATAACAACAAACTAATCAAACATGAAATGAAATTTTTTGACAAGTTCAGTTATTTATTGTGAAAGAAATATCAAGTCCTCTTACAAAGAGTCACTTCATAATATCTCTTAAGAAAAATATCAACAGTAACTTAATCAAAATATAAATGAGATGAGAAAACTTGGATAAAGCCTACTGATAGTGAAAGAAACACCAAGCTCTAATACGAGAGGTCAATTCATAATATTGCGTTATCAAACATGTCAATAAGAATTTAGCCAAGAATTGAATACTGAAAGGAAGTACAAAAAACTGAAATGAAGATACAGAAAACTGAAATGAAAAGTACAACAAATCAAAATGATACCAAACAAGAAGAAACTAGTGCACAATCTCGGCAATGGGGGCCCTCCACGCTTTCACTGTGCACCTTAGATGAATATCAGCTCAGGAAGATTTGTAGCCCAGATCAAGCATCATCCATAAAAACATAATAGAAGAAAAAATAACTATGAACCACCTGCTTTCAATAATTTGCAAAAAAATTCCAAATTCACATAGTTAAAGAGATGTTTTCCTCCTCTAAATATCACATATTTATAGAATTATTTTGTAACTAATTGAATAAAAGTGCTCAAATACAGTTATGATATATTTAGATAAGGCCTACAAGTCGAATTGAGTACACCTATCTCTAAAATTTGGGAAAAATCCCTTAAAATCATACTCTGCCCATATTTCATGCTCAAATAAGGGGATATTTCTAAACATCTAGTCTGGTTTGACCAACATTGACCGGCCCTAATCTAGTTTTTATGGTGCGAACCAATAGGTGTTCACCCATCCTTATTTCCCATAGTTTCTAGGTGTGTATTTGGTTTGAGCCCAGGTATCCTGCAACCATTACTTAAAATGAGCTATTACTGAAAAATGGGTGATTATTATGATATGATGATGAGAAAAAAGTGATAAATGATGAAAATGTATAAGGTAAAAGAAGCCAAAATCGGAAGCCAACAAAATTGTCTTTGGCACAAGATTTGTTTAGGTTGTGAAAGTTCCTGCAGACACAAATGGTTCCTTTTTTATTAAGGATGGGAACAAGATTGGACACCCATGTGGTGTATTCAATGGGGTAAATGAAACTAGCCTGCCTGAGCTTATCGATTTCTTCTTGAATAGCCGCATGTTTGGAAGGATGGATAGGTCTCTGCTTTTGGCGGATGGGAATGGCATCAGGCCATATGTTGATATGGTGTTAAACAATGGCGGGATCAAGTCCAGGCATCTTAGAATAATACCAAGTGAAAACATCATGGAATTATTTGAATAACCTAATGTAAGCATCAATTTATTTTGGGGTGCATTGTGCCCGAAGGTGCTATTTTCTTCAAACCTTGGTTGATTCGAAATGTTAATTTTGATTGTAAGGGATATGTTAGCCATATTTCCTTCTTCGAAAGCATATAGTGCAAGAATTGGATTTATAAACCAATCGGCCTCACCATGGATGAAGTCTTTGAACTCCACAACATATTGATCATGTGTTTGTTGTGGAAGGAAGTACACACTATGGTGCATATTGTGCTAAGGATAGTTAGGGGTGGTCCTATCTTTCAAAATGTATTCATCAGAATGAAAGATGGGGGACTGGAGGAATAAGGACCACATGATGGGGAAGTACCTAATGCATCGTCATGAGAGACAAGGTTCACATGCACATCATCAAAAAGGGAAAATTGATGACTAGTAGATGGGACATCCACTGATGTTGAGACTGAAGTGTTCAACGAAGAAGGTTCAATAGAATAATAATATGAAACTCCAAGAGAGTCCCAATAAATCAATCCCATGGATGCCTACAGTTAGAGAATAGGGGCAGATCTATCCATCATCTTGACATCAGGAGGAGGGATCACTATGGGCGGTTGAGAGACCTCTAGTTCTGGTATAACCGTGGGACCAGAACCCATAGGTAGAGGGGAGGTGCAATCACTACGAGCGACATATAACTCGTGAGGTACTTGAAGCATATAAAGAAAGTATTCGAGATGAGGAGAGTGATGGGAATAATGGCCATAGTTATCACATAAATTACAAGCGTGATTTATGGGTAAGGATTTGTTCTTATTAGCTGACTCAAGTAAGGTGACATGGACCTCAGTAATGTTGGATTCAGGAAAGGTATCAATGTTATAGCATCATTTATCACCTCTATATACTTGATGACTTATGCAATGGCCTTGGGCAACCCTTCCATTCATACTTGGTCACATTTATCAAAAAACAATACGGTAAAATCCATACGTGACTTTGCCCAGTTTTTTCCGCGTGTACACGTAGGTCCATCCATAGTTGACTCGCGTATGCGATTTAAAATATTAAAAAATATAAATTTCCCTATTATTGAGGCAGGGTTCATGGTTTTTCCTGTAACTTAACTACCCTAGTCCGTGGCCTAGATATTCCCCAACTGAAAAACTAATTTGAGGAAGTATAAATACCCATCAAGGGAATGGCCTAAAGGAGGAATAGAGAGAATTATAGATATTATAACCTGTTATAGCCCTGATCAAGTCTGATATTTTCCCTATGCCTCCTCAACTTCCCATATTTTCAAGAAACCCTTGTTTCCTTGTGATGATCACCCTCATTCTATGTGACATCATTTGTGCACCATTCATGGAAGAAAGCTTTGTGAGGCTATGACTCGATAAACCTGGAGGATGGTTTTGCTCAAGGCCATGGAAAATCTTCAGTGATTTCTCCACTATTATTTTCTGTGCATGTTATCAATAAAAGAAGTACCATCTTGTTCCTGATGTTCATGTGTCATATATCTCTTATACATGTCTAATAATCTTGAATAATTTATTTCTTGTCATATTTATGGGATTATGTATGCTATTTTGCTAACATCTAGGAGACATATGTTGTATAAATAGGTTTTTGTGCTTGTTCTTGGTTGATTTGTAGGATCTAAAGCACGAGGAGTTGCAGGGGGTTTGAACCCTACGGGATCTACTACAAATGAAGGATAAACAGGTAAGATCTGCAATCCTCATTTTCTAGTTCAAAGCATAGAAGTTGGTAGTTTGAGTCCTTCTCGTGATGACATGCCCCTTCTCTGTGAGGTTTATCAACCCAGGACCTTAGGGTAACATTTCCTGTAACATAAATGGCGACTCCGGTGGGGAATACATCCATATAATTCCTAGTTTGGGTTGTTTTTATCTATCTTGTAAGTTCCCTGACAGGTTAATCACATTTACAGTCTAGTAAGTCTTTTTCCCAACTAGACAGAAGCCCTGGTCTCTTGATCATGCCTGAATTTTTATTTTTTTCCTTATTCTTGTTTATTTACGCTCCTTAGGCTGTACACAGTCACGTATTCCCTCTGTATTCTTCAAAAGGACCCGTGTATATGCGTGTTTCTTTGGTTACAGTTGCGTATACACACATTTTGCACACATCAAATCCACGTATGCCTGGGGAAATTTGAAAATATGGGTTTTGAATCCCTGTCACTCTTTCATGTCTGTGGTTGGCCACTCCTGTGGTGCCTTTTAGGTGTATAGACTATGTTTATTGTGTCTGTATGTCAATTTCTCTCTTGTTCTTGTGAAGACCTAGTCATTTGGTGGTTTTTCCTGTTTTGTGAAATTGCAATTGTGGCTGTAGCACCAAGATATCTTCCTGGAGTTCTTGGCTGTTCTGTCCATTCATAATAGTGAGCATATTCTTGTTTGCTCATCTTGGCTTTATGCAGTGCTTCGCTTTTAATTTTTTCCTGTTTTGAATTCTTTGGTTTTCTTGACTTCTTGGGACTAGCCTTTTAGTGAATCTTGAAGTGACCTTTTCTTGGTTTTTTGAGTTTTTGTTCGCTGGAAGTGTGTGCTACTATTCTGAATCAGTTTATTGGGTCTTTTGCTTCTTATTTCTCATTTGAGTCCTGCTACAAAAGTAGCATAGTTTGCTTATGAATTTTGAAGCCTCTTTGTGACTCATTTTCTTGATTCCGGTTCTTGAGTAGTTTTGTGCTTGTCTTTTGAAATATTTTTTGTTTCGTTTATAAGTGAAAAGCCAAAAAACATTTCTTGTTTCCCATTTATTTTGCTTTGATTTTATTTTTACGATTTTCATACATTCTAAAGTAGTTTGATTAGTTTCTTGTTTTGGTTCTTTTTCTTGGTTTTGAAAGGAGTCTTTTTCTAGATTTCTCTCTCTTTTATATCAAGTGCATTTTGGAATTTCTATGCATAGGAGTTCTTATTGGAACTTGCCTTGCTTTTTTGTCAAAAGTGATTGAACCATTTCTCCTGAGAAATTCTTTTTTCTTCCTTAGTTAGCGATCCTAGAATTTGTATATCATTGGTAGTTTTTGAATTAGTTGCACTGAAGAATTTTAGTCTTTTTTGATGGCTTTCTAAAGTGTGTGAAGAGTGAATAACTGAAAAGAAAAACAAGTTTTTTCTTATTTAGTTTCGTACAAACCATTTATAAATCTCTTTTCATCGAAAGAAAAATATTGCATTTGCATGTACTAGGTTTTCATTGATTTCTTTTGCGTCGATAAAAACCATCAGCTTCACTTCTGTATACCTTTGACTTAAGTAACAACCAATCTAAAATCAAGCGCTATAATTTTTTTTTTTTTTAACTGTAACGGATATGATTTTATTATGTTAGAAAGATTATGGGTCTTTGCCGAGGCAGCCCCTTTTACAAAGCAGAGATCTATCTACTGCATCTAAAAGTCAATAAGTACTTTCAAGGCATTTGGACAGTGCTTATATTGTTTACAATGATCTGCCCTTTCATGAGCGAGTTGCCTTTGTTTGCCATCTCATCTGCTTCGTTGTTTGACGTTCTCAAAATGTGATGAAGTTTACACTTGTCAAAGTCTCGAAGGACTCTCTTCAATCTGTCCAAAGTTTTTTTGAGGCTGGCATTACTGAACGGAGTCTCCGTGTTTATATTTTTTATTATCAGTTCTGAATCACCGAAGACTTGGAGCACTTTGATTCCCTTATCTCTTGCGATAAGACAAGCTTTTAGGAGCCCAAGGATCTCTGCGTGATTGTTGGATTTCTTGCCAAGTCCCCAACAGAACCAATCTTTGGAAGACCCACCGGGAGACTAAATAACTTCACCCGCACCAGCAGCACCGGGGTTCCCCTTGGACGCCCCGTCGAAAAAGATAGTGGAAATGTTTTGGGACCTCCACCAATTTTGAAAAAAATCATCCTCATCTCTAATGCGCCATTCAGGATTGTCACCTTGTGGGGGTTGAAGGTACTTACGTGGATGGGTCGCAAGCATACCAAGCCAGCGCTTTTCTTCGGGCAATAGCAAATGATCTTCTTTAAAATACTGAAATTGGGCCGCTTCCAGGAGGAAGGACTTAGCTTTTGCAGCAACCTGCAGAGGGGTATATAGCAGCTCTTTAAAAATCCTCTGATTGCGGGCCAACAAGATCTGCCAGCATACATATTTGGGGAGCGCTATCCAGATTCTACGCCAGAAAGATTTGGAAGGGATTCGATGGGGATAGAATTGACTCCAAGAGGCAAAGAGGTCTGCTACTGAGTTCTGCAAGGGGGCTGGAATATGCAAGTCCTGTAGAGTGAGAACCCAAACCTCTTCAGCAAATCTGCACTCCATGAAAAGATGCTGGACTGTTTCGAAGTTGTTACAGCATAACACACATCTGTGAGGCCCAACTATTTTCCTTTTTTTCATATTATCTCCCGTAAGCTGCTTGTTATGGACCAAGGTCCATAAGAAGAAGTTTACTTTTGGAAGGGAAAGCGGATCCCACACATTCTTCCAAAACTCCTTAGTTTGACTACTATTCCTAATGACCTGTAAAGCATTATACCCAGCTGCGGTGGTATAAACTCCAGACTGTCCCCAGCCCCAACTATCTTTTTTGGATCTGAAAACAGGTGTAGCATCATCCAACAGTTCGACTAGCAGTGCTTGTTGATGGGCAAACCGTGCTGGCACTCTATGGAAATCCCGTCCATTCCAGTCTCCATGCTGGTCCCAGGTCGAGATGTCATACAGTCTGTTTACACCTGCGCGCTCCAGCCAATTCCTGAGGTCTGCAATGTCATCCATCTGAGCAAGTGGATCACTTCCCATTATACTGTCAAGCCATAAATGCGTACGCTTGCCGTTCCCTCGAATCCTGTAGATTAATTTTTTGAAAAAGTTGCTGCTTTTACAACATAATTTCTAGACCAGCGTGCTATTGGGTGCACTAGCTGTCTGTAGGTTGGAGAGCGCGTTATTGGGACCATACTTTGAGCGCAGGGTAACACTGATTGGATGAGAGGGCTCATTGAACAGCTTCCACAAAATCTTTCCTCCCAAAGCAAGATTGACAAGCATGGGATCTCTAATTTGCAGGCCGCCTTCAGACAGTGGCTTTTTGACCACATCCCAGTTAACCAGATGCATTTTTCTCTCGTTGCCTTTCCCTCCCTGCCAAAGAAAATCTCTGAGCAACTTGGAGATCTGCTCCATCACATTTCTTGGTGCAAGGAGGAAAGCCGCTTGGAAGATTGGGAGTGCAGACAGCACAGTTTTAATTAAGATTACTTTACCTCCCTTAGTTAGCCAGTTGCCTCCCCACGCAGCAATTTTGGATTTAATTTTTGAGATTATGTCACTCCATAACGATCTCTTGTTAACTCCAGAAGTTATGGGAAGACCAAGATATTTAAACCTGTCCCAGTTTGCCTGACCTTTAAACCCAAGAAGAGCAGAGATTGCAGTGAGTTCATTCTGGTCTATGTTCTAGCTATATATTTTTCTCTTACTCTCGTTAACCAAGGCACCTAAAACTCTGCAGTACTTTCTGAGGACTGAGTCGAAAGCTCTGGCTATTCTGATGGAGGCTCCTCTGAGTAGGAGAGAATCGTCGGCAAAGAGAGCATGGTTCAATGGTTCAGCTCCATTAGAAGGTTTGAGGCCCGGAATATGACCTGCTATTCTTTCAGCAGTAAGCTTACGACTGAGGGAATATGCCATTATGATATACAGGAAGGGGGAGAGTGGGAAACCCTGCCTGATACCTCTCTGAGCTTGGAAGAAGTTAGCGGGTCTGCCATTAACTAACGGAGCAATCCATGGACTATCAATGCAGGCTTTTATTAAATGGACAAAATGTATCGAAAAACCAAAGGAGAGCAGGACCTTAGATAGGAAATTATGATTAACTCTATCAAAGGCGTTTGCCATATCTAGTTTAATCAACATACCTTTCTCCTTTCGTTGCTTACTTGAGTGTATTGTCTCCCGAACTTGGATCACGTTGTCCAGAATATGCCTACCCTCCACAAAGCCACCTTGATAGCTGGAGATCAGTTTTTTTAACAATGGCTTGATCCGACTTGCCAGAAGTTTTGCCAGGATTTTATAAGAAGCATTGCACAGCGAGATGGGTCTCAATCTAGCAAAGGAGTCAGGATTGGTGTCCTTAGGAATTAAAGCCAGGTAAGTGGACTTGGTTCCTCCACCAATCTTGGCTTTCTGCATGAATCCTCTTGTCATTTTAAGCAGATCTGCCTTGATAATGTGCCAGCAGGATTTGAAGAAGTGAATTATGAACCCATCCGGCCCAGGGGCCTTATCTAATTCCATGGACCAAATAAATTTTATGATTTCCTCCTCAGTAATGGGTCTGCAGAGGTTTAAGTTGTCTTCAGGACTGATAAGGGAGGGAACACTGGAGAGAAAATCATCCGCCTCCTCATCGTTGCTTTGAGTTTCTTCTCTGTACAAGTTCCTGTAATGGTTTTCAGCAGCGGCTTTAACTTGATTGAATCCTTTACATACTTGACCCTCAGCTGTTTTGATTTCTGCTATGTAGTTCTTTGACAGTCTAGCTCTATATTGCCGGTGGAAGAAGGGAGTGTTCCGGTCCCCGGCCTTCAACCAAAGGCTTCTGGATTTAAGCCTCTAGTATTCTTCTTCCTTACGAAAAGATTGGTACGTTGCTCTTTGTTCTTTTACTTCCTCCTCGAGCAACTCAGATGTGATATCTCTGTTTTCCATATCTGTTTGCAAGTCCGACAAAGACTGCACAGCCTCCATTCTCTGATTGATGGGGTTGATATCCGGTGTTTTTATCCAGTCCTTCAGAGCTTGCTTTGTAGCTTTCAGTTTTTGCTCCCATACGTAGCTGGAGGATCCCGAGACTGGTTTGGCCCATGCTGCCTTGACAGTCTCCATGAATCCATCTCTCTCGATCCAGAGTGGGTTGAATCGAAAAGGAAGCGGACCCAAGTCTTCTTCATCTTCCAAATGGAGCTGGATGGGTTTATGGTCCGAGGAGAGCTTGGGCAAAATTTTGGTGGATATTTTCTTGTTCATCATAATGGAACTTTGTACCAAGAAACGATCTAATCGAGAAGAAATGTGCTCCGAACCAACCCGATTATTTGACCATGTGTAAATGCCACGAATGGGCCTGAAATCAAGAAGGTCCCAGAGCTGGGTGATCTCCTCAACCTTGGCCAACATAGGGTCTCTAGAGCTGTTTCCCCCCCTCTTTTCTTTTGCTTTCAAAACAATGTTCAGATCCCCGGCAAGAATGATGTTGCTGGGATTGGTCTGCTCAAGAAAGGCCACAAGTGTATCCCAGCATTCTCGTTTTTCAGAATAAGACACCGGAACATAGAGATTGAAGAGAGAGATGGACAACTTACTTGCCTTATGCTTCAGCTCCGTGTATATCCAGTGCTGGGTTTCATGGGACCTTAGCAGCTGAAAGAGGTCATCCATCCAAAGTGTTGCCAGCCCTCCAGAGGTTCCCCTTGAGCTGACTGCTTTTCCTGCTTTTTTGTTCCACTTCGTTCTGCCTAACTCTAGAAGGGCCTGCCCTTCTATTTTGGTCTCTTGGAGCATAAGAATGTCCGAGGGGTCTGCTTTCAGTAGGTCCCTGACTGCTTCTATTTTAGAGGGGTTCCCTAGACCTCTGCAGTTCCAAGAGACGAGATTCATTATTTACAAAGAGGGGGGTTGGGGCCTCCCTTGGAAGGCCTTGGTCTGATATTTCGCCCAATAGACATTTCTATTATGGATTGACTTCCTTGAATCTTGAGTCTTTCTGCCTCTTCTTCCCTCTTCTCTTTACGAGATTTCCTTCCTGCTTTTTTGGAAGGGCGCTCGTAGAATTCATCCTCGGAAGAACTAGAACTAACCACATGTTTTTTCCTTGCTATTTCTGCGTAGGAAGGATTAGTGGGAGAGCCTTGATTTTCCTCCAACTGAGTTGTTTCCTCTCTCTCTTTATTTGGAGGAGAAGGGGCCGGCTATTCCTCATTCTCCTGATTTAGGTTGGCTTGTATGTCCTGCTCTCTTTCTGGTGTATTTGGTGGTGCTTCCGCTTCTTGGTTGCTTTTAGAGCTTGGTTGACCTCCTGTCATATTTCCTTTGCCTGCGCCTTTTTTTGAGCTAGTGTTTTTCTGGACTAGGGTCCATTGTTCCCCATTTTGTTTATATGCCTGTTCCTCAGCCTTCTTCTTACAGTGCTTTGCAAAGTGACCGTGCCCGTGACAATGCCTACATTTAAATGGCAGCTGTTCATAGTCCAGCTCTTGGACATGCGTCCACCTAGCAACAGTGAGCTTGATAGCTTCCGGTAATCCTTCTTCGAGATCTACTTCTACGCAGATGCGGGCGCATGAGTACTGATCCTTTCTTGCCACCTGATCTATGTATTTTCCCAATGCATTTCCTATTGTCTGGAGAGATTTTGGATTCCAACAGTGGAGAGGCAAGTGAGGGAGTCTAACCCAAACCGGGATAGCCGAGGGAACATCCTGGGAGGGGTAGAAGTCAGGGGACCATTTTTTTAGGTAAAGGCCCTGTGGGCCCATGAAATATGGTCCGTTTCTGAAGATTAATCCTTTGTCTTCCAGGTTTTCAAAGACAAACACAAAGAAACCCTTACCTACGAAGTAGCTATTGACTCCCTCCTTGATCAAAGGCTTCCAGTTCCTTTGAGTCCAGTCCTCAACAGATTTGGGAGAGGGCCAGAGGCCCGTGAACTGGCCTATGAGGCCCCACTCCGCCAGATTCAACGCCGATTTACAGGTGTCTCCTTCGAGAAGAGCCACTGTGGGGATTGAGTCCATTTTTTTCACAAATTTCTACTGAGACAAAGATGGAGGGCGTTTGGGAGCATTAGCAATCATTGCCCTAAATGCAGAAACCTCCGGAGGAAGAGGGGGATCAGGAGTCCTGCGGTCATCCATGGTTAGATCTGACCCAGAGCAGGTCGAGCAGAATGAAGCTGGGGCGTGCTGGAGCTGCCAGCAGCCCAGGCGCGATCAAAGGGTGCAGTGGGAGGCAGAGCAGAGGACCAGAGCCAGCGCGCGCGAATTGGAGCCTCTCAAAATATTTTCCAAAATCAAGCGCTATAATTAAAATGAACTAGAAGTTTTTGTATTATTGTCATTAATCATAAACCAAATAGCTAGGTCATAGGGCCTTAGAATAGGTGAGTGGAGATTTAACTCTCCAAGGCCGCTCAAACTGTTAAACATAGAAAGTTTATTAATGAGAGAAATCCAATTCCGTTAAGTGGACTGGGAAAGCTCTACTTCCAGTGAGTTAAGCGCGAGGGAGAGTGAAGGTAGAGAAGAGAGACACCCCCTCTCCTATTTGCTGAATATTGACCTAAGAATGTTTCGCCCGGCTACCGATACAGATTGGTGCCCTAAGTTGCCTTTCCTAGGGACCACACAGGTGACTACAGGGGGGAATACCCATGGTACCTGAGATATACGTTGCATCACTTTCATCAGTAATTCTGGAGGGTGCCCTTGTGAATCTTGGGGAATTGCACCGGAAAAGGCTGTTGTCAGGAGGTCAGCGTAATTTTTTCTGTTACTTTCGCTAGTAGGCATGGGGCGTAATTACCCCAGACTATTTTTGAAAGCTCCTCTTATTTCACTTTCTTGTATTTTGGTGTCCGGTCCTAAGCAGAAATACCTGAAGGCTAATTGATTGACTGTATATTAGGGAATTTTTAGAGTGTGATATTTGCTCCTAGATTGCTTATATTCTTATATTTTTTGAGTCTAATTAATCTCATAAAGTGGCTAACCGATCGCCTCCTTGATCGAGGAGGCTTCATGGGCTTTCTCCTACGAGTTCCGAGCCTTCTTCAAGAAGGCGTAGGAGTAATTCAGTTGGTGATTTTTATCCGGTGGTTTCGAATGCAACAGAGAGTGATCCTCCGTCTGGGTTTGTTGTTTATATGGGTGGTCCTAGTACTAGTGCTATTTTAGAAAGGAGTACTCCACTCATCTCTAGAGTCTTGTTTCTAGTAGAAGAAGTTGAGGTTGAAGAAGTTCCTCAACCTCCTGAGACTCCTTCATCTCCTCTTCTAGATAGTTTTCCTAACGTCCTTTTGTACATTGGGCCTGCGTCTCAGAGACAGGATAGTCCTTTTAATTTATCACCTCTATATACTTGATGACTTATGCATTGGCCTTGGGCAGCCCCTCCATTCAGACTTGGTCACATTTCTCAAAAAACGGTATTTTAAAATCCATATGTGACTCTGCCCAATTTTTTCCGCGTGTACACGCGGGTCCATCCATAGTTGACCTGTGTATGCTATTTAAAATATTAAAAAATATAAAATTTCCCTATTATTGAGGCGGGGTTCATGGTTTTTCCTATAACTTAATTACCCCGGCCCGTGGCCTAACTATTCCCCAACTGAAAAAACTAATTTGAGGAAGTATAAATACCCCTCAAGGGAATGGCCTTATGGAGGAAGAGAGAAAATTATAGATATTATAGCTTGTTATAGCCCTGATCAAGTTTGATATTTCCCCTATGCCTCCTGAACTTCCCAGATTTTCAAGAAACCCTTGTTTCCTTGTGATGATCACCCTCATTCTATGTGACATACTTTGTTCACCATTCATGGAAGAATCTTTGTGAGGCTAGGGTTGGATGAACCCGGAGGACGGTTTTTCTCAAGGCTGTGGAAAATCTTAGGTGATTTTTCCACTATTATTTTCTGTACATGTTATCAATAAAAGAAATACCATCCTATTCCTGATGTTTATATGTCATATATCTCTTATACATGCTTAATAATATTGAGTAGTTTATTTCTTGTCATCTTTATGAGATTATGTATGCTATTTTGCTAACATCTAGGACATATATGTTGTACAACTAGGTTTTTGTGCTTGTTCTTGGCTGATTTGTAGGTTCTGGAGCATGAGGAGTTGCAGGGGGTTTGAACCCTACAAGATCTACTAAAAACGAAGGATAAATAGGTAATGTATGCAATCCTCATTTTCTAGTTTAAAGCATATAAGTTGGTAGTTTGAGTCCTTCTTGTGATGACATGTCCCTGCTCTGTGAGGTTTATCAACCCAGAACCTTAGGGTAACATTGCCCGTAACAAAACTGGCGACTCCACTAGGGATTACACCCGTGTAATTCCTATTTTGGGTTGTTTTTATCTATCTTGTAGGTTCCTTGACAGGTTAATCACATTTATAGTCTAGTAAGTCTTTTTCCCAACTAGACAGAAGCCCTGGTCTCTTGATCATGCCTGAATTTTTATTTTTATTTTTCCTTTTTGTTGTTTATATACGCTACTTAGGCTGTACACAGTCACGCATGCCCTCTGTATTCTCCAAAAGGACCCGCGTATATGCGTGTTTATTTGGTTACAGTTGCGTATACAAGCGTGTTGCAAACATTGAACCCGCATATGCCTGGAGAAATTTGAAAATATGAGTTTTGAAGCCCTATCAATCTATCATGTCTATGGTTGGCCACTCCTGTGGTGCCTTTTAGGTGTCTAGATTGTGTATATTGTGGCTGTATATAAATTTCTCTCTTTTTCTTGTGACGACCTAGTCATTTGGTGGTTTTTCCTATTTTGTGAAATTGCAATTGCGGCTGTAGCACCAAGAAGTAACTGAAAAGAAAAACAAGTTTTTTCTTATTTAGTTTCGTAGAACCCATTTAGAAATCTCTTTTCATGGAAAGAAAAATATTGCATTTTCATGTAGTAGGTTTTCATTGATTTCTTTTGCGTCGATAAACACCATCAGTTTCACTTCCATATACCTTTGACTTAAGTAACAACCAATCTAAAATCAAGCGCTATAATTAAAATGAACTAGAAGTTTTTGTATTATTTTCATTAATCATACACCACCCAGCTAGGTCATAGGGCCTTAGAATAGGTGAGTGGAGAGTTAAATCTCCAAGGCTGCTCAAACTGTTAAACATAGAAAGTTTATTAATGAGTGAAATCCAATTCTGTTAAGTGGACCAAGAAATATCTACCTCTAGAGAGTTAAGCATGAGGGAGAGTGAAGGCAGAGAAGAGGGATACCCCCTTTCCTATTTTCTGAATCTTTACCTAAGACCGTTCCACCCGACTTCCGATACGGATTGCTGCCCTTAGCTGCCTCTCCTAGGGACCAAACAGGTGATTGCGAGGGGGGGGGGGGGAATACCTGTGGTACCTAAGACAGATGTTGCATCACTTTCATCAGTAATTCTGGAGGGTGCCCTTGAGAAGTTCGGTGACTTGCACTGGCAAAGGCTATTGTCAGGATGTCAGCATAACTGTTTTTGTTACCTTCGCTAGTAGGCATGGGGCCTAATTACCCCAGACTATTTTCGGAAGGTCCTCTTATTTCACTTTCTTGTATTTTGGTGTCTGGTCCTAATCACCAGGAGCGGAAATACCTGAAAGCTTCTTTTTTGACTGTATCTTAGGGAGTTTTTAGAGTGTGCTCTTTGCTCCTAGATTGCTTAGATTATTATATTTTTTGAGTCTAATTAATCTCATAAAGTGGCTAACCGATCGCCTCATCGATCGAGGAGGCTTCGTGGGCTCTCCTGTGAGTGCCGAGCCTTCTTCAAGAAGGCGTAGGAGTAATTCAGTTGGTGATTTTTATCCGGTGGTTTCAAACGCAACGGAGAGTGATCCTTCGTATGGGATTGTTATTTCTATGGGTGGTTCTAGTACTAGTACTATTGTAGAGAGGAGTACTCCACTCATCTCTAGAGTCTTGTTTCTAGCAGAAGAATTTGAGGTTGAAGAAGTTCCTCAGCCTCCTGAGACTCCTTCATCTTCTCTTCCTGCTAGTTTTCCTGACATCCTTTTGTACATTGGGCTTGAGTCTTAGAGACCGGCTAGTCCTTTTCATTTATCACCTCTACATACTTGATGAATTATGCATTGGCCTTGGGAAACCCTTCCATTCAGACTTGGTCACATTTCTCGAAAAATATTATTTTAAAATCCATACGTGACTCTGCCTAGTTTTTTCCGCATGTACATGCGGGTCCATCCATAGTTGACCCATGTATGCTATTTAAAATATTAAAAAAATATAAAATTTCCCTATGATTGAGGCGGGGTTCATGGTTTTTCCTATAGATTAACTATCGCAACCCGTGGCCTAACCGTTCCCCAACTGAAAAAATAATTTGATGAAGTATAAATGCCCCTCAAGGGAATGGCCTAAAGGAGGAAGAGAGAGAATTATAGATAATATAGCCTGTTATAGCCCCGATCAAGTCTGATATTTCCACTGTGCCTCCTGCACTTCCCAGATATTTAGGAAACCCTTGTTTCCTTGTGATGATAACCCTCATTCTATGTGACATCCTTTGTGCACCATTCATGGAAGAAGCTTTGTGAGGTTAGGGTTGGACGAACCCAGAGGACGATTTTTCTCAAGGCCGTGGTAGATCTCAGGTTCTTTCTCCACTATTATTTTATGTACATGTTATCAATAAAAGAAGCACCATCTTGTTCCTGATGTTCATGTGTCATATATCTCTTATACATGATTAATAATCTTTAATAGTTTATTTCTTGTTATCTTTATCATATTATGTATGCTATTTTGCTAAAATCTAGGACATATATGTTGTACAACTAGGTTTTTGTGCTTGTTCTTGGTTGATTTGTAGGTTTTGGAGCATGAGGAGTTACAAGGGGTTTGAACCCTACGGGATCTACTACAAACAAAGGATAAACGAGTAAGATCTATAATCCTCATTTTCTAGTTTAAAGCATAGAAGTTGGTAGTTTGAGTCCTTCTTGTGATGACATGCCCCTGCTCAGTGAGGTTTATCAACCCAAGATCTTAGGGTAACATTTCCCATAACAATCAGAGACAAAATTTTTGATATGAGGGAGCTCAGGACAATTATTGGTGGCATGCCCAATAACATCACAAAAAGCGCATGGAGGAGTGGGATTTTGCGGCTTAGGATGAGATGGAGTTTTTTAGGGAGCCTTATATTTGGTTCCCTTTTTCTAGGATTTTCTCCCTCCATTAGATGCTTTCACAAGAAGAGTTGCTTCTTGTTGATGTTGTTGTGGAACTGAATCAAAGGAAGGGGTAAAAACAACAGGTTGAACTCGGGTCAAAGTAGTGTAAGGTTTGCGTTGATCAAGAGTTTTTGTGAGAGGATCGATGTACCAGACTGGGATCCCCAGGGTAATGTTTGGAATACTATACATAGCCATTATAGGGGTGGAAAAGATTCCTAGTGGCGGGAATAAAAAAGGTATATGATTATAGGGGTAATGACCTGGAAGAACTGCTCCTAGATGGCTAAGACTTGGGGTAATGGTTCTGGGCTGGAAAGGATCAGGAGAGATACCAACAGAAGGAAATGGACCTTGAGGAATTATACCTCAAGGTTGGGATAGATGGGAGCAACAGGTTGTGGAGGGGCTAGCTACTGTGAAGGAATACCAGATAATTTTTTGGCAGCCCGTGACGCTTGAAGCATGCAAACACTGGACAAGTTAGGCTCATAGGGGACAGACATGGGATCTTTGTATACTCCAAGAGAAACATTAGTGAGGGATGGACCACTATTATTTCCATTCATCAATGATATAGTGGACTGAGTAGAAGTATGAGACTTAGGATCATAGTAAATCAACTGATTGATAGTGACGATATTTCTATTGTGAGGAAAACACATCTTGTGGAAAACAACAGATGCAACAACACACATGGAATATGTGTAACTACAACCCAAGAGGATGTTATAATATAATGGGGCATTAATGAATTTGATTTCAATTAATACTATCTTACTGGCAACAGTAATTATACAGTTACGATATAAGCTGGGGGTATGCGAGGGATGACCGTCCAAAGCATGAAGAGTGATGGTGGATGGGGATAGGTTAGGTACTAAGTTTCTTCCAAACACTAGCGTCCATCACATAGGTGGATGCACATTCATTTATGATACATCGTTGAACAATGGTGTTTCTTATGGAGGCTGGTATTTGAAATGGAATAGATGAAGAAATGGGGGGGTGTTCTGATTTGTCAACATCAAATACAATCATGCGATCGTTAGAAGGATTAAAAACACCCAAAGTAGAGAGTAGAGTATTCCTTTGGGATGGGAAAATCTGGAGGACTTCCAACGTTGACATGGAAACAAGAGATTGCACCAAGTCATCAACTATGCTATAGGTATGGGAGACTTTAGTAGAATCAATGTTCTGACGTAATGGACCTTTGGGGATATTAGGGAAAAATTCTAACTTAGCGAGAGGGATATGTAAGGTTCCGTTTGATGATGACAGAGGCTCAATGGAAACTTAAGGTTGGGAATCAACCGCTGAATTTTCAGGATGCTTGTCATATTGGCGCGACCGAGTCTAGAGGTTGAATTGTTCACTATCGATTTCATCGAAATTCAATATAAGGATTTAAACTATGGCCAGATTGCGAAGGTTGGGGAGGTACATTACCCTGTGCGGGTTGGGTAGCTATATATCCTTGATGAAGAAAAGGATTGGTAAGTACAACTGGTTGAGATGAAGGAGGAGGAGTAGGATGTGGAGCAATGGGCTGAGGTCCTCTAGAAGTAGTTTCTTTAGCCTCCCATACTTGTCACATCTAAGGTAAAAGGGGACACTCGTGAGTATAATGGAAAAATACACCGCAACATGAACACGGTTTATTCATATGAAGATCATTGTTTTGCTTGGGTTGTCCTCCTTATTGTTGGGTTATGGGATTAGGTTGGCTTCCCTGAGGGGCATTAAGTGGTGGAACTTGATTACCTGATTACCTTGAGATGGTTGGTTCTGGTTACCTTTCCCCTTCTTCCGTCACTTGGGGTTGGGAGGACTAGTTGCGCTCTACTGAGCATAAAATTTACCTTGAGGAGGAGGTTTTTGTTGTGGCAGAGGTGGAGGAGGCATGGGATGTTGGGGAACTAGTGTCAGTGGGGCTGGAGGACTAGGTGGTGCATATGGGTAGTAAGGAGATGGGGAAACATTCGGGTGAAAATGTGAAGCAACAACTGGCCCTGCAATTTTTTGATTCGTATGGAGATTTGCATATGACATTCTTGGAACTGGATAAGTGTTACCATGTGAAGGATTGGGAGGGGGCTAAGTGTAAGAGGAATTGGCCCCCACTTGGGGCTGACCATAAATCATTGGAGGTGGAGAATATGGTGGAGGTTTAGGCTGTGAAAGGGATCCAACGAGACCATATGCGACATGATTTTCCCTGGGTTTATTAGTAGCACTGGTCTGAGCTAGATCAGGAATGAAGGTATAAACATACCCTAACTATGCATAGACCAGGGAATATTTCAAAGCTACTTAGAGCTATTCTTTCTCATACTGGGGGAAGTGGGATGCAACATCTTTACCTATGGGGGAAAAAAGTGATATAAGGAACCAATCCATATAAACACGGTCTTTCAATTCAGGGGCCCTACACATGCTCCTCCTTTTGTGCTATTCTTGAACAAGGTCATATAGGAGAGTTGTAGAAGTTTGATGGAAAGAAGTCAAGATTTCAGTATCGGTGTCATAACAGAGAGGTAACTAAAAGTAGGATAGAAAGGATTTGGTAAGAGTCATGAAATTGGAATGGGAGGCACATGGTTAGTACACATACCACTTAGTAGTAGCTCTAGTAAGGGTGCGCTGGAAGAGGCGAAGATGAATGGAGTCTTCAGTGATAGAATTGGATGAAAACCACATTTGAAATGAGCGAACATGATTTTTTGGATCTTCTCCAGGATTTCCTTTGAATTTTGGATTGTCGGAAGGAAGTTTGGTATGCATGGTAGGCTAATTGGGGTCATGGAGGAGAGGGGTGTTGATAAGCTAGATAAAATCTGGGAGACTTAAACTAGTCATAAAGGGAAACAATGGAGGAGTGACCATACCGATAGAGGTTCCACTTGTGTTTTTACCTTGGTTAGTACCTTGGTTTACCGCATCCATGTTAGTGCTTGACATGGTGGTAGTACTGGGTTGGGAAGACATGGAATCAAATAAAGAACTAGAAGAATCAGTAGAACCAAAGTCAAAATGAGGACATGACGGAGGACCAGGAGGATGAAATCTAACTCGACGAGGAGGAGTAATATGTCCTAAAAAAAACTGGGGGTGAAGGCCAAAAATTATTTGCGACAAATGCCTAGGGGGTGCAATGATGTCAAGATAATGATGACTCAAAGGACTAAAGGATGATAGGGAAAAATAGAAAAAAACAACAAGCAAAAACTTAGTGCAATGGTGCCAAGTGTAAACTTAATATTTTAAGATGTTACTCTAATTCAAGAAAACACATCCTATCAAAGAAAAATGGCCTCTAGCCTATAGGTGATCTAAATCCTCAAACAAGTCCTAAATATATTTTTTCAGATGGCCTTCCAAAAAACTTCTTACTTGACAAAATCTGATCCTCGCAAGAAGAAATGTCCAGAGAAAGGTGGGGTAGAGAACCAACTGGTACCCAAAACCAGTCCTATAGGGTGTTTTCCTATGATTGGTCACTACAATTACCTTCGTCCCACGGGGGTGGTCGAGTCTTTAGTTTCTTGGTGATCAACCACCGCATGAAATTCCCTGCCACAGGTTAGGCAACCCCAAGGAGAACTGATCGCATGATGACCTAGCCTAACCCTCTCTGAATCGAGTTTCTGATGCACTAAGGATTTGGAAAGTGGGATGGTGAATGATTTTAAGCTCCCTAATAAGTCAACTTATATGTCTCAATGTAAGTGATCAATGGGTGTTATTGGAAGCCTATCCCATTGATCCTACACCTAAATACACATATTGTTTGGCCATGGTGCCTGAGTAGGCTTAATATATGTGTGTTATATTATTATTATGTGGATTTTTTCAAGTCTTGGCTTGGCGGTGTTAACCAATATCACATTCGCTTAGGGTGTGCAAGTGTGTTTAGTGTATGAGTTAATTGAGCATGTTTTATGATGCCATGTGTTGCTGAAATAAAGCGCTGAAAAAATATAAATAATGTTGTAAATGGATAGTGAAATAAAAAACCAATCCAAACACATAAACCCCACCCAAAAAGGTTATCAAACGACTAAAAAAGAGGGGAAAAAAGCTACTCAAAGACACACAAAGGGCCTAGAAGATATAGTTTCAAATGGATTGTAATATAAAGGAACTAATCTGTAGTAAATGGTGCAGGAAAAAAACAAAAATCAGAGGTGAAAAATGCTGCAAAGGATAGGAAAGAAGCTCTAAAACCTAGGACACACAAGGGGATCCTAAGGGGGAATGGAAACAATAAACTCTAAAGGGAGTAAAATTATGAAGAAACCTATACTAGAGGGTTGTAAAATAGTGGATCAGACCCTGAAAATTAGTGGTTGAAAATGTTGTACCCTAGACTCCTCAAGTCAACAAATCTCTTGCTAAAAGGTGGAGGTGTACTCTAAACACTTGGGGGAATTTTTCCTTACTCAAAGAGAAAACACTAATATAATATAGATCTAGGGGTGACTCTGGAAAGAATAGAAAGCCTGCCTAGTACACACATAGCACAATCAACAATTTTGAAAAAGTTATGAAAACAAATTCTGGAAAAGTGAAAAATGCAGTTTCTGACCTGAATAGTGCATTGGAGTGTGGGAAACAGGCCAAAAAGTGCATTCCAGAATGCAGATAAGGGGCTAAAAAGTGATTTTTTATCCCGTCACTCTCAGTCAACAGATCTTGCCCAGATTGTGTCATCTCTTGCTCAGTTGGTACCTGTGACCCGTGGAAAGATCCGGGAAACCAACAAAATCCAAAAAAATTACCAAAAATAGAAAGGAGATCTATAAATAGAAATTGAGAGGCTAAAAATAGTTGAAGAAAATAATGAAAACCACTGAAATGACAGTCACCAAGGATCTAAATTACTGCACCAGTGGAGCTTCCATTTTTTAGTGTCAAGATTTCGGGAAGGTGTACCAAAAATGCTTCACTTAAGTCACTGGTGACAAGTGACCCTAACAAAAAGAAATGGTTGTTTACACTTCAGATATGAAATGAAAAAACAAGAAAACCTTGCAACAAAAATATTGAATGCCATCCACAACATAAAACAACAAGAAATAATTGATGTAATAACCCAAAAGAAGAAGCTTTTAAATGAATAATATTTTATTAAAAACACCTGGTGAAGGATATCTACAACAAGGGTCTGCAAATCCCCCTTCGTGGGAGGGTCCTTTGATGTCCTTGTGCTTCAACGATATTTTCTCTCTCAATGTGTAGAAAACCCAAAACAAAATTGGAACTCAAGTGGGAGCTCAAATGTGAGAAGAGATATTGGTGACGATGATAGTGATCATGGTGAAGAATGAATGGAGAACCCTCTTCTTTATAACAAAGTATTGGGTTAATCTTGAAAATGGGAAATAATAAAATATTATTGACCAAATCAAGATCTAACCATTATGAATAATTTATTATATTTTTAGGAGAGGGAAACGATATTCAAAATGGTCAAATATCTTCATTTATAACTAATTAAAAAATAAAATTATTTATTAATCACTTTGCAAGGAATAAGAAAGGTGTGAAATTGAAATAATTATTAAATAATGGTTTAATAATTAATCCAAAAATAGAATTAAGGAATAATAAATAAATAGTGATTTATTTTATTATTCCTAGGTGGTTTAGTCAAATGTGACAAGGAATAATTATCAAATAATAATTTAATAATTATTCCTAAATAAATAATGATTTATTAAATTATTCTCAGGGGTTTCTTAATTTTAATAGAAAATAATTTAATAAAAATGGTTTACTAAATTTTTTCCTATAGTGAAAGTTATTTTAGTATGGTAAAATTAATCCTACATGGTGTATTTTGATCCACCTAGTTAGTAATGGCTAGGTGGCCATTTTTTAGGTGATAACACATTTGACTCACCTATATGCCAAGTCGGCCCTCCTTCTCCTCAAGTCGGCTTAGTCACATGTGGCGCCCATTCACCTAAGGAAAAGACTATATATATAGTTCGCTCACATCTCAATTAGAGCTAATAATTGGTATACACATGTTTGATCCAAAAGGAAGCATAAGATACCCACTAAAAGACAAGAATACTCACTCTAGATGAAGTTAATCTATCATGGAGGCCGAGAACAGAAGATATGGCTACTCACTCTAGGGAATAATATCTCTATGTTGCGAAATCTATCTATGAAGCTTGAAACAATGAAAATTATGTCCCTGAAGCTTGAAACAATTCAAAGGTTATCTCTGAATCTTATAAAAGGTACATTCTTAAAGCATGGCGAGTAGTGCGAAATATATCTGAAGGATATGATATCACTCCCTCCGCTTCCCAAGGCTGAGAAAGGAGACTGAAGGAGGTAACCTCAAACCAATCTTTAGAATTGGTAGCTAGCCCTACCAAACCAGAGAGGGCTCTCTCGGTATCAATTTCATAGACAATGAAGTGACTGGAAATGAAAATATCTTAGGCTAGATATAAGCTTGATAATTTTGATTAGGGTTTTGTTTTGAATTTGCTGGATAGGAAGTGTAAATCTAGGAACTAGGTCAAAGTTACAAGGTCAAGTTTCAAATGACCAACTGCAGAGATGAAAATGAGGCCAGGTAAGTCTGCTTAGAAAAATATTTATATTTTCATTATCGTATATGGTTTGAGAAAGAAAGAATCATAATTATAATATTACGATGAGTTCATTCATAAGAAGAAATAGAATAGATACATGAAAATCTCATTAAAACATAGCACAAAAACTGTGAATTCTGCTTTAAAAACTCATGAAATCATCATATGAAAGCATACCTATGATTGCAAGGAAACATAAACATTCAATTTAATGGTAAAAATGAGAAGAACAATGCCAATAAGAATACCACTGAGTCCCAAAATTATAGCTGCAACATGTCTTTGATATCATTGTAAAAATATGTACATAAGCTCCACACTATAATTATCAACTATTCAATCTATACAATGACTTCATTTGGAGTAAATATAGAAAACTAGGGAAGAGTCTATCAGTATAGGTCGAAACTTGATCCAAAACACTTCATTAATGCACCTAATGAGTCATTACCTAGTTTTTAGGAAAGTTAGAAACAATCCCCCTATTTTAGCTAACAAGTAGGAGTCTTTGTATCTTTCATTAAATACAAGATACTTTAACAAGGAGTAACATCATTAGATTCATTAAATATGAAAACAACTCATGATACAACTGTAAGCTCGATCCTTTTGAATTTTTTGACTGCCACCTGTCCAAAAAAACCTTTAACACAGAAGCGTAGCATGCTAAGGTAGAGGCGTAGCGTGAGGTTTGAGGGCTCTTTTGAGTGGGTTTTCTTAATCCATTGCTGAAATTAAGGTATATTTAGAAAGCCTGGGATTTCTACTTGTCCTTAGAACGTTAAAGCATGCAAGACACCTCTCTAAGGCTGCTAAAAATCACTTCTCCCAAGACTGCTCCAAAAGCGTAGCGTAGGGTCTGAAACAATGGCAGAAATATGTTTTTGAGCCTGTTTTCCGACTTTTCCTTCCATCTTGTGCACTGAAAAGGCCAACCAAGTACATATATAAGATGTATTCACCAAAATATATCCAATAATTTAATAAATTCATCATTTGGAGGTCCTGGTAAAAAGCATAGCGTGGGCCACGCCATGCTTCTGTACATCCAAAATTGTCAAAATTGGAAAAAAATTAAAAATTTCCAAAACTTTTTGCAAAAATAGGGCTCACAGGTGGAGAAATATCTCTCTAGCCATAACATTTTTTGTAAATATGAGAGACGTTTTTTTTCTTTGTTATGTTAGGAACAAAAACCTCCTCTCGTTTTCAAAAATAATTTCCCATTTGTTCACAATACAATTTTGGAGTTTATCACTAAAAATTGTAAAAGCGCATCGTGGTATTTGAGTGGGTGTTTGGAGGCCTTCCCAGAGGAGTTTTGGGCTGAACTTGGTATGGATGGAATGATAAGGATGTTGGCTTCACAATTGAGTCATCACAAACTGCAAACACCTACTCCAAGCCCCTGAAAAATTAACTTGAAGACAACTTGTCCAAAAGTGCAGAAAATGACCTGTAGAAAATGTATTTTGTGTATTTCTCTCAAATCATAACACCTATGAATAAACAGAAGGAGGTTTTTATCCTTTGGCCTAGGATTGATAAAAAAGTCTTTCACTTTTGTCAAATTCATCTTCATTACTTCAGAAAGTAAATTTGAAGTAGGACTGTCCTTGTGTGCAATGTAAACCCTACCAAATGATCACAAAACTCTAAAAATGATTCCAATCATCTCTGCTGATACCATGAAGTCCATCCATACTATGGTGGTCTTGTCCCTCTTGAAATTTGTGGAAAAAATACTGGTCAACTTGGCATGGCATCCTACCTCTTGAATTCTTTCACAAAACCCTAGGCAGTCAGTTTATTCAAAAGATTTCTTGGTGTAGGATGAAGCATTGATCTCTTGCAGATTCGATTGCTAGAATATGGAGACATGACCTCTTTTTTTGTACTTCCTCTACTCACTTTCCATGGTTTTTTTTTGTATGATTGAAACCCTAGTTTGATAGGAAGGAAGGAAAGGGTGAAACTTAGGAAAGCAAGGGAAAATGGGGTAGCAATTTTATGAAGGGAAATGAAGGGGATAGGAGTTAGGGAAAAATCCTAAAAAATTATGGGAGATAGAGTAGTGCGTTAGGAACATATTACAAGTGGAATTACTTGAAATGGATAAGGGAAAGAGGGGTAAAGGGACAAAACAAAGTATTAATCGAGAATCTCTGCAAAAACGCAATGTGGGCTAGGGTTTTAGTGAAAATGAGAGAAATGAGAGATATGAATGATAAGAAATGATCTGGGGAAGTGTATGAGGTATGTAAGGTGTAGTTTAAGGTTATTGAGTAAGAAAATCAGGTTTTTTACGACTGAACTAAAGCAAAATAACATGGAAATCAAAAGCACATCAAAACCCTAGGAGAGGGATTTTCACTGAAGCTTCTGAGAAGAATGATGCATGAGAAGAGTGCCAAATGCAATTTTCAAGGAGATGCTGGAAACTACGAAATGATGAAATGAACCCCTGTTATGATTGATTGGCCTCCAATTTTAAAAGTGCAGAAAGTGAGCTAGAAGTGCAGTGTAGGAGGTAAAATTGTGCTTTGAGGATGAATTTTGATGCTCTGGTGGCTGGGATGATGCTAAATGATGGAAAGGTGCTCAATGAGAGTGAAATGAACAATTTGAATGCTTTGAATGGTATATTATAAGCTAGAGATCGATTTTTTCTTAAGTCATGGAGGTGACATCATTTATCTTTTTGACAAATTGAATGATGGGACTGCAACATAGTCAACATAGTCTTTTTGAAATGAAAATATTATCTTTACCTTTATTGTTTTTTTTCCTAAGTCTAACTCCCTTTAATGGTGACTTAAGTGATGTACATGACTATTTTTTCTTTTTAGGACAATATAATGACAATTCGAGAGAAACCCTAGACCATTACCTAAATGATGACATATTAACTACTCAATGACCCAAGACACCTGAATGATGACATGACCATGATGAGTTTTGATAACCATGAGCAAGTGGAGGGAGTAGCATGACCTAGACAACAACCAATGATCAAATTTTATTTGAAAAATTATTTGAAACTATAAAATTTGACCTAGGACTCTATCTACTAACCTTGAACAAGTACATTTGATCACTGGTGACTGATAGAAACTAAAATTAGCTCCAACTTGGGATGGAAGCTCATTTTAGGAGGTGTGAAGAACACTGTAGACGAGGTAGCCTGATGCATTGGGAAATGGATTCAAAATAAAATAGTATACACTCAAATGACTAACTGAAACAAAAACTGACTTTGACTAAAAAACATAACAACTCACTGAATTTACTTATGGCAGCAGACGATCAGGATCTTAGGGCCTTCTCCTCGGGCTTCAAATCCTAATGATAACTACCCACATACTGAAGATATATATACAATCATAAGATATGATCCCTCCAGTGTAACCAATCCAAAAAATGGCTACTTACTTGAATCATGCTCACACTTTCCTTAAGTAGGAAAACAAAATAGGCAACTCAAAGTGTCCACTGAACATGTGTTCATGATTCATAAATACAAGAAGATCCATATTCCCAGATGGCTGCAAAAAATTGGCAATAGGGTCTTGAATAATATCAGGAGAAAGGAAAGTTTGTTCTTGAAAATCGGTTTTTGAGGCATCAAAAATGTGCACATTCATAGGATCCACGACAAACTCCTCTTCTTCAATAGACTCTTCATTTTCTGAACCTGGAGGAAGATCATCATGTCCAAAAGGCTCTAAAAAAACCTCTTTTTTTCACTACTTTCCTGCAACTTATGATGGTCAATTTGAAGCCTAGCATCTTTAAAATATCAAACTACATGTATCTCTCTTTCAGAAAATGGATTCATGAGTAATCCTTCATGTAAATCTCAATTAAGAGTTTCTAATGTAGTAGATTTATTAGATATTTGAAAAATATTAACTTTAATGGAATATTCAATAACTGACACAACAAGATGCAATTTTATGTCACATACCCCTTTAATCCCATCGTCTTGGGATGCATTCTCATACTCCTGAAAATAAGAATTTTCAAAAGGATTTATAATCTTCTTTTGCTCGATCATTGAGTCAGAAGATGAATAAACCAATGGACCGACTATTTATTTTTCTTGTTTGAAAGAGTTCTCATACTCCCGATAATGAAGATACAGAAAAGGCTGCAAAACTTTGTTAACTTCATGGGATATAACTTGACTGTTAGGATTCATATCTCTTTCATCTTCAAGCAAAGAAGGAGTTGATGTGTGCTGTGAATGATCCTTTATATCAAGGCAGCTAATCTCTATTATTTTCTATTGAGAAGAAAATTCATGAAGGGCCTCTATGATCTAATAATCCAAACACTCTTCATCACCACAAGCCTCTTCAAGGTATTGAATGAAATATTCACAGGATTTACAACAATTTTTGAACAACAAGAGTGAATGGTGAGACTTTCCATAAAACTCAAAGAATGTTGTGAGGAAATATTTAAGAGAGAATAAGCTACCTTGCTCCAACACTTCATACCATGATCTTTCTTTCCCTTCCAGGGTAGCCATAAACATTTTCATCAAAAATCCTCATGAAACCTAATCCCAAGCTTATGTACATGCTAATGAAATTTTATTAGATGCAGAATAACCTCAAGGATTGTTTCCGGCTATGAATTTGTGCAGATAAGTTTTCCAATCTATGAAAGGAAATATATTTGGAAAACCAAGAATGTGAGAAATATTAATAGGAGCATGCCTTCTAGATGTTGAATCCATCTTGAAAATAGTGAAGTCACCAAAAATTTCTTCAAGTTATCGGTTTTTGAACAGTGGAGTCGCCATAAAAACTCTGAAGTTTTGTATTATTTGACACTAGAGTCGCCAGGTGAAAGATGCACAACATTCTTGTGTCTGACCACTATTCACCGTCAGCAATCAGAGCTAATATTTGTCATTCTTTCTCAGGAAATATTTAATCTTCGTTCCCTGGAAATGGCTTAAAAAATGTTATCACTCCCTCTGCTTCCCAAGGCTGAGAAAGGACACTGAGGGATGTAATGTCAAACCAATATTTAGATTTGGTAGCTAGCCCTACAAAACCAGATAGGGCTCTCTAGGTATCAATTTCACAGTTAATGAAGTGACTGGAAAGGAAAATATATTAGGCTAGATACAAGCTCAGTAATTTTGATTAGGGTTTTGTTTTGAATTTGTTGGATAGGAAGTGTCAGTGTAGGAACTAGGTCAAAGTTTCAAGGTTAAGTTTCAAATGACCAGTTGCAGAGATGAAAATGAGGTGAGGTAGGTATGCTTAGAAACATATTTAGATTGTCATTGTGGTATAGGGATTGAGAAAGGAAGAATCAGAATGCGCATATTACTATGAGTTCATTCATAAGAAGAAATAGAACAGATACATGCAAACTTCATTATAACAGATTACAAAAACTGTGAATTGTGATTTAAAAACTCATGAAATCATCATATTAAAGCATACACGTGATTTCAAGGAAAAATAAACATTCAATTTGATGGTAAAAATGAGAAGAAAAATTCCAATAAGCATACCACTGTAGTCCCAAAATTATAGCTGTAACATGTCTTTGATATCACTGTAAAAAGATGTACATAAGATCAACACTATAATTATCAAATATACAACCTATAAAATGACTTCATTTGGAGTACATATAGAAAAATAGAGAAGATTCTATCACTATGGGTCGAAACTTGATTCAAAACACTTCATTTATGCCCCTAATGAGTCATTGCCTAGTTTTTAGGGAAGTTAGAAACAATCCCCCCTATTTTAGCTAACAAGTAGGAGTTTTTGTCTCTTTCATTAAATACAAGATACTTTAACAAGGAGGAAAATAAATAGACTCATTAAATATGAAAAAAAATTCATGAGAGAACTATAACCTCGATCCTTTTGACTTTTTTGACTACGACCTGTCCAGAAAAACCTTTAAGACAGAAGCATAGTGTGCTCAAGTAGAAGCATAACATGCTCAGGAAAAAGTGTAGCGTGAGGTTTGAGGGCTCTACCTGTCCTTAGAACCTTCAAGAATGCAAAAACACCTCTCCAAGGTTGCTAAAAATCATGTTTCCCAAGACTGCTCCAAAAGCGTATCGTAGGGTCTGAAACAATGGCAGTGTAATATTCCAAAATTTAGCCTCCAAGTTAAATGGAATATTAGAGTTGTTTTATCACTAGGAGGATGAATAATTGGGTAGGGAGGCCCATTAACCTCTTTAGAAGGATCAATAACACCCTAATGTGGAAAGGGGTAAGAATAAGTAGCTAATTTAAGCACCCTTAGGTGTGAACAGAGATGGGGGACATGTTGATTAAGTCAACTTTGACCAAGTCAACTAAGCTGTCTAGATACATTGAATCTCCTTTGGATAACGTAGTTTTGGTGGAGGAAAACTTGCATGAGCTTGATGGAACATGTGAAAGGGACCCAATGAGGAGAGGTTCACTTGCTATATATGAAGAGGATGGAGGCCTTTGTTATGGATGCTTTGGTATTTCGATCTTTTGATCTTGTCTGTTTAGACTTGGCTTCACCTTGCTGTTTAGCAAGGTAGCACTGGGAATTCCCAAGAGGGAATCCCACCTCTTCCCTCGAGAGGCCTCTTGGGAGAGCTTGTCCTATATTGCTCCACATCCAGGTTCAAGGCCAAGCATCATTCTTCAGTCCCAGTGTTATTTCTGCAGTAGAATGTTGCTGAGTTGCAGGGTGTTGCAGTGGAGGATTCTTACACCACTTTCGGGTTTGTTTCTCAGTAGAAGGTGCCTTCCTCCTCTTGAGAAATCAGCTAGGAAGATTTTTTAGCACATTTCACATCTTGGCAGTAGGCCAAAGTGCATTAGGGGAATTTTAAGGTCTAAAATGGGCCTCCTAAGGAAAATGTACAATCAAAATTCACTTTATGAGAACCAATCACATTTTAGGGGATGACATCATCCCTAATGGTTGAGGTGGCATTGCTTGAGTTAAAGGTACTTACTTGTCACATTCTCAATGGTGGATAAAAAATCATGGTTAACCATGGTAGTTCCCTAAGTACTTTTAAAGTCAAAGTAAAGTACATAATAAATGTTATTTCACATTTTTTGAATAAAAATATATTATTGTCATTTCGTATTTCTTGAAAGAAACAATGCATATCGCTATACATTTATTATATTATATTATATTATTTTTATATAGTATATTAACTACATGTCATTATACAATTTAAATAATATAAATTTTAATTAATAGTATATAATATAATTAAGAATTTATAAATTTATATTTATATTTTATTTTAAGTTATTTAAGTACAAAGGACAAATGCATTAGTTGTTCAATAATAATGAATTTTTCTTGAAAAGCTCATTCTTATTTATAGTCACATCAATACAATTATTTTATTAATTTTATTTTGGTACAACTTTTGAATTGAATTTAACTATGGTTACATGGATTGTGGTGCAAAAAGTGAATTGCAAATTTATAAATATTATTTTATTGGTTTAGCTATTATTTTAATATTTCCTTAGGATGCCCATTTTAGACCTCAAAATTCCCATAATGGGTTCTCATCTCCTATAGTGCAGTCCCTTACAGGAACTTCGTCATTTTATGCAGAGTTGCTGCATCAAGGTTAAGACCCTTGTTTTTGAGCTAGTTTCCTAGGGAAAGGTGTTTCGAGGAAAAACACCCTAGAGGTTTGTTGGGTCCAAACCTCCACATATCAGGGCATGATATTCAGAAGGACTCACACACAACCACACTTGAATGCTAAAAAATAGATAACAACAATAGTAGAACTCACCCGTAGTCCTACGTTCGATGTAGATCCCGCGGGGTCCAACCCCCAGCAACCCTTCTTCCTCCTTCAACCTGGAAAACAAGAAAGAACGTGCACGGAAACCTAGTTGTACAACATATACTTCTCCTAAAAGTTAGTGCAATCCATGTGAAACATTATATAAACCATAATAAATTCTTAAATGATAATCTTTTCACACATATAAGTAAACATTAACACATAAGTTCAGGAACAAGATGGTTCTTCATTATTACGAATAGCATGTACAGTAGTAAAAGTGGAGAGATCACCTGAATCCTTCCATGATCTTCGAACAGACCATCGTCCGGATCCGTCCCGCCCTTGCCTCGCTAAGATACTTTCAAGACTTGTGCACTCGAGATGGCATATAAATGGATGAACATCTCCAGGAAACAAGGGTTTCCTGTATAAATCTGGGAAAGTGCAGGAGGCACGGGGAATCAGACTTGAACTGGGATTCCAACATAGTATAATGTCTATAAAATTTCTCTCTCCCTTAGGCCATACACATGAGGGGCTTTTATACTCCCTCAAAGTAGTTTCAATCAGTTGGAAACAGTTGGCCACGTGCTGGGGTGGTTGAACTACCAGAGTAACCATCAACCCAGCCCGAAAATAGGGATTTTTTATATATTTTTTAATGATTTTAATGGCATACGCGGAAAATTACATGTGGACTCGCGTATACACGCGGAAAAGTCTGGGCATAACCGCGTATGGGGATTTTTACACTGTTTTTTAGTGAATTTTGTCCAAGTCTGTAGGAATGGGTGCCCAAAGCCATAAAAGCAATCATGAATCATATGAAGGTGAGAAATGATGCTATAACAGATGCCCCTTAATATATGAGGTCAGAAGGGGTACATGATGGCCGAAATGTATTATGCACATAGAAAGAACTTCGCAAGGACAAGAGAGGACTTCACCAGATTTCAGCCTGCCAAAAACCAATGAAAGAAAACAGAGAGTCAACTCATGCTGAGGCAGGCATACCCATGCTCAGTCAAAAATACATCATATCGAAAGTACTGAATAGATCCAACATGTATACAAGTATAGCTGAACTGAAAGTACACAATGAATCATCTGAGCATGGCCCGGAAGTACAAGTCATAATCAATGTCTAAGTATCACATATAGAAAGCTGATCAATGATGCTGAAACTGGATGTCTGATCATATAAGTAACTGAATCTCCAAGTACCAAATCATAAGAGGTGGAATAAATGGTACAATCACACAACTCGGGAGCCAACATATAGGATGCTGTTGTACTGACACTGCAACATATAAGGGTGAACGACATCACTGGCAGAAACTGAATGGACTGTCAAAAGTGAACCGAGAAATGCTGATGCAACCCGAGGTCTTCACCGATCACTATGGCACAATTCTACACAATGGGAATAAATGAGCTGAAGTCGACCATGTGAGAAATCGCTGGATTACCGGTCAATGATGTATACCGTTAACCAACGCGAGACAACCCACCAATAATGAAAATGAGTGTCAAGGTGCCCCAGTACAATCTAACAAGTGCGAATGAATGAGTTGAAGTCGAACACTTGAAAGAATCTACCAATCAAGAGGCAATGATGAATCCCCACTGTCGATAGCGAAGAGTCTGCCACTGATGACTGCAAACCCTAAGGTACTGACAAAAAGACTCTAGACCTTATTCCTAGAGCAATGAGTTGGAGTCGATGGGAAAAGATCTGCTGGAAGGAAGGCATTAAGGCATCCCACATCAGTCCAGCGCGAGTGTAACCCGCAGGCCAAGATTTGGAAGGAATCGGATGAAGTAGAGTGACGGAACCAAAACCGAAGTACGTTTCCGACATGCACAAGATGAAGCTAGTGCATGGAAGAAACCCTTTGAACCAACCAATAATGAAAGCTGACACAGAGGCGAGAAATCCACCGATAGGGTCAAATGGAAATTAAGGTACTGCACGAATCCCAAGTGTGATAATGTATGCTGATGTCGAACACAGGGGAAACCACTCAGTCAAAGACCCATAATGATGATCAAATGCTGAGCACAAGGTCACCTATCAATGATGGAAATAGGGCCAGGGTGCGGCTCTAGGTTTGCTCTCAGAGCAATGTGTCGTAGTCGATAAGAGACAAACCCACCAGTAAGAAGTCAATGGAGACCTTCTCAAACCAGCACGAGCAGAGGACCAAAACATCTGATGTGATAGAACAAGATACTGACAAGACCGGGAAGGCCGACTGAATAATGAGTCAAGAGACACCGCAGAATGGCCGACTCTAGTTAGACTTCCCTTGAACAAAAGCATGACTCATGATGACCATGGCAGTAAAAATTGACACTGTATAAGTCTGTTATGCAGGAGGCAGAACAAACTCTCCATATGATTGGAAGAGATAACCAACCGGGGGAGGACTGACAAGTGAAACAAGGTAAAGGCTGAACCTAGGTCAAAACTAAAACCATCCAAATGGAGGAAAGATATATAAGTGTATATGCTTTGTTCAAGGGCGACAAACTGACACTGTACTGCCATCAAATTATGAAGTTACATCCCGTTCCCGCTCTTTTTGTTATATTTGATTTTTTTGTCTTTTTCATATAATAAGCCCGAAAAGGAATAAAAGAATGCTATGGTACAATGGATAGAACGAGTATCAAGAAACAGATGCACTAGTTCCTGGGATTGGAACGATCCTATGCTCAATGCAAGGTGGTGGAAACTGGTAAGTGATACTCAGAGGAATGTTCCATCCATGGGTAAAAGGGTGTCAAGTCGTGATAGCCAAGTGCATGCAATGGTTAACTTGTACAGATAGACAAGGTCAAAATTTGGCTTAAACATTGAGTCCAAATGAAGCCGGCTAAAGGCCAGGATAAACAAGTAGCCAATATGCAATGCAGTAATACAACTCAACAACACCAGGGAGCCTCTAGGGTAATAGCTAGAAAAATGATAGTGAGGAAGAAGAAGAATGAAGCTTCAACACATAAGTCATGGCAGGACTAAAGAGGACTCTCGAGCCTACATAGAACGCAGCATGGGCCACAAGTGATAGCGAGGAACTAACTAGGAAGCCCATGTAAAGGAAGGCTCTACCACCAAGTCATGATTAAATAATAGGCGAGTGAAATGGGTGTAATACTCATGACCTGATGGGATCGACCCTATGGCAAGTGATCAGAATGGAGGCTAGTATGCAAAATGCAACGGAAAGTGGATTCCCTAACCTATATGCTAGTGAAGATCATATACCTGCCATGATGGGTCAGCAGTCATGGATCAAAAACCGGGAAAAATCTCAAATTCGTCAAAATGTACCTGAAAATATACCAATCTGGGCACTTCCAAGCATCCAGGTTATGCAGCTTAAGATAGATTGAAAAAATAAGCATAACAAATTTTTGCGAAAATTTTCAAAATTTTGGGCATAAATAGACAAATTACCTCATATTCGGTTCATTGTTACATTGCTGATTTGGGAAAAAGTGCTATGGAGAAAAAGCCTCTTTCGTCAAAACAGGAGCAACCGACCGTCAAACTTCACCGAATTTGTCAGGTAAGCTCATAAACCATCCTTGTTATTCATTTTGTCCATTCATAATTTAAAAATTAGGAATTTTCACCATGGAATCACTTGCTAAAAATCACGGGTTTGCGCATACGCGGGTTTATAATGACCAAGTCGCGTATATACGCGACTATGCACAAAGAAAGTCGCGTATGCGCAACCCAAAATAAAAAATACGTAGCTAATGAACGAATTATTGAAATTTTACAGGATGACCATATCATGGAGAGAGCGTGAACACAGTGCAATAGACAATGAAGTCATGCAGGACCAAGTATCACTGAATATTCTTCGGAACTGTGGATTGCTCAAGTTTTTCAAAATGCCAAATATGAAGAGTAATGTCCGGTTGCTCGAAATGCTTGTGAACTATTGGGAACCGGAAGAAGACTGTTTCATTATAGATTAGATGCCCATACGCATCGAAGTGGAAGATATATATTTTATTACTGGACTCTCCTGGAGGGGGGAGCCAGTAGACTTGCATGGTAAGCCTTTGGGAGGGCTAACCGTGGAAGATTACGTCCACGTGTACTGCGTAGAGGGTTCCAAGAAAGTTGGAACTCAAATTGCGATCAAAGATTTAAGAGACTTGCACATAAAAATCCTCCTTTTTACCATTGGCAGGGTGGCAGGATCTGCTTCCCTACACCAGGCATCCAGGACGCAAATGAGTATAGCAGTGGAATGCTTAACTCATGTATATGATTGGTGCACAGCTCTACTGATGAACATGAAGCAACAATTGACTTCTATCCAAAAAGCAAAGACAAAACATTTTGGATATGGTACAATTTTGATGACATTCTTCTTCGAGAAGATTCCAGCGCTGAGACCCAAAGTGATCTCTACCATCAGCAGCCCGAGAGACCCAAGAATTGCCCGCTGGGCAGACATGATGAAGAGATTGGGGGGAAGTGAAGTTCCCCGGACCACTTGGGATGATGAGTTCTTCCAATGGTGGAGAGAATAAATCATCACTGTGGATGACTATCCCTATGCCGGGATGGACTTTCGTGGCGATCCAGATCTTGTCCTTCCACTAGGCGCGGCATGGGGCACAATCGTTAAGTTTGCAATTTTTTGACTTATTTAATTTTTTTGAAGTTTTTCAATATGTACGAAAAAACGTGAAAAACAAACATGTTTTTGATTGGATTAAAAATGTCTTACAATTTTAAAATGATCATGAAACAGATATTGGACCAGTTCGACCTAAGGGATACCCACGACATAAGCGTCGCAGAGGCGAGGCGGATACAGTAGAATTAGACAGAACCCTCCATGCCGTACAGAGGAACTTGGAGGGGTTAACCTGCCAAGTGCCTATGGCTGCAGTGGAAGATCTGCCTGAGGCCATCTAGAGGCAGGTAGTAGGAGTACCCCACGACTGGGTACGGTTATTCCGCCGAGTTGCCACTGCGATCGTGTTCTATAGGAACACAACCTCTGGGCAGGGACCTCAGGAGTAGATAGATATGATGTATCAGATGACTGTATATTTTTTGAGACTGAACATGATCAGGCATAAGCCCAATTTTTTGTATGACTTATGGATCCAAATTTTGTATTGTTTTTTGAACACTCTAATGATATATATACAACGATGTTTGATGTGATGTGAAAAATGTATCAAAATGTATGATGTTTTTGATGATTAAATTTTATTGTATGGAATGATTAATGTGCCAATCAATTGCTTGATTAGCTAATGAGTCTGCCATCGAATTATCAGCTCGATGAATATGAATGAAAGTTAAAAATTGAAATGATCTTTGTAACAAACGTACCCTCAAGAACAACCGGAGTAAAAATGGATCTCGAACCCGATAAGTATTGTTCAACTGCGACACCACCAGCTGAGAGTCCAAGAAAACTACCAACGAATCAACACCCAAAGATATTGCCTCTGAGAGTAGATAAACAACTGCAGTGTATTCTGCTATGTTATTGGAAGCAGGACCAATGCAGACCCCTCTTGATACTAACAGCTGACCGGATGGATAATGAAGCACCCAAGTTGCGGAAGCTAAGTTCCGGGTGTGTCTACTGGCACCATCGATGAAACCAAAATGACTCATGACATCCGACGCAACCTGCGAAAGCAGATAAAAAACATCACCAACCCATCAAATATCAAAAAACAACCAGATATGTACGAAGAAAAACTACTATATACAAAAGCAACATGCCAGGTCGAAGCCTAGGCATAATACTTTTTCAAATAGAGCCCATTTCTAGGCTCCGGCAACTCGTTCCCCTCAAAATCAGCCAAGGTATATGCTCCTTTCTTAAGGACTTTTTTAACGATAAAGCGGCCATACCACATAGACTTAAACTTTCCTGCCCCCAGGGCATATTTTTCTTGGGCATAGACCAAAACAAGCTCACCTTCCGAAAAAACCCTAGGCTTGACTGCCTTATCGTACTGAACTTTAACTCGGTTTTTATGCGCTTCATTCATCGTGGCGGCATCCCGACACTGCTCATCGAGATGTTCCAGATGAAGGAGACGTTCTTCAAGACTAGAAGTGTCAGGAAGAAGTTCAACAACTAACTTAAGAGAAGGAATCTCACATTCAATGGGAAATACGGATTCCAACCCGTGCACTAGCTGAAACGGAGTAAAGCCAGTTGCAGTTTTCACTGACGTCCGGTATGCCCAAAGTGCAGGATATAGCATAATATGCCAGTTGGATCTAGCTTTATCAATTGTCCTTTGAAGAATTGTCTGCAAGGATTTATTCACGGCTTCCACTTGCCCGTTGGCTTGAGGATAATACGGAGATGAATGCTCCTGCCGGAAACCTAATTTTAGAGCCAACTCAGCCATCATGCTATTCTGAAAATGACTGCCATGATCAGTGACAATCTCTCTAGGAATACCAAAATGAGCAATAACCTGGTTGAAAAGAAAAAGAGCTGCAGTCTCACCATCATTCCCAAAAGTAGGCATAGCCTCAACCCACTTCGTAAAGTAGTCTACTGCTACAATAATGTATTTGTGACCTTTAGTTGAAGGCGGGTTACAAGTAGTATAATCAATACCCCACTTTGTAAAGGGACCGACAGTAATGACTGGAAAAAGCGGAGCTGGATGAGCGCGCATTTTTCGAGTATAAACTTGACACGGATGACACTTTTTGACCGAATCCATACAATCCTTGAAAATCGAAGGCCAAAAGTACCCAGCACGCAAGATCTTTTGGGCTGTAGCAAGCCTAGATAAATTACCACCACAAGCTCCATTGTGGCAATCATTCAGCACAGCCTCAGCTTCTTCGAGAGTTAAGAAACGTCTCAGGATTGAATCAACCCCTCGATGGTATAAAGCATCACCAATAATCAAGTAATTCTTAGCCAAGTGACGCAACTTACGGCGCTCATCTTTCGAAAAAGTAGAGGGAAAATTCGCAGTCTGGAGATACACAATTATATCCCCATACCAAGGATCCTGTGGAGAGATAAGAAACAAATGTTCATCCGGGAAGGATTCATCATAAATCATTTCTTCCCCACAAGGCAACTCGGAGATCAATTCCGCGAAAACTAATGATTTCTTGGACTTGGCAGACATAAACTCAAGATCAAATTCCTGCAAAATCACAATCCATCTATTGTATTTGCCCCCAATCACTCGCCTACTGAGGACAAAATGAAATGGATTGGCTGCTGCCAAAACATAAGTTTTTTGTTGAATAATGTAATGCCGGAGTCGCTGTACAGCATGAACAGCTGCTAAAGCTAACTTTTCTATCGGAGTGTACCGGAGTTCAGGTCCTACCAATCCTTGACTAAGATAGTATATAACATGCTCTGCAAGAGCATCATCTTCTTGAACCAGAACCATACCAATAGTAGATTCTGCTGCTGCAAGATATAAAAGGAAATCCCTGCTATAATCAGGTGGACTCAATAAAGGAGCAGAGGTCAATGCTTTTTTCAAAGCATCGAATGAGCGTTGAGCGAAGTCATCCCAAAGAAATGGAACTCCCTTCTTCAACAATCTCATAAATCCCTTAGTAACTTCAGCATAATTTACTATAAATCTCCGAAGAAAATTAGACTTTCCTTGTAGACTTTGAAGTTGACGAACAGAGGACGGGGGAGGCAACCAAAGTATTGCCTCAACCTTGAAGGGATCTACCCTAATCCCTTCCCTAGACACAATGAATCCCAATAACCGACCGGATGTAACCGTGAAAACGCACTTGTTCGGATTCAACCTAATCTTATAGAAACGACATCGTTCAAATATTTGACGGAGGTGAGCAGGATGATCCATCCTCTTTCGAGAATGAGCAGCTAAATCATCCAAATACGCCTCGATAATATTTTTGATGTCGTGGAAGGAATATGACATGGCCCGCTGAAATGTAGCCCCAGCATTTTTAAGACCAAAAGGCATCTTCTTGTATGCAAAAGTACCCCAAGGACAAATAAAGGCAGTCTTATGCTGAACTTCAGGACGGATAGTAATCTGATTATATCCGGAGAAACCGTCCATGAAGGAGAAAATCTCATTACCGGCACACTCGTCAATTATCTGATCTATAAATGGTGTGGGGTAATTATCTTTAGGACATGCTTTATTTAGGTCTCTTAAATCAATGCAAACTCGAATTGTTCCTTGTTTTTTATCTACGGGAATAGGGTTTGAAACCCATTCAGTCAAAGGAATAGGGAAAATAAATCCTGCCTTAAGCAGCTTCTCCACCTTAGCTTTGATAGCTGCTGCCTTCCTAGGATTGACCGGACGAAGTTTTTGCCTCACAGGCTTAGTGTTTTCGTAAGTCTTGATCTCATGTTGGACAATAGATGGATCTATACCAGGAATTTCCTCATAAGACCAAGCGAATACATCCCTATACTATTTAAAGAGCTCGGTGTAAATCTGAATCTCTTCAGGGGAACATTCAGCTCCGATGAAGACATTCTCAATAATATTGGGATCCCTGGAAATGTTCACCGGGAGAGTTGGAGAAATCACAGCCATGTTCCCTTCAGCATAAACCTGTGTTGGTGCTAAAGGGTTCAGGATTGGGCGAACAGGACCAGGAAACGGAGGACTTGGAAAAATTGTTTCAACTTCGCTTAAATCAGGTAAAAAGTAAGACCGATGATGCAAATCATCCCACGGTATATCTATACCAGTCATAGCTTCCAGGATGGCCTCTTCAGATGGAAGAGTGGTATCAAGGCAATCCTGGGCAGAAGAAGAACTAAGCGTCCAAGCCGGAGCCACATCTCCATCCAACTCATCCGGAGAAAGAGGAGCTGGAGCGGACTCTGCAGAGTCAACAATAGACTGATAAGAAATCTCAGCTACAGACATTGGAAATGCCATTCCACCCACTTGACCTTCCGCTAATGTGGCGGTAGGGGAAGGTAAGGTTCAAGGGTCCGAAAAATAATGAGTTATAAAGAACTCTCTTCGAAGAGGAGCCTTGGAGGATGAAATTGCATTAATATGAACCGTAGGAGGAGGAATATCGAAAGTACCCATCAAAGAAGAATACATTCCCACCCCTAAATTCTCAACAGGAGGCTTGGTATTATCCAATTTTGGAATAGTTGAGTCAGTAGACGCATTCGGGTCTACAAGAGGACAGTCCAGTTGGTCCACTGTAACAATCCTCCCTTCGTGGGGGAAACAAATAATTCGAAATAATGAGGATGCAATAGCATCCATCTCATAAATCCAGTTTCTCCCCAACAGAAGGTTGTAGTCCAAGCTTGCATCAAATATCTCAACCTCTATATTTACAGTTTTGCCCCCAACACAGATGGGAAAAGCTGGGACAATACCATGGGGCTTGTGAGAATGACCGTCAAACGCAGTCAGAAGAGTAGCAGAAGGAGCAGCTGTGGGAGATGCAATTCCCTTCCAGCATGCGAGAGACATCACACATGTGGAAGCACCCTCATCAATGACCGTCCGAAAAATATTGCATTTTCGATACGATGATTTGATATGGAAAGCCATATGATGGAAGAGTCTCTTCTTAAAATTATTCATATCGAAGGTAATCATAAGAGAGTTCTTTGGATGTACAGCCCCAAGAGTAGTGAGCAAAGCACTGCGCTGAGCCGGACAAGACTGCAGCACCTCTAAAGCCGACATGGCACAAGGACTCTGCGCCAAATCTTCCACAATAGAGTAGTTCTAGGCAGCCCTAGCATTTGGATTAATCGTCGAATGCTTGGTAGATGCTTTGGGAATCCGAGGTATAGGCTCAACAGTAGGCCTCGTAATATGAAGCGGCTCAGTAGCATCAGGAGCATCCTTAGCTTTCGAAGACTCTTCTCCGCCATAATCACGGGATCTCATAGTGATATCCACGTGAGCACTCATCATGAATATGTTTGACAGAATTTACCCTTCCTGGGTGCCCCCAGAGGAAGCCCCAGTACTTTGATTCGCGCCAACAACTAGTTGTTGCCCTTGGGGAAAAGGGTTTGTTAACACAGCCTGGGAAATGGAAGAACCCTGCTGAGCTAACAAGCGTTGCGCATCTTGAATTTTAGGGCAAAGGTGTGTAAGATGGTCTCCAGCACACAGCTTGCATGGAAACTTCACTTTCTTTTTATCCTTTTGACCCTCACCAACATGCTCGTTGGTTTTATTTGCATTACCCTTCCCATTCTTGCCCTTTTTCTTATTATTTCGTCCCTTCTTCTTCCCTTCGGATTTTTGATTTCCTTTGGGATTGGAAGTTTGGACAACATTTATCGACAAAGATTGGGAAGGCGATGACTCAGCAGGCACAACCTTACTAGAAGGAGCAGATTGCAAAGACAACTGCTGCAATTGAGTAAGCAGGCTAGCTGCACCACTATTGATCGAACCAATAAGTCCATCACCATGAGGACCAGGCTTAGTTTTGGATAAATCTAATTTGGAGCGAGGAGCATTGGGCAAATATTTATGAAGGACCCCAGATTGAGAATATATCAATTCAAGATGCTGGGCCCTAAAAATGGACTGTTCCTCAGAAAATACCCCAGACAGGGATACATCTTTAGAAATTTCTGACTGCAGAGATTTCAGAAACCATTCCAAAAGGAATTCTCCTAGAATATGAGCTTTAATAAGCCTCTTCCTTCTCCACCATTCCTGAATATGGTCAGAAATGTGGGTTGCGTCGTCCTGTTTAAAATTAGCTAGGATTTCAGTCCCGGTGTCATAATGGACTGGCAACTGAGAATGATTTAGAAATGTAACAGCCAGATCTCCAAATGTAGCAAAACTGCCCCCAGTTAGCTCAATATACCATTTGGAAGCATTTCCAGTTAGGGTGCGTTGAAACAATCTCAACCTAATCGAATCATCGATCAGGGAGTTAGAAGAACACCATAAATGGAAGGTGGTGATGTGATCAGCCGGATCCTCTCCATTCTTGCCTTCAAACTTTGGAATGTCTGAAGGAAGTTTGGTGGGAATCGGAGGCCACCCCGGACTGTACCGGATCGGATCATTCGTCAATTTCGATAGATATGGCAAGTTTAACGTTGCTAGAAAAGGTAAACAAGGCGGAGCCTGAGGATTCCATCCTTGATGGGATGAATTCCCAACATTCTAAAAAGAATACCTTGGATTTGATAAGGCACCAGGTTACTAGAAAGAACTCATAGAAAAAGGAGAATAACCTCCTCCCAACGCAGAGTTACCAAAGACCAGACCAGTCCCCCCCCCCCCTGAAGTATTAAATGAAGAGGAAAGCCCTTGATAGGGGTTCCAGGTATTAGAAAGAGGGGAAAAAGTCTGATAAGCACTCGAAGAAGGGAAAGAAGCATTCTCTTGGTGACCAGCGTAAAACTGATTCCCTGCCCCCGCTGTAGTGAATATAGGGTTCCAACCTATAAAAGTGGTCGAATTCTGACCTCCAGAACAAGGGTTGAAACTCTGAGTCTGAGAAGTAAATGAAAAGGACCCTAAAGAAGGATTCGAACTAGGAAAATGCCCAGTTCCGAAGGGGAACCCTTGAAAAGAAGCTGATCCACTAGCCATGGAAGACATGGGTGTAGATGCAGCTGCAGTAGCGGAAAAGGAAAAAGGAGGAATCCCACTAGTGGGCATTCCAAAACAAGAGGGACCAGAATGAGAAGCATGTGCTTGGGTGAAACCAGAGCCAAACACAGCAGTACTAGAAGCAATTGAAGATATAGCAATAGTGCCTCCTCCTTCAACAGAAGCAGGAGTCTGAATGCCTGCAGCACTCACAGCAGAAGCCGCGTTCCCAGTCGTGGCCATCGAAAGGTATGAATAATACGGAGGATCTTTCCGTCTCTCTGACTCAGGTCCGATGTATTCAACAATGAATGGATAATCAGGAGGGAGAGGAGATGGAAGTGACTCAGAGGGTTGAGACACTTCCTCTACCTGTACTTCTTCTTCCTGTGGAAATAAGACTCTCGAGGTGAGCAGAGCGCTCCTCTCGGAACCAACACCAGAACCAGCTAAGAAACCTTCAAACCCTTGTGGAGGATCTCTCTCCACTACATCAGAAGCCACAGGGTGATACGCACCTGCTAAATTACTCCTACGCCTTCTTAAAGAAGGCTCTGGACTCTCGGGAGATAACCCCTAGATTCTCCTCGATCGACGAGGCGCTTGATCAGCCACTTTAACAAATTTTAATTAGAGTCAAAAAGTATAAAGCTAGGCAAGCTAGGAGCAAAGAGCAGTCACTACAAAAATAAATCCCTGAGATACAATCAAGCAAACAGCCTTCAGGTATTTCCGCTCCGGGTGATTAGGACCGGACACCAAAATACAAGAAAGCGAAATATAGGACCTCCCGAAAGTAGTCTGGGATAATTACGGCCCAGGCCTACTAGTGAAGGTAACAGAAATAGTTACGCCGACCTCCTAACGACAGCCTTTGCCGGCACAAGTACCCAAGCTTTGCAAAGGCACCCCCCAGAAGTACTGCTGACAGTGATACGACGTCTCCCTCAGGTACCACAGGTATTCCCCCCCGCAGTCACCTATGTGGAACCTAGGAGTGGAAACTATGGGCACCAATCCATGTCAGAAGCCGGGCGGAATGGTCTTGAGGTCAGATTCAGCAAATTAGAGAGGGGGTATCTCTCTTCTCAACCTTCACTTCCCCTCGCGCTTGAATCTCTGGAGGAGAGCTTTCCCGGTCCACCTAACGGAGTTGGATTTCGCTCAATTAATCAACTTCTATGTTTTTCTTGAGGGGCCTTGGAGAGTTAACTCTCCACTCACCTAATCCAAGGCCCTACAACCTAGCTAGTTGGTGTATGACACTTAAAAAACTTGCTAGTTGCTTTTAAATTATATCGCTTATTTTAATTGTCCGTTATGTTAAGTCAAAGGGATACGGAAATGAAACTTGTGGTGTTTTGACAAAGAAAAGAAATTAATAAAAACCAAACTACATGCAAATGCAGTTATTGTCTTTCGATGAAAAGCAACTTCTACACAGGTTCTACGAGATTTAAAAAAAAATATTTTTCTTTTCAGATAACAAACTCCACACTCACAAAAACTATGAAAATGACTAAATTCTTAAGTGCACCTGATGCAAATCACTAAGAGCATGAAAATTATAAGATGCAAAATCTACTAAAGAAGAGAGAAATTTCCCAAAGATCCTTCAGTTTTATCTCTTTTTGGTTGTCCAGAAAGCTAGTTCCCAAAATCAGAAACTCTTAATATAAAGACACCAAAAACACTTGAAACAAGAGGAAGAAACCAATGACAATTCCTTTCCAAAATCAAGTCAAAAACCAAAAGCAAGAAACCTCAACAAAGCTTCAACAGATATAACAAAACAAAAACAAAAATGCAAAACAAAAGCAAATGACAAAACAAAATGTTTTTTGAGCTTTTGAGTTTTATAAAAAGGAAGAGCTCGAAAAGACCAAGAAAAACTATCAAATCCCAAGCCAAACAACTCTGAATTTCAAGAAAAAACTTCAAAAATGCTCTAAACCTTATAGGGCTAGCTAGTAGCAATATTTATATGAGCAAAAGAAGACAAGAAACTCAAACACTCAGCCTAGAAGAATAGTACAACCTTGCAGCAAACAAAAACTTCAAAGGACCAAGAAAGACTCTTCAAAAATTGCAGCAAGACCTCGTCAACTGAACTCAAGAAACCAACCAAGAAATAGGAAAAAATCGAAGTGAAAAGCAAGACACAAAGGTAGGAAAGAGTAAATGAGCAGAAGCTCTCTGTTCTGATGAAGCAGAACAGCCAAGAATCCCCAGGAAGAGATCTTGGTACTCGAACCAGAAATGCAAGCACAAGAAACAAACTTTGCCAGATAAGCTAGTTTTCAACCAAACAAGAGAGAGAAAAGACCCAAGACCACTTTCAACACAATCCAGAGGATATAAAGACACTACAGGAACAGGTCTCCACAGGCAGACAAGACTAAAAAGCCAAGAAATCAAAAATTTCAAAATTCACCCAAGCATACGCTACTTGACAGTTTTGAAACAAGCGTGCATACGCGACTGTGTTAAAGGAAACTCGCGTATACACGACTACCTTTAACGAAAACTACGTGTATACACATCTGTGTACAGACAAACCCGCGTATGAAAAGGTAAATAATAAAAATTAAAAAAGATCAAGCCTGGATAAGGAACGAGGTCTTCAGTCTGACTGAGAAAGAGTCAACTGGACTGGAAATAAAAGTTAAAATTGTTGGAAACCTTTCAAACAGTTGAAACCACCCAACAGGGGAATCACAAGAATGTGGTCCCCAGCGGAGTCGCCAGTTCTGTTTCGGGGAAAAACACCCTAGAGGTTTGTTGGGTCAAAACCTCCACAGATCAGGGCATGCTATTTAGAAGGACTCACACACAACCACACTTGAATGCTAAAAACTAGATAACAACGATAGTAGAACTCCCCCGTAGTCCTACGTTCGATGTAGATCCCGCGGGGTCCAAACCCCCAACAACCCTTCTTCCTCCTTCAACCTGGAAAACAAGAAAGAACGTGCACAGAAACCTAGTTGTACAGCATATACTTCTCCTAAACGTTAGTGCAATCCATGTGAAACATTATATAAACCATAATAAATGCTTAAATGATAATCTTTTCACACATATAAGAAAACATTAACACATAAGTTCAGGAACAAGATGGTTCTTCATTATTACGAACAACATGTACAGTAGTAAAAGTGGAGAGATCACCTGAATCCCTCTATGATCTTCGAACAGACCGTCGTCCGGATCCGTCCCACCCTTGCCTCGCTAAGATACTTTCAGGACTTGTGCACTCGAGATGGCATATAAATGAATAAACATCTCCAGGAAACAAGGGTTTCCTGTATAAATCTGGGAAAGTGCAGGAGGCACGGGAATTCAGACTTGAATTGGGATTCCAACAGAGTATAATGTCTATAAAATTTCTCTCTCCCTTAGGCCATGCACATGAGGGGTTTTTATACTCCCTCAAAGTAGTTTCAATCAGTTGGAAACAGTTGGCCACGTACTGGGGTGGTTGAACTACTGGAGTAACCATCAACCTAGCCCGAAAATAGGGAGTTTTTATATATTTTTTAATGATTTTAATGACATACGCGGAAAATTACATGTGGACTCGTGTATACACGTGGAAAAGTCTGGGCATACCCGCGTATGGGAATTTTAACACTGTTTTTTAATGAATTTTGTTTAAGTTTGTGGGAATGGGTGCCCAAGGCCATAAAGACAATCATGAATCACACGAGGGTGAAAAATGATGCTATAACAAAAGGGCCAACCCTTCTCCCGAAAAGCTAGAGGAAGGGATCCTCATCCCTCTTTTGTATTTTTAAGCTATATTTCTGTAATGTTGCAGTAAGACTACATTTTCTGAGCTGAATATTCAGATCTGCTCTTTCTTGTACATGTGTTTCATGAAACCCTTGCCGGGTTAGCTTATTAATGCAATAAGGAGGCCAGATCTCTGTTTCTTGGCATATTGTTCTATAAAGTTCCAGATCCATGTTATTTTACCATGTTACTACAGAAAACCTCATAAAATAATGTTGTACATGCTTCATTATTTTTTTTCATAACTTAAGTCATGGGATTTGGCTATTTTTAAGCTGTGAGGTAGCCGAGAGGTCTGTTTAACATATCAATAGGGATTTATTTCTGATCCCCTTTTGTATGTAAGACCCTAACAACATATTCTAAGGGAACCCATTGTTATTTAACCCAGTAATAACACATATCTTCAGAAATAATGTTTCCAGGGTCTAATTCTTGCATTTTCCCCACTTGGGAAGGTGTAGGCATTCCTATGTTGCTGTCGTTTCACACATTTGAGGGATATGTGTTTTTGAACACATCTTATTAGCCTATTTTCTGATCTCCAACTTTGGAATATCTTAAGATATTCTTATTGTTGTAGAAATTTCCTGATTTGGAATATTACAGTGGTATCAAATTTTCAATCTTGGCTCAGCCTGTGGAACTCAGCCATGTAGCTATCCAGATAAGGAGAGATAAATAGAATAAATATTCCATTATGTGGAGGAAAAAGGGAAGATAAACTTACAAAGCTTCTTCCAAAATCTGTGAAGTGCATCAATGAAATCTTAAGAAGATGAGAGGAGAGATGGAATCTCCTGATGAGTTTGGATCTAGGGCCAAATCTAGATTGGTACATGATAGGTGTGATCTTGCAGATTCACCCTATTATGCACAGCGCAGTCAAATGCCCAGGGTTTCTATGAGAAAGATGAAAGAAGGAGAAATGTCGGAGGAGGGAACTCTTAGCAATTTCCTGCAAGAGTATGAATCTCAAACTGAGAAGTTTAGAGATCATATTACTTTCAAAGAGTTCTGCAAGATCAAAGGGTAGAGGAGCTAGCTACATGACATGGATAGATTTTTTCTATCTACCTTTGGTGGATCCCCAACTTTCTCAGCCAAAGCTTGGGTGGAGGAGTTGTTCACTTACTTGCAGCAGCACCCAGTTTCTGAAGAAGAAGCCATCAGAGTTGCAGCACTGCACTTTGAAGGTAAGGCCTATGCTTGGTGGATGTTTGAGTCATTTTCATTGAAAAATGTTAATACTTCTTCTTTTTCAAAGTTCACTAAAAGTTTGGTTGAAATATTTTATGCAAAACATGAAACAATCAAACCAATGAAGCTTTTGCATAAGCTGGGAGAACCTGCAAACTCAAAACCACTTCAGAAACCTATTGGAGGAGATCATATCTTGCATGACACCTTGCTGAAGGCAAGATATTTATTTCATAGCCTTGGACAAGAGGGCATGAAGGGTCCCTTTTCAGAGGAGGATCCTCTTATTGAGAAGTTACCTCCTATTCATATGGAAGATAAAGAGAAGGATGGGGGTTACAACGCTTTCACTTCTAGAGCACATCTAGTGCCTCATGCAAAGGAGGGAGGAGCACATGCTCCAACAGGATGGTTTCTTGTGTCATTGCAAGAAGTTCCCCAGGATCTCACACATGGGAAGCAAAGTAAAATCGATGGGTAGCATGATTGTGAGATAATATTGATGGAAGAAGAAGGTAGGGAGGAAGGACATCATCACTTAATGAAGAACACACACCCCTATCTATTTCAGAGAGCTGGTGTAAGGAGGAAGGAGACTGGTTTGGGCTGTAAAGGCAGAGGCAAGGTTGCCCAACCATATAGACAGTCTTCTCTTGCCATGGATGTCTCTCTACATGGAGGCATTCCACCAGGGAGGCCACCACATTTGGAGTTGCTAAGAGAAATATTTCCATTTGGTTCACCACTCTTGGATTCCAGAGAGGTGAAAACTTTGGAGGAGTCGAGTGCAGCACAAAGGGTTTGGGGTAAACTCAAGGAGGAGGAGGACATCCTTCCATTTCCTGCACCACCCACTCTCACTACCTATACTACGCTAACAGAGGTTGCTGCAGTCATGGAGTATGGCACTTTCCTGGTGCAAGGGAGCTGCTCCATAGGTTTGGAGAAACAGAGGGTACTCCATTGGAGGAAGGAATCCTCCATACATTGGAGTAGATGGAGGCCACTCATGCTTGATTTGGCCAAGATCGGGAGATTCTTTGTGGAGGAGACCTTTTCATGGGAGGCCAACTTCCAAAGGTCACTGCTTCTTTTTGAGCATGAGAAGCTGCATGAGGGGCATGGCAGCAATCTGGAGGATGGCTTTGGCATGAAGGATGTCAAAGGAAAGGACAACAGCATATGTAGAGCTTCACATTGCAGATCACCAACGCTATCCCTTAGGAGGATTGATCCTTATTGGAGGTCTCAACTCTTGGCAGAGCACTCCAAGGATCTTGGTGCTTGCATGATTCTTGATGAACCTGATGGGGATAACAGATATATGTTGGATGATATGGTCATTTATTCACATGGCAGAGTCTTCTTGACTAGAGATTATAGTCTCAAGGAGAAGCTGCTACATGTAGCACATGAGGAATTCTTTTCCATGCATTGTGATGCATATCTTGCCTTGGCAGAGGTGTTCATTTGGGAGGTAATTCAACAATACATATTTCAGCATATGGAGAGAGGTAGAGCTCAGATGATGATGGACAGGATGTCACAGCCACCTTTCTACTCATTGGGAGTAAGGGAGCATTTTTAGTTGAGCCATTTTAGCTCAAGTCTTCGAGTAGAGGGTGGAGAATGTACAATTTCACCTTATGTTTTGTGCTTATTGCCTTTTTATGAGCAGCATATTGTACCAAGAAGGATTATTCCTTCTTTCATATTGTATAATGATGTACTTGGAGCCATTTTTAGCATTGAGATTGGCTATCTCATTGGTGGTTTGTGGGGAAAGCCACATGATTTTTGGTGTGCACCATTGACACCCTTTTGTACTTTCATGCTTATATCTTGTGAAATGATTGTGGCAGCAAACAAGTGGCTAGAAAAGCACTTGTTTTTGTTTGATTTGATGCAAGCAAGGAATGCACTGCACTGGTTCCTTGTATGTGACCTTGACCCACTTTCCGGTTGTCATATGAAAACTTGTTTCTATTGGTTTTTGCTTCCATATTTCTTTGTTTATTTCTTCATTACTCCTACCTTGAGGAAGCCATTGGACAGCAGGGAGGTTTCCACTTACATCTTCCACCTTTCTATGATGTAAGCCATATGGTTTTGCATGCTTGGGAGGAGACATTGGAGGATAGATTTGTAGCAGATCATGTTGAGCAGTGGTGGAGACTTTCTGATGAGGAGGCCACAAGAAGATGAGGGGAGGATTTTTCTCACCTTATGCAGTTGCTTGAGGACAAGCAACATTTTGGAGGGGAGGACTGTAATATTCCAAAATTTTAGCCTCCAAGCTAAATGGAATATTAGAGTTTTTTTATCACTAGGAGGATGAATAATTGGGTAGGGAGGCCCATTAACCTCTTTATAAGGATCAATAACACCCTAATGTGGAAAGGGGTAAGAATAAGCAGCTAATTTAAGCACCCTTAGGTGTGAACAGAGATGGGGGACATGTTGATTCAGTCAATTTTGACCAAGTCAACTAAGCTGTCTAGATACATTGAATCTCCTTTGGACAGCGCAATTTTGGTGGAGGGAAAATTGCATGAGCTTGATGGCACATGTGAATGGGACCTAATGAGGAGAGTTTCACTTTCTATATATGAAGAGGATGGAGGCCTTTTTTATGGATGCTTTGGTATTTCAATCTTTTGATCTTGTCTGTTTAGACTTCGCTTCACCTTGCTGTTTAGCAAGGTAGCACTGGGAATTCCCAAGAGGGAATCCCACCTCTTCCCTTGAGAGGCATCTTGGGAGAGCTTGTACTGTATTGCTCCACATCCAGGCTCAAGGCCAAGAATCATTCTTCAGTCCCAGTGTTATTTCTACAACAGAATATTGCTGAGTTGCAGGGTGTTGCAGTGGAGGATTCTTACACCACTTCCGGGTCTATTTCTCTGTAGAAGGTGCCTTCCTCATCTTAAGAAATCAGCTAGGAATATTTCTGAGCACATTTCACATCTTGGCAGTAGGCCAAAGTGGTTCTTGTATCCTACAGCGCAGTCCCTTGTAGGAACTGCTTCATTTTATGTAGAATTTTTCAGCAGGGTTAAGACCCTTGTTTTTGAGCTAGTTTCCTAGGGAAAGGGCCAACCCTTCTCCTGGAAATATAGAGGAAGGGATCCCCATCCCTCTTTTGTATTTTTCAGCTATACTTCTGTAATGTTGCATTAAGACTGCATTTTCTGAGCTGAATATTCAGATCTGTTCTTTCTTGTACGTGTTTCATGAAACCCTTGCCGGGTTAGCTTATTATTGCAATAAGGAGGCCAAATCTCTGTTTCTTGGCATATTGTTCTATAAAGTTCCAGATCCATGTTATTTTACCATTTTACTACAGAAACCCTCATAAAATAACGCTGTACATGCTTCATTCTTTTTCTGCATAACTTAAGTCATGGGATTTGGCTATTTTTAAGCTGTGAGGTAGCTGGGAGGTCTGTTTAACATATCAAAAGAGATTTATTTCCAATCCCCTTTTGTATTTAAGACCATAACAACATATTCTAAGGGAACCTAGCATTATTTCACCTAGTAATAATGCAAATCTTCAGAAATAACTTTTCCAGGGTCTAATTCTTGCATTTTCCCCACTTGGGAAGGTGTAGGCATTCCTCTGTTGCCGCTGTTTCACTAATTTGAGGGCTACATGTTTTTGAACACATATTATGAGCCTATTTTCTGATCTCCAAATTTGGAATATCTTAATATATTCTTATTGTTGTAGAAATTTCCTGATTTGGAATATTACAGGCAGAAACATGTTTTTGAGCATGTTTTCTGACTTTTCCTTCCATCCTATGCACTAAAAAGGCCAAAAAAGTACATATCTAATATGTATTCACCAAAATATATCAAACCATGCAAGAAATTCATCATTTGGAGGTCATGGGAAAAAGCGTAGCATGGGCCACACTATGCTTCTGTACATCCAAAATGGTCAAAATTGTCAAAAACTTCAAAATTTGTCAAACATTTCAGCAAAAGTAGGGCTCAAAGGTGGAGAAATATATATATAACCATAACACTATTTGAAAAACTTAGAGAGGTTTTTGTTCTTTGGTATGATAGGAACAGACACCTCCTCCAATTTTCAAAAATACTTTCCCATTTGTTCAGAATCCAAGTTTGAAGTTGATCGCTAAAAATTGCATAAGCGCAGTGTGGTATATGATTGGGTGTTTGGAGGCCTTCCCAGAGGATTTTTGGGCTGAAAGTGGTATTTTTGGAAAGCGGAGGATGTATGATACACAATTGAGTCATTAGGCACTGCAAACCCCTCCTCCAAACCCATGAAAAATTGACTTGAAGAAAGCATGTCCAAAAGTGCAGAAAATGACCTGTAGCAACTATATTTTGGGAATTTATCTCAAATCATAACAAGTGTGCATAAAATCAAGGAGTTTTTTGTTCTTTGGTCTATGATTGAAAAAAACCTCTTTCACTATTGTTGAATGCATCTTCATTACTTCAGAAAGCAAATTTGAAGTAGGATTGTCCTTGTGTGAAATGTAAACCCTAGAAAATGATCACAAAAATCTAAAAATGATGCCAATAACCTTTGATGATACCATGAATTCCATCCTTGCTATGGTGGTCTTTCCCCTCTTTAAATTTGTGGCAAAATTAATGGTCAACTTGGCATGGCAGCTTACCTCTTGAATTCATTCACAATACCCTATGCATCCAATATCTTCAAAAGATTTCTTGGTGTAGGATGAAGCATTGATATCTTGTAGATTGGATAGCTCAAATATGGAGACATGAAATCCTTTGTTTTACTTCCTCTTATCACTTTCCATGGTGTTTGTTTGTATGATAGAAACCCTAGCTTGATAGGAAGGAAGGAAAGGGTGAAACCTAGGAAAACATGGGAAAATGGGGAAACAATTTTAGGGAAGCAAACGAAGGGGATAGGTGTTATGGAAAAATCCTAAAAAAATAGGGGAGATAGATTAGTGTCTGAGGAGAATAGTACAAGTGGAATTCCTTGAAATGGATAAGGGAAAGAGGGGAAAAGGGACAAAACACAGTGTTAACCCAAAATCTCTGCAAAAACATAGTGTGGACTAGGGTTTTAGTGAAAATGAGAGAAATGAGAGAGATGAATGGTAAGAAATGATTTGGGGAACTGTATGAGGTATGTAAGGTGTAGGTGAAAGTGATTGAGCAGGAAAATTAGGTGTTTTACCACTTAAATGAAGCAAAATCACATGGAAATCAAAAGCACAACGAAACCCTAGGAGAGGGATTTTCAATAAAATTTCCAAGAAGAATGATGCATGAGAAGAGTTCCAAATGATACTTACTTTTCAAGGAGATGATGGAAACTTTGAAATGATGAAATGAACCCCTGTGATGCTTGATTGGTCTCCAATTTCAAAAGCGCAACAGCTAGAAGCGCAACGTAGGAGGTAACCTTGTGATTTGAGGATGCTTTGGTGGCTGGGGATGATGATCAATGATGGAGAGGTGCTAAATGAAAGTGAAATGAACAATTTGAATGCTTTGAATGGTATTTTATAAGTTGGAGGTCGATTTTTTCTTAAGTCATGGAGGTGACATCAATGATCTTTTTGACAAACTTAATGATGGGACTGTAGCATAGTTATCATAGTATTTTTGAAGTGAAAATATTACCTTTACCTTTATTGATTGTTTTTCCTAAGTTTATAACTCCCTTTAATGGTGACTCAAGTGATGGACATGACTCTTTTTTATTTTTATGAAAATATAATGACAAATCAAGAGAAACCCTAGACCATAACCTAAATAATGACATATGAACTACTCAATGACCAAAGACACCTGAATGATGACATTACCATGATGAGTGTTGATAACCATGAGAAGGTGGAGGGAGTATCATGACCTAGACAACAACCAACGATCAAATTTTATTTGAAAACTTATTTGAAACTATAAAATTTACCTAGGACCCTATCAACTAACCTTGAAAGAGTACATTTGATAACTGTTGACTAACAAACACTAACATTGGCTCCAGCTTGGGATGGAAGCTCCTTTTAGGAGGTTTCAAGAACACTGTAGACCAGGTAGCCTCATCCATTGGGAAATGGAGTCAAAATAAAATAGTAGAAACTCAAATGACTAGCTGAAACAAAAACTGACTTTGACTCAAAAACTTGACTACTGACTGAACTTACTTATGGCAACAGACCATCGGGATCTTAGGGCCTTCTCCTTAGGCTTCAAATCCCAATGATGACTTCCCACCTATTAAAGATATATATACAATCATGCGATATGATCCCTCCTGTGTAACCAATCCAGCAAATGGCTACTTACTTGAATCCTGCTCACACTTTCCTTCAACAGGAAAAAGAAACAAAAGATAGGAAACTCAAAGTGTCCAATGAACATGTGTTCATGATTCATAAATACAAGAATATTGATCTTCCTAGATGGCTGCAAAAAATTGGCAATAGGGTCTTCAATATTATCAGGAGAAAGGAAAGTTTGTTCTTGAAAATCTTCGTTTGAGGCAGCAAAAATGTACACATTCATAGGATCCACGAAAAAATCCTCTTCTTCAGCAGACCCTTCATTTTATAAACCTAGAGGAAGATCATCATCTGCAAAAGGCTCTAAAACAACCTCTTATTTTCAGTACTTTACTGCAACTTATGATGGTCAATTTGAAGCCTAGCGTCTTTAAAATCTGAAACGACATGTATCTCTATTTCAGAAAATGGATTCATGAGTCATCCTTCATGTGAATCTGAATTAAGAGTTTCTAAATAAGAAACTTTATTAGATATTTGAAAAATATTAACTTTAATGGACTCTTCAATAACTGGCACAAAAAGATACAATTCTATGTCACATACCCCTTTAATCCCATCATCTTGGGCTGCATTCTCATGCTAATGAAAATAAGAATTTTCAAAAGGATTTGTAATATGCTTTTCCTCAATCATTGACCGAAAAGATGAATAAACCAATGGATTGTCTATTTCTTTTTCTTGTTTGAAAGATTTCTTATACTCCTGATCATGAAAAAACAGACAAGGCTAAAAGAATTAGTTAACTTCATGGGATATAACTTGATTGTTAGGATGCATATTTCTTTCATCTTCAAGCAAAGAAGGAGTTGATGTGCACTGTGAATGATCCTTTGTATCAAGGCAACTAGTCTCTGTTATTTTCTGTTGAGAAGAAAATTCATGAAGGGCTTTTATGATCTCATAATCCGAACACTCTTCATCACCAAATGCCTCTTCAAGCTATTGAATGAAATCTTCACAGGATTCACAACAATATTTTAACAACAAGAATGAATGGTGAGACTTTCCATAAAACTCAAATAATGTTGTGTCGAAATAATTAAGAGAGAATAAGCTACCTAGCTTCAACCCTTCATACCATGATCTTTCTTTCCCTTCTAGGGTAGCCATAAAATTTTCATCAAATAATCCTCATGAAACCTAATCCCAAGCGTATGTGTATGCCAATGAAATTTTATTAGATGCAGAATAGCCTCATCCTCGTTTCCATCTATGAATTTGGGCATATAATTTTTCCAATCTAATAAAGGAATTTGATTTCAAAAACCAAAAATGTGAGCATGATTCATAGGGGCATACCTTATAGCAGTTGAATCCATCTTCATAATAGTGGAGTCACCAAAAATTTATTCAAGATACCAATTTTTGAACAATGGAGTTGCCATGAAAAATATAAACTTTTGGATTCTTCGACACTGGAGTCACTAGGTGAAAGATGTGTGGCCTTCTTGTGCCTGACCACTATTCACCATCAACAATCAGAGCTAATATTTTTTGTTCTTTCCTAGGAAATATTTAACCTTTTCTCCTGGGAAACGACACCAAAAATGTTATCACTCCCTTCGTTTCCCAAGGCTGAGAAAGGATATTGAAGGAGGTAACCTCAAACCAACCTTTAGATTTGGTAGCTAGCCCTACCAAACCAGAGGGAGCTCTCTCAGTATGAATTTCACAGTAAATGAAGTGACTGGAAAGGAAAAGACTTACGCTAGATATAAGCTCATTAATTTTGAATAAGGTTTTGTTTTGAATTTGCTGGATAGGAAGTGTCAGTCTAGGAACTAGGTCAAAGTTTCAAGGTCAATTTTAAAATGACCTGCTAAAGATATTAAAATGAGGCCAGGTAGGTATGCTTAGAAACATATTTAGATTGTCATTGTGGTATAGGGTTTGAGAAAGGAATAATTAGAATGAGCATATTACTATGAGTTCATTCATAAGAAGAAATCGAACAAATACATGAAAATCTCATTAAACAGAGCACAAAAACTGTGAATTCTGTTTTAAAAACTCATGAAATAATCATATGAAAGAATACATGTGATTGCAGGGAAACATAAAAATTCAATTTGATGGTAAAACTGAGAAGAAAAATTCCAATAAGCATACCACTGGAGTCCCAAAATTATAGCTGCAACATGTCTTTGATATCACTGTAAAAAGATGTACATAAGCTCCACACTGTAATTATCAACTATCCAACCTCTACAATGACTTCAGTTGGAGTAAATATAGAAAAATAGAGAAGATTATATTAGTATGGGTCGAAACCTGGTCCAAAACACTTCATTAATGCACCTAATGAGTCATTACCTAGTTTTTAGGGAAGTTAGAAACAATCCCCCGTAGTTTAGCTAACAAGTAGAAGTCTTTGTCTCTTTCATTAAATACAAGATACTTTAACAAGGAGGAAGATCAATAGACTCATTAACAATGAAAAAAACTCATGAGACAGTTGTAGCCTTTATCCTTTTGACTTTTTGACTACCACCTGTCCATAAAAACCTTTAACATAAAAGCATAGTGTGCTCAAGAAAAAGTGTAGCGTGAGGTTTGAGGGCGCTTTTGAGTGGGTTTTCTTCATCCATTTTAAGAACTGAAGGGAGATTTTGAAAGATTGGGATGTATAATTTTCCTTAGAACCTTCAAGAATGCAAAAACACCTCTCCAAGGTTGATAAAAATCACTTTTCCCAAGACTGCTCCAAAATCATAGCGTAGGGTCTGAAACAATGGCAAAAACATGTTTCTGAGCGTGTTTTCCGATTTTTCCTTTGATCCTATGCACTGAAAAGGCAAAAAAAGTACATATCTCAGATGTATTCACCAAAATATATCCAACCATGCAATAAAATCTTCATTTATAGGTCTTGGTAAAAATCATAGCGTGGGCCACGCTACGCTTCTATACACCCAAAATTGTCAAAATTGCCAAAAACCTCAAAATTTGCCAAAACTTTATGCAACAATAAGGCTCCAAGGTGGAGCAATATCTCTCAAACCATAACGTTTTTTACAAAAATGAGAGATTTTTTTGTTCATTGGAATGTTAGGACCATAAACCACCTCCATTTTTCAAAAATACTTTCCCATTTGGTCAGAATCCAAGTTTGACGTTGATCACTAAAAATTGCAGAAGCACATCATGCTCTTAATGCAAGCACAACGTGGTCTTTGAGTGGGTGTTTGGATGCCTTCCCAGAGGATTTTTGTGCTGAAATTTGTATGGTTGGAAATATGAGGATGTATTCTACTTAATTGAGTCATCAAGCACTACAAAAACCTCCTCCAAAGCTATGAAAAATTGACTTGAAGACAATATGTCCAAAAGTATAAAAAATGACTTGTAGCAACTATATTTTGGGCATTTCTCTAAAATCATAACACCCGTGCATAAACTAAAGTATTTTTTTGTTCTTTGGTCTACTGTTGACAAAACCCTATTTCACTTTTGTCAAATTCATCTGCATTCATTCAGAAAGTAAATTTGAAGTAGGACTTTCCTTATGTGCAATGTAAACCCTAGCAAATAATCACAAAACTCTAAAAATGATGCCAATCACCTCTGATGATACCATGAAGTCCATCCCTTCTATGGTGGTCTCATCCCTCTTGAAATTTGTTCCAAAAAGAATAGTAAACTTGGCATGAAAACCTACCTCTTGAATTCTTTCACAAAACCCTAGGCAACTAGTATCTTCAAAAGATTTCTTGGTGTAGGATGAAGTATTGATCTCTTGTAGATTGGATGGCTCGAATCTAGAGACATGACCTCCTTTTTTGTACTTCCTCTTCTAAATTTCCATGTTTTTTTTTTGTATGATAAAAACCCTAGCTTGATAAGAAGGAAGGAAAGGGTGAAACTTAGGAAAACAGGGGAAAATGCGGCAGCAATTTTAGGGAGGGAAATGAAGGGGATAGGAGTTAGGTAAAAATCATAAAAAACTAGGGGAGATAGAGTAGTGTGTTAGGAACAAAATACAAGTGTAATTCCTTGAAATGGATAAGGCAAAGAGGGGAAAATGGACAAAACACAATGTTAACCCAAAATCTCTGCAAAAACACAGTGTGGGCTAGGGTTTTAGTGAAAATGAGAGAAATGAGAGAGATGAATGGTAAGAAATGATTTTGAGAATTGTATGAGGTATGTAAGGTGTAGGTGAAGGTGATTGAGTAGGAAAATTAGGTGTTTTACCACTGAAATGAAGCAAAATCACATGGAAATCAAAAGCGCAGGGAAAACCTAGGAGAGGGATTTTCATTGAATTTTCTTAGAAGAATGATGCATGAGAATAGTGAAAAATGCTACTTACTTGTCAAGGAGATGATGAAAACTTTGAAATGATGAAATGAGCCCATGTGATGCTTGAATGGCCTCCGCATCAAGTGATCTAGAAGCGCAGCGTAGGAGGTAAACTTGTGCTTTGAGGATGAAGTTTCATGCTTTGGTGGCTGGGATGATGCTAAATGATGGAGAGCTTCTCAATGAAAGTGAAATGAAAAATTTGAGTGCTTTGAATGGTCTTTTATAAACTGGAGGTTGATTTCTTCTTTTGTCATGGAGGTGACATCATTGATCATTTTTACAAACTGAATGATGGGACTGCAACATAGTCAACATAGTATTTTTGAAATGAAAATATTACCTTTACCTTTATTATTATTTTTTTCCTAAGTTTCTAACCCCTTTGATGGTGACTCAAGTGATGGACATGACTCTTTTTTCTTTTTATGAAAATATAATGACAAGACATGAGAAACCCTAGACCATGACCTAAATGATGACATATTAACTGCTCAATGACCCAAGACACATGAATGATGACATGACCATGATTAGTGTTGATAACCATGAGAAAGTGGATGGAGTAGCATGACCTAAACAACAACCAATGATCAAATTTTATTTGTAAACTTATTTGAAACTATAAAATTTGACCTATGACCCTATCAACTAACCTTGAAAGAGTACATTTGATTAGTAGTGATTGACAAACACTAACATGATAAAAACAATGGAAAGTATCTTTGAGGCTCTTTAGTGAGCAATTTTTCTATGACATGTTGGTAGGCTGACTTGGCATAATCGATGTGACTTGGATTTCTCTTGTTGATGAATAATCTATAAGGAAAGGATTGTTGGGTTTTCCCCTTGTGGGTTTTTCCTTGGCCTCTGGCCTAATCTATGATGTCTCTTATATATTTGTGCATTGTATTTGATGTATAATTGTTTCATGATCTAATGAATTAAGTAATGGTTAAATGGAATCTAACATATAAATAAATAGTCACAATCAATTATCATGCCAGAAATTTTATCATCTCTATGAATTTCAATGTTGTATCAGAACTAAGGAAGACCAAAGAAGCAATTGAAGTCTAACTTTTGAAGAGGTCAAATATCTCTCTGGGATAGTAGGAAGAATTTATGTGAATTGTCTCTAAGAAGAATAATCCCTCAACATATGAGCTTTCGATGTGGAAACTGAGTATTACAAGCCTAATATGTTAATTTTTTATAAAGTTTGACATCCAAATTTTCTATGGGTGATTGAACATCTGTCTAGATCAGTATCAAGACAAACACATTTAATTGTAGAAATAAATATAATCATAGAGGTCTAGGTTACTTTGGTATGGATATGATATCCGAAGTCTAATCCTTCATGTGTGACCTCTGGTCCAATCTCTCATGGAAGGCTAAAATACTATTTTTCTTTTTGCGACAAATCCTTGTGGTGAAATCGAATTCATATCATAATTGGAGAAAAACACACAACACACATTATCAAGGTCGTCTATTTCTAAAGTATACAAAGTATGAAGAAGGGAGAAGTACATAAGGACAAGGAAAAATATGAGTATCCTCACTCAAGAAAAATAGAAGGCTAAGTAACAGTTCAATGTATATCTCTGAAGAAAGCAACAATTATATATATATATATATATATATATATATATATATATATATAATACTGAGGCATGAGACAATGTTAATTTTAGATTAAAACGTTCTTTGCTTAGGACAATTAATTCAATATAAAACTCATTTGATGATCCACATTATTTCCATTAGCAATCACATAAATTATTATCATATTGACAGTAACTAAAGAAATAACATGAATTATAAACTCCGAAGACAAGCCAAGAAAAGAGAATACAAGCATATGGCACAAGACAGGGAAAAACCCCAATATGGGGAAAACCCTCGATCAATTATTCTTATTATTATAATGAAATGTTTAGCAAAGAGCGAGAGAGAGAGAGTAATAATACAAATTCAAGATTGAATTTCCAATTTGAAGATCCAGAATCATAATCCTTAAATAAGTAGACGACATAATCACTTTTGTAATTTATATGAGCTAGAGACATATTTCTGAAGAAGCTTGGATGGAAGCAGAAACATGTAGTTCATCAATCCGAGCACTCATCCATCTAGGTGCTTGAGTTTGATACTACTGCTAGCTACTTCTAATTAGGGTTAGCTTAAAAATGCTATATATCTCATAAACATATCCAAAACTACCTTCCACTATTGTGACCTTCCTTTAAGGAAATTTGTCCTCCCTTTGGATTATAACTGATCTTAATTCAACCCTCCACGTCAGCCAACCTTCAATAAATTAGAGTTTTTAGTATCTGTGTAAAGGATTAGCCTTGCGACCTAATGTCCAGCAAGATATGGCCTACGACCTACCTGAGAAAGAGTCCTAAAGGAACGACCCACCTAGAGGAGAGAATTTCCATAATAATAATACTCCCACACAGTTATGTTCATCTTGATGTCTGTGGCCAACCTTAGAGGAATACAGACCTACAACTGAAGATGAATAAGGCAAAAAACAATCCCCAAAATAAGCCCATATTTTCTCTTAAGAAGCTCGGTCTTCTGCCAAGGGACTCGGCCCATGAACAAACCTCACATGGCATAGCTCTAACCCTTCCTCCTTCGCAGGACATACATTACTTTCTGTGGAAGATAAAAGGATGTGTGATAGGATGATTGAAATGAGGATGTAGGATCCTATTTATACACAAGATGGAGGGAAGGTCGACCTTAAAATTTGGAGGAAAATTTGAAATTTAAATTTTCGATTTTTCATGCCTAAACAAAATCATAATTTATAGAATTTCTTTTTGGATAAACAAATATTTTCCTTGACCAAATTTGACAATATTTAGATCTATTTTGGTCCTCTCGAAAAGAGGGATTGAACAGAATGATTATCTCCATCAACTGAGAACACATAAGTGGAATTTAGCCCTAGTTTCCAATTTTAACAGAAAATAATATGAAGAATTTATTAATCATAGAAGTAGTGAGAGGAAGAATATTATCCATGTGATTATGTGAGATACAAAAATTAAATTATCTCCAATAATTCAAGATATAGGAAGGAAATTATATCTCATGATGCAAGCTGCATGGAGATTAGTATTTTTGTGTAATGTGAGCTATAGGAAGTACACTATATTTGTGGGACAAGGAAAAACATACAACAAATTGATTTACAAGGACATACATGTAGCATCCAAAGTTTACATAATGAATATTCAAGTCTTAGTTTCCTATGGTATAAATGAAAGAAAGATTTATATTACCTATGTGACATATAAAATATCCAAATCCAAATCAAAGTAAAATAATAAGTCTAAATCTGTGGCACCATAATTATGATGAAGTTTGAGCTATTTGTGACATGATACTATTGAGATATCAGTGGAAACATTATCTATGGAATAAAAACCTGGACCATGATCCAAACCATATTTGTGCTTAAAACTAAGGACAAATTAGGTACTTATTTTGGAAACACGTTTATCAATTAAAGTCTGATGCAAAAGACCGGAACTCCATGAAACTTGGTCGAGCTTTTGTATTCGATCTGAAGACTATAAGGGTGGACAGGTAATGTGAAAGAGATACATAAAAAAATTTCTAATTTGAAAGTTCCATTCAAGGTTCTCTACACTGTTAATCTTATCAAAATGAATATCTCATATATTAGAAGTCTATGCCAATTATATTTCCTAAAATGCTAGATCTTCTAGGCTATGAAGAAACCATTAAGATTAAGATAATGATCTTATTATTATCTATATATTGATGGGTATGTATAAATATATTGTGTGAGAGGTAATGTTATCTCTCTTGAGGTAAATAACATAATAGTTATGTTAGTACTCAAATCCTGTCCTTGCATATGAAAATCTAGGTTTTTGTGATCAAGGTCATAAATCTAGTAAACAAAACATCAATGAAATCCATCTCTTGAAGACTTGTAAATAAAATTTCTAGGGTTTTAAAATAAAACATTAATATATTTGTATAATTTTATATTTTTAAGGATGGAAGGTCTTGAAAACTTTGGATTTTGAATCATCTAGGGTTTGTCTAAAATCCCTAGGAACAATTGTTTCCAATAAAATAAGAATCCCTAGCTCTTGAGAATGATAGAATTGACATCATGCCGACATAAGGACTAGGATGATTACAAGAAGTACTATATTAAGAGGGAGTTTATCCAATTCTCAAAATATAAGTACTCTACATATCCTTTCTTTGATTACAATTGTTGCTACTATCTTTGGATAATCCTTTACACTTGTTGAAATTCCAATGCAAGGGGAAATTTATTAACATCATAATTACTTGTGAATTTATTTAGTTTTATTTTATTTTCCTTTTTTATTCATCAAGAAATTACCATTCAAAATAAGAAAATAAAGATCATAATGCATAGAAGACAAGAGACACTGGAAATTTGGCTCCAACGAGGGGAAAACCCCAAAAAGAGGAAAGCCCAACAAAAATCCTTCTCCTATAGAGTCAAATCAAAATGAGATATCCAAGTCCAAGACCAAGACCCAAAACTGCCACCAAAACACATTCCAACCCTCCTCCAAGTCACCTCAAAAGTCAAAAGTCAATATAGGTCAAACTAGTCTTCTTGAAATTTTGCTCCTGAATTTTCAGGCCTTCCTGGAATCTCGCTCCTAAAATTTTGGGTCTACAACTAGATCATAAATTTGACCTTTTCCTCAAAAATCCTTCCTCATGTTTGATCTCTTCCTTAATTTATTATTCATCCTTTTTTCATTAGTTAGGTGCAAAATATATGTTTGATGATGATTAATGAGTGTCCAAAATTATCAAACTTTTGTCTATATATATCTGTCCACGAGGTCAAATGGGTAGCTCTTGGAGGCCCATGTCGACTTGTTCCCAGGAGGGTTGACTTGACAATTTTGGTAGAATTTGACTCAATATAAAGTTATTTTTCTTTTTATTTACAAAATTTCAAATGGAACTTGACTCAAAATAATTTATTTTTGACTATTTTGACTCTATAATCATGAATACATGATTTGACCAAAATAAAAGAATAATAATGAATATAATAAAGATTTTAATGATGAAATTACATTACATTATGAAGATCGTCACTAGTTACATTTTCAACACTCCCTCTCAACTAGGGAAGTATTCATAATGACACATGAAGATACTCTCAATTTGAAATATTCATATAAGAAAGGATCTAGATTGATAAGCTTCAATGATGATTTGAATCATCAGAAGTAGCAGTTTCAAAATACTAACGCCTCGACAATTAAGCTTTATCTCTCCACTAGATCATATCACAATTCTACAAGGCATGGAAACCACCGCCTTTCAGGCACATACCCCACCCAGGTGTTCCCAAGGAATTTCCTAACAAGACCATTTCCTTCTCAGCCGAAGGAAAATCTAGTCTTCCATATCATTCTTACCAATATATGTATCCACCATCCTCCCTACCAATTTTCTTTACTAGGGTTATCGTTGTTATTCCTATCCATATTATATGACACATGGAGAATAAGGTGTCCATTTATAATCCCTCTAAAAATGGGAGGAGATCATAAACACAGGCCTAAGCTTGTTGCATAATACTCAAAATTTCCCTTTAGGAAATAAATTTATCAATATATCAACTATTTTTTTTAATTTTTGGAGATCTATTGTAGCTTCTTAGCTCTTATCCTGCATCATGTCATGAATCAAAGTGTTCTTTGACCTTCCTGGTTCCCTAGTAAACTTCATCAATATCACTATCATAATTGAACCTTGTCATTAAATATTTCATCAAACATTTTGTGGAGCCAAACTTCTTCATAGATAATTTTACAAGCTTTCCCATATTCTTCCTTAGTATTGCAACATAAATTTGCTTCGCACTCTTCCAAGAAATCGTATCAGCTCCCAATCATCAATAGAATCTCTATCAGCATCAGTATTATCAACCTAATCAATGTGCTCCTGAATACAACCAATCAAAGTTCCTTCTTTCTCGCTGAGGTAGGTGAACTTCATCTCTTTTATGATGCCATATAATTGACTTATTTGATCATACTTCAAATTTATTCCTTCTTCTTAATCTTCATGCTTTGCAAGGTTCTTCCAATTCTTCCTTCGAATAGTCAAGTTTAGATAGTTCTTGTCTTGACCTACAAGATTTATTAGAATATTATGAGAGAAAAAATATAGGAAAAGTAAAAAGATAATAGAAATAGTAGTAATCAAGGAGATGTAGAGTACTTGCATTTCGAAGAGGGTTAGCTCCCTATTAATCTTGGAGAGTCAACCTCAAATAAAGAGTCAAACCTTAAAGTTGATGTTGATAGCATGGTTTTTTTTTAGGTTCATTTTCAACGTAAAAAATTCTCTAATAACTTGGCTTTGAAGCTAACATATTTTATATGATTGGTTTCTTATAGGTATTTTTACATAACTCTTAAGGGATGTGGGAGGAAACATAAAGTATCACAAGAGAAGTTGTGATAGAGCAACCTATTGAACTCATATTTATTATAGGAAATCTAGAGCAAGGAATACATGAAAGAAAACAAATAATTTAGTGATTAAAAACTAGGGATGTTACCTCCTAGATTACAACTTGGCGTAAGTCCTAAAGCATAAGTTATGACACCCCAAGTGAAACTCATACAAGATACCTAATATCACCTCAATAACCTTTCCATTCTCTCACTAGACTAGATGAATTATAACCTAGGGTAAAATATCTATGGTTAACTAAGCTCAAGATGATGTAGATAAAGTGGAATAGAAAATAGCATATAAAATAGAAATGGTTTTGGATTTTTTTTATATTTTTTGGTGATGGATGAAAGGGAAGACCAATGTCTTACCTTTTTGGGGATATGGGCTCAATCATACAAATGTAGAGGGATATCCTTATGAAGGATTGAGAGCTAGTTAACATTAGAAGGCATAAAATACAAACAATAGACCTAATTTAGAAACTAAAGACCGTAAAATTGAGGGAGTAAATTATATATTAAAATATATACTTTCGATATAACCCAAGCTCGGTGGTTTTTCCTAAATATACTAACTATTTAAATTACTCTATTAATGTCAAAATAATATTTTTTTTCTCTATTTAAGACAAAGGAACCAAAGAAGTTAAGGAGTATGATCTATCACACATAACTTCTTCCAATTGTTGAAATATATAACTAGGTCCAATGTCTATAAATAATTGTCTCCCCAACATTGTGCTCTAATCTAGTGGATAGATATAGTTGTTAATTAAGGCCATGATATATGACAATGTTGTTTGATATGATGAGATGCAGTGATATAAGATGATAAGATAACTTATGAGATGGGTTACCAATATGACTCTTATTATGAGAATTCTTCAGTATGGGAGTGTCCAGGTACCATCTATGTATTATGAATACCTTCGTAGTTAAGAGGGAGTGTTGAAATGTGTAACTAGGTTCGGTCTTCATAATATTCTATGTACTATTGATTTCATGTATTTGATGTAAAAGATAAAGAAAAATTATTGTTATTACTATTATTTTATAGCATGGGTTTCATGCTCAAGGTCATTTTATTTATAGAGAAAACAACCATTTTGTGCTTCTATGGTTTTGTCATAGAGTCTAAGAGTCAATAGAGTCATTTTTTTATGTAATAGACCCTATTAGGCATTTTGTATCAAGTCAAAATAATTTATTTGAGTCAATATTGTGTAAATAATCCATCCAAGACAAACTTGGCTTGCAAGAGACCAAGTCATCCTACAAGAGATGAAGTCAGCTTCATTAAGGGCCATTAGAGCCTCACATAAAGGGTATATATGAGTGTAATCGACCTCATTTGAAGAAGACTTCCAAGACATTAGATCAAGAAAGAGAAAGAAGTTCAACCATAAGGAGAAAGAACTATAAAGGGAAAGTGAAATTAAATAAAGAGAGATCAAAGTTTTTAAGTGTTATTTTGGGACACATTATCTCACACATGTAAAGAAATTAGGGCAAATTTTTTTGCAACAAGGAGAAAATTGCAGTCATCTAAAGGAGCCGAAGTTTTGTATTAAAAGATCAAGTTTGGAAGCTGAATTTCTAAGGAGAAAGAATCACCCTAAGCGGAGGAGGAAGAAGAAATATGTTACCATATTTTCATCCACATGTGGGAATTAGGGTTTTTACAGTAAGGATGAAAATTGCATTCAAGAAGTTACAGGTTCGAACTTAAGGTCAAAAGTGAAGTTGTAGCAATTTTGAAGTAGTATGACTTGGGTTGACTTTGTGAGGAATAAGCTCATCAAGGAGCAGGTTGAATTGGCCTTGAAGGGGTTTTTTTCTTAGGTCTAAAATGCCTTGGAATTCATAATTTGAAGATTCTATAAGAAGAGAATAATTAATTTTGGGATTTCCTCTCTAGGAGAGGTTTTGGCCCAGGCTAGCAACCTTCATCATGTGTCCATTTGGGTTATTGATATTCATATTTTGGTAGTTGTTTAGTGATAATAACACTAAAATAATCAAAACATGAAGAGTTTAATTATTAATACTACAATTTGAAGTAAATAACATCACAATCAGTTATCAAAATAAAGAGAAATCACCCTAATCTAGCTACCAGATTTCTCAACACCAATGTAGTAATATTTCTCTTCTATGGCCCTTTAGTCAACTTTAGCATACAAAAATATGTAATGTTAGATAAAATGCACCAAGAACAATCATTCTCACATTCAAAAAATTAGTAAAACCATCCCAAAATAACTTAGACAAAGATAGAAGCAATTTTATTCTAAAGCTTGGGATAATTTTCAACTCACTCTTTACAGATGGGGAGAGAAAACCATTATAAAGGTTTTAACTACAACTCATTTTAAAATTAACAAGTATTTATTTTCCAATATGTATAGTCCTTCAGGAAATAACAATAAACTAATGTAGCAATTGTTGGAATTGTAACTATGTTAGATCTTCACAAATGTCATTGTATCAATATGTATTTTATGTAAAAATAAAAAGAAGAAAAATTAGTATTATTATTTTTATTTTCAAAGAATGTTCTTCATGCTTTATATTAGTAAAAATAAAATTTATAAGGGCGTGTTCTTTATGACCCTTGTAAAAGAAGTAAAATTCAAAATTTATCAATGTCATTTGTCTCACCTATATGCCAAGTCGGCCCTCCTCCTCAAGTCGGCTCAGTCACATGTTGTACCCATTCACCTATGGAAAATACTATATATATAGTTCACTCACACCTCAATTGAAGCTCATAATTGGCATACACACATATTATCTAAAAGGAAACATAAGCTACTCGCTCAAAGACAGGAATACTCACTCTAGATGAAGTTAATATATCATGGAGGTCGAGAGGAGAAGATATGGCTACTCACTCTAGGGAAAAATATCTTTGCGGTGAGAAATATATCTCTGACGATTGAAATAGTGTGAAGGTTATCTCTGAAGCTTATAAATACTGTGAAGTACATTCTTGAAGCATGGAGAACAATGTGAAATAACTTTGAAGGATAGAAACAATGGAAAGTATCTCTGAGACTCTTTTGTGTACATTTTTTTTGTGACATGTTGGAAGGATGACTTGGAATAATAGAGGTTACTTGGATTTATCTTATTGACGAAGAATCTATGATCTGAATGGGAATATTAGTTTTGTTGTGCTAAGATCCAATTCAGAATATAAAAAAATTGCTTGAGGATTATGAGGTTAATTGCAAGTTTAACATGAGTTTTTATGTGAATTTCGTGAGAAAATTAACATAAAAAAAACACTAAACAACAACATCTAACAGACATGAACATCACCATAAAAAATAACAAAACAACACATGATGAAGAAGTTCACCCTGCCTAGGCTACATCTCCTTGGTCCAGCTTCCAATGGCTTGGCCCTCTTCTATTATGCTCAAAATTGTGATTACATGTGTTTATAATGCTCAAATAACTTTGAAGCCTGTTCCATTAGCTCCAAAATACCCAAAAATTCCCGTGTAGCCTCTTTAGGCCTCCAATTTGGTAAAAAACTGACTTAGTTATGACTTCCCCAAGATTCTGCACTATTCGCTCCACATTTTCCCCAAAATTCGACACCATACTTCAAATCTGCCCAGAATCTAGCTAATGGAGTGTTAATTTCGTCAAAAACTGAGTGAAATTGCCGGAGTGCTTAAATGCCCAATAACGCTTAGAAGTAGGATTTAAAATCATATAGTTATATGGTTAATAATTTTTTTTTATATAAAAGCCAACCTGCGTGGTTAACTTAACCATCAGCCTTGTGGTCATATGTCATGGTGTTGGAAAAAAATGTCATGGTTATGGGTTTGTGGGTTAACAAAACCGGCGGTCCTGATGGTTTCGACAATGGTTATCACATGCGTAGTGAATTTTAATGTCACAGTTTACAGTTGGTGGGGGGGGGGGGTGGCAGCCGCGGGGCTAGCCTCCTGCTTGTGGTCCCCCCCTTGGCAGTGACTAGGTCTGGGGATAGACCCCGACCCCCTCCCCCATGGCGGATTACATATGACATTAAAACAAAGTTTAAACCATAGTCTTGTAAGGACTACATGTGATGGAATGACGGTAAATCTTGGTGCTTCGTACTTGGAAGTCGTGGGTTTGAACCCCGCCCGCTCCACTCAGACTTGACCTAATTTTGGTGGCCCTCGAGCTGCCACGTTGTGGCCCCTAGCTGGGCCATGTGGTAGCCTATGATTAGCCACCATGAAAACCAATAAGAATTCTCCAAATCAAACAAATAATAACATGCCACTTGGCACCATCCCATACGCTAGAGGGAAACCCCTTTGAAAGGTAAAACTACCATGTAGGCATGGTTAGTCATTTGTACGGACTGTTGACTGGGTTGTCTTGCATTTTTTTTTAATTGCTTATTTGACAAAGTGGACAAAACGTGTTTCTGGGAGCATACAGTGTCGGTTTTCCGTGAAACGAGTTGCACCGAATTTAGAATGACGAGATCTATGCGGTTGTTTAGGTTCCACACCATTCCGACAACTTTCATTTTTGAGCATAATTTTGAGCACTCGATCACTCCTCCCCACTAGAAGCTTTTGGAACCCAAAATATCACTGTTAGATGTCCAACAGATGAGGGTAGATTTACCTCACCTTTACAATCTCGATCCATTTGTCCTTAGAAGGATTTGTGCCTTTGAGCCCCACAAGAAGGTAGTCTACACTCCCTCGTTTGGATGTCCCTGTTCTTTGATCAAGAATTGTGTCTTCTTGAAGATCATCAAGGTATTCAGGAGAAAAGTCTTCAATAGAAGGAATATGAACCTGTTCTCCTTGATCTTCAATCAAAGGAGGCTTATACAACCTCAAGTTCTCAACATTAACAACAGAGTAAATTTACATGTATGAAGAAAAATCTAACTTGAAGGCATTTTCACCAATATTTTCCAAAATTATGAAAGGACCATAACAAATTGATTTCAGCTTTTTACCTTCCACTTGAAGCCTCTCTTTACTAATGTGAAGCCAAAATTCGTCACCAACTTGGAACTTGTGATCTACATGATGCTTGTCGTGCCTTCGTTTGTACTTTCCTTGGCTCTTTTCAAGTTGCTCTTGAATTGTTTGATGTATCAATTAGATTTGTTATATGAACTTCTTGGATTTTTGTATGTTGCTATGGCCATCAATAGAAACATTGTTAAATTTGGACAACTATAGCATAGAACATCTACAAAACTTTACAAACATCCTTCCCAAAAATGAAATCAAATGGAAATCTAAGTAAGTATCCAAGACATGCCTAAAATGGTGATGTTTGTGTAGAGGAGTGTTTTGCACGGTTGTAAGCATGTTGAATGTAGTGCAAGTTTTCATCCCACAAATTAGGATGCTTGCTTCAATATCCTTGAATAAGATGTATGACTGTTCGATTGATAACCTCGATTTGACCATTTTTTTGCGGATGAAAGGTTGTACTCTTCTTCAACTTGGTATCCATCAAGTCCCACAAACTTGACCAAAAATTCCCAACAAATCGAAAATCTCGATCACTAACAATGGATTTGGGAAAACCAAAATGAACCCAAACACGCTAAAAGAATAAGTGAATTGTTTGTTCAACTGTCATTTTTTTTTACATGGAATTGATATACACATCTTGCTAAACCTATCCATAACTACATAAAAATAATCATGACCTCTTTTTGACACTGGAAGGCCTCCAAAAAAATCCATAGAAACACTCTCTCATGGACGTGTAGGTACATGAAGTGGTGTGTACAATCCTAACTTCCTATTGCTAGGCTTACTGACTGCACATACTGAATAAAATTTAATGAAACATGACACACTTTCAAGCATATGAGGCCAATAACAATACCTCTAAATATGTGCCACTATTTTTCTTACACCGAAATGTCCAGCAATACGAGAAGTGTGTGCTTCGCTTATGAAATTAAATCTCTCTCCCTATGGAATGAAAAGCTTGCCCAAATGATACAACAAGTTATTATGTACCTGATGATCCAATTCCTCTACTTGGTTGCCTTGACTCAAGCTTTCATAAACATCTTGAAAGTCATTATCGCATGCATATTGCTCAACATAACTTTCATGCAAAATAGAATTATGCTTGATTAAAGTAGTTGCACTAATAATAGGCCTAGAAAGCATATCAACAACCTTGTTGTATATACCTTTCTTATACCTCATGACCAAGTGGAATTTCTATAAGAAACCCATCCATCAAAAGTGCCTTGATTTCTACAACTTAGTTTTCGATTACAATTATTGCAATGGTTGGTGGTCGGCGTGTATGATGGTTTCCTTTCCCATCAAGTAGTGTTTCCAATTTTTCACGCTTTGAACCAACACATAAAGCTCCTTGTCATAAGTAGGATAGTTAATCACTTCACCACTGAAAGTTTCTAAATGAAATGAAATGGTATTACCATGTTGCATAAGGACTGTGCCCATGGCATAGTCGCTTGCATCAATTTGAATCTCAAAGGGTTGTCTCAATTCCGGTAATGCAAGTACTGGGGCTGAAATGATCTCATCTTTGTTATGAAACCAACTCACAAAATAGAAGAAAAGATAGATCAACGACTTAGAAATCAACCTCTGCTAGGGGGAAACCTCATTTACATTACATAAATGAACAATTATTCAATGATACAAATGAAAAAACCTCCTTTCTATATATAGGAGTTGAAGGGGTCACAATATAATCCTAGCCGACATAACAATAACAATTTAATGGCACAATAATAATAATAGTAGGCTTCTATGGGGCACAATAATAACAATATAGGGACTACTTGGGCACAACAATAAAATAAGGGGGCTACACTAACAATAACAATAAGGGGATACACTAGTATTATAGGGCCCTAGCATGCCCCTCTCCTTCAAAAAAGTGTTATCCTCAACACTTGAGTAGTTCTGGATGCTTCTATACAAAATTCTCATCCTCCCATGTCGAATCTTCAGCGGGTAAGTTATTCCACTTAATGAGATACTCTGAAATTGATCGATTTCGTAGATGTCGAGTTCTTTTTTATGTGACTGCTTAAGGTTCCAATATGATTTTTCCTTCTTCGTCAAGTTCTGGCAATATCGTTTGAATTGGGAGCTTGTCACCTATAACCTTCTTTAAGCATGGAACATGGAAAACTGGATGCACTCGGTAAGATGCAGGAAGCTCCAATTTTTATGCCATAGTACTAAATCTTTTGCAACACTTTGTAAGGACCATAATACTTTGGTGATAATTTATTTTCCTTCTTAGCTTTCCTGAGGGACAATTTTTTGTATGGTTGTAGCCATAAAAATACCTAGTCGCCTACATCAAAACTTATTTCATTGCGATGTTGATATGCCTGTTGTTTCATTCGATTCTGCGCCAAGGTGAGGTTATCATTTAAGAGTTGGAAACTTGTTGTTGATGCTTGATGTGATCTTCCACTGCTTGAACCTTAGAATTTATCTTAAATATGATGTGATGGAGGGTGGATGATACCCATAAAGTTCCATAAATGGGGTCATTTTGCTGCAGTATGGAAGGAATTCTTACACCACCATTCAGCCAAAGGTAACCACTTGACCCATTGTGTCTGTTTATCAAATACAAAGCAACGAAGATATCCTTCCAAAAGTTTGTTCAATATCTCAATTTTCCCATCAGATTGAGGATGATATGATGATCTATAAGCTAATTGAGTACCCAAACAAGAAAATAATTCCTTCCAAAAAATCCCTGTAAAAATGGGATCTCTATCGCTTACAATAATCTTTGGGTTCCCATTTAGCTTTTGAATTATTTCCATAAATGTAGTAGCAAATGTATTGGCTTTAAATGGATGAGATAATTTACAAAAGTGTGCATTCATGGTAAGTCTATCAACTACCACCATGATGATAGTATTTACTTCGGACTTGGGTAAACCTGTGATAAAATCCATTGAAACCTCCTCCCAACATTTACTTATAATGTGTTAGCACTCCACCAGTTCTTCGATGGCTGAATGAGATTGAAAAAGGTAACCATAGACCACATTGACCTAGTAGCTAGCCCTACTAGGCTGAGAGGGCTCTCTCAATGAGATCACAACCAAGGATTGACTGTGACATGAAAGATATTAGGCTAGGTATGTTCAGATCAGGGTTTGGTTGATTTAATGGTTTTGTGTTGGATGGTGATTTAGGTCTAGGAGGACTAGGTCTGGGCTTTGAAAATCAGATTTTTAGAGATGTAATGGGGAAAGGTAGGCACATAATTTAGCACTTTAGAGATATATTTGTGTATAGGGTAGATGGATAAGGTTTCAAAATGAGCATGAATCTCATGAATTCATTTATATCAGAAGAATATAAACAAAAATGTGAAAGCTTATCCAAAACAGAGCATTACATCAATGAATTTTGTTTATCATCTTAGAAAACAAACACATGAAACATGGAAATGAACATGGATGGTACAATTCATTCAAATATATGATCACATAAGCAAAAACACTGCTAAAGTACATACCACATGAATCCCACTACAATAGTTGCAAATTTTGTCTATTACTTCCTGCCAAATTCACAAGTACACTAGTATTCCAAAGGTGTCTCTATGCGCAACATAGTGTTTATGTGCACAATGTAATTGGGAAAAGTGACTTTTGGAGCCCTTCCTAAGGTCCAAATAAATATCGGAAGGTTCCATTGGAAATATTAAGATTTTTTGTACACAATGGAGTCATCAATCACTGAAAAAACCTTCTCCAAACTCATGAAAAACTGTATTGAAGTCAAGTTGTCCTGAAGTGCATAAAACCTCCTGTTGCAATTGTATTTTTGGCATTTCTCCAAAATCATAATACCTGTGTGTAAACGGAATGAGGTTTTTATTTATTGGTATTTTATGGATAAAAACCTCTTTTTCTTTTGGAAAATTCATCTCTATTTCGTCAGAAACACATTTTTAAGAAAAAAATTTCATGTGTGCACTATAAACACTATGCAGCCCATAACTTGGAAAGGTAAACCTATGATTTCTTGGAATTTGGCATTGCTTGGAAAGTGGATAGGACATCATATCATGTGTGTTGAGTGGTTCATATCTTGACATTTGGCCTCCCTTGTTGTAAGGCCTCTTATCTCCCTCCATATGTACTTTGCAAGGGGAAAACACTAATAGTGAAAAACAGGGGAATGGAGAAATGTAGGATGAAGGGGTTAGGAGAGGGAAATTGGGATGGTAAAAATTAGGGAAGTAGGGAAGGGTGTTAGGAAGGTTTAGGAAGTGTAATGGAATGGAATTAAGGTAGGATTAGAGCTAGGGAATTTTATTACAGGTCTAGGTTTAGGAGGCTGCCAAAAACACAACGTAGGGATAGTGGTCTGGTGTAGGGTCTAGGGTTTGGATGTAGAAGCTTAGGGAGTGAAAGTGAGGGGGTGTGAGGGCTTCAGAGAGTGTATATGGATGTGGGGAAAGGGAAAATGACTATGGGAAGGGTTTATTTGACTTATAAATTCAAAGAGGTAGGGTGGCCCACCTCATGATTTTCACTTTGCTTTTGGAGCCTTGTAGCTTTGGAACTTTCAATTGCAGCTTTAGGAAGATGATGAAATTATTACATATTATTAAAATTAATTACATTTGAAACCAAATTCATAGAACAAATTTACCTATTACCACTCCTCCATTGCCAAATTTTTTGCATGGATGACAGATTTGGTGACTGAAACCCTAATGACCTAATGGTGACACTGAGCTGAATGAAGACCATGATGATGGGACTGAAGTGATGTTGATGTTGTTTCAATGATGGTACACTAAACTGAGTGATGAGAATGACCGTCATGTGAAATTTTTGAAGGAGTGGAAATAGTCCTAGACCTAATACCCAATGACCAATTTTTTACTTGAAACCTAATGAAATGACAAAAAATTGACTATGAGACCCTAACAAGACATGATAAGAGCCCATTTGATCATTGGTGATAGGATGTATAGACCGACACTAACATTGGTTCCAGCTAGGGATGGCATCTCCTTGGAGGTGTCAAGAACACCGTAGACCAAGCAGCCTTACCATTAGGCATGGAGTCAAAATCAAAACATCCAACTCAAAACTTAAAAGAAAGTGAAAAAATGAACTAACTCTCATTGAAAAAAAACTTACAAAACTTATTGATGGTAGCATATCACTGAGACTTGAGGGCTTCAAATCCTGATGACAAGTACCTGCTTACTAAAGACATATGTACAATCATGTGAATTGATCCTTCCAGTGTAACCAATCCAACAGATGGTTACTTACCTGAATTATGCTCTCACTTTCCTCAAGCAAATAGAAAAAATGAAAACTAGGCCACTCCAAGTGTCTACTGAAAATGTCCTCATGATCCATAAATTCAAGAAAAGATATCATCCCTATTGACTGCAGCAAATCAGTGTAAGGATCTTCAATAACTTGAAATTTTACCTTGCCTTGATATCTAGCAGGAAAAATACAAGTACTCCCTTCATTTTGATCTGTAAGTACACTTTGTTGTTGATCCATAGGAAGGCATAGGGAAGTATGACCTTCTGCTATCTGAGTGTTGGTTTTAAATTCCTCAAGCATGGGATACTTTGACTCTATCTCTTGCACGCTCTCTATCTTAGGCTCATACTCCTCCAATTCATAGTCTAAATCATCCTTGAACAGAAAAAAATATTCAAGATTGTCAAACATGACAACCCTATCCTCTTAATGAAAGACAACGGTATCTGTTAGCTGATCTCCTTGTAGGAAATCATCATCACAAATTTGCTTACTCACAAAAAATTATTGTATAGTTTCATCAGTCTCATGACTGCCATCATTTAAAATCATATTTTCATTTTCAATAATGGAAGAAGTTTCACTAACACATTCTTGAATATGTGAACACTGCTAACCTGCATTAGCTTGGGTTGTAACATGAATTTTCAGGAGCTGATCTATTTCATCTTCATACAGAGGAGAAACTTGAGTTTTATAACAGTTAACATTGGCTTGATGATTTTCATTTTCAAGATCAAAAATAGGTTTTTCTCTGTTTTGGTCCCATTTTATTTCATCCAAGGAGGAAGCTACTAATTCTTGTTGGGAGGAAAAATCATAAAGGGCTTCTATGATCTCATCACCTATACACTCTTCATCCCCATACAAATTTTCAAGAAACTCAATGAAATTTTCAGAAATCTCACAAAAACTATCAATCATCGACAAGGAAGAATTAGAGTTCTGATAATGTTGAAAGAAAACTAAAGGAAAATCATTCAGAGAATATAAAATAGCAGATGGTAGACCTTCATACCATGATCTTGATTTTTCCTCCAAGTTAGCCATGAACATTTTCATCAGACAATCTTCAAGAATCTCAATATTTAGTCTATGAATATGAATATGAAATTTGACCAAATGAAAACTAGCATCTTCTTCGTGATGACCTTTAAACTTTGGCAGTATTGTTTGCCAATATATACGAGGAATTTGATTCAGAAAACTAGGAATATGAGCTTGATTCATAGGAGAATACCTTCGAGCAGTTGAATCCATCTTGAAAACAGTGAGGTCACCAGGAATTTCTTTGAGCTACCAGTTCTTGAACAATGGAGTCTCCATGAAAATTTTGAACCTTTGGATTTTTCGACACTGGATTCATCAAGTGAATGATGCAAAAAATTCTTTTTGTTTGACCATTGTTCACCATCAACAATCAGATATGATCCTTGTCATTCTTTCCTAGGGAAGATATGTCAACTCGTCCCCGGCAATGACGCCAGAATGTTAGCACTCCACTAGTTATGCGAAGCTGAAAAGGAGACTAAAAAAGGTAACCACAGAGAACTTTAACCTAGTAGCTAGCCCTACTCGGTTGAGAGGTCTCTCTCAATGATATCACAACCAAGGATTGACCATGACATGAAAGATATTAGGCTAGGTATGTTTAGATCAAGGTTTGGTTGATTTTATAGTTTTGTGCTGGATGGTGATTTAGGTCTTCGAGGACTAGGTCTGGGCTTTGAAAACTATATTTGCAGAGATGTAATGGGGCAAGGTAGGCACATACTTTTGCACTTTAGAGATATCTTTGTGTATAGGTTAGATTGATAAGGTTTCAAAACGATCATGAATCTCGTGAATTCGTTTATATTAGAAGAATAAGAACAAAAATGTGAAATCTTCTCCAAAACATAGCATTATATCAATGAATTATGTTTATCATCTTAGAAAACAAACACATGAAGCATGGAAATGAAAATGGATGGTACCGTTATCACTCAAAAATTCTCAAAACATCATTGTTTCAAGTTTTTTTTTATCATGGGTAAAAATAGGGTCTTAAGAGTCATTTCATGAATTTGACCAAAAGGGAGTATTAGATTTTTAGGTTTGAACCTTCCTTAGTGTTAAACAAATCCATTTTAAAGGTTTTTTATGTCAAGTCATTCATAATTTCATCATTCATTTCATTTCCATATGTTTTTCATCAAAACTGGCCAATTAGCTAAGAAACCTTACTTTCGTAGCGCCACTAGTTCAAAAAATTCGTTTTGCACTACGAAAGCGTTGTCTTTTCGTAGCGCAATATGAAGCAAAAAATCTGTTTTCTGGTTTTGAGTAGTCAACTTCCAAGGTGGTTTCTGCGTAAATGAAAATGAATTTAGGAACCCTGAAAGAGGTTTTTCTTCCTAACAAACTTATCTACAAAACCTCTCTCAATTTCCTCAAATTAATTAGGAGGTGGGAGAAATTGATAAATTAAAATGTGCTACGAAACTGCTATTACAAAATGTCCTGTACATGACTGTTTAACAATCAACTTCAAGTTCAGTTTTTGGCCAAATTCAAACGTCTTTTGGAATTATGAAAGAGGTTTGTTTTCATCACACCCTTAGCTACAAAAATCTCTCTCACTTTTCTCAAAAGTGTTATCCGTTGCGCGATAAAAGGATTTCATTGAAGCCCTATTTTCAGAAACAGAGTTTTCCTGTTTTACACATGTTTTTCAAAGGCAGGTTCTGGACAACAGGAGATGTGTTTCAAAAAACCTCTCTCTCTCTCTCTCTCTCTCTCTCCCTCTCCCTCTTTCTCTCCTCTCTCTCAAGTCCCCTCTCGTTTCCTCCATATCTCTCCCTTTCTCTCCAACCTCCCTTGGTCTCTCACCCCCCATCACACACACTCTCTCTCCTAAAGCCTTTTGATTTGGTTGTTTAATGTAAAACCTCAAGGCTTCTTTGTAATATATTTCCTTTTCTTATGTTATTATATGATCGTCTATGCTTCTTGTGCATTTTTCATTAGTTGTAATTAGATAGGTGTTTTATTCAAGACATCATAGCCTACAAAAACCTCCTTCAATTTCTCAAAATAAATCATGGAGGAGGAGATATAAGCTCTGTCCCAAGACCTATTTTTCAGGAAAAAATAGTAAAAACCAATAGGCCAACCTATTGAAAATGAAGAAGGGACATCAAGAAGGTTGAAATGACTCTGTTTTTCAAGTGATATGATGAAATCAGATTTATTTTGATTTTTTAGCAAATTTACAATTTTCATTTTGGAAAATTTTGGACAAAACTTCTCACTTAGCAGTTTCGTAGTGCAAACAGTGTAAAAAAGGCAAAAAGTGCTACGAAACTGCTGTAGCAGCTTTTCTTGCCCTTTTTCATCACATTTTGGGGGGTAAAAATATGAATTAAGGTTTGAAATTTTTATGGAGGATATATCTAAAGGTAATGAAGATGATTTTGAAGGAAAGAAGTCAAGATTTTGAAGAAAAAAGGGTTAAAGGGTAGTGCTACGAAAAGCGCTACGAAACTGCCTTGTTTTCGTAGCACAGTCCATTTTCAGCTCATTTGAACAATTTGATGATGGTTATGGACAGTTGGAGCCTAGGGAGGAGTTTTGGCATGTGTTACTTAAACTTCAAATAGCAAAGGACCACGAAATGAAGAGTACATGATGGTTAGAATGTTCAATGAATGCAAAAGACCATATGCCTAAAAAACAGGGTTTGGTTTCCTGCTTATGTGGAGGTCAGCAAAGTGGTCATGAAGAGCTCAAGCCCATCATCCAAATTCGACCATGTGATGATACACTTGTCAATGATGTAATTTAAAATAGATAAGGTTTTTAGGATAAGGTTGTTAAAGATAGTAATGAAGAGTTTGAGTCCTAGTTGAAATAGGACTGTCAAGTAGGATAGGTGTCTGTTTGTCATAAATTTGATGTTTTATTGTTATGCAAGGTGTCATGAGTTAGGAATTCGAAGTATCTAGCAGAAGATGATTTTATCTCATGTTGTAATGGTCTATTAAAGACCAAGAGGTCGAATTAGAAAAGGGTTGGACACTTTTTAGCAAAAATACTGTGTTTATGTAAGTGATTGTTTTCAGGTAAATACAAAATTTCTACTTAGATAACTCAAGATTCATGAGGATTTCTTGTATGTTCTTGTTCTGATGGCATATTTTCAATATTCTATTGTAGTGGTGTTTGCTTATGTTACTCAGAATTCATCAATGATGCTCTGACTTCCTTCATAGACAAACTGACTGTGTGTTTCACTGTTCTACATGTATATTCCTTGACTTGAACTCTGATATGCCTTGAATTCTATGCTAGGTAGATTGTTTTGGTTTTTCTGAAGATATTATGACTCCATAAGCCCAATGTACACTTGCTAATTTTCTTTTCAACCAGTTTATGTCATTTATCTACTTTTAACCCATATAGAGTAAGCCATCTACATATTTATCAAAAATCATAAACCCTTGAGAGAGCCCTCTCAGGTTGAGGAGGCTAAGGCTCAGCCAAAATATTGGTCTGAAACAGTTACATGAGATTAACTTGATTGGCTACATATCAGGTCTGATTTTTTGATAACATTTTGGTGTGTCTACCGTGAGTCTGAAGATTATACTTTCTCGAGATTTTGAAGTTGAACTTATGAAGGTAGCAGGAGCTCAGGAAGATTTTCGAGGCTGCATCTACCTTGGAGACTCCACACATAAAATAATCATTTGGAAGGGGACTCCACTGCTTGAATATCATTAGCTTGATGAAGTTTTAGAATGAGTTCCATTTCAAGAATAAATGCCAGGTATGGCCCTATGAACCGATCTCATATCCCTGGTTTTCCAAATCCTATGCCAAAGGTTGAATGGTTAACTAATCTTCCTATATGCAAAGATGAAAAGAAAGACAATGCTACTCTTCATTTGGTTAGATTCCATATGCATGTACACAATCTTAAGGTTCATTTCCCTGAGGATTGTCTCATGAAGATGTTTATGGCCACTTTGGAAGGAAAGCACGGTCTTGGTATGAAAGCTTGCCAAATGGTTCATTATATTCTCTTGTTGATTTCCATGTTTCATTTTATGATATGTATGAAGAGTGTCATCCCTCCTTATTGCAGGTCAAAGACTGCTGTAAACACTGTGTGAGTTTTATTGAATATTTGGAGAATTGTTATGAAGATGATGAGTTCATGGATGAGGAAATTTTAGAAGCCCTTCATGAAAATCCCTTTCATCACCAAGAAGAAAGGATAGCTTCTTTCTTAGATGAAAATAAAACTCAGCAGGAGTTTATTTATGAAAATTATGATACGTCCTCTGAGTTTGATGAAGGGTTGCAACAGACTTTTCAGTCTTTTGATCATCAGGAGTATGAGAATCATTTCGAACAGCAAGAGGAAATATTGGAAAATGCTTGCTACAATCCTCAGGTACAGGAAAAAATTGAGTCTTCATGTCATTTCTTACATCAACTTACATCAAATGATGATTACATTAATGAAGAAGTGGGTGAAAATTTTTCTTTATCCTTCTCTTCTAATATGAAATCATTTGAGTGCAAGTCAGAAGATAAGATTCAGTTTGTGGATGAAGTTACTAGGAACATTGAAAAGGAAATTGAAGTTTTAGAGGGTAAAATTCAATCTTATAGGCTTCAAGATCAAGATCAGTCTTTTCAAAAGCTTTCCATGCTAGAACACAACGAGAAGGTGTTGCTTCCTTTCTTTTTTGAGATGGAGGAAAAATACACTGTTTTTGAAAATCAGTTTGAGAGTACGCAACTGAAGTCTTATGTGGTTGATCAAAGCATGGATGAGTTTCCCAAAGTTGCAGAATGTCATGAGTAGCATCAAACATATCATGTCTTCTTTGATCCTATAGTTGAATACATGGGAGAGTTCTATAGTCCATATTTCCAGTTATATTTTCATTTTGAAGATCAGTTACATCTCATCATGCCTTGGTCATCTCAGTATCATGTTTAATTTTGGTTCAAGTGCAGTCAAGAGGTTCAAGCGTCAGATCAGATCAATGACTGGCTTCATTGGAAGTTTCATGTTCCTTGAATTACAAACAGAGATTGTAGCTGCTAGGGTAGGTAGGAGTGTGTGAATAAGCTCAAAAGTGAATGAGCATATTTTTAGTAGGTACAAAGTTGGTTCTTCTGCAGTGATCATCAAGCTTTAGCCCGAGGTGAAGGCCATTTAAGCTTGAGGACAAGCTTAGCAATTTCAAAGTTCTTTCTAATTTGGTCAAGAAAATGGATAACAACACTGGAGCTACTGGTTCTTAGTGTACCACAGGGGCACAATATCCCAAGTGGAGCCATTGTTATCACTCAAAATTCTCATAACATCATTGTTTCAAGTTTGTTTTTGATCATGGGTCAAAATAGGGTCTTAGGAGTCATTTCATGAATTTTACCAAAAGGGAGTATTAGATTTTTAGGTTTGAACCTTCCTTAGTGTTAAACAAATCCATTTTAAAGGTTTTTTATGTCAAGTCATTCATCATTTCATCATTCATTTCATTTCCATAAGTTTTTCATAAAAAATAGCCAATTAGCTAAGAAACCTTACTTTCGTAGCACCACTAGTTCAAAAAAGTCGTTTTGCGCTACGAAAGCGCTGTCTTTTCATAGCGCAATATGAAGCAAAAACTCTGTTTTCTGGTTTTGGTAGTCAACCTCCAAGGAGGTTTCTGTGCAGCTGAAAATGAATTTAGGAAACCTGAAAGAGGATTTTCTTTCTAGCAGAATTAACTACAAAAAAATCTCTCAGTTTCCTCAAATGCATTAGGAGGTGGGTGAAATTGATAAATTAAAATGCGCTATGAAATTGCTGTTACAAAATGTCGTGTACATGACTGTTTAGCAGTCAACTTCAAGTTCAGTTTCTGGCCAAATTCAAAAGTATTTTGAAATTATGAAAGAGGTTTGTTTTCATCACATCCCCAGCTACAAAATAATCTCTCAATTTTCTCAAAAGTGTTATAAATTGGGCGATAAAATGATTTCATTGAAGCCCTATTTTCAGAAACAGAGTTTTCCTGTTTTACACATGTTTTTGAAAGGCAGGTTTTGGACAGTAGGAGATGTGTTTCAAAAAACCAAGATAGGTTTTTATTCAAAACATCATTTCCTACAAAAACCTCCTTAATTTTCTTAAAATAAATCATGGAGTAGGAGATATAGGCTCTGTCCCAAGACCTATTTTTCAGGAAAAAACAGGAAAAACCAATAGGTCAACCTATTGCAAATGAAGAAGGGACCTCAAGAAGGCTGGAATGACTCTGTTTTTCAAGTGATATGATGAATCAGATTGATTTTGAGTTTTTTTCACATTTACAATTTTAATTTTGGAAAATTTTGGACAAAAATGCTCACTCAACAGTTTTGTAGCGCAAACAGTGTAAAAAGAGCACAGAGAACGTGCTAGAAAGTGTTTTTCATGTTGGTCTATTAAACTCAACGAGCAGTTTGATGATGGTTATGGATAGATGGAGCCTAGGGATGAGTTTTGGAATGTGTTACTTCAAATTAAAATAGCAAAGGACCTCCTAATTAAGAGTACATGATGTTCAGAATGTTCAATGAATGCAAAAGACCATATGCCTAAAAAACAGGGTTTGGTTTCCTGCTTATGTGGAGGTCAGCAAAGTGGTCATGAAGAGCTCAAGCCCATCATCAAAATTTGACCATGTGATGATAAAATTTTAAATGATGTAATTTAAAATAGATAATTTTGTTAAATATAGTAATGAAGAGTTTGAGTCCTAGTTTAAATAGGACTATCAAGTAGGATAGGTGTCTGTTTGTCATAAATTTGGTGTTTTATGGTTATGAAAGGTGTCAAGAGTTAGGAATTTGAAGTATCTAGTAGAAGATGAGTTCATATCATGTTGTAATGGTCTATTAAATACCAAGAGGTCAAATTAGCAAAGGGTTGGACACTTTTTAGAAAAAAGTCTGTGTTTATGTAAGTGACTGTTTTCAGCTAAATTCAAAATTTCTACTTAGACAACTCAAGATTCATGAGGAGTTCTTGTATGTTCTTGTTATAATGGCATATTTTAAATATTATATTGTAGTGGTGTTTGCTTATGTTACTAAGAATTCATCAATGATGCTCTGACTTCCTTCATAGACAAACTGACTGTGTGTTTCACTGTTCTACATGTGTATTCCTTGACTTGAACTCTGATATGCCTTGACTTCCATGCTAGGTAGATTGTTTTGGTTTTGCTGAAGATATTATGACTCCATAAGCCCAATGTACACTTGATAATGTGATTTGAAACTAATTTATATCATTTATCTACATTTACCCCATATAGAGTTAGCCATCTACATATTTATCAAAAATCATAAACCCTTGAGAGAGCCCTCTCAGGTTGAGGAGGCTACTTAGCCTCAGCCAAAAGATTGGCCTGAAACATTTACATGAGATTAACTTGATTGGCAGCCTATCAGATCTGATTTTGTGATAATAGGTACAATACATTAAAAAATATGATCACAGAAGGAAAAACACTGCTAAAGAACATACCACATGAATCCCACTACAATAGCTGCAAATTCTGTCTATTACTTCCTGCCAACTTCACAAGTACAATAGTATTCCCAAGGCTCAATTCCAGAGCATCCAAACTTTGAAAATGATTAAAAATTACCCCATATAGTCACTGAGGTTGAAATCCTCCCTTGAAGGTTGAACTTCCAGCAAAAAAAACCAAATTCATGCACCTATCCAATGTCTGCTACATACAAGGGAGGTTACTAAACCATTTCCTCCTTTTTCTAACCATTATGAGAGGTTTCCTCAAAGAATTAAATGGAGGATAATAAACCTAATAAACCATGTTTTTACCCATTTACATTTAATTTGACCCATTACATTCATTTACTTTTACCTCTTTACTTTTACCAAAGTCAAACTGTGAATTTCCAAAATTTACACAGTGAAATTTCATGAAACTTTATCAGTAATTTGCAGATGCGCAACGAGATGTTGGAGGCCACTTTTGGGTGCATTTTTGAAGTCTAAATCTAAATATGAGACCTGTTATGGATATTTGGGAGTGTGTAGACGTTGTTAGAGTATTTAAGCATTCAAAATGGACCTTTATAGGCTGAGATATGGCCATTCTCCCAAGGTGTATCTGTGCGCAGCGTAGTGTTTCTATGCACATCGAAGTGTTCCTGTACGCAACGTGCTTGGGAAAAGTGACTTTTGGAGTCCTTCCCTAGTTCCAAATCCAGATCTTAAGGTACCATTGGAAGGATTAGGATTTAGGCTAGACAATGGAGTCATCAAGCACTGCAAACACCGTGTCCAAACCTCTGAAAAATGGTCTTGAAGGCAAGCTATCTAGAAGTGTAGAAAACCTCCCGTGGCAATTGTATTTTTGGAATTTATCCAAAATAATAATACATGTGTATAAAATGAAGGAGGTATTTGTTTATTGGCATATGATGGAAAAAATGTCTTTCACTTTTGGAAAATTCATCTCTATTTTGTCAGAAACACATTTTGAAGCAAAATTGTTCATGTGTGCACTATAAGGCAGCCCATAACTTGGAAAGGTAAAGATATGATTTCTTGGAATTTGGAACTGCTTGGAAAGTGGAGAGGACACAGTCTCATGTGTGTCGAGTGGTCCATATCTTGAAATTTTTCCTCCTTTGTTGGAAGGCTTCTTATCTCCCTCCGTATGTACTTTGCAAAGGGAAAAACCTAATAGTGAAAAACAGGGGAATGGAGAAATGGAGTAGGATGGAGGGGTTAGGAGAGGTAAATTGGGATGGGAAAAATTATGGAAGTAGGGAAGGGTGTTAGGAAGGTTTAGGAAGTGGAATGGAAGGGAATTAGGGTAGGAGTAGAGCTAGGGAATTTTATTACAGGTCTAGGAGGTTGCCAAAAACGCAACGTAGGGATAGTGGTGTGGTGTACGGTCTAGGGTTTGGATGTAGAAGCTTAGGGAGTGAAAGTGATGGGGTGTGAGGGCTTCAGGGAGTGTATGTGGATGTGGGGAAAGGAAAAATTACTATGGGAAGGGTTTATTTGACTTAGTAATTCAAAGAGGTAGGGTGGCCCACCTCATGATTTTCACTTTGATTTTGGAACCTTGTAGCTTTGGAACTTTCAATTGCAGCTTTAGGAACATGATGAAATTATTACATATTAGAAACATAAATTACATTTGAAACCAAATTCATAGAAAAAATTTACCTATTACCACTCCTCCATTTCCAAATTTATGCATGGATGAGAGATATGGTGACTAAAAACCTAAAGACCTAATTGTGACACTGAGATGATTGAAGACCATGATGATGTGACTGAAGTGATGTTGATGATGTTTCAATGATGGTACACTCAACCGAGTTATGAGAATGACCGACATGTGAAATTTTTGAAGGAGTGGAAATAGTCCTAGACCTAATACCTAGTGACCAAATTTTTACTTGAAACCTAATGAAATGACAGAAATTTTACTATCAGACCCTAACAAGACATGATAAGAGCCCATTTGATCATTGGTGACAGGCTGTATAGACTGACACTAACAAAATGGATAAAGGGGTCTTAATTGTATCAAATTTATTTTGTTGGAAAACGAGACATTCTGCCAAAAAATTTTAAATATCAGATTTAAGGTCATCCCAAAAAAATTCCTTCTTCACCATGTGGTAAGTTTTTAAAAATCTTGAGTGCCCTCCTAAGGGATATGTGTGCAATTCCAAAAGAATATTTTGTTTGAGTTGGGAATTCTTACAAAGATATAAGCGATATTTGTACCATAGTGAATTATTCTTCCAGCTAAATGTTTCATATGTACTGGGATCTTGCTGCAAATTTTGAATGAGTGTCCAAACCTCTTCATCATTATTCCATTCTTCCCTTGCTTTGGTTATCCACTCAGGTTGGATAATAGAAATGGTACAAATAAATTCTTCCACATCCCCATCCTTTCTTGAGAGTGTATATGCAACAACATTTTTCTTCCCTTTTTTGTAGATGGTTTCAAAGTCATAACCCAACATCTTTGTGACCCATTTTTACTACTATTCTAAAGATAATCTTTGTTCCAAAAAGTATTTAAGACTATCATGATCTGTGTTTACCTTGAAGTGTCTTTTTATTAGGTAAGGTCGTCATTGCTTTGGTGCATGTAGTATTGCCAACATTTCCTTCTCAAAAATAGGTTTCAGTAAATACTTTCCTTTGATTGGATGAATTTCAAAAGAAATGGGTCTTCCTTATTGCATTAAAACCACACCAATTCCATTTCTTGAGGCATCACATTCCACAATAATTTTTTTTGTGAAGTCTGGCGTAGCTAAGACGGGAAATTGGCACATTGCCTCTTTAAGATGTTCAAAGGCCTTAGTTTCTTCTGGAGTTCAAGAAAATACATATTTATTCAGTAATGATGTTAAAGGTGTCGATATTATCCCATAATTCCTAATAAACTTGCGATAATACCCTGTTAACCCCATAAATCCTCGAAGATGCTTTATGGTTGAAGGGATTTTCCATTCGTTAATGGATTTAATTTTGTTAGGGTCTACCTTAACACCCTCATGAGATACAATATGACCCAAACATTCCACCTCCTATAATCTAAAGAAACATTTGGAGGGTTTTGCATATAATTGTTTCTCCTCGAATAGTTTGAGCACCATGTCAGCATGTTGAACACCATCCTTCCAAGGCTTGTTGAAGATTAGTATATCATAAAAAAATACTAACACAAATTTTCTAAGTAAGGGTTCGAAAATTGAGTTCATCAAGCTTTGAAATGTGGAAGGTGCATTAGTAAGGAAAAAAGGCATGACCAAAAATTCATAATGAACATCATGAGTTTTGAATGTTGTTTTCGGAATGTATTCAACCTTCATTATAATTTGATGATATCCAGAACAAATGTCCATCTTGGTGAAGTACATTGTTCCCTGTAATTCATCCAATAATTCACTAATGACGAGGATGGGAAATTTATATTTAATAGTAATCTTGTTGAGATCCCTATAATTTGAAAACATACTCCATGCTCCATCCTTCTTGTGCACCAATACTACTAGAGCAGAGAAAGAACTTTGACTAGGTTGAATTATACCAGCCTCTAGCATTTCGGCAACCATTCGTTCAATCTCACTCTTTTGAGCATAAGGATATCTGTAAGGCTTGATGTTTGGAGGAACACTTCCTGGAATAAAATGAATAGCATGATCATGAATAGGTGGGAGTCCTTTGGGAGTCTCAAATACCTTGGAATGATTGTCCAAGGCTTTTTGGAGATCTGGAGAAATATATGATTTTGATGTTTGAACCGGTAGTGAGCATAATTTTGCAATTGCGCCTCAGTGTTCTTTGTTCAAAATATTTGTCATGACATTAGAGCTTATTATCTTTACTGGCTTCCCTGCGATACCTTGTAATTCAACTTCCTTTCCTTCCGTAAAAAAATTAAATAAAAGTTCTTGAAAATTAAAATATACCATCCCAAAAGTTTTTAACCATTGTACTCCTGGTATAGCATCAACACCACCCATTAGGATGGAGAGCATTGGACTATTCAATACATATTCCCCCATGGTTAGTTTGATATTATGGCATTTTCCAGAGAAATTTATTGTTCCTCCATTTGAAACTATCACTTGACACTATGGTGTTGGGTATAGTAATCAATTTAATTCCTTGGCTACCTTACAATGAATAAAATTATCGACACTACCCGAATTAATCGGCACTATTACATTTTTCTTCTTGATATGTCCTTCTATCTTGAGAGTTTGAGGAGTGGTAATTCATGCCAATGCATTATAGGATATGGTCAGATTCATTTATTCTTCCTCTAGGGGTGGTTCTTGGTGTATATCCTCTTATTTTGAAGTTTCTTGTTCCTTTTCTTCATCCTCTTCACAATCTATGTAAAAACATTTCTTCTCAGCACACTTATGACCTTTAGTGTATTTGATATCACAAATGTAGCAAATCCCTTTTTCTATTTTTTTTTCCAATTGTTATGGTATCAACCTTCTAGGTTGTGGAAATCTAGGAGTAGAAACACTTCCATATTTATAGTTGTGAGTGGTAGGCTTCCTTGTCGCCATAATTTTGCTTTCAAATTTTATTTTCAACCTGAATTCATTTTTCAATGAATCAGGTTCCCAAAGGCGAACCTTATGTTGGATGTTATCATTTAAAGTCCCTATGAAGACATAAATCCTATGCCCTCTGGAATATCAGTTACCCTTATATTCAATTTTTTGAAGTCCTCAATGTGCTCCATGATCGAACCCTTTTGTTTGAGATTTATTAATTGTCTAAAGAAGGTGTTTCTCTTTGTATCCTCATAATGTGCTATAATTTCCTCCGTAAAAATTCACCAAGTGACAATTTTTTTACGAGAGAAAATCCATCGATACCATAAAAATGTATTTGTTTCTAAATATAAAGTTGAAATTCATACATTTTGTGTGTTTTTAACATTATGGAGATCAAAGTATTGCTCCATATGTAGTATCCATGTTATCGGATCCTTGCCATCAAACTTCCTCATATCGATCTTTGGAATATGGTGGGTCTTAAATCCAACATTAGAGTCTATGATATCATGATTAACATTTATTTTTTTCTCATAATTAGTTTCATCTACTACCGTTTTTCCATTAGGAATCATTTCTTGTAGCAGCTTTGTCAAAATTTCCTTCAAACTTTCCATGTCATTCTTCATGTCTTCCATGTTTCCTTTCAGTTTTTCATCTATATCATTGATCTTAGCTTCCAATCCATTATTAAAACCATCCATATTAGCTTCCACTTCTTTCTTCAATCCATCCATGTCTTTCTTGAAACCATCCATCTTAGCTTCCATTTCATTTTTTGTTACTCTTTGCGAGAGCGAATATTGTTGCACTTGGTCTTGTAATTTTGATATATCATGTTGCACTTCTTCCTATTATTGAGTCATAGTAGAGCCTTATGAGGGCTTAATGGGCGTGGAATTATTTTTTGGGGGAATTTTATAACCCAATATTGATATATATGCTTCAATATGCCCTAGGAATCACTTCAAACTGATTTTTCAAATAAGACTTATGGAATTAAAAAAAAAAATACACACCTTTTTCTTGATTTTGAGGAGCTTGATATTGAAACTGATGTATCTATTAGCAGGCCTCTATGTCTTCTTTCCAATGCCATAGGCCAAACCTAATTTGGATTCTTCAATGTAAATTTATGCTCGATCTCCCACAATGACCTAATTACAGAATAATTTAGTAGAGCGAACTTGTATGGCGTGCCTTGTGTCACTATTTTTACCTTCGGCTTTGAAATTGATACACACGAAACTAAAGTTTGTTTAATTTTTTCCACGTTTCATATAATTCCAATTCGATGTCTGAAACTAAAGTTATGACTATTTTCCCTCAGCCACCTGTTTGAGATGAAATTCTGGAGCCTGTAAAAACCCTAATTTCCTTAGATCATATCTCCGAAAATATAGTGAAACAAGATCTGAAATTTTCATACGAAGTTCCTCAGGATTTTTCCTCAAATGGGTTTTTGTTTCAGCTTCTGAACCTTCGTAGAAAAAACTTTATAGCAAAAATTCCAAGATGACCCGTTTGCAGTAGCAAAACCTTAGAATCCAAAGCTCTGATACCAAATGTTATGAAACCAACTCACAAAATAGAAGAAAAGATGGATTGAAAACTTAGAAATCAGCTCCTTCGAGGGAGAAACCTACTTTACATTACATAAATTAACAATTCTTGGATTATACAAATGACAAAACCTCCTTTCTATACATAGGATTCCAAGGGGTCACAATATAATCCTAGTCGACATATTAATAACAATGTAAGGGCACAACAATAACAATAGTGGGATTCTATGGGGCACAATAATAACAATATGGGGAATACATGGGCACAAAAATAACAGCAAGGGGGCCACACTAACAATAACAATAAGGGGATCCACTAGTATTATAGGGCCCTAGCATGTAGAAATTATATAACATATGAATTATATATCCAGATTCTCCTGATTTAACAATATTTATCTTCTTGCTAAATACATAATCCTTCCACTGTTAATATTTTGCGGAAATTATAAACTCAATTGCAAACACATGAAGTAATAAAAACAATCACACATAACACAACTGTTTAACGGGAAAGCCGGAAGCTGAAAACCCCAACTATCATATATTATGTATCATGGAAATCATGTAACAATCTCATACAAATCTTGACTTGCTACCATGTATTCCGCTTTCGCTGAACTGAGTGCCACGGATCTTTATTTCCTACTGTACCAAGAAACTGCCGTAGATCTGATACTGAAAATCCCTCCTGATGTGCTCTTTCTGTCTGTTGGGCTGCCTGCCCAATCTACATCAGTGAAGCCATGTGACTTCACCTCATCTGTCTATCTGTACCATAATCCATACTCAGATTTGCCCCTGAGATACCTCATGACATGCTTGCCTTCCTTCCAAAAGATCTTGGTAGGATTAACCATCGCTTGTGAAAGTTGGTTCACCGCATAGCATATGTCCAGTCTTGTATTAAATAAATACATGAGAAAACCTACCAATTGTCGATAAAAAATTGCATCCACTACCTTTACCGATGTAGTATCCTCTTTCCTCCAATTTCCTGGAAGAGGAGTATCAATAGGCTTGCAGCCTTGCATGTGAAACTTCTCAAGTATCTCCCAAGCATACTTGCCTTGAGACACAAACAATTCACCTTCTCCCTGCCATATTTCCAATCCAAGGAAATAATGAAGGAGGCCCAAATCCTTCATCTCAAACTCCTTTGCAAGATCTTCCTTGCATGAGTGTATAAACTGCTCATCACCCGTTAGTATTAAATCATCAACATGAAGAACAATGATTAAAAGCTTACCCTCCACCACAATTTGATACAGGTTTTCATCCACCTCACTCTTGGTGAAGCCAACTCCGGTGAAATAGCTGTCGATCCGTGTGTACCAAGCACGAGGTGCTTGTTTCAGCCCATACAATGCTCTTTTGAGCCTGCACACATGTGACTCGCTATTGAAGATTTCCAATCCTTCAGGGTGCTCAATGTACACTTATTCCTCAATTATTCCATTAAGGAATGCAGTCTTCACATCCATCTGATGAATGTGCCAACCCATCTGAACTGAGAGAGAAAGGATGGTCCTTATGGAAGAATACCATGCGACAGGTGCAAAGGTTTCTTCATAATCAATCCCATCGATCTGTGAGAAGCCCCGGGAAACAAATCTTGCCTTATACTTCTCAACGCTCCCATTAGCAGTTTGCTTTACCTTGTAGATCCATATTGATCCTACAATCGATTTACCCACCGGCCTTCGAACAATCTCCAAATCACTGTTTCTTACAATGGAGTCATACTCCTCCACCATGGCATCTACCCATGTGGGCTCCTGCACTGCTTCTTCGAAAGAAGATGGATCTGTCACGATACACTTGCTCATAAAAGCCATGTATCCAGTAAATTGGTCAGGTGACTGTCTCTATCTCTGCTGTGATGTAGGGACCCCTACATTCTGTGCCGCATCAAGCTTCAGTCTCTCAGCTTCTATGGTACGCTTTCTACCTTGTCTGATGTTTGGTTCTGCATGAGTGGACTCCTCCACTCCATGAATCGCCTCCTGTGGCTGATCCACATCTAGAGGCAGATCTTTGGGAACAAGAAGTTCCTCCTCTGCATGCAAGTGTAGCTCCCTCTCAAGTGACAACTTCATGGCTTTCACCTCATTGAATTTTATACCCCGTCACACCACAGTCATTCGACTGCCTGGAAAATACACACAATAATTATGGGGTGTTTCTGTGTACCCCACAAATATCCCAACTTCTGTAGTCGGCTCCAGCTTCTTCCTTGCGTCCTTTGTCACATGAATGTAAACATATGAGCCAAAAATCTTCAAATGAGAAATATCAGGCTTCTTACCAGTAAAAGCTTCTTCAGGTGTACTCATGCTAAGTACTCTATGAGGACAATAGTTTTGCACATAAACTGTAGTGTTGCATGCTTCCGCCCACAAGTGCATCGGTAGGCCCTGGTCATGCAGCATAGCTCGTGCAGCACCCACGATCATTCTGTTCTTCCTCTTAGCGACCCCATTATGCTCTGGGTTATGAGGTGTTATGAGTTCTCTTCGAATTCCTTCTTTTCTACAGAAGTATTTGAATTCGCCCGAGATATATTCACCACCATTATCGCTCCGCAGAGCCTTCACTTGCTTCCCTAACTCCTTATCCACCAATGCTTTAAACTCACAGAACTTTGAGAATGTTTCGCTCTTCTTCTGCATGAATAGGATCCAACATCTACGAGAATATTCATAAAAAAAAAAAAAAAAAACATAATACCCGTGTTTTGCTATTGAAGCAACTGAGAAAGGTCCACACATGTCTGTGTGAATTCTCTCTAGGATCACCAAAGCATGATTCTCCTTCTCACGAAAGGTGGTCTTCACAAACTTACCCATAGTACATCCCTTGCACTGATATGATTGCGCAAGAGTGCCCTTGGGAAGTCCAATAGAAATCTAGTGCAAAATCTTCAAAGCGCCATGGTGAAGATGGCCCAATCTCCCGTGCCATAATTCGCCCTCATCCCAGCTCACCATTTCTTCTGCTTTTCCCATAATTGCAGCGCAGACATCTACCTCCAAATTGTAGAGATTATTAACTCAAATCCCTATCTTCTTGGTTTGACCCATTGTTTTATGTCAAAGGAAGTATTTTCTCTCACTCAAAAAAACGTCATAACTTTTGTCTTCCAACATTGTGACCGAGACCAAGTTCTTCTTCAGATCTGGACCATGCATAACATCTTTCAACATAAATGGATTACCTAACTCCCTCTCAAAGGTAATGGTCCCAATGTCGGTTTCACTGTATTGACCATCGTCACCCATCTCTATATGCATTTGGAGGTCCATCTCCTCCAGATCACTAAACAACTCCTTGTCTCCCGTCATATGGAAAGATGCACCACTATCAAGATACCACACCGATCCTATTGTGATTGAAACCAAGCATGCGATCAAAGAGAAATAAATTTCAAATTGCGAGGCTAATGCCTCTCCAGATGCAACTCCAACAACCTTCTTGTTCTTCTTCTTCTATGGGCAGTTAGTGGCGAAATGCCCATGTTAGTGACAGTGAAAACACTTCACCTTGGACAAATCCTGCTTCTTGCCTTTAGCCTTGGATTTTGAAGGGAATTTCTTCCCCTTCCCCTTCCTTGCTTTGGCAGCCAAAGCGAATTTTTTTTCATCTTCATTCTTTCATGAAGAACCATCCATGGTACTTCGCCTTATCTCCTCCTACACAAGATCCGACCAAAGTCGCTCCCAACCCAGCAGTTTTTCCCATCCATTGACAGAGTCTTCGTAGCTATGCCAAATCTTCAAAAGCCCAAGGAGAGCCAAGCTCACCAAGTCTTCATCATCAACAGTAATCCCCACACTTCCCAGTTCATCCCTACAGTGGAAAAATGATCTAAAAATGGAAGTACTTGAAAATGTGTGCAAGGTATCCATTTCCATTAATTAAATGTGTGCAAAATTCTCCAAGTCTTGTTGATTAAACAACTACTTAGATCTAATCCAAAGATTGAGTGTAGGGGAATTTACTGGATATGTCACCTTTGATAAAGGATGAGATCCAGAGGCTACCTGGCCCTTTACAGACTCTATCTTTAGAACTTGTAGAATTGAACACTCACAATTTCCGTCAAATTATATGTGCCAACTGTTCACATGTCTTGCAATTGAAACAAAGTGTTTTTGGTAACTGTATAAGAGTTCATGTGTGAAGGAAAGTTAGTTTAGTTTTCTATTTAACATATTAAATCAGAAATTTTCAACAAGATAACTTCAGCATAACATGACACAGATGTTTGGTGAGCAGCTCACCCGTCCTGGGCTACGTCTGCTGGATCAAGCCTCCCAGAATGAGCTTGTCCTCTTGTATTAAAATGATTTCAAATGCTAAAAAAAGTTAAAAGCGTCTCAATAGAAAAATATGAATGCAAATACTGATTCAGAAGACATGAAAAAGCTAAGAATGCCTTTCCAAATTCACTAAATAGTGAAGAATTACCATAAATAGTGATTTCTTCAATAAGGCCCTGACGACTCTTTGAACTCCTCTGTAGCTTTTCAGATTGTAGAAGTCATCAAACAGGTCTAAAACCTCTTTCATTAGGTTCATAAGGTCGAAATTAGCTAAAAATTATCTTTGGTTCACCTCAAACAGAGAGGTACAACCCAATACAACTCCATTTCCCAAATGGCCCTGATGGCTCAAAAAGCTTCACTGAAGCTAAAATGGTTGTAGAACACCTCTACTACCTCTGGAACCTGTCTCAATGGCTCTATAATTCTGAAAATAATTGAAAATAACTTTTGGTTCACCTCAAATGGTTAACCATAGCTCAGCATAGCTTCAACTCCCTCTTGGCCCTGATGGCTCTCATTGCTTCCCTGAAGAAAAAGGGACTGAATATCAACTCCAATGGCTCTAAAAACTATTCCAATGGATTCATAATACTCTGAATACCCAAAATAAAAAAAAAATCTTTCCAAAAGGTTCAGCCTATCAAAAGTTATGCTCCAAACAGTATTTTTCCCAATCTGGCCTAAAACCACTCCACCAAATGTGGAGCAACTGGAGTTAACGCTCAAAAAATGGCGGAATTGAAAAAATGGGTAGAACCAGCGATAATTTAGGGGGACGGTTAGTGGTTATGATAAATTTCAGGTGGAAGGCATGTGACCGCCTCCGCTCTGACCACCACACAACCGCTTGCATTTATGTTTACAAACCGTGGCATTTAATAACTTGTTAATCATGGCCATATTCGACGGTCAACTAACCACTACCCGCCAGTTTGTAGGCCTTAAGGCCTTGTTTCTTGACCTATGGTCACATTGTGTGGGGGCTGGCCCCCATTCACCTCCGCCCAAACCAATTTAAAACATAAATAACACTGCTGCCCCATATATATTAAGAACTAATGTTGTGGCCAAACGGTAAGCCGTGGAATTTACTGCAGACAGGTCTGGGGTTCGATTCCATTATGGAATTGCCAAAATTTTAATACACATAACATTTCACGGCCTGGGGCCACGTGGCGGCCTCTGGGCTTGCCATGTGGCACCCGATGATTGGCCAAAATTTTCAAAGTCAACCCACTAGCCAACCGATGATTGCCAAGTGTCAGAACTAGATTGGACCAGGTGAAATATTCCAGAAAATATTCTAGGGAATATTTTGAGGAATGTTCCTTGGAATATTCTTTTTTTTTTCAAATTTGGAAGTCAAACTTGGTCAAACTGGTCTTTTGCCTGAAATTGTGAATCTTCAAACTTGAATAACTTTCACATATAGTGTCGGATTTGAGTGCCATTCACGGCATTAGGATCGTATCGCCGAGGCCTATTCGGTCATTCAGGTTGTAAGTGATTTTGAATACTTTCAATTTTGAGCTTTTTCCATAGCTCAGACTTGAGCTCCTGATCAACAAACTTCGTGAGATATTTTGGAATACTGTCACCCTTCTCCATTTTTATTTTTCTGAGCTTATCTTTAAGCACCAACTTCCTCTGGTCGCTTCTTCTTTGGAACAAATCTGTTAAAGCCTTCCACATTGCAAATGGAGTGGCTTTCCCGTGAAGGCTGGACACAATATGGTCCTTCACACCTTCCAATAGAATTATTCTTGTATTCGCTACCTTCTTTTTCCATGTGTCAAGTCCTGTAGCATCACTAGAATCCGTCTTAGGAACATCGCTATCGATGAACTCCTTCAGTCCATTATCTTCCAGCGTCATCTCCATCCTGTCCTTCCAGGCTATGTAATTTGAGCTGCCATCAAGGGAATACTCCAATTGCAACCCATTGAAATAAATTTCAATGTATACTCAACTGTCGCACCAATAATTTTCTGCAGCAAATTCGAATTGTCCACCAGCACAAAATCACCAATTCTTCACAATTGCAATCTTCAAGAATTAACACTCCTCTGATATCATGTAGAAATTATATAACATATGCATTATATTTCCAGATTCTCCTGATCTAACAGTATTTATCTTCTTGCTAAATACAGAATCCTTCCACTGTTAAATTTTTGCGGAAATTATAAACTCAATTACAAACACATGAAGCAATAAAAGCAATCGCACATAACACAATTGTTTAACAGGAAAGGCTGAAGCTGAAAACCCCAACTATCATATATTATGTATCATGGAGATCATGTAACAATCTCATACAAATCTTAGTACATCAAGCTCTCAGTACAATCAATCGTCACACACTAACAAGAAGAGATCTGCAAATCCATGCACTGATTTCTTGCCACCTGATAGCCTGCCTCCACTGTGCAATCCCTGCTAAAGAATAGCTCCAAATGAATTCGAATTACTCTTGCCTTGACTGTGCAATCCTCATTGGAAACTCCAACGTGTGTGTGATGCAATTAATGCATCACTATAGTCACAACAGATAGTCCATCTCACCCTTTCACCTACCTCTCCACTGGGTCTCCACTGGAACTGACATGCACTGTAGTTAACTGCTGTATTTGTTCAGTTGATTAATGGGTTATTATTTGTGAATTAATTAAATAATTAATTCACTCCACTCTCACTAGTGTATCATTCAGTTAGACTCGATACAGCTAGCTCAACTTAGTTTAACTCCAATAACTGAGTCAAACTAAATAACAAATCCATGAACTACTCTTCCAACTCTGTCATAACTTTTCCACTTTAGTTCTAACAGAGTCCTCCATGCATGAACCATTAGTAAACCCTAGGAATTGCTTAATTCCTTTAGCCCACTGATTTGCCAAATCTGTATGCTGAAATAAAGTGCTCCAAGAGAATAAGTTGATGTTTATTGTCGGATTATTATTAAGGGCTAATAATAATCGACATGCATCTATTTTTGGATCGACGATCTATAAATAGAATTCGCCCAATATTCTAAAAATATAATTTCATCTATTTTTCCAACTTGACCAACCATCCACAAATAGCATCCTGCAACTTCTGAAATATGATCACCATGTCTAAAAATAGAAATAGTCTAAAAATAGACCTGCACCTAAAAATAGCCTGCGGGCCCACTTACTGAAGGGGACTGATTTTCACTAAGCTCCATCATCTTGTTGAATCTCAACTATGATAACAACAATAATAAAAATATGGGGAATACATGGGCACAACAATAATAGTAAGGGGGCTACACTAACAATAACAATAAGGGGATCCACTAGTATTATAGGGCCCTAGCACTCTTTCAAAGCATCAAATGTTTTTTTTTGCTTGCCTCCCCACTGGAAGAAATTTTTCACACTAGTCAATGCATGCAAATTAAGGAGTTGTGATAGAAGATAAGTTAGCAATAAACTTCCTCCAATATTGGGTTGCTCCCAAAAAAATTCTTACCTCAGTTACTATCTTGGGTGTTGGCCAATTCACAGTGACCTCAACCTTAGAGGGGTCTATCCTCAACTCACCTCCTCCAAAAATATGCCCCAAGTACACCAAAGAAGTTTTACCAAACTCACATTTTGATCTCTTCAAAAACAACTATTCATTCCTTAAGACATCAAGTACTTTTCTTACATGCATGACATGTTCATCAAGTGGTTTAATGAAAATTAATATGTCATCTAAGTAGATTATGACAAACTCATTAAGAAATGGCCTCAACACATCATTAATCACACATATGAAGGTAGCAGGAGCATTAAATAAACCAAAAGGCATAACAAGGCATTCAAAAAAACCTTGCTTTGTTTTGAATGTTGTCTTCCAAACGTCACCTTCAGTAATTATAATTTGATGGTAGCCACTCTTTAAGTCCAACTTAGTAAAATAATTTTCATCTTTCAATTTATCAAGTAAATCATCTATTCTAGGAAGTGGATAACGGTTATTTACCGTAATTTTGTTAAATACATGGAAATACACACACATGCACCATGTTCCATCCTTCTTTGGCACCAACACAATAGGTGACCCACATGGAGAAGTGCTTGGTTGGATGGTCCCTTTGTACAACAACTCTTGAATTTGCTTTTTTATTTCAGCACTCTCCATCACCGACATCCTATACATGCCAATGTTAGGAAGAGGACAATATTGCTGCAACTATATTTCATGTTAGATTCCCCTCTTGGGAGGTAAACCCTTTGGCTCCTGAAGCATCTCATTATTTTGATTAACCACTTCAATCAAATAAGATTTCAAATTTGTATTACAACCTTGAAATGCCTCATAATCAACATCATTCTTTGGTTTAATAATAAGAAGCACAAAATTATTGCTTAATTCACTAGTCTTTTCATTTTCCTTGCATTAACTAGTGAAAGATTTAGTTTCTTGCGATGAGCTCTCACAATATACTCCACACCATTTTTGAATAAGTGGTACTTGTTTTCATGGTGAAAGAATATGGATTTTCTATCATAGAGGTAAGGACTACCCAAAACAATTCCTGAAATATCAAGCGGTACAACATCTAATTCAACTTCGTCAATGAAGTTTGTTGTGATTTCAAACTGAAGAATACACTTTCTTGTAACTTGTAAATTGATGTTCTTGCATATCCAACCCAATGGATATGTTTTGTGATGAGGAATGGTTTCAATATTAAGTTTCTTGACTAAGTCTTCAGATATCAAATTGGATTGATACCCACTATCAAATAGTTTGTTGATTTTTGTATGTTTTGAAATAATCCTCACATGAAATAATTCAATCCTTATTTCTTCATTTGGGTTACTAGTGTGAGAATTTGATGGACTAGTCATAACAATGGATTATTTTCCTTTCATACCCATGGCTATAATTTTAGTTTCATCACCTGAGTCGGATTCCAAATCATGTTGAGTGGTTGCAGTTATTTTTTGTTTTCCCTTGTTGTTTAATTTCTTGGACCTCATCTCTGGGTGAAGCTTCCAACACTGGTCTTCATCGTGACCCTCTTTGGAACAATGTTTACATGTCATTTTATCTCCTTTTTTAACAGATTCATTTTTATTTCCCTTTCCTTTCACTCCACCTGTATATGGCTTCTTTTTGCCCTCTTTTGGAATATTTTTCCCTCTTGCCTCAAGGTGAGTGGCTTGCACACAAACCTCATCTAGACTAGTGGGATTGAACATAAGGATAGTATGAATTAGGTAGCTATGTAAACCCCCTATATACGTCAGCAACATGTCTTGTGAATGAAAATCAACACCTAACATAAGAGCTCTTTTTCTATATTCTTAGTGTAATCTTGCACACTTTGACCTTTAATTTGTCTAAAGTTCTGCCAATTCATGATGGATTTTTCCATATATGCTAGAGGGTAAAATTGTCTTTTAATTGAAGCAATGAAATTAGACCAAGAGAGTGAGATATTACCATGTTTTCTAATCTCATCTCGTTTTTTAGCTTCCCACCATACTAGTGTTTCACCCTCAAGTCTCAAGGAAGCTAGCTGAATCTTTGTATCATCATCTTGAAGGTTTTGAATTGAAAAGTAGACCTCCAAGTAGCGAATCCAATTTTCAAGCTTCTCTGCATTCACTTCACCATTTACATAGGCAGCTCAAATTTAATATCAATTTTTAACAAGGGTTGTTTACCAATTCCTTTAGAGGTAGGTTGATGAGCATGAGTAAGGGTTGTAGTAGTGGAAGAGGATGAAGATGAAGGTGAAGATGGTGGTGAGGATGATGGTGGAGTAGATGGTGGCTTATCACCATTTCCATTACCTCCTCCTCCTGGAGAAACCTATCCTCTTAGAGGCATAGAGCTTTCACCCTGCAACCTTGTGTTCCTATCTTCATAGGGGACCTTCACCATCTCTGTCATGTCAAAGAAATCATTCCTGAAATGCTTCTCATCCTCAAACATGTTATCATTTCCTCCTTCATGAGACATGCTTACTGAACTTTCTACTACAACTGGAGGTGAATCTTGTGGTGGAAATTGTGGCAATTGTGCCCTCCTTCTCCTTGCTCCAACTAGAGAACATGCACCCACAAGCTTTCCTTCTCCTCTCTCAAGCTTCAACCTTGTAAGCATTTAAACACTTTCAAAACAATTACATCCTCCTTGCACAAGTAAACCTAGTGCTTTAATGATACCAAATTGATCTCAATGGGAGTATTGTTTTTTTCTTTCTAAGATCCAATTCAGAATATAAACAAAGTGCTTGAGGATTATGAGGTTAATTTCAAGTTTAACATGAGTTTTTATGTGAATTTCATGAGAAAATTAACATAAACAAAACACTGGACAACAACATCTAACATACATGAACATCACCATAAGCAGTAAAACAAAAACACGTGATGAAGGAGTACATCTTGGTTAGGCTATGTCTCCTTGGTCCAGCTTCAAATGGCTTGGTCCTATTCTATTATGCTCAAAAGTGTGATTACACGTGTTTAAAATGCTCAAACAACTCTAAAACCTATTCCATCAGCTCCATAATATCCAAAAATTCTTGTCTAGCCTCTTTCTGCCTCGAATTTGGTAAAAAATTGACTTAGTTATGACTTCCCCAAGTTTATGCACTATTCGCTCCACATTTCCCCCAAAATCCAGCACCATCCTACAAATCCACCAGGAAACCAACTAACTGAGCACCAATTTCGCCAAAAACCGAGCGAAATTGTCGAAGTGCTTAAATTCCCAATAATGCTTAGAAGTTGGATTTCAAACCATATAGTTATATGGTTAATGAATTTTTTTTATATAAAACCTTACCTGCGCGGTTAACTTAACCGTTGGACTTGTGGTCATATGTCACGTTGTTGGCATTAAATGTCATGGTTATGGGTTTGTGGGTTAACAAATTTGGCAGTCTCGACAGTTTCGGCAATCGTTATCACATGTGCAGTAGAGTTTAATGTCACAGTTTATGATTAGTGAGGGGGGGGGGGAGGGCACGGGGCTAGCCTCCCACTTATGGTGGTGACCAGGGCTCGGGCTAGACCACGACCCCCTCCCCCATGGCAGAATACATATGAAACTAAAACAAAGTTTAAACCATAGTCTTGTAAGGATTACATGCGATGGTGCGATGGTAAAGCTTGGTGCTTGGTACTTGGAGGTCGCGGGTTTGACCCTTGCCCACTACGCTCAAACTTCACCCAATTTTGGTGGCCCTCGGGCTACCACATGGCAGCCTGTTATTGGCCACCATTAAAACCAATAAGAATTTGAAAAATCAAATAAATAACAACGTGCCACTTGGCACCATCCCATACGCCAGAGGAAAACCCCTTTGAATGGTCAAACTGCCACGTAGGCATTCCCATTCAACTGTACAGAATGTTGACTGGGTTGTCCTGCATTTAAAAAAAATGCATGTTTGACAAAGTGGACAGAACACGTTTCTGGGATCATACTGTGTTAGTTTTCCATGAAACGAGTCGCGCCGGATTTAGAATGATAGACTCTACGCAGTCGCTCAGGCACCACATCATTCCAACAACTTTAATTTTTGAGCATAATTTTGAGCACCTGATCCATCTATAAGGAAAGGATTGTTGGGTTTTCCCCTTGTGGGTTTTACCCTCGCCATTGGCATAATCTCTGATGTCTCTTATTTTTTCGTGCATTATATTTCTATAATTATTGATGATATAATGAATGAAGTAATGGTTACATGGAAGAACATATAAATAAATAGTCACAATAAATTATCATGTAAGAAATTATATCATCTCTTTGAATTTCAGTATCAGAGCTAAGGAAGATCAAAGAAGTAATTGAAGTACGTATTTTGAAGAGGTAAAATATCTCTATCGGATAAAAGGAAATTTTTTTATGAAATGTATCTAAGAAGAATCATCCCCCAACATATGAGCTTTCTATGTGGCAACCAAGTATACCAAGCCTAGTAAGATGAGATTGTATAAAATTTGACATCCAAATTTTCTATTGTTGATTCAACATATATCTAGATCAATATCAACACAAATAATTTTTTTTGTAGAAATAAATATAATCATATAGGTCTGAGTTACTTTGGTATGGTGAGGAGATCCTTACAGATAAATAAATAATCCTTGAAGTGTGACCTTTGGTCCAATCTCTCAGTGGAAGGAATAAGTACTATTTTTATTTTTGTGACAAATCCTTGTGTTGAAATTGAATTCATCTCATATTTGGAGAAAAACACACAACACACATCATCCATGTCATCTATTTATTAAGTACATAAAGTATGAAGAAGTAAAAACTACATAAGGACAAGGAAACATTCTAGTATCCTCTCTCAAGAAGAAGAAGAAGGCTAAGTAATAGCTCAATGTACATCTCTGAAGCAAGCAATACTTTGATATATATATTATTGAGGCATGAAAAAATAATACGAAAAATTTCATAAGCTTAGAAGCTATATGAGGAAGTATATTATCTATGCAATGATGTGAGATACAAAAAGGACATTATCTCCAATAATGCAAGATATAGGAAGGAAACTATCTCTAATGCTGCGAGCTACAAGGATACAGTATAGGAAGTACAATATCTTATAGGAAGTATAGTATCTTTGTGGGACAAGGACAAACATGTAAAAAATTGATTGATAAGGGCATACAAGTAGCATCCAAATTTTACACAATGATGATTCAAGTCCAAGTTCCCTATGGTATAAAAGGCAAGCAAGAGTTGTATTACCTCTGTGACATATACAACTATCCAAATCCGAATCAAAGTAAAATAATAAGTATGAATTTGTGGCACCATAATTCTGATGAAGTTCGAGCTATATGTGACATGATACTGTTGAGTTATTAGTGGAGACATTCTTTGTGGCATACAAACCCTAACCATGATCCAAACCATATATGTGCATAAAACTAAGGACAAATGAGGTACACATATTCAAAAAGATATATCAATTAAAGTTTGATGCAAAAGGCCAGAACTTTTTGAAACTTGGTCGAGCTTCTGTAGCCAATCTAATTACTATAACGGTGGAAAAGTAAGGTGAAATAGGTACGTATAAATGTTTCTAATTTGAAAGCTCTCTTAAAGGGTCTTTATACTTCTAATCTTATCAAAAGGAAGATCTTAGATCTTAGAAGTCTATGTCAATTATATTGCTTGAAATGTTAGATCTTCTAGGTTATGAAGAAATCATTAATAGTAAGCTAAAAATAATATGGTTATATAGATATTGATGGGTCTGTATAAAAATATTGTGTGAGAGTTCGTGTTACCTCTCTTGAGGTCGATAGCATAATAATTATGTTAGTACTCAAATCTTGTCCTTGCATATGAAAATCTAGGTTTTTGTGATTAAGGTCAGAAATTCAGTAAACAAAACATCAGTGAACTCCATCTCTTGAATACTTGTCAATAAAATTTCTAGGCTTTTACAACTAACACATTATTATATTTGTAGAATTTTCTATTTTGAAGGATGGAAAGTCTTGAAAACGTTGGATTTTGGAGAATCTAGGGTTTGTTTGGAAACCCTAGGCCCCCAATTATTTATGTTGAAAAAATAATCCCTAGCTCTTGAGAATGACATAATTGACATGATGTTGACATAAGGACTAGGATGATTACAATAAGTACTAGATTAAGATGGATTAGACTCACTTATCAAATGATAAGTACTCTACATGTCCTTTCTTTGATTACTGTTGTTTCTACTATCTTTGTATAATCCTTTACACTTATTGAAATTCCAATGCAAAGGGGGATTTATTAACATGATAATTACTTGTGAAGTTATTTAGTGTTATTTTATTTTTCATTTATTATTCATCAAAAAATTACCACTCAAAACAAGAAAATAGAGATCATATTGCACAAAAGGCAAGAGACGCCAGAAATTAGGCTCCAAGCCAGGGAAAAACCCCACAAGGGGGAAAACCCAACAACAATCCTTCTCTTATAAAATCAAATCAAAATGAGATATCCAATAACAAGACTAAGACCCAAAACTACAATCAAAACTCCACGTCCAACCATCCTCCAAGTCACCTCCAAAGTCAAAAGTCAACATATGTCAAAATAGTCTTCCAAAATTTTGCTCCTAAATTTTTGGGCCTTCTTGGAATCTCACTCCTGAAATTTGGGTATGCAACTAGATTAGAACTTTGACCTTTTCCTCGAAGAAATATTTCCTCATGTATGATATCTTCCTTACTTTCTTATTCATCATTTTCTTCATTAGTTAGGTGCATAAGATATGTATGATGATGATGAATGAGTTTCCTCCAACATGATGAAACTTTCCTCTATATATATCTGTCCATGAGATCGAATGGGTAGCTCTTGGAGGCCCATCATGACTTGTTTACAAGGAGGGCTAACTTGACAATTTTGGTGGAATTTGACTCAATATAAATTATTTTTCTCATTCTTTACAAAATTCCAAATGTGACCTGACTCAAATAAATTTCGTTTGACTTAAAATAATTTCCTTTTGACTCTTTTGAATCTATAAGCATGAGGACATGATTTTACCAAAATAAAATTGTTAGTTATACACAAAAATAATGGACAGAATAGGAAATATAAGCATGAGATGCTATATTATTCATGTATAAATTTTAATACAAACTACATGTATGTCCTGGATTCACTCGATCTAACAATGTACTAAAGTTAAATACTGAATCCCTTCTACAAATTCTTGCGGAAATTTAATCACCAATTGCAAACACATGAAGAAAGATCAATCACACATAACATAGATGTTTTTATCGGGAAACATAAAGCTAAAAACTCCACTATCATATATTATGTATATATCATGGATCATGAAACAATCTCATACAAAAATCTAATCCAAGAGCTCTCAGTACAATTTAAAATCGTCTCACACTGTCATACAAAAATTGGCTCACACATGCACCAATTTACTGCCTCATGACAACTTGCCTCCACTGCGCAATCCAAGATGATTACAACCTACAATTCGATGCAATCATGCCCTCCTTTACTGCGCAATCCTCATGAGAATATCCAATGTGTATTTAGTTTCTTGAGTGAAACCCAATATAGTACAACTGATAGTCAAATTGTCCCTTTCACCTACATCTCAACTGGGTCTCCACTGGATCTAACAAGCATGTAGTTAACATTAGTAAATCTTCAGTTTCATGTGAGATCACTACATGTGAATTAATTTAATATTTAATTCACTGATCTCTCACTAGTGTCTGTTCAGTTACAACTAGCACAACTGAGTTTAACTCACTTAACCGAGTTAAACTACTTTACAACTCACTGATCTGGATTTATGCAGGAACACAATAGAATACAGAAATAACCATAAACATAGAAATACAGCTAAAATAAGGCTTCATTTCATTAATAACAAATCACAGAAATATGCTTACAAACATGATGGAAATAAAATAGCTAGGGTGCTGGTAGCGAATCTCTAAGAAGAGATGTGGCGGCTACAGACCTTTGAACTGTGTTACAATAAGGCTAGAGGGCCTATTTATTATGGAGAAACAATGGAGAACTCTAAATGTCCAAAAACCTAAGCCTAGGAGATGAAGCGCCAAAACTATGGGCCCCATTTGGGTAAATTGGTGTTTCGACTTCCCGAGGATGTAACTTCGGCATATTATCTCTGTTTGGGGCTTCAAAACGGCTCCAGAAGTTCAGGACCCGAAAAAATGCTAAAAATAGTAAGTTGTGAAAAAAATGAAAGAGATAATGGTGGGGACCCAAGTGGAATAGGCGGGTGGCCACCAATATCCACTTGGATCAATCCTCCCCCCTTAGGAAGCAATGGTCCCCATTGCGTTGAGTTCCTCCATGAGATGAGGAAACTTTTGTTGAACTTGTTCCCTGGTGAACCACTTGCCTTGGTGCAGGAGTTGGCTAGCTTTGACAACCCGATATAGTTGGATCTTCTGTCTGCGATTGTTCTTGATATGCATGTCCATGATATAGTCTGGGGTGGCTTGTTCCATGCAGTTTGGGTTTGAAGGCATTGTTCCCTACAGCCTTGGTGATGGTGTACGACCCATATCGGAGAGGGAAAATCTTGCGGTGGGGTCCAGTGAGGCACTCCTTCTGCAAATGTAGCCACACTTTTTCACCCACCTGGAAGTTGTGTGGCACCCGATGTTGATCAGGTCGTTGCTTGTACTTAGCATTGGCTCTGTCCAATATGTCATGAACCTATTGGCAGATGTGCTGAATGCGCTCGATGAAGTTTTTTGCTTTGTTAGCTTCAGACTGGACATGAGCCGAATCGGCCTGAGTAGCTGCAAATGGCATGGCTACGTCAATGGGACATAGTGGCTAGAATCCCAAGCCCACCTAAAAGGGGCTATGGCCGGTTGAGCTTTGGAGAGCTCGGTTATAACTGTGTTGTACATAGGGAAGGCTCTCATCCCATGTGCGTGGATGCTTTGAAATGTACATGCGTAGAATGTGTACAATCATCTTGTTGATGACCTCTGTCTGGCCATCAGTTTGGGGATGGAAAGCTGTGGACTTGGTGAGCTTGGTGTCCAACATTGACTAGAGGCTGGACCAAAATGTGCTGACGAAATTGCTATCGTGATCTGATATGATAGACTGTGGGATCCCAAAGTTCACCCACACTTTTTCAAAGAAGAGTTTAATAGTGGCTTTTGCTGTGATATTCTTCTTGCAGGCTGCCATAATGGCCATCTTTGAGAATCTGTCAACGACCATGAAAACACAGTCGTTTCCATGCTTAATAGAAGGAAGGCTTGACATGTAATCCATGGAGATGGATTCCCAAGGTCGACTAGGGGTAGGTAGCAGAGTATAGAGCCCTTGCTTCTTGATGGTTGGTTTGGCAATGGCGCAAGCAGTGAAGGATCTGATGTACTTCTTGAAATCTTGTTGAAGGTTCGGCCAATAGAAATACTTCTGCAGTACTGCCACTATTTTCTCAACCCAAAAATTCCTAGTGACTCGAATGTAGTGCACTTCCCATATCATCTTGGCACGCTTGCTTGAAGGAACACAAAGGTGTCCCAGGTGACATAATAGTGCATCTTGGAGGTGAAAATTTGGAACTTGCATACCCCCTAAGAGTGCCTTGTATGTGTAGCTGAATTATGGATCGCTCTTGTAGAGAAGCAGCCAATCAAAAGTCTCATGCCCACAAGAGTTGAGAACGGTGGTTATGGCCACGATCGGTGGTCGGCTGAGGCAGTCTGCAACATTATTGGTGCTACCCTTCTTGTACTTGATGTTCAAATGAAATTGTTGCAAATATGTGGATCACTTCTGATGGCGATCGTTCTGCAACTTCCCTTGTGTCTGTATGAACTGCAGGGATCGATGGTCTGTGTGGATGATTGTCTCCTTCCCCAAAATGTAATGCTTCCATTGTCGACAAGCCTGCACAATGGAATGCATTTCTTTGTCATAAGTGGGATACTTTCGAATTGTGTCGGACAATGTCTCACTCTGATATGCCACTGGATGTCGCTATTGAGTAAGAACTGCCCCAATAGCATAGTCAAAGGAATCTGTCTCGATCTCAAATGGTTGTTGCAAGTCTAGTAATGTGAGCACTGGGGCAGAACAAAGGCGATGTTTCAATTATACGAACGCCTTCTGTTGAGATTCCGACCAACAAAATTTTGCTTTCGCTCCTCCCTTGGTGACTTGACTCAAGGGCCAAGTGATATGAGAGAATCCCAACATGAACCTGTGGTAGAAATTAGCAAGACCCAGAAAGATGCGAAGCTCTGTTAGGGTGGTTGGGGCTAGTCAATCCCGAATGACTTGGATCTTGGCTGGATCCACATGCACCCCCCTTTCATCAATAATGTATTCCAGATATTGAACCTGGTTCATGCCAAAAGTGCGCTTCTCCAAATTGGCACACAACTTGTGTTACCGCAGTGTTTGGAGGAATTCTCGGATGTGGTGGGGGTGCTCTTCCCAAGTCTGGCTGAAGATCAGAATGTCATCCAAGTATACCACTACAAATGAGTTGGTGAATGGATGCAAGATGTCATCCATCAACCTCATGAAGGTTGCGGGAGCATTTTTCAATCCAAAAGGCATGACGAGCCATTCGAAAAGGCCCTCCTTGGCTTTGAAGGCAGTCTTCCACACATCAGAGGGTTCGATTGGTACCTGGTGATACCCAGACTTCAAGTCGATCTTGCTGAAATATTTTTCCCCTTTGAGTTGGTCTAGAAGGTCATTAATTCGTGGGATCGGGTACCAATTCTGGACAGTGATATTGTTCAACGCCTGATAATCAATACAGAGTCTCTAAGTCCCATCCTTCTTCTGTACCAACACGATCGGGCTCCCATAGGGCGATGAACTTGGTCGGATGTGACCTTTCTGCAGCAGCTCTTGAATTTGCCTCTTGATTTCATTGTTCTCTAGAACAGAACGCCTATAGATCGGTCCATTGGGTAGCGACGCACCTGGAGTCAGGTCAATGGGGTGCTTGACCTGACAATGTAGAGGAACCCCTGTGGGTGAGGTGAAGATGTCCCCGTACTCCTCCACAACCATGTCCATTTGTTGTTGTCGTGCAGAGGAGCCATGTATGGAGGTCGTGGCCATAGTCTTCTTCTTGTGCTAGGAGTGGATCATTAGGAAAACAAATTTCCTGGTTTCGGAAATGAGCTTACTGCATTGTTTTGCAGTAACCAAAGAGATAGTGAGAGGTGGTGGTACCTTTGGTATCCTGTACAATTTATTTCCCAAAGTAACAATAACAGCGCGAGGCCGGGACTCATACATAGCATGTTGCTTCCACAAGTATGGTTGGCCTAATAATACATCAGAAACATCAATAGGAGCAATGTCACACAATACCTCATCCTTGAAGGGCTTGATGCTATAGGGAAGGCGACACTGCTGGCTGACGCGGAGATCCTGTCCTTGGTGAAACCACCCGATGGTGTATGGTTGTGGGTGTGCTGTGGTCAGCAAGCCCAACCACTTCATGAAATCTGCTGAAATGAGGTTCTTTTGGCTCCTATTATTGACAATGAACCATAGTGGGGAATCCTTTACCCACATCTAGGAGTGGAAGAGACGCTCTGCCTCCTCTGGATCTTCTAGTTCCTCCTTCTAGATCTTCATAGTGGCAACATTGGTGTTGGGCTCTGCATCAATAATCTGCTTCCTTTAGTCATTCACCTTGTCAGGTTCTGATTTAGAGTCGAAGCATGCATCTGATTCAGAAGCCCTCATCTCGGCCACCAGTGACTGCTTGGCCCGAAACTCACTTGTGTTGTGAGTGGAGCTCTTATGGAACTCACACCACTTTCACGTGTCCTTCTTTGGCTTCGCGGTGTTGTTATTTGCTTGTGTCTTTGGTAGGTTGTCTTGGGCCGCCATGCCTTCGATTTGTCTTTTGTTCTATGGTTTGGGGGCACATTTCCCTTGCTTTTGATTCATATATCCAAAGTCTTGCTTCTTCTGTTTGAATTTCTGCTCAATCTTGGCAGTATACCGGTATGCCGTACCAAGAGAGGAGATGTCGAGGAACTCCATTTCCTCCTAAATGTATCTGTGAAGACAACCACGATGCTTTAGCACCAAATGTTTCTTTGAATCTTTGATACCCAACTTTGTGTGTAGGGTATGGAACAGATTCGTTAACTCATGCACATCTTGATCCCTTTGCTACCGTAGCATGGTCCATTGTATGTACTTGTCCTCATAGCTCCCCACGGGATAGTATTGTTCCTTGATGGCATCTCGGAAAGAATTCCAAGTGGGTATGGCTAAGAACAGAGAGATTTCTGTCTCATCCTTTTTCTCACAATAGGTTTCCCACCAGTCCTTGACATGGGGGCAAGCTTTGAGGAGTGAAAAAATAATCTTCTCTCGGTCGAAAAAGTCATGAACCAAGAAATATCCTTCTAATAGATTCAACCATCTATCTATGGCATCTGCATCTATTTGACTCTCAAATATGGGAATGTCAAAGTTTACTTGTACCTTAAAGGGAGTTATGCCTCCAGAGTGGCTTCTGGATGAAAATGCGCCGCCAGTGGGTAGTTGTTGAAGGATCTGGGCAAAGTTATCCATCATCGCGTTAATTTGTTTTTCGAGGGCCTCCTCGAGCAATATTTTGATAGGATCTCCTACTCACTCATCTTTCTTTTCATCCCTCATGGGCATCTGTCGGGGTTTGCAAGGCTAACCTTGCAAAGGTTCCACCAGATTGAGCCCTAACTCCTTATACCCCGACCTCGTTGGGGACATGCAAAGAAGGATCGAGAAAAAGCAGACCGCTCTGATACCACTGATTTGGATTTATGTAGGAATGTAACAGAGTACATAAATAACCATAAACATAGAAATACAACAGAAATAAGGCTTCATTTTATTAATAACAAATAATAGAAATATGCTTACAAAAATGATGGAAATAAAATAGCTAGGGTGCTGGTAGCAAATCTCTGAGAAGAGATGTGGCAGCTACAGACCCCTGAACCGTGTTACAATGAGGCTCGAGGGCCTATTTATTATGGAGAAACAATGGAGAAATCTAAACGTCCAAAAACCTAACCCTAGGAGATGAAGCGCCAAAACTATGGGCCCCGTTTGGGGTAAATTGGTGTTTCAACTTCCCGGGGACGTAACTTCGGCATACTATCTCCGTTTGGGGCTTCAAAATGGCTCCGAAATTTTAGGACCCGAAAAACTGCTAAAAATAGTAAGTTGTGAAAAAAATGAAAGAGACAATGGTGGGGCCCCAAGTGGAATAGGTGGGTGGCCACCAATATCCACCTGGATCACTCACATAACTACACATCCAACTCTGTTACAACTTCGAATCACTCAGTTACAACTCAAGTCCACTTGCATGTCCCACCAACCAACATTTGAATTCAAATTTTCTTTAATCAACTGGTTTGCCACATCAGTTAACTGAAATCAAGTGCTTCAAGAGAATATATTATTATTTATTGTCTAATTATTATTAAGAGATAATAATAATCAACATGCATTCTATTTTTAGACATGTAATCCACGAACTGACTTCGCACATGCATTCCAAAAATAGATGCCCATCCATTAATGTAATTTTCTCAGCCATATATAAAGAGACTACCACTATAAATATACTTTACTCAATATTCTAAAAATAGACATACACCTAAAAATAGCCTGTGTGGGCCCCACCTAGTGTAGGTGCTTAATTTTCACTAGGATCAAGGATGTTGTTTCCGGATGCCAATTTCACTGTTTCTTGTTGCAACCTTCAACAATTCACAATGATATACCTTTATATTACATTCGTGTGACTCTTGGATTCCATATTCCAAGGCATCTTGGGATCCTTTTGGTTTTCCAACTCCCACACCTTAACCCTTAGTAGATTAGGTGTCCAACATTCCCCCCCTTAATTTGAAGGGGTATGTATGAGTCCAAGTTGAGAGTTGTAATACATGACGTGAAAAATATGCATGGAAGCACTGGGATGAATGTTCTCTTTGAAATGTTGGCATAAGGAGATTGTTTAAGGATGACCACCAACACTCGAACGCTTAATCCAATTCTCAAAACTCTTCCAAATCTAGCAAGAATTTGAGGTCTTATGCTAAAGGAAGTTATCCTAATGATTTGAAGAGGGAGACCTTCAAATTGGAAAAGGAAGGTCTGCAAATCCCATAAAAAGGGAGAAAATCAACCTGAAAAGGGAGGTCTCAACTTGCATTGGTTTAAGGATGACCACCAACTCTGGAATTCTTAATGCAATTACTAGAACTCTTCCAAAACTAACAAGAAGCTGAAGTCTTTTGATAGTGGAAGTATCCTCAATTATTTGAAGAGGGATAATCTCAACCTCAAATAGATGGTTTAATATTAACCACCAACAAAAGGCATGATCATGGGCATATATGTCTTTGGCGATAACTCTAAATCTGGTACGACAGGTTGCGGCTCAGGCTCACTTGATGTGGCTTTGAAGCTTGTAGATGACCATTATTTCCCCCCTATCAGATACAAGGTGATATGATGGCGAAAACTAAACAAAATGGAATTTAATATTCTATAAGAGATTCTAACATATTACTGAATCGTATTCTTGGTTGTTTATGCCCATTTCCAAGAAGTGATCCATCCAAGATGAATATTTCTTCTTACAGGAGCATTTTTTCTGAAGCATATATTTGAAGAATGTGTGGTTTTACGACAATGCTTACATGGGTGAAGATTAAAAAAATGATATTTCATATGGCCAACTCAGTTAAAATGTTTGCATTTATCAATCTGTTGTGGATGTTGTGGAAGAGGAGAAGTAGATGAAGGTGAAATGTCATAAAGAAACCCAACACTTTAAAATTTTATGGGCTTGGAGTAGTCAGGAATATGAAAGTGTAATATTCCCAATTTTTCCACAAGATAATTGGAATATTAGAGTTCTTAATTTTCATAATTAATTAAGTAAATAAGAGGGTGGAGGGACCCACAAACTCCAAAGATAAATAAAATCAACTTTTGATGTGTGTATGTGGATATTTCAGTCATAGATCTACATAATGACGTAGTGGAGCAACTACCTAATGTAAAAGGAGTGGAGATCATGTCTCATTAATGAAATAGATCATGGAGGTTGAAGCAGTCAACTAAGATCATGGAAGGAATCAAATGTAAGATCATAGAGCATTCATGATGAGATGATGGAGGAGTAGTGCATTTAATGCAAAATTTATGGAGAGGGCGACCGTTACATTCACACATGATGGAGATCATGGAGAGACAACGCAGTCAACATGGGGACCTATGTCCACATGAAAAACGTAGTTATGAGGTGGGCCAAGGCATGAGAAGTTTCATAAACTATATAATGAAGATGAAGACAACAAAGAGGGAATGCTTTTGGATTATTGATTTCTGATCTGTTTAGATCTGAATTTGTCATTTGACATTCCATGCACTCTTATGGTGTTTAGTTAAGTATGAAGTGTTGTTTAGCACAAGGTGTTCCAGAGCGGAAATACCACCTCTTTCCTTGATTTATCTCTAAGGAAGAGTATTTGCACTACATTCATCATTAGGCATTTGTGCCATATTGTTCCTACTTTCTGCAGAACATCCATATTCATAAATTGCACATTTTTGAAGATCAGTTTGAGAGGAGGAGGTTGTCCTTCAATATTTCAGTTGATGAACCAGTGAAGGATTCATCCTATCAAATTGAGCTTTAAGATCAGCCTTCCAGTGCTTCAGATCTATATCAGGCATCATGCCATCTATCATTCATCTCCTAGCAACATCCATTCCATCAGGAGTTGCGCAGTCCATTCTTGTAGATCCAAGGGAGAAGGGAAGTTGCTAGCATTTCAGCTAGTAATCTAGTGGAGGATCATTCCTTCACATTATATTCATTGTTTCCATCATTTCTGAGCTACATTGCATATCTTAGCAACAGGATAGAGAGCCTCCTTCCTTTACAACACAGATTTTGTGAGCATTTGTGTAGTAGAAACTGCAATCTTCAGAGGAGGATTGAGGAGCTAGATCTTGAGCTTCTAGCTTGAGGATCTAGTGAAGGGATCATCCATTCAAGCTTAGATATGAACTTGTGACATATTTCAGCCATCTATTTGTCAGATCTTGATTCAGATCTACATAACCCAGCAGACCAGGGATCAAACCCCAAGATGGTAAATTTCCAATCTCATAGATCTGGAATTTACTTTCTGGGTTATCTTGGGTTACCATCATAGAGTCCAGATCTAGAATCTTGGCATCATTAGAGATCCCAATTTCCATAGGTATGCATTTCCCTTTTCAGCCTGCAATCATATGTTCATTATCTGCTGAAGGGACAACGTAGTATTTTCTTCCACCATCTCTCCAGTTATGTAGTGCTTGTTGTAGCATGTTTGCAGGGTCATTCTAGGCCATCTCTTTGGCCAGATTACCTCATATTGTGTACACTGTTGTAAGTGAATCTTCTCCTATGAATAAAATGGATCAGCTATTCTGTATATATCTGTGTTGATCATAAACTTACATGTACATTTTCTGTGTTACAAATATTATGTTTGTGTATCAATGCATTATTCCATTTTGGGAATATTACAGTGGTATCAAAGCATGATCTTTGGCTCAGCTTGTGGACATTATTGAAAACATAAGAAAAGAAGATAGTAGAGATCTACTATGGAGGGATTAAGTTTTGCCTCATCTTTCTGTAGTGAAATTAAGGATCTCTCTAAGGAGATCAATGAAACAAGAAGACGAAGTAAAAGAGAAACCTCAAGAAGGTTTCAAGAGGAAGAAGGTCCCAACACTTTTTTTTCAGCAACACAGAATACTGGGGAAGCAAAGATCTTCAGATTATTCCACTAGAACCACTTTATTTAAGAAATAGGACTGGTCTGAGTATGATGAATACTTGGGGCATGAGAACCTATGTGAATATCTGTCTGAATACAAGTCACAACCTAGAGCATTGAAGGAGAATATTTCTCTCCAACAATTTTTGCAACTCAAAGAAGAGAGGAGATCCAAAAGCAGCAATAGAAGAGAGAGGCATAGATTCTTCTTGCCTACATTTGATGGATCTTCCACAAGCACATTGAGGGCTTGGAGGGAATAATTATATACATTCTTTCTGAAGTATCCTATATCAGAAAGAGAGGCTGTGGATTTTGCAGTGCTACACCTAGATGGTGAAGCAAGGGATTGGTGGTTCAGTCACTTGTCACACATGAATGTGTCTGCTTATGAAGATTTTATTCAAAGTCTGAAGACAAGATATGGTAGAAGGAAACCAGAAACATATCACACAGTGAAATATCCCATAATCAAGGAGATATTGAATGAATATTCAAGAGAATATGATCTCATTATCACTCAAGAGGAGGAGCCTATACCACCACCAGCTACAAATGTGATTACATTAAGAGGAGGATCACTTGCATATTTGCAAGATGGTATTGATTTCTTGAAATTTGGAGCCCCATGCATTACTCATGAGATGCATGATGAGGAGGAGACAAATACTAGCGTCGGTACTATTGTAGGGATGGAGCCATCATCACTACCAGCAGTTGGAGACACCATTGTTCCAGTTGGAGGAACTCTTGTGGTATTGTAAGAAGTTCCCACACATCAGTTGGTCCAAGGTATGCAACCACTGTCATCTCATAGATTTTCAATACCTCTTATTGAAACTTATGGGGACATGCCATCAGGGCTATTGCATGACCATGGGTTAGAACAAAACGTTGATTTGGAGCAGCATCATATCACTGTGCATAGGAACCTTGATATAATCAAGGAAGAGATGAAGAACCATCCTAGTTTGTCATTGATAAACTATATTAAATCCTTTGAGTTGAAGTGCAGAGTTTCAGAAGATGGGATGAGTATGATCCTATGTATGGCTGGCTATGAGTTCAACATTATTCCTTGCTTTGAGACAACACATATTTTATCTTGCAGATTTACAACATTTTTAATGAGTAGCAGTGAGAAGAAGAGGACCCATTCCTTACGGGAGCAATAAAATGGTAGCTTCATTCATGAAGAAATGGAGAAGAAGCTAATATATGGTAGACATCTTGAGATGAGAAATATTTTCTCCTTTCTAGATGACACTATATCAATGAGCATCTCATAGCGCAAAGAGAAACTTAAACCTACAGTAGATCCATAACCTTATTGGTTTTGGAGGGCCATTGATGAGAATAATATCTCATGGAGAGGTCTCTTTGGAGGTGCACTTCAACATATCATAGAGTGCAAATTTCTTCAACAGTTTGAAGAGGTTGTTGTCCTACAATGGGAGGATACCAAGTTTTTGCAGAATGAGATCCATCATCCACATTGGGATGAATGGTTGATGATGTGGAGCAAGGGGTTTCCAAACCACTTGCAGATCTATGATATAGGGTAGCAAGAAGCATGGTTGTGCTGGTTTCTCTTGGGTGAGTATGGTTACCACCCAATGGATCATATTTTTCTGATTCATGCCTTGCATATCACTATAATAATGCAAAAGAAAAAGGCACGGTTACTTTGGTTATTGATGAGAGAGTTTGGACATCACATGATACATCTTATGTCCTTGTATTTAATCTTGTTTGGGATATGTCTAATGTATTTACATGTATTTATGTTTGGGATGTATCTCATGTTCATGTATGTACTTGAGTTTGGGAGAAAGTATAACTCTCACATGATGTGGCATAAGGGAGCTTGTTTTGTAGAAATTTATTAATACTGATATGTTTACAAGATTCTCCCGATCTAAAAAATTAATCTTATGTTAAATACATAATCCTTCCACTTAATTCTTTGCGGAAATTAAATCGCCAATGGAAAACAAATGAAGAAAATCAATCGCACATAAACAAGATGTTTTACTAGGAAAGATTAAAGCTAAAAACCATAGCTATCATATATTATGTATATCATGGAATCATGTAACAATGTCATACAAATATCATAGCATAGACCTCTCAGTAAAATATACAATAGTCACACACTGTCATGCAGAAATTTGCAAATCTATGCACCAATTTCTTACCTCCTGACAGCCTGCCTCCACTGCACAATCCCTGCTGAAGAAGACCCCTAAATGAATTCGATCTTGCCTTACTTGCACTGCACAATCCTCATTGGAAACTCCAATGTCTGTGTAGATGCATTGAATGAATCACTATAGTCACAACAGATAGTCCATCTCACCCTTTCACCTATCTCTCCACTAGGTCTCCACTGGATCTGACATGCAAGTAGTTAATTGCTGTATTTGTTCAGTTGCAAGTAAGACATTACTTGTGAATTAATTAACTAATTAATTCACTCATCTTTCACTAGTGTATCTTGAGTTACAACTAGCAAAAATGAGTCTAACTAACTTAACTGAGTTAAACTAAATAACAACTCACATAACTACTCTTCCAACTATGTTACAACTTTCCACTTTCAGTTATAGCGAAGTCCTCCATGCATGACTCACCAACCACCCTAGGAATTGCGTAATTCCTTCAGCCCACTGATGTGCCACATCTGTTCATCGAAATAAAGTGTTCCAAGAGAATAAGTTACTATTTATTGTCTGATTATTATTAAAGACCAATAATAGTTGACATGCATCTATTTTTAGATTAGAGATCTATAAATAGAATTTGCCCAATCTTATAAAAATATAAATTTATCCAAATATATAATTTTCTCAACCATCTAGAATCAGAATCCTGCTAACATTAGAATATGCTCACCATTCTAAAAATAAACATACACCTAAAAATAACCTGCGGGCCCCACTTAGTGAAGGTGCTTAATTTTCACTAAGCTCATCATCTTGTTGAATCTCAACACTCCCTCTCAACAAGATAGGGATTATCCTTCACCCTGATCCTGCCTCTATGGTATTCAAATTTTCTCCTGCTGAGCGCGTTCGTCAGAATATCTGCATCCTGATCTTCCGTAGGAATGTATTGAAGCAACATGATCTTTCGCTGCACACAATCTCTGATATGATGATACCCGATATCTATATGCTTAGATCTATCATGAAACATAGGATTAATCGAGAGTTTAATGAAACTTTGATTATCACAATGAATCACTGTAGGATCTAAATGAGAACCAAACAAACCGACCAAGATCTTCCTCATCCAGATAGCCTCACATGCAGCTTGACTTGCTGCCATGTATTCTTCTTCCACTGAAATGAGTGCCACAGATATTTGTTTCCTGCTGTACCAAGAAACCACTGTAGATTCGATACTGAAAACCCCTCCTAATGTGCTCTTTCTTTCCGTTGGGCTATCTGCCCAATCTCCATCCGTGAAGCCATGCAACTTCACCTCATCCATCTGTCTGTACCAAAAGCCATACTAAGATGTGTGCCTATGATACCTTAGGACATGCTTGCCTACCTTGACTAAGTTGGTTCACTGCATAGCATATGTATGGTCTTGTATTAACTAAATACATGAGCGAACCCACCAACTTTCGATAAACAGTGGCATCCACTACCTCTGCCGATGTAGCATCCTATTTCCTCCAATTTCTTGGAAGAGGAGTATCCATGGGCTTTCAGTCCTCCATGTGAAACTTACCAAGTATCTCCTGAGCATACTTTCCTTGAGACACAAATAGTTCACCTTCTTGCTTCCATATTTCCAATCCAAGGAAATAATGAAGGAGGCCTAAATCCTTCATCTCAAACTCCTTTGCAAGGTCCTCCTTGCATGAGTGTATCAACTGCTCATCACCCATTAGTATTAAATCATCAACATCAAGAAAAATGATTAAAATTTTACTCTCCACCACAATTTGGTATAGGTTTTCATCCGCCTCACTCTTGGTGAAGCAAAGTCCAGTGAAATAGCTGTCGATCTAAGTGTACCAAGCACGGGGTGCTTGCTTTAGCCCATACAATGCTCTTTTGAGTTTGCACACATGCTACTCGCTGCTGAAGATCTCAAATCCTTCGGGCTGTTCAATGTACACTTCTTCCTCAATGATCCCATTAAGGAACACAATCTTCAAACCATCTGATGAATTTTCCAACCCATCTGCGCTGAGAGAGCAAGGATGGTCCTTATGGAAGAATACCATGCGACAGGTGCAAAGGTTTCGTCATAATCAATCCCCTCGATCTGTGAGAAGCCCCGTGCAACAAATCTTTCCTTATAATTCTCAATGCTCCCATCAACAACTTGCTTTACCTTGTAGATCCATCTCGAACCTACCACTGATTTACCCACCGACCTTGGAACAATATCCAAAGCATTGTTTCTGACAATGGAGTCATACTTCTCCACCATGGCATCTAACCATGTGGGCTCCTGTGTTGCTTCCTCAAAGGAATATGGATATGTCACAATACACTTGCTCATAAGAGCCATGTATCCAGTGAATCAGTTAGGCGACTGTCTCTGTCTGCACTGTGAAGTAGGGACTACATTCTCTGCCACATCAAGCTTCAGCCTCTCAAATTTTGTGGTACGCTTCCTGCCTGTTCTGATGTTTGGTTCTGCATGAGTGGACTCCTCCACTCCATGAATATCCTCCTATGGCTGATCCACATCTAGAGGCTCATTTTTGGGAACAATTAGCTCCTCCTCTGCATGCAAGTGTAGCTCCCTCTCAAGCAACAACTTCATGGCTTTCTCCTCATTTAATTTTATATCCCGTTACACCACAGTCATCCGACTGTTTGGAAAATACACATGATAATTATGGGGTGTTTCTGTGTACCCCACAAATATCCCAACTTCTATAGTTAGCTCCAGCTTCTTCCTGGCATCCTTGGTCACATGAACATAAACATATGAGCCAAAGATATTTAAATGAGAAACATCTGGCTTCTTACCAGTAAAAGCTTCTTTAGGTGTACTCATGCCAAGTACTCTACGAAGACAACAGTTTTGCACATAAACCGCAGTGTTGCATGCTTCCACCCACAAGTGCATTAGTAGGACCTGGTCATGTAGCATAGCTCATGCAGCACCCACGATCATTCTATTCTTCCTATCCACGAACCCATTATGCTGTGGGTTATTAGGCACTATGAGTTCTCTTCGAACTCCTTCTTTGCTACAAAGGTATTTGAATTCGTTCAAGATATATTCATCACCATTATCGCTCCGCAGAGCCTTCACTAATATTTCACTAGTGTATCTTGAGTTACAACTAGCACAACTAAGTCTAACTCACTTAACTGAGTTAAAATAAATAACAACTCACATAACTACTCTTCCAACTCTGTTACAACTTGCCACTGTCAGTTATAGCGAAGTCCTCCATGCATGACTCACCAACCACCCTAGGAATTGTGTAATTCCTTCAGCCCACTGATGTGCCACATCTGCTCACTGAAATAAAGTGCTCCAAGAGAATAAGTTACTATTTATTGTCTGATTATTATTAAGGGCTAATAATAATCGACATGCGTCTATTTTTAGATTAGCGATCTATAAATAGACTTCGCCCAATCTTCTAAAAATTGAAATTCATCCAAATATAGAATTTTCTAAACCATATAGAATCAACATCCTGCTAACATTAGAATATGCTCACAATTTTAAAAATAGACATACACCTGAAAATATCCTGCGGGCCCCACTTAGTGAAGGTGCTTAATTTTCTCACTAAGCTCATCTTCTTGTTGAATCTATACATGTTTGTACTATGTTGATGAGACACTTCACATGTCCGTTTCTATATTGTTGCTCCTTGACTTGCATCATGATGATGTAAGGAGGTAGCAATAATCCTTGTTGCTATGGTTACTATTGGGAGAGTATGGACTAATTTCTTCCCATACAATGCATAATAAAGATAGAGGATGTCATCAGGAGGCCTTACAACATTGGCTTCTATTGGGGGATTATGGTCATTGTACATGGTATGTTGATGATGTGATGGGGCATCAAGATGCCTTATTAAGGTGGCTTCTCTTAAGAGAATATGGCCACTACATTTGGTACAATGATGATGTGGTATGGCAGCAAGAGGCATTGTTGCAGTTGCTTCTGTTGAGAGAGTATGGCTCTCACATTCATATTGATGTAGATTTGGAATGGCAACAAGAAGCATTGTTGCAGTGGCTTCTTTTGAGAGAGTATGGATCTCTTGTTTGTTTTCATGATGATCTAGCATGGAAGTAGAAGGCTTTGCTGCGTTCGTTGTTATTAGGAGAATATGGTTTGACATTGTTCATGTTTTCTCATATGTCTCTATGATGCCAGGATTCTGGGTTAAATCAGATCCTAGCATATAAACCAGTGTGTTTCCTTTAGCATGAAAACACTCATCATATTCTTCATTAAGAAAACAATTTTCAATTTAAAATATACATACAAGAAAGAGAGCTATAAAAACACAAATCACTGATGTACAATAACACAAAAAAAATCCTCGGCCAAATAATAAAATGAATGGCCTTTTGACTCTCTGCCCTTTACAAAAAGCTCTCAACCCATTCCTCACTCTCTTTGTATTCCTCACTTCCTCACCCATTTACATCCTCATACAACCCTCCTATTTATACAAAAATATGAATTTATTCCATTCCATAAAATCCTCCACACAAATCTCAACTAAAATCCAATTTAGATTTATCTTATTTTGGACTCAACTAAGTCCCGTTTATGGAATTCCTAATCCCTAGATTATCTACCTAATTACATTCCACTCATATCCTTGATTATTTAAGGAATATTTACAATAATCCTCACATTCATATTTTCTCTCCTAATTTATTAAATTTGAGCAAAATAATTAATAAAATAATTAAAACATCTCACCCCCTAAAGTACATAAATGAATAATAAAATTTAAGCTTGATGCTCCTGCATCACCCTAATTCTTGTTTTTCACTATGTTGATACTATGTTTGATTCCTATTTGGCCAACAGGGCTAATGATGAGAGCATTGATAGATGCAATCTACTCTATGTATCATGGGTTGGAGAGATAGTTCATGATTTGGGAATTTCCACTTTGGGAATGAAACACTTCATCTTATGTATCTCATATGTAGAGGAGATCTTTGGTCATCATATGGTTTCCACTTGGAGATTCATTGGTGAGGAAGGGTATCTAACTTTTCAGTTGGACGCCATTTTAGACATTCTAGAGAGGAATATTTGGAGCTGGACATGCATGACACATTGTGACAGATGGGGATACCTTACACATTAGGTGCCATTTGGAGGGATGATGTTTGCTGTAGCATCCACTTTTACAGTTGCTTATGGTCAAGCAACATTTTTCCGTGGAGGAATGTAATATTCCCAATTTTTCCACAAGATAATTGGAATATTAGAGTTCTTAATTTTCATAATTAATTAAGTAAATAAGAGAGTGGAGGGACCCACAAACCCCAAAGATAAATAAAATCCACTTTTGATGTGTGTATGTGGATATTTTAGTCATAGATATACATAATGGAGTAGTGGAGAAGCTACTTAATATGAAAGGAGTGGAGATCATGTCTCATTAATGAGATAGATCATGGAGGTTTAAGCAGTCAACTAAGATCATGGAAGGAATCAAATGTAAGATCATAGAGAATTCATGATGAGATGATGGAGGAGTAGTGCATTTAATGCACACATGATGGAGAGGGTGATCATTACATTCACACATGATGGAGATCATGGAGAGACAACGCAGTCAACATAGGGACCTATGTCCACATGTACAACGTAGCGATAAGGCATTACGGGAATTTTGAGGTCTAAAATGGGCCTCCAAAGGAAAATGTACAATCAAAATTCACTTTATGAGAACCAATCACATTTTAGGGGATGACATCATCCCTAATGGTTGAGGTGGCATTGTTTGAGTTAAATGTACTTACTTGTCACATTCTCAATGGTGGATAAAAACTCACGGTTAACTATGGTAGTGCTCTAAGTACTTTTAAAGTCAAATTAAAGTACTCATAATAAATGTCATTTCACATTTTTTGAATAAAAATATATTATTTTCATTTCATATTTCTTGAAAGAAACAATGTATATTCCTATACATTTATTATATTATTTTATTTTATTTTTATATAGTATATTAATTACATGTTATTATAAAATTTAAATAATATAAATTTTAATTAATAGCATATAATATAATTAAGAATTTATAAATTTATATTTATATTTTATTTTAATTTATTTAAGTACAAAGGAAAAATGCATTAGTTGTTCAATGATAATGACTTTTTCTTGAAAAGCTCTTTCTTATTTATAGTCACATCAATACAAATTTTTTATTAATTTTATTTTGGTACAAATTTTGAATTGAATTTAACTATGGTTACATGGATTGTGGTGCAAAAATTGAATTGAAAATTCATAAATATTATTTTATTGGTTTAGCTATTATTTTATTATTTCCTTAGGAGGCCTATTTTAGACCTCAAAATTTCCCTGATGGTGGGCCAAGGCACGAGAAGGTTCACAAAGTATATAATGAAGATGAAGGAAACATAGAGGGCATGCTTTTGGATTATTGATTTGTGATCTGTTTAGATCTGGATTTTTCATTTGACATTCCATGCACTCTTATGTTGTTTAGCTAAGTCTACAGTGCTGTTTAGCACAGGGTGTTCCCGAGCGGGAATCCAACCTCTTTCCTTGAGTGTTCTATGAGGAAGATTATTTGCACTACATTCATCATTAGGCATTGGTTCCATATTGTTCCTACTTTCTGCAGAACATCCATATTCATAAATTTCACATTTCTGAAGATTAGTTTGAGAGGAGGAGGTTTTCCTTCAATATTTCAGTTGAGGAACCGGTGAAGGATTCATCCTATCCCCTTGAGCTTCAAGATCAACCTTCCAGTGCTTCAGATCTATATCAAGCATCAGGCCATCTATTATTCATCTCCCAACAACATCATTTCCATCAGGAATTGCGCACTCTATTATTATAGATCCAAGGGAGAAGGGAAGTTTCTAGCATTTCAGCTAGTAATCCAGTGGAGGACCATTACTTCACATTATATTCATTGTTTCCATCATTTTTTAGCTACATTTCATATCTTAGCAGCAGGCTAGAGAGCCTCCTTCCTTTATAGTGTAGTTTTTGTGAGCAGTTGTGTAGCAGCAACTGCAATCTTCAGAGGAGGATTGAGGAGCTAGATCTTGAGCTTCTAGCTTGAGGATCTATTGAAGGGATCAACCCTTCAAGCTTAGATCTGATCTTGTGAAATATTTTAGCCATCTATTTGTCAGATCTAGCTTCAGATCTACATAACCAACAGACCAGGGATCAAACCCCAAGAGGTTAAATTTCCAATCTAATAGATCAAGAATTTCCTTTCTGGGTTATCTTGGGTTACCATCATAGAGTCCAGATCTAGAATCTTGGCATCATCATAGCTCCAGATCTCCTAAGATCTGTATTTCCATTTTTAGCCTGCAATCATATGCTCATTATCTACTGAAGGGACAATGCAGTATTTTCTTCCAACATCTCTCCAGTTACGCAATGCTTGTTGTAGCCTATTTGCAGGGTCATTCTAGGCTATCTCTTTGGCTAGATTACTTCATATTGTGTACACTATTGTAACTGAATCTGCTCCTATGAATAAAATGGCTCATCTATTCTGTCTATATCTGTGCTAATCATAAAATTACATGTACATTTTCTGTGTTACAAATATTATGTTTGTGTATCAATGCATTATTCCATTTCAGGAATATTACACTGGTATCAGAGCATGATCTTTGGCTCAACTTGTGGACATTATTGACAACATAAGAAAAGCAGATAGTAGAGATCTACTATGGAGGGATTAAGTTTTGCCTCATCTTTCTGTAGAGCTATGAAGGATCTCTCTAAGGATATCAACGAAACAAGAAGAGGAAGGCAAAGAGAAACCTCAAGAAGGTTTCAAGATAAAGAAGGTCCCAACACTTTTTTTCAGCAACACAGAAGACCGAGGAAGCAAAGATCTTCACATTATTCCATTAGAACCACTTTCGTTGAGAAAGAGGACTGGTATGAGTATGAAGAAGACTTGGGGCATGAGACCCTAAGTGAATATCTATTTGAATACAAGTCACAACCTAGAGCATTGAAGGGGAATCTTTCTCTCCAACGATTTTTGCAACTCAAAGAAGAGAGGAGATCCAGAAGCAGCAATAGAACAAAGAGGCATAGATTCTTGTTGCCTACATTTGATGGACCTTCCAAAAGCACATTGAGGGCTTGGAGGGAAGAATTATATACATTCTTTCTGAAGTATCCTATATCAGAAAGAGAGGCTATGGAGTTTGCAGTGTTGCACCTAGATGGTGAAGCAAGAGATTGGTGGTTCAGTCACTTGTCACACATGAAAGTGTTTTCTTATGCAGATTTTATTCAAAGACTGAAGAAAAGATATGGTAGAAGGAAACCAGAAACATCTCACATAATGAAATCTCCCATCATCAAGGAGATAGCGCATGGAGATTCAAGAGAAGATGATCTCATTATCACCCAAGAGGAGGAGCCTCTACCACCCCCAGCTGCAAATGTGATTACATCAAGAGGAGGATCATTTGCATCTTTGCAAGATGGTTTTGAGTTCTTGACATTTGGAGCCCCATGAATTACTCATGAGATGCATGAAGAGGAGGAGACTGATGCCAGTGCTGGTACAATTGTAGGGATGGAGCCATCATCACTACGAGCAGTTGGAGACACCATTGTTACAGTTGGAGGAACTCTTGTGGTCTTGCAAGAAGTTCCCACACATCAGTTGATCCAAGGTATGCAACCACTGTCATCTCATAGTGTTTCAGTACCTCTTATTGAAACTTATGGGGACATTCCATTAGGGCTATTACATGACCAAGGGTTAGAACAACATGCTGATTTGGAGTAGCATCACATCACTGTGCAAAGGACCCTTGATCTAATCAAGGAAGAGATGAAGAACCATCCTAGTTTATCATTGATGAACTATATTCAAGAAGTGTAAAGTTTCAGAATATGGGATGAGTATGATCCTATGTACAATGGCTAGCTATGAGTTCAGCATTGTGCCTTGCTTTGAGACAACACATATTTTATCTTGCAGATCTACAACACTGTTAATGAGCAGTGGTGAGAAGAAGAGGACTCATTCCTTACAGGATCAATCAAATGGTAGCTTATTTCATGTGGAAATGGAGAAGAAGATGATAGATGGTAGACATATTGAGATGAGGAATATTTTATCCTTTCTAGATGAAACTTTCTCAATGAGCATCTCATAGCTCAAAGATAAACTTCTACTTGCAGAAGATCCAAAACCTTATTGGTTTTGAAGGGCCATTGATGAGAAGAAGATCTCATGGAGAGCTCTCTTTGGAGGTGCACTTCAACATATCATGGAGTGAAAATTTCTTCAAAAGTTTGAGGAGTTTGGTGTCCTACAATGGGAGGATACCAAGTTTTTTCAGAATGAGATCCATCATCCACATTGGGATGAATGGTTGATGATGTGGAGCAAGGGGTTGCCAAACCACATGAAGATCTATGATACATGGCAACAAGAAGCATGGTTGCGCTGGTTGCTCTTGTGTGAGTATGGTTACCACCCAATGGATCATATTTTTCTGATTCATGCCTTTCATATCACTGGAAGAATGTAGAAGAAAAAGGCATGCTTACTTTGGTTATTGATGAGAGAGTTTGGACATCACATGATATATCTTATGTCCTTGTATTTACTCTTGTTTGGGATATGTCTCATGTATTTACATGTATTTCTATTTTGGATGCATCTCATGGTCATGTATGTACTTGGGTTTAGGAGAAAGTATAACTCTCACATGATGTGGCATAAGGGAGCTTGTTTGTACTATGTTGATGAGACACTTCACATGTCCATTTCTATATTGTAGCTCCATGACTGGCATCATGATGATGTAAGGAGGCAACAAGAATCCTTGTTGCTATGGTTACTATTGGGAGAGTAGGGAATATTTTCTTCCCATACTTTGCATAATGAAGATAGAGGATGGAAACAGGAGGCCTTACAACATTGGATTTTGTTGGGGGATTATGGTCATTGTACATAGTATGATGATTATGTGATGGGGCATCAATATGCCTCATTAAGGTGGCTTCTCTTAAGAGAATATGGCCACTACGTTTGGTACAATAATGATGTGGTAGGGAAGTAAGAGGCATTGCTGCGGTGGCTTCTGTTGAGAGAGTATGGCTCTTGTTGGAAATGTTGTCATTGATGGCAATAGAGGCAGAAAAGATAGAGATAGACAAAGAAGGAAACAGATGCAGAGATAGGCAAAGAACAGCAGCAGAAGACAGCAGGTAAAATTTACAGCGAAGGCAGAGGCAGAGGCAGTGAATATAGAGGCAGAGCCATTATCACAGCAGAGGCAAAGCCGTTATCAGAGGCAGAGGAAGAGGCAGAACTGTTATCATAGCACAGGCAGAGGCAGAGGCAGAGCAATTTTTCTACATAAAATTCTGAGAATCATTACCCCAGCCGGAGGATACATTAAACATAAATTCCGGGAACCGTTACCCAAGCTGGAGGATATATATATATAAAATTTCGAGAATCATGAACCAAACGACAAAGTATATATATATATATATATATATATATATATATATATATATAAACCTCATTCCGGGAATCGTAACCCAGGCGGGAGGATACATAAACATAATTCTGGGAATCTTAACCCAAGCGGCAATGTATACATATATAAATCTTATTTCGAGAATCATTACCCAGCTGGAGGTTACACTAAAGGCAGAAGAAAAGGCATATATATATGCCATTCTTTATGTAAGTGGAGCGCTTTATGATCGAAAGAACCAAAGTACCATAAGGTGGGACCCTTTCCCAATCGCATCGGAGAAAAACTATGCAGCAGAACATGTAAACAAAGAGTTGCGATTGCGATGAAAGTTTGGATCCGATGGATCAATGAACCATAATTGATATGTGTTTGAATTCCGGCCTAATCGCATCGGAGAATTGGAGAATCGGAGTATAAATATATCGGAACATGCAACTGGGAGTTGCGATTGCAATCAATCACAATCGGAAGCAGTCGAGGGATAATACATCAATCGCATCGAGAGTATTCAAGTTGCGATTAATTGCATCAAAGTGAAAGCAGGGCAGCGGGAATTGCAACTAAAATTTGTGATTGCGATTAATCGCAATCAGAGTAATCGTATCGCATCAGAGTAATTGCAATCGGAGCAAGATCGGAGTAATCGCAATCGGAACAAGCCGACATAGCGGAACAGGTTATGAAGTTTGCGATTGCGATCAATCGCAATCGGAAATCTCTGGAGAAGACTCATCGCATCGGAAAAACAAACATTAGATTCAAATGATCGCTGTGGGGCCCGATCCTTTCAAATATTAGAGTTTGTGATTTGATTTATTGTGGATTGGATCGTAATATAAGACCAAAGGCTTATCTAAGGTTTTACAACATTTGATCTCAAAATATGAATATAAAGCGGCCAATACATAATGCGATTGAAAAGTAAAACAAGGCGGAGAATATATATGAACCAATATATATATATATATATATATATATATATATATATATATGCAGTGTGGGGCCATTGCATTGGCACGAAGGCTGACCAGTGGAACATATCAAATGGAAATTGCGATTGCGATCGGAAGAAGTCGAGGAGAAATATATCACATCGGAAAGCGTGGCAAGTGGGCCCGAAAGGTCATTTGTTATGTATTAACATGATTCTCTATTGTTATAGTGGACGTGGCAGTTTTTTTGTTAAAACTTTGTATAAGTATGCCGAGAGTTGAAATTATGTTATATATATATATATATAAAGTGCTGATATAAAAAGCACAGTTACAAATGTATGGCATATGGACGCTATCCTGTGACAGTGAATAAAGAACCAAATAGAGCCGAAAGGGACAAAGACATAGTCAGAGAAAAGACAAATGTGCAGCTAGCCAAGAGGCTGAATGAGTGAGCTGGATTTTCCATTGTAATTGAATGTAAATGATTTTATTTTATATTGTTGTGATGCATTGGCAAGTCTCTGGAAGAGAGAAAATATCCCACTGTAATATTAAAATAAGCACCTACAGTTACATTTTTCTGAGTGAGCTGAAAAGAAATGAGAAGGCTGAAGACCAAGAGGTATGACTATCCATTTCGAATTCCTAGAGGAATACAAACAGTCATCAGGAATTCTCTATAAGTAATATCATCTTGATATGCAAAAAGAGGTTAGAGAGAGTAAGGATAGAGAATGAAAATTATAGAAGATTGAGGCAGAGAAGATAAGGAAGAGAGGAGCAGAAAGAGATGCTATAAAACAGAGCTGATATCTGAGGTAAATCAGCAAACATTTCTTGTGAAAAATTGAGGAAGTTGGAGCTTCCCTATCAAGTTGAAGCTTGATAGCTGTCAGTTGTAGCTAAATGAGGTTGGAGCCTCCTGTAGGTTGGTGCTTGCAGAAAATTGAAGGGAGTTGGAGCTTCCTTGCAAGTTGTAGCTTGCAGAATTGAGGTTGGAGCCTGCAGAAAAACAATGGTGAGAGGGAGTTGGAGCTTGCCTTTGCATCAAAACAATAATAAGATGTGGTTTTCTCCCTTTATGGGTTTCCACTTATATCTGCTGTCTCTATCTGTGTTGCTTGTGTGTTGAGATGATTTATCAAATCTGCTTAATGTTTGCTGCTCTCATAATAAGTTTAATGTCACATTAATTTAATACTTGTTGCAACATATTAAGACTGTTCATATACTAAGGTTGATTATAAAAGTAAGCTATAAATAAGTTGATGAAAAATTGAAAAATGCTCATGTATGTATTGAACTGATTCACCCCCCCTCTCAGTTCAACTAATAATTCAACAATTGGTATCAGAGCAGGTTCCTTTGTACCATTTTAACAATTGAAAGGAGATTCTAGGTTCTCAGGATGGCTAGTAAAGAAGGATGCTTAACCAATAAAGCCCCTTTCTTTACAGGTGCAAATTATGCCTTCTGGAAAATCAGGATGAGGACATACATAATGTCTCTAGGAATAGAAATTTGGGGTGATGTGGAATTAGGATATGCCCCAAAGGCAACTGACTCAGAGAAAGAATCCAAACAAGATTTTGTAGCTATCGAAAAAGCCATGAATGCCATCTTGAATGGATTGTGTGAAGCAGATTTTATCAAAGTAATGCACAAAGACACTACCAAAGAGATGTGGGATACTCTGGAGAACATCCATGAGGGAGACAAGAAAGTAAAGACTGCCAAACTTCAAGTCTATAGAGCCCAGTTTGAGAACTTAAAAATGAATGATGATGAAGACATTGGCAGTTTCTTCCTAAAAATTGCAAAAATTGTTAACAATATGAAAGCTCTTGGAGAAACCATGCCAGAAAGTATAATTGTGCAAAAAATTCTAAGATCTCTTCCATCCAGGTTCAATCCAAGGTGTCTGCAATAGAAGAAACAGCTGATTGGGAGACCTTGACCATGAACCAGCTACTTGGAAATTTAACAGCATATGAGATGAGGCTCCCACAGAAGAAGCCAAGTATGAGGGAGGCAACCTTTAAAACAAAAAAGAAGAAAGAAGAAGAAGAAGACATATTCTCTTGCTCGAATGAAGAAGAGGCAAAATTTGTCAAGAAATTGGATAGAGGCTTAGGTAAATACAAAGGTAAACTTCCTTTCAAATGCTTTAACTGTGGAAGAGTGGGACACTATGCTGCTAAGTGTCCTCACAAGAAAGTAAGGAATCAGGCTCAAGAGTCAGAGAAAAATACATCAAAGAACTGGCAGAAAGGAAAGAATTTCAGCAGAAAATCCTTCTATGCTCAACAAGACAACAGTACATATGAAGATCCAGATGAACTCTTAAGTGAAGATGGAACCTCTGAATTTTTATTGATGGCTATAGAAGAACTTGAAGGTCTCCTGCTAGAATATGAAGAAGAAGAAGGTGAAGTCGACCTTGAGGGGGAGCTAAGAAGTGCTCTGGAAGAGATTGATAGAATCAAGCTAAAATGTAGAAAACAAAAGGACATTCTCCTCAAGTATGTATGAAAAGAACATAATTCAGAAGTCCTGATGCAGCTAAAGATAGAGCTTGAAGAAGCCAAGAAGATAGAGGACATGTTACTTAAGAAAATCAAAGAAAAAACTCAGGAACAAGAAAAGTTGGAAGAAGAAGTAGTATGTCTCAGGAAGAAATTATAAAATGCTCAAAGGAAAGTGGTTATAAACTCTTCTCGAACAACAAGCTCTAGTAAGTTGAATGAAATTCTGGTTGCTCAAAGATCGCCTATGATAAAAACTGGAATAGGCTATGAAGGAGAATCAAGTAAAAACAAAGAAAAGGAAAACAGAGAGATTATTTTTGTAAAAGCAAAGAAGGATAATGAAGTAGCTCAAATAGTGCCTACAAAAGAAGAAATTGTAAGGAAGGAGACAGAACCCAGAAAAATCCTCTAATAACAAAGAATGAAAGAAATACTCAAACAATAGGAAAATATTTATATGCCCCTGAGTATGTCAAATTTGAAAGCCATCAAAGGAGATTCTTCCCTCCTATGAAGAATGCCACTTGTTATGTCTGCCACAAGCAGGGACACATTGCTACATATTGTCATGCAAGGAGGAGTAATTTAAACCAGCAAAAGATGCAAACAGTGAAGAGATTGTCTCAAACAAAAAAATGGATAAAACAACCTTACATCAGGTATGCAAATAATTTCTATGGTTATTGTTTTTATTGTAAGGAATTTTGCCATAAAATTATTGAATGTAGAAAGTATGGACAAAATATTGATGTTCAACACCTCAAGGAGGTTTATGAATCAAAGAAATTTTGTTCATACTCACAATTCTGCAAAAACAATGATCAAATGTTGTGTTTGCAATCAAGTTGGACATATGCCTTCCAAATTTCCTCTGAAAGGATGCGATTCATCATCTCATAAAAGATACCAAACAAAAGGATGCCTCCAGTGGAAAAAGAAGGAGAATAAATGTGACCTGGCTCTAACTGCTCAAGATCTGAAAAGCCAATGGTATTTGGATAGTGGTTGCTCTAAACACATGACTGGAGACAGAAGCAAGTTTATAACTCTTGATGAAAATAAATCTGGCAATGTTACCTTTGGCAATGATAAATTAGGAAAAATAAAAGCAAAAGGCTCAGTCAGCCTAGACAATGGCAGAGGAAAGGCCCAAGAGGTACTACTTGTGGATGGGCTGAAAGAAAATTTGATGAGTGTCAGTCAAATGTGTGATAAAGGCCGTGAAGTTCTTTTTAGAGCACAAGATTGTGAAGTCAGATCAAGCACCACAGGTAAGACTCTGCTCAAAGGAGTTCGAACAGAGAGTAATGTTTACATTTTGAAAGAGGAAGATGAAGCATGTTATCTTAGCAAACTTGAAGAGTCATGGTTATGGCATAAAATATTGGGACATCTCAGCTTCAATCACATAATCAGACTAAGCAAGAAGAAAATTGTCAGAGACATGCCAGAAATAAAGATTCCTTCTAATACCATATGCAAATCATGTCAATTAGGCAAACAGACTCACACATCCTTCAAGGCAAAAGATGAGTTATCAACAAGAAGACCACTACAACTTGTGCACATGGATCTGTGGACCTGCAAGAACTAAAACACCAAGTGGAGAATCATACTTCATGTTGATAATAGATGATTTCTCCAGAATGACATGGGTTGCATTTCTCAAGAATAAATCAGAAGCTCTGGAAAAATTCAAAATATTCAAAGCTTTAGCAGAAAATCAGATAGGATGCAAGCTGAAATGCATTAGATCAGATAGAGGAGGTGAATTCACTAATTATGAATTTGCAGACCTTTGCAATGAACATGGCATAAAGCAACAATTTACTATTGCAGGGACACCTCAACAGAATGGAGTAGCAGAGAGACAAAACAGGTCTGTACAGCAAATATCCAGAGCCATGATGCAAGAGAGTAATATTCCTCAAACCTTCTGGGTAGAAGCAGTACACATAGCCATGCATATTCTAAACAAAGCCCACTTAAGGCCAAGCAATGACAAGACTCCCTATGAACTATGGCATGGGAAACCAGCTTCAATTAAACACTTTAGAATCTTTGGAAGCAAGTGTTACATAAAGAATAATGATGAAAATCTTGGAAAATTTGATGCAAGAGCAGATGAAGGGATTTTTCTAGGATATGCTTCCAAAAGTAAAGGGTACAGGTGCTACAATAAGACTCTTCGAAAAATAGTAGAAAGTATTGATGTGAGATTTGATGAATAACTTCCAAACAATATAGGATATACATACTGTTGCAGTCCATCAGACAACCATGAAGAAGAAAACCAAAATGATGATGAAACAAGAAAGACAATAGAAGATGCAGAGCTGAGCTCGAAAGCCCCCTCAAGATACACTCAGAAGAATCATCCTGAAGACCAGATCATTGGAGACAAGAGAGCAGGGGTCCAAACAAGAAGGTAGCTCACTGAACAGACATAAGAGGTATACATAGCCATGTTATCACAAATAGAGCCAAAGAGATTTGAAGAAGCTATCAAGGACAAGTATTGGGTGAATGCTATGAATGAAGAATTAGACCAAATTGAGAAAAACAATACCTCGGAACTAGTTCCTAGACCCACTGGGAAAAATGTCATAGGCTCAAAATGGGTATTCAAGAATAAAATGAATGAGCAAGGACAGGTAATAAGGAATAAAGCCATACTAGTTTGCAAAGGATATTCACAAATTGAAGGACTTGATTATGATGAAATATTTTCTCCTGTAGCCAGAATGGAAGCCATCAGAATGTTTCCGGCCTTTGCATGCTACCAAGACTTCAAGGTATATCAAATGGATGTGAAATCTGCATTTCTGAATGGAGATCTAGAAGAAGAAGTCTACATGGAACAACCAGAAGGTTTCTCTTTAACAGACAAAGAAGACTATGTGTGTAGACTGAAGAAGGCGCTATATGGATTGAAACAGGCTCCTCGTGCTTGGTACTCAAGATTGGATAAATATTTTCAAAAACAATGCTTTAAGAGAGGTGGAGTAGACAACAATCTATATATAAAAGCCCATGAAAATGAATGCCTAATTGTTGTAGTATATGTTGATGACATTATGTTTGGAAGCAATAGAGAAGAACTAGCAAAAGGGTTTGCTGATGAGATGAAGACAGAGTTTGAGATGTCTATGATTGGAGAGCTCAGTTTCTACTTAGGACTTCAAATTCAGCAAAAGAACACAGGTACATTCATCTCACAGGAAAAATACTTAAAAGAAATGTTGAAAAAGTTCAAAATGGAGGACTACAAACCTGTGACAACTCCCATGATCACGGGATGCAAGTTGTGTGCTGATGATGGATCTGCTGATATAGATCAAAAAATTTACAAATCCATGATAGGAAGTCTGTTGTATCTGACAACATCAAGACCAGAAATCATGCTAGCAGTAGGCCTGGTGGCTAGATATCAAGCAGCACCTAAAAAAAATCACCTTCTTGCAGTCAAAAGAATATTCAGATATCTACAAGGAACAACACGGTATGGACTTTGGTATCCTAAAGGCAAAAGCTTCACTTTGACAGCATACACAGATGCAGATTGGGCCAGCTGTGTGGATGACAGGAAAAACACAAGTGGAGGTGCTTTCTATCTAGGAGAAAGTCTGGTGGCATGGTTAAGCAAGAAACAAACATCTATCTCTCTGTCTACAGCAGAAGCAGAATATATAGCAGCAACAGCATGTTGTACACAAGTCATGTGGATGAAGCAAACCCTCCAAGACATGAAGGTAAGCATTGATGGACCTATCTCAATCAAATGTGATAATACAAGTGCTATAAGTATATCTAAAAATCTTTTGCTTCACTCAAAAACTAAACATATCCCAATCAAGTATCATTTTCTCCGAGAACAAGTGGCTTAGAAGATAGTAAAACTGGAGTATGTACCAAAAAAAGAACAGACAACAGATATATTTACCAAACCGCTTGCTAGAGAACCATTTGAATATTTGAGAGACAGACTAGGGGTAGTATTTTTAGATGCTACTCTCTGATATGAAGAAAAAGCACAGTTTTAGGGGGAGAACAGAAATGAGAATATCATTCTAGGGGGAGATCAGCCAGCAAGGCAAGCATGAAACAGGTCCTCAGGATCAAAAGGATTATGGTAAGAATACATCCAACATAAAAGAATCAATAAAAAGGCCAAAGGGTCAGTGATGAACCCGACGTGAATCTAATCCAAAGGTTGGAGCAACGACATACAAAGTCAGAAGATCTCAGAGAGAGGAAATGCACGAAATGTTGAAAAATAAAAATAAAAATTCAAACCCCTTGCCATTGATGTCAAAGGGGGAGGAAGAGAAAGAAACAGGAGAAAGGACCCTAACAGGCAAACAAAGGAAGTGTATTGCCATCAATGCCAAAGGGGGAGACTGTTGGAAATGCTGTCATTGATGGCAATAGAGGCAGAAAAGACAGAGACAGACAAAGAAGGCAGCAGATGCAAAGATAGGCAAAGAACAGCAGCAGAAGACAACAGGTAAAATTTACAGTGAAGGCAGAGGCAGAGGAAGTGAATATAGAGGCAGAGTCGTTATCACAACAGAGGCAGAGCCGTTATCAGAGGCAGAGGCAGAGGCAGAACCATTATCACAGTAGAGGCAGAGGCAGAGGCAAAGCAATTTTTCTACATAAAATTATGAGAATCATTACCCCAGCCGGAGGATACACTAAACATAAATTCCGGGAACCGTTATCCAAGCGGGAGGATATATATATATATAAAATTCTGAGAATCGTGAACCAAGCGACAAAGTATATATATATATATAAACCTCATTCCAGGAATTGTAACCCAAGTGGGAGGATACATAAACATAATTCCGGGAATCTTAACCCAAGCGGCAATGTATACATATATAAATATTATTCCGAGAATCATTACCCAGCTGGAGGTTACACTAAAGCTGGAAGCGAAAGCATATATATATGCAGTGCTTTATATAAGTGGAGCACTTTATGATCGAAAGAACCAAAGTACCATAAGGTGGGACCCTTTCCCAATCGCATCAGAGAAAAAATGTGCAGCGGAACATGTAAACAAAGAGTTGCGATTGCGATGAAAGTTCGGACCTGATGGATCAATGAACCATAATTGATATGTGTTTGAATTCCGGCCTAATCGCATCAGAGAATCAGAGCATTGGAGTATAAATATATCGGAACATGCAACTGGGAGTTGCGATTTCAATCAATCGCAATCGAAAGCAGTTGAGGGATAATACATCAATCGCATCGGGAGTATTCAAGTTGCGATTAATTGCATCGGAGTGAAAGCAGGGCAGCGAGAGTTGCAACTAAAAGTTGCGATTGCGATTAATTACAATCGGAGTAATTGCATCACATAAGAGTAATCGCAATCGGAGCAGGATTGGAGTAATCGCAATCGGAACAAGCCGACATAGCGGAACATGTTATGAAGTTTGCGATTGCGATCAATCGCAATCAGAAATCTCTGGAGAAGACTCATCGCATCAGAAAAACAAACATTAGATTCAAATGATCGCTGTGGGGCCCGATCCTTTCAAATATTAGAGTTTGTGATTCGATTTATTGTGGATTGGATCGTAATATAAGACCAAAGGCTTATATAAGGTTTTACAACATTTGATCGCAAAATATGAATATAAAGCGGCCAATACATAATGCGATTGAAAAGTAAAACAAGGCGGAGAATATATATGAACCAATATAGATATATACACACATATATAAAGAGCTGATATAAAAAGCATAGTTACAAATGTATGGCATATGGTCGCTATCCTGTGACAGTGAATAAGGAACCAAACAGAGCCAAAAGGGACAAAGACACAGTCAGAGAAAAGGCAAATGCGCGGCTAGCCAAGAGGCTGAATGAGTGAGCTGGAGTTTTCATTGTAATTGAATGTAAATGATTTTAATTTATATTGTTGTGGTGCATTGGAAAGTCTCTGGAAGAGAGCAAATATCCCACTGTAATATTAAAATAAGCACCTACAGTTACACTTTTCTGAGTGAGCTGAAAAGAAATGAGAAGGCTGAAGACCAAGAGGTATGACTATCCATTTCGAATTCCTAGAGGAATACAAACAATCATCAGGAATTCTCTATAAGTAATATCATCTTGATATGCAAAAAGAGGTTAGAGAGAGTAAGGATAGAGAATGAAAATTATAGAAGATTGAGGCAGAGAAGATAAGGAAGAGAGGAGCAGAAAGAGATGCTACAAAACAGAGCTGATATCTAAGGTAAATCAACAAACATTTCTTGTGAAAAATTGAGGAAGTTGGAGCTTCCCTATCAAGTTGAAGCTTGATAGCTATCAGTTGTAGCTGACTGAGGTTGGAGCCTCTTGTAGGTTGGTGCTTGTAGAAAATTGAAGGGAGTTGGAGCTTCCTTGCAAGTTGTAGCTTGCAGAATTGAGGTTGGAGCCTCCTGTAGGTTGGTGCCTGCAGAAAAATAGTGGTGAGAGGGAGTTGGAGCTTGCCTCTGCATCACAACAATAATGAGATGTGGTTTTCTCCCTTTATGGTTTTCCACTTATATCTGCTGTCTCTATCTGTGTTGCCTGTGTGTTGAGATGATTTATCAAATCTGCTTAATGTTTGCTACTCTCATAATAAGTTTAATGTCACATTAATTTAATACTTGTTGCAACATATTAAGACTGTTCATATACTAAGGTTGATTATAAAAGTAAGCTATAAATAAGCTGATGAAAAATTGAAAAATGCTCATGTATGTATTGAACTGATTCACCCCCCTTCTTAGTTCAACTAAGAATTCAACAGCTCTCACATTCATATTGATGCAGATTTGGCATGGCGACAAGAAGCATTGTTGCGGTGGCTTCTTTTGAAAGAGTATGTCTCTCTTGTTTGTTTTCATGATGATCTATCATGGCAGCAGAAGGCTTTGCTGCATTTGTTGTTATTAGGAAAATATGGTTTGACATTGTTCATTTTTTCCCATATGTCTCTAATTCTTGTTTTTCACTATGTTGATGTGATGTTTGATTCCTACTTGGCCAACAGGGCTAATGATGAGAGCGTTGATAGATGAAATCTACTCTATGTATCATGGGTTGGAGAGATACTTCATGAGTTGGTAATTTCCACTTTTGGAATGAACCACTTCATCTTATGTATCTCATATGTAGAGGAGATATTTGGTATTCATATGGTTGCCACTTGCTGATTCATTGATGAGGAAGGGTATCAAAATTTGAGTTGGAGGCCATTCTAGACATTCTAGAGAGGCAAATTTGGAGCTGGACATGCATGACACATTGTGACAGATGGGGAGGCCTTCCACATGAGGATGCCATTTGGAGGGAGGATTTTTTCTATAGCATCCACTTTTGCAGTTGCTTGAGGTAAAGAAACATTTTTTCGGGGAGGACTTTAATATTCTTAATTTTTCCACAAGATACTTGGAATATTATAGTTCTTAATTTTCATAATTAATTAAGTAAATAAGAGGGTGGAGGGACCCAAAAACCCCAAATATAAATAAAATCCACTTTTGATGTGTGTATGTGGATATTTCAATCATAGATCTACATAATGGAGTAGTGGAGTAGCTACTTAATGTGAAAGAAGTGGAGATCATGTCTCATTAATGAGATAGATCATGGAGGTTGAAACAGTCAACTGAGATCATGGAAGGAATCAAATGTAAGATTATAGAGCATTCATGATGAGATGATGGAGGAATAGTGCATTTAATGCACACATGATGGAGAGGGTGATCATTACATTCACACAAGATGGATATCATGGAGAGACAACGCAGTCAACATAGGGACCTATGTCCACATGTACAATGCAGTTATGAGGTGGGCCAAGGCATGAGAAGGTTAATGAACTATATAATGAAGATGAAGGCAACATAGATGGCATGCTTTTGGATTAGTGATTTGTGATCTGTTTAGATCTGTATTTTTCATTTGACATTCCATGCACTCTGATGATGTTTAGCTAAGTTTGCAGCGCTGCTTAGCAGAGGGTGTTCCCAAGCGGGAATCCCACCTCTTTCCTTGAGTGATCTCTGAGGAAGATTTTTTTCACTACATTCATCATTAGGCATTGGTTCGTTATTGTTCCTACTTTCTATAGAACATCCATATTCATAAATTTCACATTTCTGAAGATCATTTTGAGAGGAGGAGGTTGTCCTTCAATATTTCAGTTGAGGAACTAGTGAAGGATTCATCCTATCACCTTGAGCTTCAAGACCAACCTTCCAGTGCTTCAGATATATATCAGGCATCATGCCTTATATTATTCATCTCCCAGCAGCATCATTTCCATCAGGAATTGCGCAGTCCATTCTTGTAGATCCAAGGGAGAAGGGAAGTTGCTAGCATTTCAGCTAGTAATCCAGTGGAGGACCATTCCTTCACATTATATTTATTGTTTCCATCATTTCTGAGCTACATTGCATATCTTAGCAGTAGGCTAGAGAGCCTCTTTCCTTTACAGCGCAGTTTTTGTAAGCAGTTGTGTAGCAACAACTGCAATCTTCAGAGGAGGATTGAGGACCTAGATCTTGAGCTTCTAGCTTGAGGATATAGTGAAGGGATCAGCCCTTCAAGCTTAGATATGATCTTGTGACATATTTTAGCCATATATTTGTTAGATCTAGCTTTAGATCTGCATAACCCAGTAGACTAGGGATCAAACCCCAAGAGGGTAAATTTCCAATCTCATAGATCTGGAATTTCCTTTCTGGGTTATCTTGGGTTACCATCATAGAGTCTAGATCTAGAACCTTGGCATCATCAGAGCTCCATATTTCTGTAGATGTAAATTTCCATTTTCAGCCTGCAGTCATATGTTCATTAGCTACTGAAGGGAAACACAGTATTTGCTTCTCGCAACTCTCCAGTTACGCAGTGCTTGTTGTAGCATGTTTGCAGGGTCATTCTAGGCCATCTCTTTGTCTAGATTACCTCATATTGTGTACACTATTGTAACTAAATATTCTCCTATGAATAAAATGGCTCATCTATTCTATCTATATCTGTGTTGATCATAAAATTAGATGTACATTTTTCGTGTTACAAATATTATGTTTGTGTATCAATGCATTATTCCATTTCAGGAATATTACAGAAAGCACACATCCTTGTCATATCCAAGACCAGTTCTGTGCTTGTTGTGGACAAGGTCTGATGACGGGCTTGGGAAGTGTAGACTGAACTTATGCTTCTAAATGAAAATATTCTCTTGGAGAAGGTACTAGATATGAATCAACCTCAACTTTATATTCTTGGTGTTGATGGGAGTCTAGCTCAATGTTTTGAACAGAAACAGGTTTAGAATGATGATCCCATTGCTGTAATTATGCTCGCTGAAGCTGAGATTCAAGCTACAATTTAAAAATAAATTTTTTCTTGTGCATTTTGTAGACTTGTTATAATGCCAGGAAGATAGGCTTTTTTGAATTTTACCATACCATAACCAGTGGAGAATATCAAATTATTCACTAACTCTAACAATTCATCAAATTTGGCCATTGTGTTAGCAAAAATAAAGCCCTCTCCTTGAGCTAAATATTCCCACAACAGACTTAATACAGAAGAAAAAAAGACACCTAACAAAAATGTGGTTCTTAAAATTGTTTGATAGAGAAAGAGAGATGTGCAGCTAAGGATTTCCAACTAGTATACAGAGGACCAATTTTCCTAAATCAAGACCAAAAAATTGAGCCTCAATAGTCTCAAATTTAAGGCTTATGAACTTTGAAATCTCTCTTGTTCAATTGAATCCTGGTCGGAGGTCAAACATCTCTACAAAATTTTTGCTCGTAATCAATTCATTGAAGCAATAATTCCTCAAAAATAGAACAAGCCTTCAATGGATTTCATGCATTAAAACATTAAAATTGTACATTGACAATTGCTATGAAATAGACAAATGGATGTGAATAGTAGATGAAGAAAGAGAATCGTGAGATTGTTGTAATTTTCACCATGGTATTCCTTCGTGTCAGGTTCACCATGTTGGAAATACTGAGACAGGGGTGAATAATTATTCCTTATAAATTATCACTTTTAAATATTTTTAAAACATTGGTTTATCTTCAATTATTCTTAATGTTGATACAGTAACAACAGTAAACAATATAACACAATAGGCACACAAATTTTAGGTGGAAAACCCCCTCCGGGTTAAAAACTACTGAACACTTTTCTAATAAATTATTTAATCTTTAGCCCCAATTGAAATTAAAGTTACAACTTCCTATAATGCTAGAAAATCATTCTTCTCCAGCTCCCACTGGAAGGATGCCCCAACACCCTGGTTTCTTCAGTAGTCAACTGAATGGATGCCTCAACATCCTATACTGACCTACCACCCTAAAGTGTTCACATGCTCCAACCTGTAGGTGACTCCATGCACAAACCTAGCACCTCTCTTCCACCCTATAATGATTAGAAATAAGAAAAGAGTGTGGAATCCCATACAAAGGACAATGATCCATGATACAATATGATTAACAATTATTGTCTTGAACTAGACCAATCACCCAATCACACTATGACCTGCAACCAAACCATAAAATTATCCAAAAATGACTCATATACCTCCCAAAAATTCCTCTTCAACTCTAGGCATATTTAATCTTTTACAAAAATGACTCTTTTACAATTTTACAATGATGATTTTTACAACAATGAATTTTGACACGACCCAATACTTGACTTGACATTGCTTCTTGGATCACTAGCAGTTGTTGAGGTATTGTTGTGCTTGCTTCAAGTAATGGTAATTTGGCGCTGCACGTCCTTCTAGTATGTGTTTGAGTTGTCCTATTGTGTCCTCCTTCCTGCACATGCAATAATGAACAAGTCCCAAACAAATATACAAACAAAATACTTACATTGTCCTGCAAAACATATGTCAGAGAAATATTCAAAATTCAAATGTAAATATGTTCAACATTTATGAACAAAACCCAAACAAACATACATACAAAATAATTACACTGTCCCACAAAAACACATGTCAAATATGATATTCAAATTCAAATGCAAACACTAATCATACATACCTTGTTGTAGAAGACTTACCCTTGACCGTTGATGTGTGGTCCTTACTGCAGTGATCCTTGAATGCATACTTTTTCTTTCCTTCTAGAATCTCGATATTGAATATACTATATCTATGTAATTTAGGATCTCCAAGGTCTGAAATTGTTTTCTATGGTATCCCTATGAGTCCTCTTTACAACCCCATAGGTCTGATCGATATTGGATTAGTCAAGAAAGAGTTATGCCAAATCTCCCATGATGACCCGACTATAGACTGGTTGAGTAGAGCGAACTTCTATAAATTTCCACGTGTCATTGTTTCAACCTTTGATCATAAAAACGATACCCAACAAACTACAGTTTGTACTCTTTCTGTCACTTTTTACGAAATCCAATGCTCAGAGAGATATTTATGATGATTTTCCCAAGGTCACCTGTTTGATATGGAATTCGGGAGTTTGCAAAAACCTTAACTTCCTCAGATCATATCTTCGAAAATATAGTGAACCAACATATAAAATTTTGTCACGAGGTTCATCAATATTTAATATCAAATGGGTTTTAAATTCATCATCTGAAGCTTTGTATAAAATTCCACGATGGCCTGTTTGAAGTAGAAAAATCCTTGCATGAAGAGGATACGAGGGTCACAATTTATAGACATTATTAGGTTGAGAGGGGCTTCAACAAGTGAAATTTGGATGGCTTTTAGGAGCTTAAAAATTATTAATTATTGACTATTCAATGACCACAACCAATGATGAGGGCCACGCCACAAGCCCATGGGGTTTTAGCCCACTAGCTGGGGCTACCAAATTCAAAGATGAATATCTTTCAAATCGTGAAGAATTATATGGTGTGCCATATATTAACATAAACATATCGATGAGTAGAATCCATCCAAAATATCCTTGGCTCATAATAAAGTAAGTTGGAAAGTCAAAATTTCCATGCAAGATCGAGATAGCCCTTGGTGCTTCTTGGGTTGACATCAATGGCAACCACTGATACAATCTCCCCCTTTGGCATTGATGGCAACACAAGTAATCCCCATGCGATCATGACACCTCTTCCTACTGCATTCTCTCCCCATTTTTCATCAATCGCAAAGGGTAACTCCCCATTACAAACTGTCATCCTGCGGGCCTATACACACCTCCACTCCCCTTTTCTACTTATATGGATAAGGGAAATATTCTAATGAGAACGTGGGTGAATCCCAAGCTTTTGGTGAAGATACTGAAATGTTTCACAAGGTAATAGTTTGGTAAAGATGTCAGCAATTTGTTCCTTTTTGCTTACATATTCAAGCTTGATATTCTTTTCGGCGATCTGCTCTCTAACGAAATGATATTTGATAGGAATATGCTTTGTTTTGGAATGCATCACAGGATTCTTGGAGATATTGATGGCACTGGTGTTATCACAAAAAATGGGAATATGCTCATCAAACTTGACTTGAATATCTTGCAAAGTTTTCTTCATCCAGAGAACTTGAGTAAAACAAGCTACTGCTGTGATATATTCTACTTCTGCTATGGATAACAAGATTGAACACTGCTTTTTACTTAACCATGAAACAAGGAAACCACCTAGATAGAATGATGCTCCAATGGCACTCTTTCAATCAACACTTCCTACCCAATCTGCATCTGTATAAGTTTGGATAACTAGATCATTTCCTTTGGGATACCATAAACCATATTTTTATGTGCCCTTAAGATATCAAAGAATTACTTTGACGGAAATAACATGAGATTATTTTGGTGCTGCTTGGAATCTTGCTACTTGTCCAACTACCTGAATTATGTTTGGCCAAGAATCTGTTACATATAGAAGACTGCCAATCATAGATCTATACAACCTCTGGTCCACATCCTTTGACAAATATTATAAAATTAAATTGCAACCTATTACCATTGGGGTAAGGAAAAGCTTGAAATCCTCCATCTTGAGTTTCATGAGAATTTCCTTGATGTACTTTGTTTGAAATATAAATATTCCTTTATCCTGCTAAGATATATAAAGCCCTAAAAATCATGCTAGCTTGCCAATTAGAGACATTTAAAAATCACTTTGCATCTTTATGGAAATGTTTTACTTAATATGTCATCATTGATTCCAAAGATTATATCATCAACATATACCTCAATAATTGTTAGGTAATATTGAACCACTTTCACATAGATATTGTTGTCGGTGCCTCCTTTCTTGAATCCTTGTTGATGTAGATATCCATGAAGACAAGCATATGTTGGACGGATAAGTCATTCTTGCTAACAAGACAGACCTCCCAAGTGTCCTACGGACAGCTAGCAACAAACAGACAAACAAAAACTATTTTCTCTAGATAATATTCGATTCAAGATTAGCTAAAGTAGGAGTTTTGAAGACCTACCTGTAGTCCAGCGCTATTCATAATGATCTTCTTTCCATTCGGTTGAAAGAATCGTCTTCAAAGATCTGTAATCACAAACATGGAAAAAATCAATAGCACCTGTATAGTAAAAAATAATTCATGAATCATATATCTATCAAGATGATCAAGGAATTCAAGAAACGAGCTAATTAATTAAATAAATCATTGATTAAACATGATAAACAAGCTACTTAATTAAAGAACTCATTGAGAAAACAAGATTCATTCGTATTATCTTGATAAAGAAAAAGCCTTACAACTGTGTCCGCCTTGATGTCGTAAAGGCCTTTCTGGGGTCCGGAACAAGAGTTTCCTTTACTCTGACAAGCTTTGCACTATCTTAGCTAAAATGCACATGGGTGTGTAATCATTCCCACATAATGATCAGTTAAGAGAGTCTGAGTTTCTACAACATTTCTCCTAAAAAATTCTCAAAGTCTAACTCCCTTTGAAGCTGCACTATGGCTTCAATTTATAGGAAAAGAGAGGAGGTTACAGCTCCACATAAGAGGGGATAGAATGCTCTTTTGAAGGGATTGAGCTCCATAAACCAAGGGGTAGGCTCCCATAATGAAGGAATGAACATACATGATAGGAGCGAACCTTCGACCAGATAATTGCTTCTAGAAGCTTCAAGATTTGACTGTTGGGCTTCTAAATGTTACTTTCCGCCTTTAATTTACCTTTTACAGGGGTCCATACCCTTAATGAAGAAAAATTGTGTTTAGCTCCGCATGATTTAGAGAAAAAAAGTGCGACACCGCAGGAAATGTTTAAGAGAAAGTGCGGTACAAGTGTTTTTAAGACTTTTATGAGCTTTTCTCTCAATTTCAAGGCTTGACTTTAGGAAATTTGATGTTGTAGACTTCTAAGGGAGTGCTAAAACATCATGGTGAAAAATTTCAGTGTAACAAATTTCCTCCAGAAGTGCGAAGTCTGAGAGCATTTGAAGAGTGATGTGCTTTATCATTTCAAGGATTAGCCTATGGACACCCTAGTCGGAACCCTATAAAAACATTCAATGCAAAACATATATATATATATATATATATCATCATCATCATCATTGAGGTAGGCATTCTCATACTTAGATCAAAAACTAACTAAACTTGTTCTGATACAGAAATGATTTTAATATTACATCAATATTGTAGACACAGCGTGGACGCAGCCATCTGTAATGAATATTCTACTGCATAATGAATAATAAAACTCCTTGCAGCCTGGATGGTGGAAACTAGATCCAGGGTCTTGATTTCTGCTTCCCGAACTAGTACGATTCTATCCATGCGATTAAATGTATAGAAGTCGAACATGGTAGAACCCACTTGATTACCAGTCAATGATTTGAACTGTTAACAAGTGTGAGAGAAACCACCAATAATGAAAATGGCTCTCCAAGTACTCAGTACAATCCATGAAATGTGAATAAGTGATCTAAAGTCGAACATTTCACGGAATCGTTCGATCGAAGGTCAATGATGCAACCTGTCGTCGAAGGTGAGAAACCTGCCATTAAGGCATGCAAATTCTAAGGTACTAACGGATTCTAGATCAAATTCCTAGATGATAAGTTGTCTTCGATAGAAAGTGATCCGTCGTAAGCAAGCTCATGACACGAAACCATAGATCAAGTTTTGAAGAAATTTTTTGAAAGGACTGACTTAGGGATGGTCAACGCGAATGGAGAATTTTTTTTGTAGATGAATGGTTTATTTGACTGTCCTCTTGAACACATAATGACATAGCATATGGTTTGGTAACAGTTGCCCTAAGCTAATACCCAGAAACCGGCTGAAGACCTTCAATGTGGTTTGATTAACTGATAGGCAAAGGATTTTCCCAAACCAAGTAGAAGTGTGACAAAAGTATCGTGTTCAAGAGTGGTATAATGATTTTAAGTCAAAGTATAACAAATGAATTCGTTTTCTCTCTTTTCCCCCACCATTTCTAGCAAGTACCTCTTTATTTTTGACAAGCTTGAGGAGGATAACATTTGCTTGTTTATAAGCTCATCCTTCGGATGAGTCCAACTTAGTTTAAAATCAAACCCTAAGAAGGAGTGGTTCGTTCCTATTTTTAATCGATAGTTCCTTTACTGTTAAATTTTAACGAGTCCAATATAGGAGAAACTCGGTGTTTTTCATTTTTAGGGAGTCAGAAGAAAAACTTAAGAAAACTCCATGGGTGTTCTTTTTCATAATTTTAGTCTCTCAGGCCCAAAAAAGGATAAAATAATGTGGGAAAGAACTCTGTTGACCATGATTAGTCAACGTATACCTTTTTTGTCAATATTCCATTTCAGTCCGGAAAAGGGGTAAACTTATACTAAAGGGACGACTATTCATTTCCTTTAACGAGTTCGAATAGTCAAGTACTCGACAATCTTTTCATCTTTAGAGAGTTTGAAAAGGGCTAAAAAGAGAACTCCAAGATTTCACTTTTTCATAAATTTTTAAGAGCCCGAAAAAGTGATAAAAGTATACTCTTTGTCAAAAATGACCATTTCACCCAAAAAATCCGGTATTTTGCAAAAAAACTCAAAAAATTAAATGTACCTGTTTTTAATAAAATAAAAATATTTTGAAAAATCATCTCTTTAAAGTGAAAAATAAACAAAATTAAATTTCATTTATTTGAAAAAAATTATAAAAATGATTTTTCCAAATTCATTTTTACTGTTTGAGTTCAGAGTGAAAATTTGAGAGTTTTTGGCAAAAAACGCTCCACAAAATATTCCGGACAAACTTGTAGAAATTTGAATAATTGTTAAATTATTCATCGAGATTATCCTAATCACACACTATTTGAGCTTCATGCATAATACATAACCTCTTCTACCATTGATCATTAATTGCAGAAATATAAACAATCGCATGCGCACATTAAACCATAAACAATCACACATATAAACACAATATTTATGGGAAAGCTTAAAGCTGAAAACCCCCAACTATCTGTATATTATAATGATAGAGATCATGTAACAATCATTGTACAAACTCCTCACAAGCTCTCAGTACAATCTCCAATTGTTACACACTACACAAGCTCAGATCTAGCAAGACACATGCTCCAATCTACTCCACCTGTTAGCCTGCCTCTACTGCGCAATCCAAGATGAATAATAGCCCAATCTGAGTTTGAATCCACCTGGTATGCACTGCACAATCCTCATTGGCATCTCCATCAATGTGTGGTGCAAATCGGTCACTTTCAAGATAGTCACAAGTGACAGTCACACTTTTTCTTTTCACTTCCACTTCCATTGGTCTCCACTGAATCGTTCATAATCAGTTAACTCATGGCTATTAGTTGATTTATGAGTTAATAATTAGTGAAATTAAATTAATAATTAATTCACACCACCTAACTAGTGTATCAATCAAGCTAGATTCAGATACAACTAAATTAACCATGTTTAACCGAAAGTTAAATGAACACAACTCCATTAACTCCCTCAATCAACTCCACCAAACTCGTCATCCGAGTTCTAATCAGTTCCATGCAATAGCTCCACTAAACCCTCAGGAATAGCATAATTCCTTCTGTCAGCTGCATGTGCCACATCTGTGCACTTAACTGAAGTGCTCCAAGAGGATAAGATAATGTTTCGAGTCCAAATATTATTAAGAGCTAATAATATTCGACATATCTATTTTTAGACTGGCAATCTAAAAATATATTCTGCCCATTATGTCTAAAAATAGAAGTCCATCTATTTTTTCCGACTTGACCAACCATCCAAAAATAGCATCCTGCAACTCATAGAACATGATCCATGTTGAGTCTCAATTCTGCATCTTTTCCATACACTTTTCTATACCTTTTTCACTCACCTAAACCTCCCAAGTTGTCAATATCATTGTATGTTAATTACAAAAGAGCATCTAACATGGTTTTTAACTATATTTTTGTGTCTGCTGTTTGATTTAGATTTTGTTCATTTAGCTGCGGAATCTTGCCACTTTCCGCAGCTGCTGCAACTTTCCGCAGCTATTTTGTGAAACTCTATGTTACAGGTGTCTACAGGAAAAACGAGCCACATGGGCAAGTCATAAATGATGTGGACATGGTTCGTGTCCTATTGGTTCGAGCAAACTCATCTAAAGAAGCCGCGGTCAAAGGCCGTCCACATGGAAGTCAACCATAGAGTCTCACGGTGACAGGACTATGTTCCGTGTCACGTGAAGGTTCATATGGTCGTTTCTGAGTTGCGGAGGACAAGTCGACATCTGTACATGGCTCCATAGCCGAATTCAAGCATCCACTCCTCATAGATTTACTTTCCAACACGGCCATGATCCTAGATCCGTGGACGTAATGGTCTACGTGTTCTCCACCAGCATAAACTTTAGGAATTAGTTATGTTTCTCTTGTTATAAATAACACGTTTGCATACGCATATGGAGTTAGTCGATGTTAGTCTCTGTTATCTTTTGTTAGTGTGCTCTGTAATGTAATTACGCTGCCTTTGTGCCGTAATACTACCATACTGTTATGACTGCATTTTAATATAAGAAGACTCTGTTTTCCAACGTAATTCATACTTGAAGATCATTGCCAAGGCTGGTGTAGAGGGCCCCTGCTCAGCTAAGGTTTTGTGCATTAGTGTATAGTTCTTGTTTTATTTCTTTAAAGCTCATTGTGCCATAATCCATTCACATGTTTATACATTGCATATTTCATGGTATATATGCTTCATTTCTGTTTATAATCTTGCATGCTTTCCATTTCACTTCTGTCTTTCATGTTTTATGTTATTAATCACTGATCAGTGTTCTTGTTTCAGGTTATAGATAGGCAGCCCGGGCATTTTCATAGCTTTTTGACTAATGACATGGAATTAACATTGTTCTGTTGCTAATTTGTTTTTCTTAGTTTCTGTTTAATTTCAGTACTGCTTTGTTTAATTCAGTTTTGCTCATTTTCTTTAGTAGTTAAATTTAGATATATTAAACTGCTCATAACATCTTTAGTTGCCTCCGAAAGCCACAGCTGGACTGATGGTGAGGGATTGTATTATGAAATGTGTAGTTTGGTATTAGTTTCATTTCTGCAAATTTAGATATATTAAATTGTACATGACATCTTCAGTTACCTCCGAAAGCCACAGCTGGACTGATGGTGAGGGATTGAATTATGGATGTATGATTTGATATTAGTTTACTTTCTGCAAGTTAGATATCAGTTACTCAAGTTGTTTATGGTTACTTCCGAAAATCATAGTTGGACTAATGATGAGGGATCAGAAGACAAGTTGATGTAAATTGATTTAGATTTACTTTATTGCAGCTTTTGGATTTCTTTCAGAATAATTTATTTTGTGTTTAGACAGCAGCAAGAATAGTTTGGTTTCATGTTCACTAGTTCGCTGTTTTGATTCATTAGATTAGCAGCATCTTTTCATTTCAGCAGCGCATTTTCATTTCCTTTCAAGTTTTGTCATTGTAATTTTCAAATTCCTTTTTAAGTTTCAAGTTGGTAAATCATTATAGAGGATATCATTTCCTTGAACAAACATAACCATACTTTTTTTCATTTTAGAATTTCCATTTCATCTTAGAAAACCAAAAACGACAAAAAGTTAAGAAATAGGTTATCTTGCACATATAGTGCGCCGCACTTCATCAGCTTACGAATCCCGGATTGACAAATTAAATGCAACAATTTAGGACACACTAAATTGACCAAACATTTTGGCGCCGTTGCCAGGGAAGTTTAAAAAGGTAGCCAATTTCTTTAAAAAAAAAAAAAATCATAAAAGAAGGGAAAACTTGATAACTTCTTGAAGTATGCCCTCCTCTTGCACCTAGTGTGATCTGGAGGATCAGAAAAGAGAGTTATTGGTTCAGTAATTTCTTAAGTATGCTCTCTTCTTGCACCTAGTGTGACCTGGAAGATCAGAAAGAGAATTATTAGCCCAACTTTTTTAAAAATAAAAATAAAAAAAATGACATGCATAGAGCAAGAGATTCTAGGGGAAGGTTTATAGCTAAAGCCAAGAGTTCGATTTTCACAACTCCATCTTCTTCAAGGCATAGACCCGATTCACCACCATCTACCCCTAGCCTTAAGATTTTTGGAAGTCAAGGAACAGCTGAATTAGAGGATTCTCCTATACCACCTACTCAATCCCATTTAGAAAACAAAGAGACTTTCTCTCATTCTCCCTTGGTAGAAAAACTAGAGGACTTTAAGGACTCTAAAGAAACTATCATGGCAGAGGAAGTAATAGATGGAGGTAGAGGTAGAGGTAGAAGAGGAGGAAACAATGGAAACAACAATGGTGAAGGAAATAATGGAGGAAATAGGGAAGGAGACAACTTGTTTGGATTCCCTATAGTTGATGAGGAAACTCATACAACAATGAAAAATATCTCACCATCTGTCCTCCCTAACTTTTATGGATTGCAAAGTGAGGATCCTGAAACATTTCTGTTTGAGTTTGAAGTTGTGTGCCGAACCTATGATTATATGGAAGACTCTTAAAAACTCAAATTGTTTCCTTCAACATTGAAGGGATCTGCTTTGAAATGGTTCATGGGATTAGCCACTCAATCTATTAGGACTTGGAATGATATGAAACAAACATTTTTGGATAGATATTTGGACTATTGTATGCCCACCAATCACAAGGATGAGGTATTCAAAATGATGCAAAAATAAGATGAAAACTTGGAAGATTTACTTGAAAGATTTCAATACAACTTGAAAAGAGCAAAGATGAGCAACTTAGATGATGAAACCTTGAAAGCCCTCATATTAAAAGCCATTAGAAATGAATGGATAGATATTTTAAACATGATGGGGAAAGGAGACATTTTTCAACTCCCACTTCGTGATATAACAGAACTATGTGTCCATCTCTCAAGAGGAAAATCTAAAACAGGAAAAGGGCCTAGGGATCCTTCTCTTATTAGGGCTAACAAATCTGCAACTGGATCAGTAAGTAGGGCAGAGATTGGTAACATTCTTGATGAGTTCAAAATTGATATCTTAGGGAGCCTTAGTGAACAACTAGACACCCTTAAAATCCAAAACAAGCAGAAAGCAGTAAAAGACGCTTTAGCCATCTTTTGTCCGAAATGTAGGAAGAAACATGCTTTAATGGAATGTCCCTTGGATGCAAAATTTGTAGAAACATGTATGATTTTCTCAGAGAATCATGAGATTAAGGATTGTCCTTCAATTCCTGGACTCAAAGCTGTTTTTCAAGAAGACCTAAATTCAGTAGAATCTCTCTGTTTTGTCGCAAGGAGACCTTGGCAGGGACAACAAACTCAAGGGTTTAACAACCCTATGAATTTTCAAACCCCACCAAGTTGGAATCCTTGGCAACAACCTTGGCCCCAACATCAGAATCCATATCAACCATGGGTACAAGGGATGCAAAATCCTTATGGGAGATTTGCTCAATTTTATCAAAATCCTCCATCTTTTCAAAATCAACAAGCTCTACAACTTCCAAACCCAAATCCACAACTTTCATTGCCATTTCCACAACAACAACCTTCTCAACAAAATCCAAATCCTCAACTCATGCTCCCATATCAACAAAAGACAAATCAACTTCCAGCTCAGCCATTGCCAAATCCTAACATTAAGAATCCTCAGAATACTTACATGGTAGAAGGACAACAATTTCCTACCTATATGATTGTTCCTCTCAACGATGTACAACTCAGATCTGGTAGAGTTTTAGAAAAACCTTCTATAGATATTCAAGAGCCCTCTGAGGAGGACTCTCTTCAAGTCAATAAGGGTTATGAGGAAGAATCTCTTCAAAATTCAAACATTCAAAAAGAAAAAGAAAAGTCAACACCTACAACTCCTATAGTTGAGCAACCTGCATCTTTATCTACACCTCCTTTTCCTGAAAGACTACAAATTGACAAGGGGGTGGAAAAACAAATCTTGTTGCCTAACTATGATTTTCTAGATGAATTGAAGAATGTTTGTATCAAGATTCCCTTACTACAAGCCATTCGAGAGATTCCTATTCTAGCAAAAACAATAAAGGAGTTGAGTTTCAAAAGACCAGGAAGGAAACTAAAAGACACGAGAAGAATCCACCTGGTAGGAAAAATTGCAGATATCATGATGGGAAAAATTACCATGCAGAAGTATGTAGATCCAGGAAGTCCAATTGTCAAGACACATATAAATGGGATAGAAATTCCAAACACATTGATTGACTTAGGGGCTGCTATCAACATTATGAGTAAACAGACTATGGAACAACTAAAACTTCCTAACCTTCTTTTTACACCTACTTTACTGCAACTTGCAGATCGATCAATTATTAAACCGGATGGTGTATTAGAAGATATTTCAGTCTCCTTAGATTCTTGGGAATATCCAGTATATTTTATGATTTTGACTCCCAAGAGTAATCTAGGAGGGCACCCACTTATCTTAGGAAGACCTTGGCTAGCCACAGCTGATGCTTTCATTAGTTGTAGATCTGGGGATATGTACATTTCTAATGGTAATTCAACAAAGAAATTCAATTTGTATCCTCCAACAAAAGCAATCACAGAAGTAGGAGACAATGAATGGGTCGATGATGATGACACTATACAACCTGTCTTTACCATTTCTGAAATCAGTGAGGATAGTCAAATTCTGAACACATTAGAAAATTTTGAGACATCTTCAGAATATGACCCCACACAATTTCAGTTGGAATATGACATAGAATATTTATCATCAAGACAAATGTCTCTTTACTCTATGGAAGATTTTGGTAGTTCTACTATTGAGACTTTTCCAGGAAAAACATTGAATATCAACAAACATTTGGAAAAGTCACAACAAGAAGAACTAACCAAAATCTTGCAAAAACATTCTACTGCATTTGCATGGGAGTATACTGACATGAAAGGTATTGATCCTAAGACTTGCATCCATCACATCTATATTGAGAAAAACAGTAGACCAATCAGACAACCTCAAAGAAGGATGAATCCAAATCTTAGGGAGATAGTGAAAGAAGAGCTCCAAAAACTTCTCAATGTAAACTTCATTTATCCAATTTCGGATAGCCGATGGGTTTCTCCTTTGGTTATAGTACCTAAAAAGAATGGTAAATGGAGAGTATGCATTGATTACAGGGAGTTGAACAAAGCAACTTTGAAGGATCACTTTCCTTTGCCTTTTATTGATCAGGTATTAGATACATTAGCAGGTAAAAAGTACTTTTCATTTTGGATGGTTTTAGTGGCTATAATCAAATTCAGGTAGCACCTGAAGATCAAGATAAGACCACATTTACTTGTCCATGGGGAACTTTTGCCTACCGAGTGCTTCCTTTTGGGTTATGTAATGCACCAGCAACATTCCAAAGAGCAGTACTAGGAATTTTTTCTGATCTAATCCATGATTGTGTAGAGGTTTATATAGATGATTTTACAGTTTATGGTAATTCATTTGAAGAGGCATTAGAAAATTTGGAAAAAGTTCTCATAAGATGTAAAGAAACAAACCTTTCATTAAGCCATGAAAAAATGCTTTATGATGTTTACTGAAGGGATTGTTTTAGGACATCATATTTCAGGAGATGGGATTAAGGTTGATAGATCAAAAGTTGAAGTCATCTCCAAGTTGCCTATTCCAAATTGTCGAAGAGATGTTAGAAGTTTTCTAGGATTTACTGGTTACTATAGAAGATTTATAGAAAACTTCACTAAAATAGCATCTCCACTCTTCAAATTGCTTACAAAAGACTGTGAATTTAAATGGGATCCTGATTGTCAATCAGCTTTTGAAACTTTGAAAACAAGAATATCTGAAGCACCTATCTTGAGAGGACCAAATTGAAAACTTCCTTTCCATATTTCTACAGATGCTTCAGATACAGCTCTTGGAGCTGTGTTGGGTCAAAAAGATTTAATTCCTTATGCCATTTATTACACCAGTAAAAATTTGACTTCCACAGAGTTGAACTATACTGTGACTGAAAAAGAGTTTTTAGCTGTTGTTCATGCAATTAATAAGTTTAGACATTACATAACATGCTATGAAACTTTTATTCATACTGACCATTCTGCAATTAGATATTTGATGAACAAACCTGTTACTAATGGCAGAGTGACAAGATGGCTCTTACTTTTGCAAGAATTCAATATTACTGTGTTGGATAGACCAGGAAAACAAAATACAGTAGCTGATTTCTTGTCTAGGATTCAGAATACTAAAGAATATTCTCCTATAGAGGATAAGTTTCCTGATGAATACTTGTTTGCAGTAACTATTAAGACTCCTTGGTATGCAGATATTGCTAACTATTTGGTTACAGGGAAACTGCCTTCACATTTATTTCCAAGTGAAAAACGAAAAATTATTCAGGAGAGTTCAAAATATTCATGGATTTCTAACGAATTGTTTAAAACGGGGCCAGATCTTGTGATCAGAAGATGTGTCAGGGAAGATGAAATGCCTGATATTCTTAAGGCATGTCATGATGAACCATGCGGTGGACACTTTGCAGACAAAAGGACGGCCTATAAAATCCTCTCTTTAGGATATTATTGGCCTTCCCTCTTCAAAGATGCAAAACAATATGTCAAAAGGTGTGGCAGCTGCCAAAGAGTAGGGAAACCTACCCTTTCAAGTGAAATGCCATTGCAACCACAGGTACTCATTGAACCCTTTGAAAAATGGGCTTTAGATTTCATTGGACCTATTAATCCACCATCTAAGCAAAAGAAGTATATATTGGTTTGCACTGATTATGTTACTAAATGGGTAGAAGCTAAAGCATTAGTATCTGCTACTGAAAATTGAGTTGTTCATTTTCTTTATGAGGATATTTTTACTCGCTTTGGTGTTCCAAGAGAAATTGTAACAGATCAGGGGAGCCAATTCACATCAAATTTGGTGGAGAAGTTGATGGAAGAATACAAAATCAAGCACAGAAGATCTACTCCTTACCATCCACAAGAAAATGGTCAAGTGGAGTCCACAAACAAAATTCTTGAAAGTATCATCACCAAGACTGTTCATCTACATAGAAGAGATTGGGCAGAAAGGCTTCCAGAAGCCTTGTGGGCCTACAGAACTACATGGAGGAATACAGCAGGACATTCTCCCTATGAACTTGTTTATGGGAAAGAAGTCTTGCTCCCCATTGAGTTCCAAGTCAAGACCTTCAAGATAGCAGTTCAGTTGGGGATGGACTTATCAGAAGCCCAAAAGTATAGAATGGAGCAGTTGAATGAGCTAGATGAGATCAGACAAGAAGCAATTTTAAGAACTGATCTAGTTCAATATCAAAGAGCTAAATGGCATGACAAGTACATCAAAGAGAAGAAGTTTGAAGAAGGAGATTGGGCATTGTTATTTGATTCCAAGTTTAAAGATTTTCAAGGAAAATTTCAGACTCATTGGCTTGAGCCATATGAGATTGACAAGATCTTTAGCAATGGAGCGGTAAGAATCAAGACCATTGATGAGTTTCAAACTCCTCTTATTGTGAATGGCCACAGATTGAAATTTTATCATAAGCCACTCTCAAAGGAGGAATTTGTCAAAATGTTTCAAGAGAATTCTGCAATCAGGCTGGTACAGAAGAATTCTTCTTCTCTACCAACCTAGCTTTTGTTCTTTTCAGTTTAAAAAAAAAAAAAAAAAAAAATTGTATAAGCCTGAAAACCAATCACTGATTGGCAGTCTTATACAGAAAATATAGGGTGAAAATCAGGAACACCTGACACTCTATATTTTCCAAAAAAATCTCTCTTTCATTTCACAAGTTTTGTGACCACCCACTCCATTCCATTCCACTTCATTCCATTTCATTTCACTTCATTTCACTCCATTCCACTTCATTTTATCCATTTCATCAATAAAAATATTTTTCATGACCATTTCCATCTGGTCATTTGTCATCTGTTCATCTCCATTCATTCAAGTAATAGCTGTGTCAGTTTCCGCAGCTGACATCTGTTTCCGTAGCTGACTCCAGTTTCCGCAGCTAGAAGCAGATTCCGCAGCTACAACTCTGTTTTCAAAAGAATGTACAGTCAGATGTTATTTCCATAATCATGAAATAAAATGCAGGTGAGAGGATCAAAAATGAAGACATGGAGCATTCAAGACACCAATAAAGAGTAACTAGTTGAAGACCAACGAAAAAGGCAAAGATTCCAAAGGTATGAATAAAATTTATTTCAAATAGCATTGAAAAACACATTTTTATATAGTTCTGAACCATAAGCTCCATCCATTATGTGCAATGATTATATTTACAATTCCATAACCTTTCACGATCTCCATATTATCCTCTCGCATTCATTCTCAAACGGTTCCATCATTTAACCCTCGATCTTCACTCATGTTCCAATATTCCACCGGTGACAATGATACATATTTGATTTGACCACGGACTCTTACAGCCGCATAAATCTATAGCCGTTGTTTAAACGTGCTCATATTTATTGTGCAGCCACCGAATTTTAAAACACTGCCGGATGTGTTATACTCTGTTAATCTCACAGTCGTATCTCTGTCGTGCTTTCTGTCGTACTCACAAAAACCCCTCTCTGTTCTGTTCACTCCATTTCGTTCTCTACTATGCTATAATCTGTATACCACTCTCTGACATTTATCCACAGTCATTGTGCTCATCTCCGTGCATTCAGCCGTTCTATTTCCATTAAACCCTCACGCAGGAAAATTTGTGAAGAGCAGAAAGAAAATGGGTAAATTGCTAAGAGCAGAACCGGAAGGACCTAAGTTTATGGAGGGATATCCGCAAGTAAGGGATATATTGAAGAAAGAAAATTGGCTACGGTTTATCCAGAAATTCAGAGGTTATCATAAAGAAGTGACGAAGGCATTCGCAAGGTCGTTTAATGGCTTGGAAGCAGAGATTGGAGACCTTAAGTTTGCGGTCAATGAAGCATCTATAGCATCTGCCACGGAACTTCTTCAGGAGGGTGAGCGTTGGTTTAAGAATAAAAGTATCAGTGATGAAGCCTGGAGAACAATCTTACAAAACCAAGGTATGGACATAACTATTTTTAAAAGAGGAATTCCTGTGCATGCATTGAAAGAGGAATGGGCTACTTTGCTACTAGTTGTTCAGAAATTCATTACATGTCAAGGCCGTTTTGGGTCCATGTATATGTACCATACCAGGTTACTGATGAATTTTCTAGATAATCAAACTCTCAATCTCCCATATTTTCTATTCAATAGTTTGAAGAAAATGTCCGTGACTGTTAAGAAACATTTAGGAGATGTAGAACCACATCTATATCACCACGGCCTTGTAAAAATTTTGATTGAAAAGGAGTTAAAGGAAAATAAAGACACATGGGAACAATTTCTGGTTATAAATTTCTTTGAGGAACCTCAGGAAATTCCTTAAGGTAGTACAACAAGAAGGAGTAGAAGAAAAAGAATAAATGATGAAACCCAAATTACTCCTACTCAAGAAATTATTGAAGGTAGCACAGCAAGAAGAAGTAGGAGAAAAAGAACAATTGATGAAATTCAAAATACTCCTACTACTACAATTGAAAGAACTGATAGGGAAGAGAGACTATCAAAGAGGAAGAAGAAAGAAATCAAGGGTAAGAATCCAATAACACCAAAAGAGAGAAAAACTATTGAGGCTATACATAAAACTCCTTCTTCTGAAGAAGAAGATCACCAAGTGTTATCTGAAAGATTAATTTATCTTCAAAAACAATCCTCTATGGCCAAGAAGACAGAAAAAGGAAAACAAAAACAAAAGGATAGTGTACCACAGCGTGTGAGAAGAAGCAGCAGACTTAAGGGGAAATTGAGGAAAACGCAAATGAAGGGTCCTCATTTCATTTATTTGGGAGAGGAAACATCTGAACAGTCCCCAGCTGACCATAGTCCATCTCAGTCAGTTAGTGAACCTGGTTCATTTCATTCTCAGTCAGACATTGACCATAGTCCATCCCATTCTCAGCAAGATGTTGATGTGAGCCCTCCTCAGCCAGATTTTGAAGATAACTCTCCTTCACGGCATTTTGGAAATAGCCCAACAAAAATGACACCTAAAATAGACCCCAAGCAGCAGGAAGTATATGACTATATAGAATCTTTGGAAAAGGCAGCTACAGGTCCCAGTACTTCGTCCATTTAGCCTCATACAGTACAGGATGATTTAGTCCAATCACTAAAACAGGAAATCTTTGAGCTAGAGCTTTTAAATAGGCACATCAAAAATGAAAATGAGACATTGAAGGAACAAGGTAAATTGGACAAAATCATCCATGATAATACCATGCTACATCTGGGAATATGGCAGAAGAAGAACAATAAATTGAAAAGGAAATGCCAGAAGTTGAGCAGAGCACTGGTTAATATCAAATTTAGGTGCTTAATGAAGAAACCCAGAATGTTGGCAGCACCAAGGAAGAGGAGGAGAGGATTGGATGTGCTGGCTGAAGTGTCAAGGCATATGAACTGAGGAAGAATTATCAAAATTTTGGTTGCATGAGGACATGCAACACCTTCACAGTGGGGGTATGTTGAGTCTCAATTATGCATCTTTTCCATACACTTTTCTATACCTTTTTCACTCACCTGAACCTCCCAAGTTTTCAATATCATTGTATGTTAATTACAAAAGAGCATCTAACATGGTTTTTAACTATATTTTTGTGTCTTCTATTTGATTTAGATTTTGTTCATTTAGCTACGGAATCTTGCCACTTTCCGCAGCTGCTGCAACTTTCCACAACCATTTTGTGAAACTCTATGTTACAGGTGTCTACAGGAAAAACGGGCCACATGGGCAAGTCAGAAATGATGTGGACATGGTTTGTGTCCTATTGGTTCGAGCAAAATCATCTAAAGAAGCTGCGGTCAAAGGCGTCCAAATGGAAGTCAACCATAGAGTCTCACGGTGACAGGACTCTGTTTCGTGTCACGTGAAGGTTCATATGGCCGTTTCTGAGTTGCGGAGGACAAGTTGACATCTGTACATGGCTCCATAGCCGAATTCAAGCATCCACTCCTCATAGATTTACTTTCCAACACGGCCATGATCCTAGATCCGTGGACGTAATGGTCTACATGTTCTCCACCAGCATAAACTTTAGGAATTAGTTATGTTTCTCTTGTTATAAATAACGCGTTTGCATACGCATATGGAGTTAGTCGATGTTAGTCTCTGTTATCTTTTGTTAGTGTGCTCTGTAATGTAATTACGCTGCCTTTGTGCCGTAATACTACCATACTGTTATGACTGCATTTTAATATAAGAAGACTCTGTTTTCCAACGTAATTCGTACTTGAAGATCGTTGCCAAGGCTGGTGTAGAGGGCCCCTGCTTAGCTAAGGTTTTGTGCATTAGTGTATAGTTCTTGTTTTATTTCTTTAAAGCTCATTGTGCCATAATCCATTCACATGTTTATACATTGCATCTTTCATGGTATATATTCTTCATTTCTGTTTATAATCTTTCATGCTTTCCATTTCACTTCTGTCTTTCATGTTTTATGTTATTAATCACTGATCAGTGTTCTTGTTTCAGGTTATAGATAGGCAGCCCGAGCATTTTCATATCTTTTTGACTAATGACATGGAATTAACATTGTTCTGCTGCTAATTTGTTTTTCTTAGTTTCTGTTTAATTTCAGTACTGCTTTGTTTAATTCATTTTTTCTCATTTGCTTCAGTAGTTAAATTTAGATATATTAAACTGCTCATAACATCTTCAGTTGCCTCTGAAAGCCACAGCTGGATTGATGGTGAGGGATTGTATTATGAAATGTGTAGTTTAGTATTAGTTTCCTTTCTGCAAATTTAGATATATTAAATTGTGCATGACATCTTCAGTTGCCTCCGAAAGCCACAGCTGGAATGATGGTGAGGGATTGAATTATGAATGTATGATTTGATATTAGTTTACTTTCTGCAAGTTAGATATCAGTTACTCAAGTTGTTTATGGTTACTTCCGAAAATCATAGCTGGACTAATGATGAGGGATCAGAAGACAAGTTGATGTAAATTGATTTAGATTTAATTTATTGCAACTTTTGGATTTCTTTCAGCATAGTTTCTTTTGTGTTTATACAGCAGCAAGAATAGTTTGGTTTCATGCTCACTAGTTCACTGTTTTGATTCATTAGACTAGCAGCATCTTTTCATTTCAGCAACACATTTTCATCTCCTTTCAAGTTTTGTCATTGTAATTTTCAAATTCCTTTTTAAGTTTCAAGTTGGTAAACCATTATAGAGGATATCATTTCCTTAAACAAACATAACCATACTTTTTTTCATTTTATAATTTCCATTTCATCTTAGAAAACCAAAAACGACAAAAAAGTTAAGAAATAGGTTATCTTGCACATATAGTGTGCCGCACTTCATCAGCTTACGAATCCTGGATTGAAAAATTAAATGCAGCAATTTAGGACACACTAAATTGACCAAACAATCCATATGTCTAAAAATAGACATAGTCTAAAAATAGACTTTGCGCCAAAAATAGCCTGCGGGCCCACTTAGTGAAGGTGACTCCTTTCCACTAAGCTCATCATCTTGTTGCAATCTCAAAACTCCCTTTCAACAAGATAATGATTATCTGCAACCCCTATCCTTCCCCTGTGGTATTCGAATTTGCTCCTGGTGAGCGCCTTCGTCAAGATATCAACATCCTGATCCTCTATAGGAATGTATGAAAGTAACATGATCTTCCGCTGCACACAATCTCTGATATGATGATACCAGATGTCAATGTGTTTAGATCTATCATGAAATACTGGATTAACCGAGAGTTTGATGCAAATCTTATTATCACAATAAATCACAGTAGGATCCAAGTGTGAACCGAACAACCCGACTAGGATCTTCCTCATCCATATAGCCTTGCATGTAGCCAAACTTGCTGCCATATACTCGACCTCTACTGAACTGAGTGCCACGGATCTCTGCTTCTTGATGTACCAAGAAACTACTGTCGACCCGATACTGAAAATCCCTCCAGATGTGCTCTTTCTGTCCGGTGGGCTCCCTGCCCAATCTGCATCCATGAAGCCACATAGCCTCAACTCATCTGACTGTCTGTACCACAATCCATATCCTGATGTGCCTCTGAGATATCTCAATACATGCTTCCCTGCCTTCCAAAATAGCTTGTTAGGCTTAACCATAGCTTGTGAAAGCTGGTTAACTGCATAGCATATATCGGGTTGTGTATTGACCAGATACATAAGCGACCCCACCAACTGTTGATAAACAATGGCATCCACTACCTCCGCCGAAGTAGCATCCTCCTTCCTCCAACCACAAGGAAGAGGAGTATCAACAGGCTTGCAGCCATGCATGTTGAACTTCTCCAAAGATCTCCCTACAATTTACCCTCTAAGACACAAACAATCCATCACTACGCTGCTAAATTTTCGATCCCAGGAAATAATGAAGGAGGCCCAAGTCCTTCATCTCAAACTTCTTTGCAAGATCAACCTTGCATGAGTGTATCAACAGTTCATCACCTGTCAAAATCAAATCATCTACATAAAGTACAATGATCAGCAACTTACCCTCCACCACAATCTGGTATAGGTTAGGATCCGCCTCACTCTTGGAGAATCCAAGTCCGGTGAAATAACTGTCTATCCCTATGTACCAAGCACGAGGTGCTTGTTTCAACCCATACAACTCTCTCTTGAGCCTGCACACATGCAACTCGCTGCTGAAGATCTAGAAACCTTCGGGTTGCTTTATGTACACCTCCTCCTCAATGACTCCGTTGAGGAACGCAGTCTTCACATCCATCTGATGAATGTGCCACCCCATCTGTGCTAAGAGAGCAAGAATCGTCCGTATGGAAGAATACCTTGCGACAAGTGCAAAGGTCTCCTCATAATCGATCCCCTCAATCTGTGAAAAGCCTCGGGCAAAAAATCTTGCCTTATACTTCTCCACACTCCCGTCAGCTGCCTACTTCACTTTGTAGATCCATCTCGAACCCACCACTGATTTCCCCTCCGGTCTCGGGACAATCTCCCATGCACTGTTTCTGATAATCGAATCATACTCTTCCACCATGGCATCTACCCATGCAGGATCCTCCACAGCTTCCTCGAAAGAGGATGGATCTGTCACGATAAACTTGCTCATAAGAGCCATGTATCCGTATACCAGTCAGGTGACTGTCTTTGTCTGCGATGTGATGTAGGTGCTCCTACAACCTTCTCTGCATCTTGAGCCAGTCGCTTAGCTTTTGTAGTGCAATTCCGCCCTCTGATGGTTGGCGCTGCCTGAGTGGTCTCTTCCACCCCATGAACCTCATCTTGTGGCTGATCCACATCCTGAGACTCATCCTTAGGAACTAATAGCTCCTCATCTGCATGCAAGTGTGGCTCCCTCTCAAGCGAACACTTCATGGCTTTCTCCTCATGAAATTTGATATCCGGTTGCACAACAGTCTTGCGACTGTCTGGAAAATACACACGATAGTTGTGAGGTGTATCAGTGTACCCCACAAACAACCCAACCTCCTCGCAAACGCCCCGTTTTTCCCAAGCATCCTTCGTCACATGAATGTAAAATGGGGTGAACCAAAAATCCTCAAATGGGAAATATCAGGCCTCTTACCAGAAAACGCCTCCTCGGGTGTACTCATGCCAAGTATCTTGTCAGGACAACGGTTCTGCACATATACTGCATTATTGCATGCCTCCGCCCACAAGTGAATGGGTAGGCCCCGATCATGCAACATCGCCCGTGCAGCACCCACGATCGTTCTGTTCTTCCGCTCAGCAACCCCGTTCTGCTGTGGGTTATGAGGTGCTATGAGCTCTCTTCGAATTCCTTCTGCGCTGCAAAAGTCCTTGAATTCGCCAAAGATGAATTCACCACCATTGTCGCTCCTAAGAGCCTTCACCTGCTTCCCCGATTCCTTCTCAACCAGCGCCTTGAACTCACAGAACTTTGAGTATGTCTCGCTCTTCTTCTGCATGAAGAAGATCCAGCACTTCCGAGAATAATCATCAACAAAGATCACATAGTACCTGTGCTTTGCTGTCGAAGCTACCGAGAAAGGTCCACACACGTCTGTGTGAATTCTCTCAAGGATCGTCGTGGCATGACTATCCTTCTCGTGAAAGGTGGCTTTCACAAATTTTCCCAAGGTACACCCCTTGCACTGATCTGACTGCACAAGAGTGCCTTTAGGAAGCCCAGTAGAAATCTGCTGCAGTATCTTCAAAGCTCCATGGTGAAGGTGGCCCAATCTCCGGTGCCACAACTCGCCATCATCCCGGCTCACCACTCCTTCTGCCTTGCCTGCCATTGCTGCGCAGCCATCTACCTATAATTGATAAAGGTTCTTAACTCAAACCCATATCCTCCGGGTCTCACCAGTTTCCTTACTGCGCAGGAAAGCCTTTCCCTCGCTAAAGACAACATCATATCCCTTGTCTTCTAACATCACCACAGAGATAAGATTCTTCTTAAATCCTGGAACATGCATCACTTCCTTCAATACGAAGGGTTTACCAGACTCCCTCTCAAAGGAAATGGTACCGATACCGGTCGCACTGTATCTACCATCATCGCCCATCTCGATGTGCACTCCAAGATCTTTCTCATCCAGATCAGTAAACAAATCTCGATCTCCTATCATGTGAAAAGATGCACCACTATCCAGAAACCACACTGAACCCATCACACTTGAGACCAAGCATGCGATCAGCGAAAAATCCAGCTCAAACTGCGAGGCTAAGGCCTCTCCAGCTGCAGATCCAGCAGCCTGCTTATTTTTCTTCTTCTGCGGAAAATTTGTGGCATAATGTCCGTGTTGGTGACAGTGAAAGCACTTCACCTTGGACATGTCCTGCTTCTTGCCTTTCGCACCGGAATGAGAATATTTCTTGCTCTTCCCCTTCTTTGCTTTGGCAGCCAAAGCGCAATTCTCTTCATCAGAGCTCTTTGATGACGATCCGTCCCTGGTACTCTGCCTTATCTCCTCTTGCATAAGATACGACCAAAGTCGCTCCCATCCTGGCAATTTCTTCCGACCATTGACAGAGTCCTGATAGGAATGCCAACTGTTCGGAAGCCCAAGGAGAGCCAAGCTCACCAAGTCCTCATCATCTACAGTCACCCCCACACTTCCTAGCTCATCCCTACATTGGATGAACTTTGTGAGGTACTTGGGCATACTGTCGCCTTTCTCCATCTTTATGTTTCTGAGTTTATCCTTGAGCGCCAACTTCCTCTGGTCGCTCTTGCTTTGGAATAAATATGTCAAGGCTTTCCACATCAAAAATGGAGAAGCCTTACCATGCAGGCTGGACACTATGTGATCCTTCACGCCCTCCAACAGAATCCTTCGACACTTTGCTGTCTTCTTTTGCCAAGCCTCAACCAAGGCTGCATCGCTAGGCTTTGGAACTTCAACATCTATGAACTCCTTCAGCCCATTGTCATCGAGCACCGCCTCCATCCTGTCCTTCCATGCAATATAATTCGAGCTGCCCTCAAGGGCATACTCCAATCGCAATCCGTTGAAAGACATCTCAACTTCGACACCAAGAAAACACTACTGCAAATTCGAATTCCACTAGCACAAAACTCAACCGCTTCAATGTTCTGCAATTTATCCAATGATCAATACTTCTCTGATACCATGTATAAATTTGAACAAATGTTAAATTATTCACTGAGGTTATCCTGATCACACACTATTTGAGCTTCATGCATAATACATAACCTCTTCTACGATTGACCATCAATTTGCGGAAATTAGACAATCGCATGTGCACATTAAAACCATAAACAATCACACATATAAACACAGTATTTATGGGAAAGCTTAAAGATGAAAACCCCCAACTATCTGTATATTATAATGATAGATATCATGTAACAATCATTGTACAAACTCCTCACAAGCTCTCAGTACAATCTCCAATTGTTACACACTACACAAGCTCAGATCTAACAAAACACATGCTCCAATCTGCTCCACCTGTTAGCCTGCCTCTACTGCGCAATCCAAGATGAATAATAGCCCAATCTGAGTTCGAATCCCTCTGGTATGCACTGCGCAATCCTCATTGGCATCTCCATCAATGTGTGGTGCAAACTCATGCACCAATATAGTCACAACTGATAGTCACACTGCTCTTTCACCTACCTCTTCACTGGTCTCCAATGAAACTGTCCATGCACTGAAGTTAACTGATGTATTCTTTAGTTGATTTATGAGTTAATAATTAGTGAATTAATTAATAATTAATTCACACCACTCTCACTAGTGTATCAATCAGTTAGACTAGATACAACTAGCTCAATTATGTTTAACTGAGTTAAACTGAACACAACTCCATTAACTCCTCAATCAACTCCACCAAACTCTGTCACCTGAGTTCTAACTGAAGTCTCCATGCAATAGCTCCACTAAACCCTCAAGAATAGCATAATTCCTTCTGTCAGCTGCATGTGCCACATCTGTGCACTTAACTGAAGTGCTCCAAGAGGATAAGATAATGTTTAGAGTCCAAATATTATTAAGAGCTAATAATATTCGACATATCTATTTTTAGACTGGCAATCTAAAAATAAATTCTGCCCAGTATGTCTAAAAATAGAAGTCCATCTATTTTTTTTGACTTGACCAACCATCCATAAATAGCATCCTGCAACTCATAGAACATGATCCATATGTCTAAAAATAGACATAGTCTAAAAATAGACTTTGCACCAAAAACAGCCTGCGGGCCCACTTAGTGAAGGCGACTCCTTTCCACTAAGTTCATCATCTTGTTGCAATATCAACAAAACTGACCGTTCAAATCGAAAAATGTCTACTCCAGGTAATACACATTCTCTTTTCCTTGCTTTTCATCTGTTCATTTCCTTAATTTAGGGTTTAAAATTCATTTTTGGGGAAGAAATAGGTTCAAAATTCCGCTCACGGGGGTCCGCAGGTAAGACACACGGTACCTGTGGACCCTGACATTTTTTTACAAAGAAAAATTTCGTGGTCTCGCACTTTTAGTACAGAGCCTATGCGTAGCTACACATCGTCTCTGAATGAAAAGTACGGGGGTGCCGTGAAGAATTTCAAAACTCATTTTCTCTCCAATTTACCCAAAATTTTCTTTTTAAAATGATTCTAATATTTCATTTTGTTCATTGTATGATATTTACAATGCTTATCTAGCGGGAATGTGAACATGAGGAGGTGGATGAAGCTGCAATGATTCATTCACCTACATTACAAGTTTTGAGAGCATGCGGATTATTAAAATTCTGGGCTATTAGTGACATGAGAGCTCAAGTAGACCTTCTCACTTGGTTGGTAAACAAGTGGGATGTACAGGACCAGTGTTTTGTGGTTGGAGGCAACCGGCTCGAAATCGAGCTGGAAGACATATACTTTTTGATTGGTTTGTCTAAAAGAGGCGAACCATTTTCTCTATTTGGGGCTAGGCTAGGTGGCCAGTCCGTTGCTAGCCTGCAACTAGAGTTTTCCAATGATGAGGATGATCCTAAAGACAAACAGATTGATATTAAAACCATCATCTGTCTTGAGTTGAAAGTAGTTGCATTTTCCGTAACTGGATTATGTGGAAGTGCATCTTTACATGTTGCTACTGGATCTCAAATGCGGATTGTAGTAGATTGTTTCTGGGGCACCATATTCAATTGGTATGAGATAGTGTTGGCTAATATCAAAGGCCAACTTGTAGAAATTAGCTGAATAAATCACTTATTCAATGAAGATTAACCCGATCATACATCAATTTCGAATTGCATGCATAACACATAACCTTCTTCTACAATTAATTGTCACATGCGGAAATAACAGAAGCAATCTCACATCAAATCAATCACACATTAACTCAGTATGTATGGGGAAAGCCTATAGCTGAAAAACCCGCAGCTATTGTGTATATTATAATGGAGAAATCAAGTAACCAAACAAGTACAATACTCCTCACAAGTACTCAGTACTCTCTCATGAAGTTACTCACAATCTGACTCAGTTTTGAACAAGTCTGAGGTTCAAAACTCCCCGCCAATTGCCTTGCCTCTATTGCGCAATCATGGCCCGTATATGAAGAGGTTCAAGGTTCGAATCCCCTTCCCTTGATTGCGTAATTTTCATGGACAATTCCTCCAAGTGTAATGCAAATCTCATGCAAAACAAATCTACCAACTGATAGCTTTACTCACCCTTTCATCTACCTCTTCCACTGGTCTCCACTGAACTGATCATGCACTGTAGTGAACCGAAGTGTTCTTGAGTTGACTAATGAGTTAATATTTAGTAAATTAAATATTATTTAATTTACTCCACTCATATCTAGTTGATTAGTTAGTTAACTAATCCCAACTAGTTCAACTAAAACAAACAGAACACAACTCCACTATCTGTCCCGTTAACTCCTCCAAAAATTCTGCCACTGAAGTCTAACTGAAGCCAACCATGCAAGATGCCATCAAACCCTAGGAACCACGTGATTCCTTGTGTCAGTTGCATGAGCCACCTCCATGACTCAAACCGAAGTGCGCCAAGAGAGTAAACTGCTGTTTATAGTCAAAATATTATTAAGGGTAAATAATATTTGACTTCCATATTTTTAGGAGATCAGTCTAAAAATAGCCCGGGTCCTAAAAATAAGGGTCTCATCTATTTTTACCGACATGTCGCATACTTCAAGAATCTCCCAGTAGAATTCCCAAATTATGCTCCGTATGTCTAAAAATAGACATAGTCTAAAAATAGACTTTGCGCCAGAATTTGCCTGCGGGCCCACTTAGTGAAGGCGACTTCATTTCACTAAGCTCCATCATCTTGCTGCATTCTCAACACTCCCTCTCAGCAAGATATGGATTATCTGCAATCCCTATCCTGCCTCTGTGGAATTCGAACTTGCTCCCGGTGAGCGCCTTCGTCAGGATGTCGGCATCCTGATCCTCCGTGGGAACATATGAAAGCATCATGATTCTCCGCTGAACACAATCTCTGATATGATGGTACCTGATGTCGATGTTTTTGGACCTATCATGAAATACCGGATTAGCCGAGAGCTTGATGCAGCTCTGGTTATCACAGTAAATCACTGTAGGCTCCAAATGCAACCTGAACAATCCAACGAGGATCTTCCTCAGACAATCCAGCCTCATGTGCCTGCTTTTGCCGCTATGTACTTTACTTACCGAACTGAAAAGACGGATTCGTCGTATCAGAAACTTCAGCGACTCCATCAAGCCGAAAACTCCTCCAGGTGTTTCTTCCAGGTCATGGGCTCCTCGCCCACCGTACGCTGAAGCCGAAAGCTTCACTCCATCCTCCGTCTCTACCATAGACCATATCCTGATGTGCCCCTGAGATACCTCAAAACATGTTTGCCTACCTTCCAAAAGAGCTTGGTAGGCTTAACCATAGCTTGTGAAAGCTAGTTAACAGCGTAGCATATGTTTGGTCGTGTATTGACCAAATACATGAGCGAACCAACCAACTGTCGATAAACAATGGCATCCACTACCTCTACCGATGTAGCATCCTCTTTCCTCCAACCACCAGGAAGAGGAGTGTCGATAGGCTTGTAGCCTTGCATGTTGAACTTCTCCAGTATCTCCCAGGAATACTTGCCTTGAGAAACAAACAGTCCTCCGCTGCGCTGCCAAATCTCCAATCCCAGGAAATAATGAAGGATGCCCAAGTCCTTCATCTCAAACTCTCGTGCAAGATCCTCCTTGCATGAAAGTATCAATTGCTCATCGCCAGTCAAAATCAGATCATCTACATACAGTACGATGATCAACAACTTCCCCTCCACCACAATCTGGTACAGGTTTGGATCCGCCTCACTCTTGGAGAATCCAAGCCCGGTGAAGTAGCTGTCTATCCGGGTGTACCAAGCACGAGGTGCTTGCTTCAGCCCGTACAGTGCTCTCTTGAGTCGGCACACATGCGACTCACTGCTGAAGATCTCAAAACCTTCAGGCTGCTCTATGTACACCTCTTCCTCAATAACTCCATTGAGGAACGCAGTCTTCACATCCATCCGATGAATGTGCCACCCCATCTGCGCTGAGAGAGCAAGGATCGTCCGTATGGAAGAGTACCTTGCGACAGGTGCAAAAGTCTCCTCATAGTCAATCCCCTCGATCCGTGAGAAGCCACGGGCGACAAATCTCGCCTTGTACTTCTCCACACTCCCGTCAGCCGCCTGCTTCACCTTGTAGATCCATCGCGAACCTACAACTGATTTCCCAACCGGTCTTGGGACAATCTCCCATGCACCGTTCCTGATGATCGAATCATATTCTTCGATCATGGCATCAACCCATGCGGGTTCCTCCACAGCTTCCTCAAAAGAGGATGGCTCTGTCACAACACATTGACTCATAAGAGCCATGTATCCAGTGTACCGATCCGGTGACTGTCTCTGTCTGCGCTGTGCCGTAGGTGGTCCTACAACCTTCTCTGCATCCCGAGCCAGTCGCTCAGCTTCTGTAGTGCGCATGCGCCCTCTGATGGTTGGCGCTGCCTGGGTGGTTTCTTCCACCTCCCGAACCTCCTCTTGTGGCTGATCCACATCCGGAAGCTCCTCCTTAGGAACTAACAGCTCCTCATCTGCATGCAAGTGTAGCTCCCTCTCAAGCGAACACCGCATGGCTTTCTCCTCCTGAAATTTTATATCCCGTCGCACAACAGTCTTTCGACTGTCTAAAAAATACACCCGATAGTTGTGAGGTGTATCAGTGTACCCCACAAATATTCCAACCTCAGCAGTTGGATCCAGCTTCCTTCTCGCATCCTTCGTCACATGCATGTAGACAAGAGAACCAAAAATCCACAAATGGGAAATATCAGGCCTCTTGCCAGAATAAGCCTCCTCCGGTGTACTCATGCCAAGAACCTTGTGAGGACAACGGTTCTGCACATACACTGCTGTATTGCATGCCTCAGCTCACAAGTGAAGGGGTAGGCCCTGATCATGCAACATCGCCCGTGCAGCACCCACGATCGTTCTGTTCTTCCGCTCAGCCACCCCGTTCTGCTGTGGGTTATGGGGTGTGATGAGCTCTCTCCGAATCCCTTCTGCGCTGTAGAACTCCTTGAATTCAGCCGAGATGAATTCACCACCGTTATCACTCCTTAGAGCAATCACCTTCTTCCCCGACTCCTTCTCGACCAATGCTTTAAACTCACAGAACTTCGCGAATGTATCGCTCTTCTTCGACATGAAGAAGATCCAGCACTTTCGAGAGAAATCATCAACAAAGATCACATAATACCTGTGCTTTGCTGTCGAAGCAACTGAGAAAGGACCACACACGTCTCTGTGAACTCTCTCAAGGATCGTCGTGGCGCGACTATCCTTCTCGTGAAAGGTGGCTTTCACATACTTCCCTAAAGTACACCCCTTGCACTGATCTGACTGCGCAAGAGTGCCCTTAGGAAGTCCAGTAGAAATCTGCTGCAGAATCTTCAAAGCTCCATGGTGAAGATGGCCCAATCTCCTATGCCATAGTTCGCCCTCATCATCCCGGCTCACCACATCTCCAGCCTTGCATGCCATAGCTGCGCAGTCATCTACCTGCAACTGATAAAGGTTCTGAGTTCGAACTCCTATCTTCCGGGTCTCTCCAGTAGTCTTACTGCGCAGGAAAGCTTTTCCTTCGCTGAAGACCACATCATAACCCTTATCCTCCAACATCGCTACTGAAATCAGGTTCTTCTTCAATCCAGGTACATGCATGACATTCTTTAAGACAAAGGGTTTACCAGACTCCCTCTGAAAGGATACGGTACCGATACCAGTCGCACTGTATCTACCATCATCGCCCATCTCGATGTGCATGCCCAAATCCTTGTCCTCCAGATCTGAGAACAACTCCCGATCTCCCGTCATATGAAATGACGCACCGCTGTCCAAGAACCACACCGATCCCATCACACTTGAAACCAAGCATGCAATCAGTGAAAAGTCAAGCTCGAACTGTGAAGCCAAAGCTTCTTCATCTGCAGATCTTCCCGCTTGCTTGTTCTTCTTCTTCTTTGGACAATTGGTAGCATAATGTCCGTGATCATGGCAGTGAAAACATTTCACTTTCGCCATATCCTGCTTCTTGCCCTTAGCTCCAGAATGAGAGGTTTTCTTACCCTTCCCTTCCTTAGCTTTGGACACCAAAGCGCAGTTTTCTTCATCAGCTCCCTTTGATGAAGATCCATCTCGAGTAGTCCTCCTTATCTCCTCCTGCATGAGATCCGCCCAAAGGCGCTCCCATCCCGGAAGCTTCTCCCGACCATTGACACTGTCTTGATATGAGTGCCAAGCCTTCGGAAGACCAAGGAGAGCCAGGTCGACCATGTCCTCATCTTCGACAGTCACCCCCACACTTCCCAGCTCATCTCTGCACTGAGTGAACTTCGTGAGGTATTTGGTGATACTGTCGCCTTTCTCCATCTTGATGTTCCTGAGCTTATCTTTGAGCGCCAACTTCCTTTGGTCACTCTTACTCTGGAATAGATCCGTCAAAGCTTTCCACATTAAATATGGAGTAGCCTTTCCATGCAGGCTGGATACAATATGATCCTTGACGCCCTCCAACAGGATCCTTCGACATTTCGCGATCTTCTTTTGCCATGCATCGACCAAAGCCGCATCAGTGGGCTTTGGGACATCCGCATCCACGAACTCCTTCAGACCATTATCTTCTAACACTGCTTCCATGCGATCCTTCCATGCAACATAATTCGAACTGCCTTCAAGAGCATATTCGAGTCGCAAACCGTTGAAAGAAGACATCTTCAACACCGGCACCAAGAAAACCAACCTTCTGCAAAATTCGAATTCCAAACTCCAAGCTCTATCGCTTTCGATCTATACTTGAAAACAAATTATTTCCAAATCAGAGATTGACTGCAAGGGCATTCACCAGATCTTTCACCTTACAAAGAAAGATGAATATTCCGGAGGCTACCTGGCCCGCATGCAGACTCTGTCCGAGGAAATAAGTTTGCAATCACCGTAATAGATCTCGACAATTAATCTTGCTCCGATACCATGTAGAAATTAGCTGAATAAATCACTTATTCACTGAAGATTAACCTGGTCATATATCAATTTCGAATTGCATACATAACACATAACCTTCTTCTACAATTAATTGTCACATGCGGAAATAACAGAAGCAATCTCACATCAAATCAATCACACATTAAATCAGTATGTATGGGGAAAGCCTATAGCTGAAAACCCCGCAGCTATTGTGTATATTATAATGGAGAAATCATGTAACCAACAAAGTACAATACTCCTCACAAGTACTCAGTACTTTCTCATAAAGTCACACACAATCTAACTCAGTTTTGAATAAGTCTCGGGTTCAAAACTCACTGCTGACTGCCTTGCCTCTATTGCGCAATCATGGCCTGTATATGAAGAGATCCAAGGTTCGAATCCCCTTGGCTTGACTGCGCAATTGTCATGGACAATTCCTCCAAGTGTAATGCAAATCCCATGCAAAACTAATCCTCCAACCGATAGCTTTACTCACCCTTTCATCTACCTCTTCCACTGGTCTCCACTGAACTGATCATGCACTGTAGTGAACTGAAGTGTTCTTGAGTTGACTAATGAGTTAATATTTAGTGAATTAAATATTATTTAATTCACTACACTCATATCTAGTTGATTAGTTAGTTAACTAATCCCAACTAGTTCAACTAAAACAAACAGAACACAACTCCACTATCTGTCCCGTTAACTCCTCCAAAACTCCTGCCACTGAAGTCTAACCGAAGCCAACCATGCAAGATGACATCAAACCCTAGGAACCACATGATTCCTTGTGTCAGTTGCATGAGCCACCTCCATGACTCAAACTGAAGTGCGCCAAGAGAGTAAACTGCTGTTTATAGTCAAAATATTATTAAGGGTAAATAATATTTGACTTCCATATTTTTAGGAGATCAGTCTAAAAATAGCCTGGGTCCTAAAAATTAGGGTCTCATCTATTTTTACCTACATGTCGCATACTCCAAGAATCTCCAAGTAGAATTCCCAAATTATGCTCCGTATGTCTAAAAATAGACATAGTCTAAAAATAGACTTTGCGCCAGAATTTGCCTGCGGGCCCACTTAGTGAAGGCGACTTCATTTCACTAAGCTCCATCATCTTGCTGCATTCTCAACACAACTAACTAGAGCAAAGAACGGGAAGTTGAATAACTTCGAATATGGATCGATTGTAGTTACTTTTTCTCTAGAGAGGATTCCTCTACTGGCCCCACAACATATTCCAGTTGATCATGGCAGAATCCGAGAGCCTTGGATAGTTCGATGGGTTGCTTTGGTGGCCCGTCATAGCGAGGGTACAGATATTATTCGATATCCCCTGGCTTACTTCCATTGGTTAGAGAACCAACTGTTCGTGATAGAAGACTTCCCTTATGCTAGGATGGATTACTGCGGTGATCAGGATATTCCACTTCCACCAGGAGCTCAGTCGGATAACTCAGGTAAGAACCATTTTTGACATGTTCTAAATTATAATTTTTATTTTGTTTTTTAAATCGTCCAAAACTGATAACAAAAATTTCAAATGAAGAAGTGGGTCCTCGTCGATCAGTCACTCTCCGCCCCTTTGAGAGGAGAGAAAGGGATGCAGCTGCAGCAGCAGCACCACCACAGGATTAGACAACAGAGATCCTCACTGATTTGGAACACCATCTAGAGCGACTGACTATGGACATCCCAGAGACTACCATAGATGACATTCCACTTCGGTTGCAAAGATATGTCATTGGGGTTCCTAGACCATTCAGGAGATTCCTGAGTAGGGTGGCACGAGTTGTAGTATATTATCATGATCATTACCATGGATAGTGGATGATCTATTGTATAGACTCATATCATTTTTTGCATCACTTTTTTCCCAATAATAAGGCATTTTGAACCTATGATCGAGGACGATGTACTATTTTTTGAAACACTACTCTATGCTATGATATACTTTTGTTTCCAGTTACTTGTCCAACATGTTATCGAATGTTTATTTACTGCTTTTATTATCGCAAATATCTATTTATAACACTAGAAGATATTGCATCTGCTAATGTGTTTAAACTTCTTGGAATGTGTTGATATTTAATATAATCAAATTCTCGTTCCAAGAGACGAACTCTTAAAAATAATCTTAACAACACTGGTTTCTAATTGCATATACTCGATTTAATTGTAATACAACGAGTTCAGAATCTAACTTAATGATCAAACTACGAATTCCAAATGAAATGGATTCAGACAATAATTCAATAACTGCGCTATATTCTGCAATATTGTTCATCGTTTGACCATGGCTTACCCCATGCATAGATACTAACTCGTCAGTGGGTGAGTAAATAACCCAAGCTGCGGAAGAAATGCTTCGTGTACTACGACAAGCGCCATCAGCAAAACCAATGTATGTTTGAAAAGACATCAACATCTGCAATATCAAGAGTAATCCAGATAAGCAAGAATAGTAGTAAAATCATACTTAAGCTAGGCACACATTTCTAATCTACAACACACCAGCTAGAAAATAACTAATATATAGGAAAAATCTCCACACAAGAATTAAGCATAATATCTCTTCAGATAAAGCCCATTTCTGGGTTTTCCTAAAGCGACCCCGTCAAAATCAATCAATTCATAGGCCCCTTTTGCAAGTTGTTGCTTGAAAATATAAGGACCATGCCACATGGGTTCAAATTTCCCAGCCCCTAGCTTATCGTTAGCTTGATCATATACCAAAACTAGGTCTCCTTCTGAAAAAATACAAGGTGTAACACTTCTATCGTACTGAGCTTTCATTCGTTTCACATGAGTCTCGGTAGCTAATGCAATGGTGCATCGATTCTAATCTAATTGAGCCAAGTACAAAAACGTTTCTCCTCTTCAGAAGTGGCTGGTAGTAACTCTATGGCTAGTTGGAGTGACAGTATCTCGCATTCAATGGGTAATACCACTTCAAAATTGTAAACCAGTTGAAAAGGGGTAAAACCTGTCAATGTCTTTGCTGAGGTCTGATATGCCCAAAGTGCTGAAAAGAGCATGGTATGCCAATTCGATTTATGAATTCCAATGATTCGTTTGATCATGGTGACTAAAACTTTATTAATCGCTTCAACCAGACCATTAGACTGTGGATAATATGGTGTAGAACTATCATGGTGCAGGGCAAGTTGGTCAGTTAGCTCGGTCATCATGTTGTTTCGAAAATGGATCCCATGATTAGGGATTATCACTTGGGGTACACCAAAATGAGCAATCACATGATTGAACATGAAATTAGTTTCAATTTTTCCATCTGCTGCAAATTTAGGCATCGCCTCGGCCCATTTAGTAAAATAATCTACTGCTAGAATAATATACCCATGCCCCCCGGACGAGTGAGGGTTACATGTAATGAAGTCAATGCCCCATTTTGCAAAAGGACCTACATCAATTATAGGGTGAAGAGGAGCAGGTGGTGCACGCATTTTTTGATCGAAGATTTGACAATTATGGAATTTTTGGACTACATAAATATAATCTTTGAATAAGGACGACCAAAACTAACCAGTGTGCAATATCTTTTGGGTTGTGGCGTACCCAGACATATGACCTCCACATGCTCCAGAGTGACAGTCATTTAAAACATTTTTGGCTTATTCATGGGTGAGACAACGTCAAAAAACAGAGTTCACACCATGACGGTATAGTGTGTCGCCAACAATATGATATTGTTGAGACAGGAAATTGATTTTACGTCGTTGTGACCATGAGAGTTCGGGCTGAAAATATTGGGTCTGAAGATAAAAAATGATATATCCATACCAAGGATCAATGGTACTAATAAGAAACAAGGATTCGTCCACGATCGGTTGTTCCGCCACAGTTTCTGTATCAGTACGTGGGAAATCACACATAAGTTTAGAAAATATCAATGATTTCTTTGATTTGGATTTTTCAAATTCCAAGTCAAACTCCTGTAGGATAACAATCCATTTGGAGTATTTTCCCCCTAGCAACTGTTTGGTCAAAATATACATCATAGGGTTACAACCAGAAATCACTGTTTTTTTGCGTAAAAGTATGTAATGACAAAAACGTTGGACAACTTGAACGACTGCCAAGGCCAATTTCTCCACATGTGAATATTTGATTTCAGTCGGATGCAAATTGTGACTACGATAATAAATCACATGTTCACCATGGAATTCATATTCCTGAACTAGAACCATCCCTATCATGGAATCGGAAGTGGTGAGGTACAAAAAGTAATCCTGGTTGTAATTGGGAGGATGCAGTAACGGTGCATGGGTCAACGCATGTTTAAGAGCATCAAAAGATCGATCAACGATCTCGTCCCAAAAGAAAGGAATATTTTGTTTCAACAACCTGCTGAAACCTTTTGTTAACTCGGCGTAGTTAGGAATGAATCGACGTAAAATTTTTTCTTTCCCTTGCAAACTTTGGAGTTGGCGAAGAGTAGAAGGAGGAGGTAAATTGATGATTGCCTCAACCTTCGATGGATTGACATGAATGCCTATCTTTGAGACAATAAATCCCAACAATCGTCCAGATTGTACACAAAAAACACATTTGTGAGGATTCAAACGAATCTTATAATGCCTAAATCATATAAAAATAGCTCGTAAATGAGTGATATGATCTGCTCTGCACGAGGAATGAGCAGGAAAATCATCGAGGTAGGGTTGCACAATATGTTTAATGTCATGAAATGCATAAGAAATTACTCTTTGAAAAGTGGCGCCAACATTCTTAATTCCAAAAGGTAATTTGCGATAAGAAAAAGTCCCCCATGGACAAATGAAAGCTGTTTTGGGTTGATCTGCAGGGAGTATGTTGATTTTATTGTAGCCGAAAAATCCATCCATAAACGAAAACATTTCACTTCCACCACAATCGTCAATAATTTTATCGATGTAAGGGGTTGGATACTTGTCCTTTGGAAAAGCTCGATTTATATCCCTATAATCGATACATACTTGTATTGTTCCTTGTTTTTTATTGACAGGAACGATATTAGATACCTAATCTGTTAACGAAATTGGATAAATAAAGCCTGCACGAAGTAATTTTTCAACTTCTGCTTTGATAGCGACAACTTTTCGCGAATGTATTTGACGTAATATCTGTCTGATGGGTTTAGCATCCAGGTATGTCTTAATTTCATGAACAATAATCGACAGATCGATTCCTGGCATTTCTTCATATGACCAGGCGAAAATGTTACGGAATTCCTGAAATAGGGCTTTATATGCTTGCATTTCATTAGTCATACAAGAAGCACCTATATGAATGTTTTCAACAATTCCAGGTTTTACTGAAATTTCAAGGGGAACCATTGTAGAAATATTTTCTAAATTCAATTCAGAATTAGAATATGAGAGAGGATTCTGAGGTTCTTTGACGTAATCAGTAGTAAAAATGGAGGAAAAAACATTCTCAAAATGATCGAGATCAGGTAAAAACGAAGACCTATGATGAATATCTTCCCATGGTAATTCATCGACAGACAAGAATTCACGAATATGTTCATCAGTGTTGAATACTTGTTGACTAAGATCCAGAATTGATGTTGAAGCTAAGCTCGATATTGAAAGTGACTCCTCATTGATGACATTCACTGGATTAGATTCAGTTGAAGGAGTATCAGAAAATGACTGTACTGCCTGATATGTTAACTCAAAAGGACTCAGAGGCATCGCGCCGTCGAAAGAATCCATTTCTGATTTTGAAGGTACTATCCAAGGATCATCAAAGGAAATAGTACTTGATGTAATCATATTGATGTTAGCAATAGGAGGTGGTACGTTGGGAGCAGGCAGGGAAAAAGTTCCCAATAAAGCCGAATCTTTAAGCAAACCTACTCCGACATCCTTATAAGGGATAATCAATTTTCTGATATGCTGGATGCTATCAGTAGAGGCTGGGTCGGATGAATAATATGAGAGCTGATCTATTTTAACGATCTTTCATTTATGAGGAAACATGATGAGACGAAAGATCGATGATACAACAACAGTCATGTCGTAAGACCAATTGCGACTCAGGAGAAGGTTGTAATCTAGAGGGGCATCAACCACTTCCACATCTAGATTAATGGTTTTTCCTTCGACCTCTATTGGTAGATCTTGTAAAATACCATACGGCTGAAAACCTCTTCCATCAAAATATTTGAGAATAGTCGGAGATTGGTTAATTGTCGGGGAACCAAGCGATTTCCAACATTTTAACGACATAAAACACGTAGAAGCCCCTTCATCAATAACCGTACGAAAAATACGTTTGTTTTTTACTATTACTGGAATTTGAAAAGCCATTTGATGGGGTTGGCAAGGTGTAAAATTCTCTAAATCGAAGATCACGAGGTTCGAATCCTGGAGGTCTACGGCTCCTAAGGCTAACAATAGTAGTTTTCTTTGGGCTGGGCATGATTGCAGCACTTCCAAAGCCGACATTGCTGAAAGGGAAATCACAAAGTCTTCAACAATATTGTAATTCTGAGCAGCTCTCGCATGTGGATTGAAAGATGATTTACGAAGTACACCTTTAGCAGGCGGTTTGATTACTAAGTCAGGATTTTGTTTCTCGATTTGTAGCGGATCAGAAACTGAGGGAGATTTAGTTGATGTTGAATTGGAACTTTTTTCTTCTTTACCAGGATTTTTACTACCGTAATCTTGCGGTCGTGTCGCAACCATGAAGATATTCTCTAGCGCATTTGAGGAAGATCCAATCATGCTACAATATTGAGCAGGAAAGGGATCCTTCAAGACAACAGGTATGGGTGAACCCTTAACAAATTTTGATACCTTAGCTCTATGCGGGCACTCTTTTGTAAAATGATCCTCATCACAGATCAGACAAGGATATCGAGGTTTTTGTTTTTCATCAGTTGGTTCAGTTTTATCGTTTTTATCTTTTGAATATTTTTTGTTTTTATTCTTACTTTTCTTCTTACCACCAGTTTTAGGTTTGGTTGTAGATGATTCTACAACATGAATATCGACGGAAGTTTCAACGGAAGAATCTCCTTTCAGTGAATCGGGTAAAGTGATAATAGGAGAAGTTGTCTTGGAAGATTTCTTCTTACTCTTACCAGTGCTAACAGAACCAATTACACCATCAGCGGCATGAGAGTCCGAAGGAGTTGTAGTTAATTGACCAGGTCTTGGTAAATAAGGGATTTTATCATACAGAGTACCTGACTGTGTATATACAAGGTCAAGGTACTAAGCCTGAGCAATGACTTGCTCTTCTGTAACAACGCCTCCTTTGGCCACATATTCAGTAATTTTGGGCAATAACGATTTGATAAACCATTCAGCCAAAATTTGATCCGGAATAAATACCTTCACTAAACGCCTTCTACATCTCCATTCATGAATGTGATCGAATATGTACATAGACGTAGATTGTTTTAATGAAGTTAGAAATTCCGTGCAATTGTCGTATTTGATAGGCAACTGAAAATGGGTTAAGAAAGCAGTAGCTAGTGCATTAAAATTATTAAAAGAGCTGTGTAGTAACTCAATTTACCATTTGGTAGCTAGACCAATGAGAGTTCTCTGAAAAAGACGCAATCGAATCGAATCATCGATTAGTGAATTGGATGCACACTAGACGTGATAAGTCATAACGTGATTAGAGGGGTCCTCTCCTGAATTACCCTCAAACTTTGGAATATCATTGGGAAACTTGTTAGGCATCGGCGGCCAATATGGAAGATAAAATATAGGATCATTCGTAAGGCGCGATAGATCAGGTAAATCTAAAGTTGCTATAAACGGTAACAGATGGCTAGGGTCTTGATAACCTTGTGTGATCAAACCAGTTCCAGGAGGAGGATATCTAGGATACCCTAGAATTGGATGCACATTAGGAATCTTAAAACCTCCTGGATAACCAGGATTAACTAGACTATACTGGGGTTGTTGAGGTATTTGATAAGTATACCCAGGAAACAGTTGATACTGATAAGCTGGATTTTGTGTAGCCTGTCAAAATTGATACTGTCCCTGGTATAGTTGATAAGTATATTGTGGTTGACTAGCAACAACCGTACTCGTACCAGCTTGTCCTGTAGGCATCTGGGTCATAGTATGAATTGTAGGTCTTGACGGTGGCATAGATACTTGAGGAATTTGCACTGATGCAGGGATAGAAGAAACCAGAGCTGCAGATACTCTAGAAACAGGTGTGGTAGGTTGAACAGAAGTTGCAGCAACAACGGAAGTTTGAAGCGGAGTTCTAGGTGTAGTAGGCCCATGCTGCTGAACAAAACTAGGTGCAGAGACTTGAATAGCAGGCCGGACAGGTTGCTGGGTTGGACCAGAACCTATGGGATGTCCAGGTTGATTAGGTAACTACACATTGGGTTGCATAGTCTATTGAATTTGAGATGGATTCCACACCATATTCATTCCGGAGTATTGACCCGTAGAAGGTTGTGTATATGAAGGACCATAACTTGGTTGAACGTAAGTTTGATAATTAACTGGAAAATTTCCAGCTCCTTGTAATAATGGTTGACAGGAAGGAGTTTGGTAACCTTGAGTTGGGTACTGACCTTGAGGTTGATAACCTTGATGCATGTACTAAATCTGGGGTTGATATTGACCCTGAGGAAGAAACTGACTCTGGGGTTGATATTTACCCCGAGGAATATACTGACTCTAAGATTGACCTTGGGGTATGTACTATCCCTGAGGTTTATATTGACCTTGAGGTATGTACTTTCATTGAGGTTGTTCCCCAGGCAGGTAATATTGTCCTACAGTTTAATCTGGTAAAAAATTACCCTGAGGTTGCCCTCCAGGCGGTAATTGACTTCCTTGAGGTTGCCCCCTAGGTGGTAACTGACTTCCTTGAGGTTTCCCCCCAGGTGGTAATTGACTTCCTTGAGGTTGAGGATTTGGAATATTTCCAGACATCATAAAAATCTATTCTGTGTGCAACATTTCAGTGTGTTTTGCATTTTTACCAAATGATAACACTTGTTCAATTAATTGAGAAGCTGCCCCTGGGAAAGTACTAGAGAGTGACTGGTATCCCGAAGGAACAGACAGACCATCGTATAAAAATGTTTCTGGAGATTGAGAAAACATAGATGACTCACCCGACATAGATGATGAAGGATGATAACCTCTAGGTGTAGGGTAGAAAGGAATTTGGGGTGGTGAATAAGTAAGACCTGCGTTTTGTAAAAAATATGTCAATGATAAATACCAAGCGTCAGTTCTAAAAGGACTGTATAATATTGATTCACGCTCCCTAAGATTCAAAGTTTCTTGGGTTTCGGGAAGAGTTACGTCTTCATCTAGACTGACAAGTTCTTCAATACATATGAGGTGAGAAGGAAGATTTTCAGTAATGCGATGTCTTACCCTAGGTGAATCAGGATCACTAGAAGTCGGAGTAACAAATCCTGAAGATGGTTCCAACACAGCAGGTTCAGTGTCAGGCTCAGAAATTTCAGGCTCTTCAGGTAATTCACTGGAAGGAGAAATAATACCAGTAACTTCAAAAATTTAAATTGGCTCTTGAATATATTCTACTGTTTGCGATTGATAATCAGGATGAGTAATTAAGGATGATTCTCTTGTTTCTGTTGATTGAATTTTACTTGTAGTATTCGAGACTAAATATTTCAACCCTTTAAGTTGGCTTGGTGTATACTCAGGGGGTTTCCCCTGGAGTCTACGCGATTGTCTTGGTAATTCAGTCACGATTAAAAATTATTAATCACACACAATCAAAGAAAATTTCAATGAAAACTCCTAAAGTTGCTAAGAATACAAACAAATGAATCACACGCTTAAAAATATAGGAGATAAAACCACACACAAATAGTAAATTCCTACACTAAAAACACTATTTGGTGATGAAATCCAACATCATAGTATTTAATGTAGAAATGGCGATTGGAACAGTTACCCCGACAACCTGCTTAATGAAACAGACCAGTGCAAGTTTCTCCACTTAAACCATCTCGAGTGAAGATAACCCTCCAGAGAGTCCAAGTGAGTCTAGTTGACGTCTGCTCTAGGTACAGTGGGATCTTTCCTCCACCGTCACCTTAGGAAAAAACCGTAAAGATAATGGCCACTAAGGTTACCAACAGGAACTAATATACCTAGGGGAATAGTCTACGATCCGACGTACGTGCAAGGGCAGAGTAACAAAGCTCAATCCCCTTAAAGGCTCCTTGACATAATCCAAGGTATACCGACAAGTGACCCCAGGCTCCTTGACAATGGTCTATCTGAGGTTTAACGTTGTTAATACACGCACATCTGCTATCATTCCCAATGAGATAGAATTGATTATCCCACTAGTTCAGATATGACCTCGTGCTTGACTCCTTTAAGAGAAGCTTCCCAGAGCATACAAGTGACTATTGGATTTTTCCTATCGCAAGATCGACTATTTATTTGTTTTAATTGTCTTGGAGAGTTAATTACTCCCTACCTCAAGAGACTAGCCTAAGCTATATTGGTGAAAAGAGCCCTAGAAATATTAAAATTACTAGATTGATTTTAATTTAAGCGTTGATTTTAATAGGCTGTTTCTTAGGAAAATAGGTGTGAAAGTGAAACTGATGATATGTAGTGACCCGACTCAAAACACACTAAAAATGCGTTTATTATGAGAAACAATTCGTTTCCTTTCAATGAATTCTATCTAAAGGAAGAGTTGAGAAATGCAATCTTTTAAAACAATTCTTTCCTTCAAACAAGAATAAATTAAAAGAAATCTAATTTCATGAGAACTCAAAATGATCTATTTCTCAATAAGAAATTCCTTTATCATTCAAGATCGAAACTACAAACAAAGTTTTTCTCCGAAAGAACACTACAATTTCTAGAAATAACACTCAAAACTAAAAACACTAATTTTGAGATCTAAAAATTCTAAAGACTAAATCTGAATTAAAAATTTAAATATTTTGAGGATGTTTTGCTTAGCTTGTTATCTAACTAATAAATTCTTTGCTTGGATCAACAAGAACTCAAAAAACATCCAATTATGGTTTTTTAAGTGAAATTCCAAACTTATCAACAAAAGTTTTTTAAAGATTTGCAAATGAGAAAATGGGATCTAAATCTCATAAAACAATTTCTGCTTTAAAGTCAAACTCAACAAGAAAGCAAGGAAATACCAGTGATCTAAAGGTATACCAAGGCTTCTAGTCTTTGAGTGGGATAAAGACAAAGCAAAAATAATTATAACATGTAGATCTTTCAGAAAATCATTCAAAACTTTAAAAATGTTGAAATAAACTCTTAATCAAAGCTTTCTGACAGAAAATACAAGTCTGGGTGTACACTGAGAATCTAACAAGCTTATCCAAAAAGAGAATTTTAGGGTTTTCTAAAAAATTTCACAGGGCCCACAGGTTTCAATGTAAACAGGTGCAGTCCCGCATTGTTTATACAAGAAAGAAGCGAAGATTCCCGCACTGTTTCTAAAAGAAAAGTGAGGATACCAGAAAACTAAAAGAAAAATTAAAAAACTCTTAAATATTTCTCTGGGATTCTACAGGGATAAAATACCGAAGCCAATATAAACCAGTCAAAATCAGAAAAATAAATTCACAAGTCAAAAATAAAAGAACTGAAAGTTCAAGATTACTCCCCAGCGAAGTTGCCATTTTGTTGGACAGATAAGTCGTTCTTGCTGATAAGACAGACCTCCCAAGTGTCCCATGGACAGCTAGCAACAAACAGACAAACAAAAACTATTTTCTTTGGATAATATTCGATTCAAGATTAGCTACAACAAGAGTTTTGAAGACCTACCTGTAGTCCAACATTGTTCGTATTAATCTTCTTTCCAGTCGGTTGAAAGAATCGTCTTCAAAGATCTGCAATCACAAACAAGGAAAAAATCAATAGCACCTATATATTTAAAACTAATTCATGAATCATATATCTACCAAGATGATCAAGGAATTCAAGGAATGAGCTAATTAATTAAATAACTCATTGATTAAACATGATAAACAAGCTACTTAATTAAAGAACTCATTGAGAAAACGGGATTCATTCGTATTATCTTGATAAAGAAAAAGCCTTACAACCGTGTCCGCCTTGATTTCGTACAAGATTTTATGGGGTCTAGAACAGGCGCTTCCTTTACTCTGACAAGCTTTGCACTCTCTCAGCTAAAATGCACATGGGTGTGTAATCATTCCCACATAATGATCAATTAAGAGAGTCTGATTTTCTACAACATTTCTCCTAAAAAGTTCTCAAAGTCTAACTCCCTTTGAAGCTGCATTATGGCTTCAATTTATAGGAAAAGAGAGGAGGTTATAGCTCCACATAAGAGGGGATAGAATGCTCTTTTGAAGGTATTGAGCTCCATAAACCAATGGGTAGGCTCCCATAATGAAGGAATGAACATACATGACAGGAGCGAACCTTTGACCGGATAATTGCTTCTAGAAGCTTCCAGATTTGACTACTAGGCTTCTAAATGTTACTTTCCACCTTTACTTTACCTTTTACAGGGGTCTGCACCCTTAATGAAGAAAAAGTGCGTTTAGCTCTGCATGATTTAGAGAAAAAAAGTGCGGCACCACAGGCAATGTTTAAAAGAAAGTGCGGTACAAGTGTTTTTAAGACTTTTATGAGCTTTTCTCTCAATTTCAAGGCTTGAATTTAGGAAATTTGATGTTGTAGACTTCTAAGTGAGTAATAAAACATCATGGTGACAAATTTTAGTGTAACAGCATACCAAGCTCTAGGAGCTTTCTTGAGACCATATAGTGCCCTCGTTAATCTGCAGACATAATATTTCTTTTTAGAGAGCAAAAAACCTTCAGGTTGTTCAATGTAAACTTCTTCTTCCAATTCACCATTTAGAAAGTCTGACTTAATATCAATTTGGTATACCTTGATGTTTCTCGAGCATGCATAAGCGAGAAACATTCTGATAGCTTCCACTCTGGCAATGGGAGAAATTTTTTCTTCAAAATAATTTTCTTCAACTTGTGCATATCCTTTGCAGACTAATCTTGCCTTATTCCTGGTAACCTATCTGTCCTCATTCAATCTGTTTCTGAAGACCCATTTAGTTCCAATAACATTTTTAGCCTTTGGCCGTGGAACTAAGTCCCAAGTGTCATTATTCTCAATTTTATCCAGTTCTTCATTTGTAGCTGCTACCCAGTGTTCATCTTGGCTAGCATCCTCAAAATTTCTAGGCTCGAAAGTTGCTAAAAAAACAAGGTAGACTTTCTGTGATGAACGAAGCTGTCAAATTCTTCTAGTTCCAATTCCTCCATTTATGTTGTTGATGATTTGATTTGATGAATGATTCTTTTGATACCATTCTTTTAAAACTTTTGGAGAATTTCTTGTACATCCTGCTGATCATTTCTTATTTCCTTTTGGTTGACTGTTGTTTCCTTATTTATTGGTCTTGTTCTAGAGGTTCTTCTTCATCCTTCACAGATTCTCTGCCAGATCCTTTAGATTTTCTTGAAGGGACAATCTCATCGTCATCCTTTGTAACACAATATTCATCAAAAGTAACATTTATGATTTCCACTATTTGTTTTCACCTTACATTATAGCATCTATAAGCATTCCTTTTGCGTGAATAACCAATGAAAATACCTTCATCAACACGGGAATCAAACTTGCCCAAATTTTTATCTTCTCTTTTAATGTAGCAATTTATTCCAAATATTTTGAAGTATTTGACGTTGGTCGTCTTCCTTTACATAGTTCATGTGGATTCATGTTACAATTTTTCATTAGAAGACCTCTATTTATAATGAATACAACTGTATTGATTGCTTGAACCCATAATTTATCATCTAATTTTGAGTCATTTAACATTGTTCTAGCCATTTCCTGTATGGTTCTATAATTTCTTTCAGCAAATCCATTTTGTTGTGGTGTTATGGCTGTTGATAATTTCCTTTTTATTCCTTTTTTGTCAAAGTGCTTCCTTGGAAGTGAATTCTCTGCCATTATCTGATCTCAAACATTCGATCTTCAAATTAGTTTCATTTTCGACCAATTCCTTGTAGATTCTAAAACACTCGAATGCCTTAGTATATTTATTTAAGAAGCCGATGGTTTTCATTCTGGTGTAATAATCTATCATTAGCATAAAATATAATTCTCTGTCTAAAACTTGTGTTCTCATAGGACCACACAGATCAGTATGTACTAATTCCAATGGGCATGATGCAAAGTGTTCTTTTGTCTTGAAATCAACTTTTTCCTACATGTGCCAAAAATATTCACATATCATATTGGTAGGTTTTGAAATTTTAGGAATTTCTCTTACTACTTCCTTCTTGTTGATCCTGACCAAATTGTTGAAATTTATATGTTCCATTCTTTTGTGCCATAACCAACTTTCCTCTTCTTTCACCAAAAATCACCCTTTAGGTGTCTCATCCAAAATATATATGTCATTTAGAGCTCTGCTTGCTATAGCCATAGTTTTACCAAACTTTCCTTTCCTAATTTCACATTTCTTAGAGTTAAATAACATCATGTGTCCTTGATTGCACATATGTCCAACACTAAGCAGATTGTGATTCACATTTTCAACCAACAACACATCCTTCACTAATGCATTCTTTCTTCCAAGTGTGACTATACCTACTCCTATGACATTTGAAGACCCGTCATTTATAAAAGACACTGTTTCATCCTTATTTTCCTTCAAGGATATGAACTTATTCCTATCTCCAGTCATATGAGTTGAGAAACCACTATGAACATACCAAACGTTTATGTTACTTTGAGCCTTGAGAGCGAAAGCACATTTTTCAGTCTTCTTTTTCCATATTTTTTCATTCTAATTTTGCAAGAATTCCTTTGAACAACTTTCAAGTTCGCAATATTTAGCCAGGTGTCCAAAATTGTTACATTTGTAACATTCAACATCATCATCTCTCAAATGATCAAATATGTTAATATTATGTTAAGTTTCGGAATATCCATTACTAAAAGATCTCGTGAAACTATATTTATTCCAAAAATACATGCAACATTCTATAGCTCTATGTCCAAACCTTCTACATGAATAACAATGACCATAGAAGATTGGTTGATACCTCAGAGGAAATTTTCTTCAAGGAATTATCTTCCATGGTTCTTCCTGCAAGTCCTCATCTCTTGAGTTGGCTGGGAGGTCTACCTTCTTGTTAAATTTTGCATATCCATCTTCTTTTGTTAACATAGAAGGACTTGGATCCTTTTCAGATTTTTCTTTGTAGCCAAGACCAGTCTTGTCACTATTTGATCATTGATTGCTAATGATTTCTTCCAATTCCTTTGAGCTGTTGGCATAGTTTTGAAGATTTTTTCCATTTTTTACTTGCTTTCGTAGAGAAAATGTTTTAGCTTCCAATGCTTCTCTTTCCTTGTTTCTTTCCTTTAATTCTTCCTTGAGCGATTCTTCAACTCGTTTATATTATTCAACCTTGATTTTGAAAATTTAGGACCTGTTCCATTTTTGTCTTTAATTCATCGTCAAGAATGTTGACGTGCTTCTTCTCGGCCTTGAGCTCTTTAATAACCTTGATCATTTAGTTTGAAATTCAACCTCATTCATCTCTTCTTCTTCTTCTCCTTCTTCATCAGATGCCTCTTGCATATTGTGCTTGGTCATAAACAATACAATTCCATTGATTTCTTCTTCGTTATCACTATCTTCATTAGATTAGGAGCTATTGTATCTAGACAATAAACTCTTCTTAAACCATTTCTTCTTGCCTTTCTTGTTGAACTTCCCCGGACCTTTATTTCCTTTCATAATAGCCTCATTTTTGTGAGGACACTTGGCTGCAAAATAACCAACCTCACCATAATCAAACCATATCAATGGAAGTTTACCTTTGAATTTCCCCGTACCTGTTCTCATTTTTCGCGTGAAGTAGGAAAAGTATTTATCAGAAAATTCTTCTTCATGTTCTTCCTTTTCTTCTTCCTTACAACTACAAGTTTTTTCTTTCGGAGTATTCTTTTCCTTACTAGTCTTCTTGGATGCAGCGAATGTTGTTTCTAGGTGAGATGTGTCATCCTCTTCTTCAATCCTAATTTCATATGCTGTAAGGACTCGATGCAATTAATATTTGTTGAGATTATTTAGATTCAAACTATATTCCAAGACATATACCTTTGCATTGAATATTTCCAACAGGGTTCTAAGGATCTTTCAGACAACAATTTTCATGTTGACGGGTTCACCCAAATGAACAACAATTTCTCATACTTCATATTCTTGCACCAAAAAATGAACCTGCATTCTTCCACTCCAAAGTGCATAGTTATTTCCATTGAATAGAGGAAATATATTCTTATTATAATCCATGATATCCTTCTAGTTGTTATATTGCTATTGAAGGAACCAAGATCTGATACCAATTGTTGGAAATACTGAGAGGGGGGGGGGGGGTGAATCAATATTCCTTAGAAATTAGCACTTTTAAATATTTTCAAAGTTTATTTAATCTTCAATTATTCTTAATGTTTATGTAGTAAAAACAGTAAAAAATAGAACACAATAGGAACACGAATTTTAGGTGGGAACCCCCCTCTAGGTCAAAACCACCGAACACTTTTCTAATAAATTCTTTAATCTTCAACCCCAACTAAAACGAAAGTTTCAAATTCCTAGAATTCTAGAAAAACATTATTCTCCTACTCCCACTAGAAGGACACCCCAATGCCTTGGTTTCTTTAGTAGTCAACTGAATGGATGCCTTGACATCCTAGACCAACTTACCACCCTAAAGTGTTCACAGGCTCCAACCTGTAGGTGACTTCATCCACCAACCTAGCACCTCCCTACCACCCTATAATGATCAGAAATAAGACTAGAGTGTGGACTCTCATACCAGGGACAATGATCCACTATACAATATGATTCACAATGATTTTCTTGAACTAGACCAATCACTCAATCACACTATGACCTGCAACCCAACGATAACATTATCCAACAATGACTCCTATAACTCCCAACAATGCCTCTTCAACTCTAGGTAGATTGACTCTTTTAAAATAATGACTCTTTTAAAATTTTACAATGATGATTTTTACAACACTGACTTTTGACACAACCTGATACTTGACTTGAATTTTACAATGATGATTTTTACAACACTGAATTTTGACACAACCTGATACTTGACTTGACACCGCTTCTTGGATCATTAGCGGTTGCTGAGGTATTGTTGTGCTTGCTTCAAGTAATGGTACTTTGGCACTAGACATCCTTATAGTATGTGCCAGAGTTGTCTTATTGTGTCCTCCTTCCTTCACATGCATTAATGAACAAGACCCAAACCAAAAAAAAAAAAAAAAATACTTACACTGTCCTGCAAAACATATATCAGAGAAATATTCAAAATTCAAACATAAATACGTTCAAAATTTATGAACAAAACCCAAAAAAACATACATACAAAATACTGACACTGTCCCGCAAAAACACATGCAAGAGATGATATTCAAATTCAAATGCAAACACTAATCATACATACCTTGTTGTAGAAGACTTACCCTTGACTATTGATGTGTGGTCCTTACTGTAGTGATCCTTGAATGCATACTTTTTCTTTCCTTCTCAAAGCTCGATCTTGAATCTGTTGTATCTATATAATTTACAATCTCCAAGGTCTGAATGTTCATCTTGTGGCATCCCTCTCATTCCTCTTTCCAAACCCACGGGTCTGATCGATATTGGATTCTTCAAGAAAGATTTATGCCCAATCTCCCACGATGAGCTGATTATAGACTGCTTTAGTAGAGAGAACTTGTACGAAGTTCCTCATGTCACTGTTTCGACCTTTAGTCTTGATAACGATACCCAACAAACTAAATTGCATTCTATTTTTATGAAGTTTTACAAAATTGGAATCTAATTATTAGAGAGAAAGTTATGACGTTTTTCCCAAGGTAACCTGTTTGACATGGAATTTGGGAGCCTGCAAAAACCCTAAATTCCTCATATCATATCTCCGATAATATAGCAAAACTAGATCTGAAATTTTATCACGAGGTTCATCACGATTTTGGTTAAAATGGGTTTTAATTTCAGCTTCTAAAGCTTCATAGAAAAAAAATTTATAGTGAAAATTCCATGATGACCTGTTTTAAGCAGTGAAATCCTTGCATGAGGAGGATATGAGGGTCACAATAATAAAAATGCTTAGGTTGAGAGGGTCTTCAACAAGTGAAGTTTGGAGGCATTTTAGGAGCTTAAAAAATTATTAATTATTGACTACTCAATGGCCACAACCAATGAGGAGTTTCATGCCACAACCCCATGGGGTTTTAGCCCACTAATGGGGGTTACTAACTTCAAACATGAATATATATCAAACTATGAAGAATTACGTGGCATTCCATATATCAATAGGAACATCTCGATGAGTAGAATCTATCTAAAATATCCTTAACTCGGAATAGAGTAAATTTTCAAGTCAAAATTCTCATGCAAGATCAGGGTAGCCCTTGGTGCTACTTGAGTTGACATCAATGACAACCAATAATAAAAAATCTCCCCCTTTGGCATTAATCCCAACAAAAGTACTTGCCCTGCAATCATGACATCTCTTCCTACTGCATTCTCTCACCTTTTTTCATCAATGGAAAAGGGTAACTCCCCCTGAAAAATTGTCATCCTACAGACCTGTACCCACCTACACTCCCCTTTTCTGCTTAGTTAGATAATAGAAAGAGTCTAATGAGAACTTGGGAGAATCCCAAGATTTTTGCAAAGATACTCAAATGCTTCATGAAGTAATGGTTTGGTAAAGATGTCAGCAATTTGTTCCTTTGTGCCAACATATTCAAGCTTGATATTATTTTTGGTAACCTTCTCTCTATCGAAATGATATTTGATCGGTATGTGATTTCTTTTTGGAATGCATCACAAGATTCTTTGAGATACTGATGGCACTAGTGTTATCGCTAAATATGGGAATAGGCTCATCAAACTTGACTTGAACATCCTTCAAAGTTTGATTCATTCAGAGAATTGGAGTACAAAAAGTTGTTGTGGCAATATTTTTTGCTTCTGCTATGGATAACGAGTTTGAAGAATTCTTTTTACTTAACCATGAAAAAAGGAAACCACCTAGATATATTGCTGCTTCACTAGTACTATTTCAATCATCAACACTTCCTGCCCAATCTGCATCTGTATAAGCTTGGATAACTAGATCATTTCCTTTAGGATACCATAAACCATATTCTATTGTGCCCTTAAGATATCAGAGAATTATTTTGATGACACTAATATGAGGTTATTTTGGTGCTTCTTGGAATCTTGCTACCTATCCAACCGTCTGCATTACTTATGGATGAGAAGCTATCACCTATAGAATACTGCCAATCATAGATCTATACAACCTCTGGTCCACATCCTTTGATGAATATTCTAAAATTAGCTTGCAACCTGTTACCTTTGGGTAAGGACAGGCTTGCAATATTCCATCTTGAATTTCTTGAGTAGTTCCTTGATGTACTTGGTTTGATATATAAATATTCCTTTATCTTGATGAGATATATGAAGCCCTTAAAAGTATGTCAACTATCCAAGTAGAGACATTTCAAACTCACTTTGCATCTTTGTGGCAAAGTTTTTACTTAATCTATCATCATTGCTTCCAAATATTATATCATCCACATATACCTCGACAATTGTTAGGTTATCTTGATCCACTTTCACATAGATATTATTGGCAACGCTTCCTTTAATGAATCCATGTTGATGTATATATCCATCAAGACAAGAATACCAAGCTCTAGGAGCTTTCTTGAGACCATATAGTGCCTTATTTAATCTGCAGACATAGTCTTCCTTTTAAGAGAGCAGAAAACCTTCGAGTTGTTAAATGTAAACTTCTTCCAATTCACCATTTAGAAAGGTTGACTTAACATCCATTTTGTAGACCTTGATTTTTCTCGAGCATGCATAAGCGAGAAACATTCCGATAGCTTCCATTCTGGAAATAGGAGAAATTTTTTCTTCAAAATAAATTTCTTCAACTTTTGCATATCCTTTATAGACTAATATTGCCTTATTCCTGGTAAGTTGTCTGTCCTCATTCAATTTTTTTGTGAAGATCCATTTAGTTCCAATAAATTTTTTATCCCTTGGTCATGGAACCAATTCCCAAGTGTCATTCTTATCAATTTGATCCAGTTATTCATTCATAACTGCTACCTAGTGTTCATCTTGACTAGCTTCCTAAAAATTGTTAGGCTTAACAGTTTCTAAAAAGCAAGGTGGGCTTGTTGTGATGAATGAAGCTGTCTTCTTCTTCTGGTTCCAATTCCTTCATTTATATTTCCGATGATTTGATTTGACAAATGATTATTTTGACACCATTCTTTTAAATATTTTGGAGAATTTTCTTGTACATCGTTCTGATCATTTCTTATTTCCTCTTGGTTGATTTTAGTTTCCTTATTTTATTGGTCTTGTTTTGGAGATTATTTTTCATCCTTCACAAATTCTCCCTCAGATCCCTTAGATTTTCTTGAAGGGACAATCTCATCGTCATATTTTGTAACACAATCTCCATCAAAAGTAACATGTATGTTTTCCACTATTTTTTGTTGCCTCAGATTGTAGCATCTATAATCCTTCCTTTTCCATGAATAACCAACGAATATACCTTTATCGACACGGGAATCAAACTTGCCCAATTTTTTATCTTCTCTTTTGATGTGTCATTTGCTTCCAAATATTTTGAAGTATTTGACGTTAGTCGGTCTTCCTTTCCACAGTTCATATGGAGTGATGTTACAATTCTTCCTTAGCAGACCTCTGTTTATAATGAATACAACTATATCAATTGCATGAACCCAAAATTTATCATCTAGATTTGAATCATTTAACATTTTTCTAACCAATTCCTGTACGGTTATGTTTTTTCTTTCAACAACTCCATTTTGTTGTGGTGCTCTTGTTGTTGAGAGTTGCCTTTTTATTCCATTTTCGTCACAATACTGCTGAAATACCTTGGAGGTGAATTCTCTTCCATTTTCTAATCCCAGACATTTGATCTTCAAATTAGTTTCATTTTCTAACAATTGCTTGTAGATTCCAAAACACTCGAATGCCTCAATATTTTTCTTTAAGAAGCTGATGGATGTCATTATGGTGTAATAATTTATCATTAGCATAAAATATAATTATCCAATTAAACATTTTGTTCTCATAGGACCACATATATTAGTATGTACTAATTCCAATGGACATGATAAAAAGTGTGCTTTTGTATTGAACTCAACTTTCTTATTTTTTTCGTGCCGACAATATTCACATATCATATTGTTAGGTTTTGAAATTTTAGGCATTTCTCTTACTTCTTCTTATTGATCCTGATCAGATTGTCAAAATTTATATATCCCAATCATTTGTGCCATAACCACCTTTTTTCTTATTTCACTAAAAATCACCCTTTAGGTGGCTCATCCAAAGTATATATGTCATTTGGAGCTCTGCTTGCTGTAGCCACAATTTTACCGAGCTTGCCTTTCTTGATTTCACATTTCTTAGAGTGAAATAACATCATGTGTCCTTCATCACACATATGTCCAACACTGAGAAGATTGTGATTCATATTTTCAACCAACAACACATCCTTTGCTAATGCATTTTTGCTTCCAAGTGTGATTGTACCTACTCTTATGATGTTTGAAGTCTCGTAATTTCCAAAAGACATTGTTCCATCCTTATTTTCCTTCAAGGATATGAACTTACTCCTATCTCCAGTCATATGATTTGAGCAACCACTAACAACATACTAAATGTTTTTGTTGCTTTGAGCCTTGAGATCAATAACACAATTTTCAATCTTATCTTTCCATATTTGTTCATTCTGATTTTTTGAGAATTCCGTTGAATAAATTCTGAGTCTGCAATCTTAGGCTAGGTGTCCAAAATTTTTACATTTGTGACATTCAACATCATCTCTCAAATGATCAAATATGTTAATATTCTATTGAGTTCTAGAATTCCATTTCTAAAAGATCTCGCGAAACTATATTTATTCCAAACATACATGCGACATTCTATAATTCTATGATCCGGGTGGATATTGGTGGTCATCTGCCTATTCCACTTGGGGCCCCACCATTGTCTCTTTCATTTTTTTAGTTTCGGCACAACTTACTATTTTTAGCAGTTTTTTGGGTCCTGAACTTCTGGAGGCATTTTGAGGCCCTAAACGATGTTTTTTGGGAACAATCAAAATTTGTAGTCCTCGAATAGATCTTTCTAACGAGGTATGGTTCGCGTCAAACATAGATCGTATGCCAAAGTTACGTTCCCGAGAAGTTGAAACACCAATTTACCCAAACGGGGCCCATAGTTTTGGCACTTCATCTCCTAGTGTTAGGGTTTTAGATGTCTAGGGTTTTCCATTATTTCTAAATAATAAATAGGCCCTCGAGCCTCATTGTAACGCAGTTCAGAGGCCTGTAGCTGCCACATATCTTCTCAGAGATAGCTACTAGCACCCTAGCTACTTTATTTCCATTTTGTCTGTAAGAAAATTTCAGTTCTTTGATATTAATGAAATGAAGTGTTATTTCTGCTGCATCTTTGTATTTATGGTTATATGTTTATTATTTTGCGTTCCTACATAAATATAGATCAGTGGTATCAGAGCGGTCTGCTTTTTCTCGATACTTCTTTGCATGTCCCCAACGAGGTCGGGGTATAAGGAGTTAGGGCTTGATCTGGTGGAAAATTTTCAAGATCAGCCTCGCAAACCCCGACGGACGCCCATGGGGGACAAAAATAAAGATGAGGGAGCAAGAGATCCTATCAAAATATTGCTTGAGGAGGCCCTCAAAAAACAAAGGAACACGATGATGGATAACTTTGCCTAGATCCTTCAACGGCTGCCAATCGGCGGCACATCTGCATCCAACAGCCACTCTGGAGGTGCGACTCCTTTTAAGGTACAAGTAAATTTTGACATTCGCATATTTGAGGGTCAAATAGATGTAGATGTCGTAGATAGATGGTTGAATCTATTAGAAGGATATTTCTCGGTTCATGACTTTTCCGACCGGGAGAAGATTATTTTTTCACTCCTCAAAGCTACCCCCCATGTCAAGGACTGGCGAGAAACCTACTGTGAGAAAAAGGACGAGACAGAACCCTCTTTGTTCTCATTCGTACCAACTTGGAATTCTTTTCGAGACACCATCACGGAACAATACTATCCCATGGGGAGCTATGAGAACAAGTACATACAATGGACCACACTGTGACAACAAAGGGATCAAGATGTCCATGAGCTGACGAATTTGTTCCATACCCTACGCACAAAGTTGGGTATCAAATATTTAGAGAAACATCTGGTGCTAAAGTATTGTAGTTGTCTGCATAGATAAATTCAGGAGGAAATGGAGTTCCTCGACATCTCCTCGCTTGGTACGAAATACCTGTATGCTACGAAGATTGAGCAGAAATTCAAACAGAAGAAGCGAGACTTTGGATCTGCGAATCAAAAGCAAGGGAAGGTGCTCCCAAACAACAAAAAAAAGGACAGAGCCAAGGCATGGTAGCTCAAGACAACCCGTCGAAGCCACAAGAAAATAACAACACCGTAAAGCCAAATAAGGACACAGGAAAGTGGTGTGAGTTCCATAAGAGCTCCACTCACAACACAAGTGAGTTTCGGGCCAAGCAGTCACTGGTGGCCAAGATGAGGGCTTCTGAGTCAGATGCATGCTCCGACTCTGAATCAGAACCTGACAAGGGGAATGACAAAGGGAAATAGATTATTGATGCAGAGCCCAACACCACTATTGCCACTACGAAGATCTAGAAGGAGGAACCGAAAGATCCAAAGGAGGAGGAACGTCTCTTCCACTCCCAGATGTGGGTAAAGGGCTCCCCGGTACAGTTCATTGTCAAAAATGGGAGCCAAAAGAACCTCATTTCAGCAGACACCGTGAAGTGGTTGGGCTTGCCAACCACAGCTCAGCCACATCCATACACCATCGGGTGGCTTCACCAAGGATGATATCTCCGTGTCAGCCAGTAGTGTCGCCTTCCTTATAGCATCAAGCCCTTCACAGATGAGGTATTATGTGATGTTGCTCCTATTGATGTTTTTGATGTATTATTAGGACAACCATACTTGTGGAAGCGTCATGCTGTGTATGAGTCTCGACCTCGTGTTTTTATTGTTACTTTGGGAAATAAGCTATACAAGATACCAGAGGTACCACCTCTTGCCGCTATCTCTTTGGTTATTGCAAAAAAATGCAGTAAGGTCATTTCCCAAACTAGGAAATTAATTTTCCTGATGATCCGCCCCCAGGGCAAGAAGAATATTGTGGCCACGACCTCCAGATAGGGCTCCTCTACACGACAGCAATAAATGGACAAGGTTGTGGAGGAGTACGAGAACATCTTCACCTCACCCACAGGGGTTCCTCTGCACTGTCTGGTCAAGCACCCGATTGATCTGACCCCAGGTGCACCGCTACCCAATGAACCGATATATTGGCGCTCTGTTATGGAGAACGATGAAATCAAGAGGCAGATTCAGAAGTTGCTACAGAAAGGTCACATCCGACCAAGTTCATCGCCCCGTGGGAGCCCGATCATGTTGGTACAGAAGAAGGATGGGATGTGGAGACTTTGTATTGACTGTCAGGTGCTGAACAAGATCACTGTCCAGAATAGGTACCCGATCCCATGGATTGATGACCTTCTGGACCAAATCAAAAGGGAGAAATATTTCAGCAAGATCGACTTGAATTCTGGGTATCACCAGGTACCAATTGAACCCTCCAATGTGTGGAAGACTGCATTCAAAGCCAAGGAAGGCCTTTTCGAATGATTGGTCATGCCTTTCAAGTTGAAGAATGCTCCCACAACCTTCATGAGGTTGATGGATGACATCTTGCAGCCATTCACGAACTCATTTGTAGTGGTGTACTTGGATGACATTCTGATATTCAGCCAGACTTGGGAAGAGCACCTCCACCACATCCAACAAGTCCTCCAAACACTGCGGCAACACAAGTTGTGTGCCAATTTGGAGAAGTGCACTTTTGGCAAGACTCAGGTTCAATATCTGGGATACGTTATTGATGAAAGGGGGTTGCATGTGGATCCAACCAAGATCCAAGTCATTCGGGATTGGCCAGCCCCAACCACTATAACAGAGCTTCGCAGCTTTTTGGGTCTTGTTAATTTCTAATGTAGGTTCGTGTTGGGATTCTCTCATATCACTTGGCCCTTGAGTCAAGTCACCAAGGGAGGAGCAAGAGAAAAATTATTTTGGTCAGAATCTCAACAGAAGGCATTCACAGAATTGAAAAATCGCCTCTATTTTGCCCCAGTGCTCACATTACCAGACTTGCAACATCCATTTGAAATCGAGACAGATGCCTCTGACTATGCTATTGGGGCAGTTCTTACTCAATAGGGACATCCAGTGGCATATCACAGTGATACATTGTCTGACACAGTTCGCAAGTATCCCACTTATGACAAAGAAATGTATTCCATTGTGCAAGCTTGTCAACAATGGAAGCATTACATTTTAGGGAAGGAAACAATCATCCACAATGCACTAATCGACCTCGCAGCTCAGGCGGCACATACGGAAGCCGTGCACGATCACCATCGGGCGTGAATCCATATTTCAGTACCGCCATTTGAACATCAAGTACAAGAATGGTAGCACCAATAATGTTGTAGATTGCCTCAGCTGACCACCGATCGTGGCACTCACTGACTGCTTCAATCCTCAGGCATGAGACTTCGATTGGTCACTGCTCTAGAAGAGCGATCCACACTCAGCCACATGCTGCTGCACTCGGGGTACGCAAGTTCCAAATTTTCACCTCCAAGATGCACTTTTATGTCACCTGAGACACCTTTGTGTTCCTTCAAGCGAGCGTGCCAAGATGATATGGGAAGCACACCACAGTTGCGTCGCTGGGCATTTCGGGGTCGAGAAAACAGTAGCAATACTACAGAAGTATTTCTATTGGCTGAACCTTCGAAAGGATGTCAAGAAGCACATCAAATCCTGCACTTCTTGTGCCATTGCCAAACCAACCATCAAGAAGCAAGGCCTATATACTCCACTACCTACCCCTATTCGACCTTGGGAATCCATCTCCATGGATTACATGTCAGGTCTGCCTTCTACTAAGAACACGGAAATGACTGCTGTGGTCGCGACGTACTCCTCGAAGATGGCCATTATGGAAGCCTAAGAAGAATGACTGGCAATGTGGTTTTTACTACTAAACTCTTTCTTTGAACGAGTGTGGTGCACTTTGGGATCCCACAATATATCATATCGACTGATATTAGCACAAAATGCTTGGGTATATTTGGTCCCAATTTCTCTCGTCAATGATGGACACCAAGCTCACCAAATCCACATCTTTCCATCCCCAAACAGATGGCCAGACAGAGGTGGTCAACAGAATGATTGTACACATTCTGTGCATGTACAATTCAAATCATTCACGCACATGGGACGAGAGCCTCCCCTATGTAAAACATAGTTATAAACAGGCTCTCCACAGCTAAATCAGCCACAGCCCCTTTCAGGTGGGCTTGGGATTCTAGCCACTATATCCCATTGACGTAGCTATGCCATTTGCGGCTACTCAGGCCGATTCGGCTCATGTCCAGTCTAAAGTTGACAAAGAAAATAGCTTCATCGAGCGCATTCAACACATCTGCCGACAAGTTCATGACATATTGGACAGAGCCAATGCTAAGTACAAGCAACACCATGATCAACATCAGGTGCCACACAACTTCCATGTGGGTGACAAAGTGTGGCTACATTTTCAGAAGGAGCACCTCACTGGAACCCACTGCAAGCTTCACCCACTCCGATACGAGCCATACACCATCACCAAGGTTGTAGGGAACAATGCATTTGAGCTCAGTATTCCACCATTCCTTGGTCTGCACCCAGTATTCAATTTGGATCGCCTTCATCCTTACTTCCCACCTCTATTGGACACCTCTGACATTGCAGAACAACTCACACCAACAGAGTTAAACCCAGACTGCATGGAACAGGGCACCACAGATTGTATCATGGACATGCAAATCAAGAACACTTTCCAACAAAAAAATCCAATTGTATCGGTTGTCAAAGTCGACAAATCCCCGCACTGGGGGAAAGTGGTTCACCTGTGACCAAGTTCGCAGGCCCCCCTCAGGAGGAACTTAACGCAATGGGGACCATTGCTTCCTAAGGGGAGTATTTATCTGTGGATATTGGTGGCCACCCGCTTATTCCACTTGGGGCCCCACCATTGTCTTTGTTAGTTTTTCAGTTTCAGCACAACTTACTATTTTTAGCATTTTTTCGGATCTTGAACTTCCAGAGCCATTTGAGGTCCTAAATGACGTTTTTTGGAAAAATTGGGAGCAATAGGGGTCCATGGACTGGTTTTTCTCACATAAAAAGTTGTAGTCCTCGGATGGATATTTATAACTAGGTATGGTGCGTGTTAAACGAAGATCGTATGGCAAATTTACGTCCTTGGGAAGTTGAAACACGAATTTACCCAAACGGGGCCCATAGTTTTGGTGCTTCATCTCCTAGGGTTGGGGTTTTGGATGTTTAGTGTTTTCCATTATTTCTAAATAATAAATATGCCCTCGAGCCTCATTTTAACTCAGTTCAAAGGCCTGTAGTCGCCACATCTCTTCTCAGAAATAGCTACCAGCGCCCTAGCTACTTTATTTCCATTTCGTCTGTAAGAAAATTTCAGTTCTTTGATATTAATGAAATAAAGTGTTATTTCCAATGCATCTTTGTATTTATGGTTATATGTTTATTCTGTTGCGTTCCTGCATAAATCCAGATCACTCTATGTCCAAACCTTCCACATGAATAACAATGAACATAGAAGATCAGTTGATAACTGGGAGGAAATATTCTTCGAGGAATTGTCTTGCATGGTTCTTCCTGCGAGTTCTGATCTCTTAATTTGGCTGGGAGGTCTACATGCTTGTTAGCTTTTCCATATCCATATTCTTTTGTTTTCATAGAAGGACTTGACTCATTTTCATATTTTTATTTGTAACCAAGACCAATCTTGTCACTGTTTTATCGTTGATTGCTAATCATTTCTTCCAATGCCTTTGAGTTGTTGGCGTAGTTTTGAAGATTTTTTTCATCTTTTAATTTCTTTCATAGAGAAAAAATTTCAGCTTCCAATTCTTCTATTTCCTTGTTCCTTTCCTTTAATTATTCCCTCAGAGATTCTTCAACTCATTTGTATTCTTCAACCTTGATTTTAAGATTTAGGTCGTGTTCCCTTTCCGTCTTTAATTTGTCTTCAAAAGTATTGATGTGCTTCTTCTCGACCTTGAGCTCTTTGATAACCCTAATAATTTTGTTTTGAAATTCAACCTCAGTGATCTCTTCTTCTTCATCTCCTTCTTCATCAGATGCCTCTTTCTTATTATGCTAGGCTATAAAAAATACTCTTCCATTGATTTATTCTTTGTTATCATTTTCTTCATCAGATGAGGAGCTATCTTCTTTGGAGAAGAAACTCTTCTTAAACCATTTCTTCTAGCCTCACTTGTTAAAATTCCTCAGATCTTTCTTTCCTTTCATAACAACCTCATTTTTGTGAGGGCACTTGGATGAAAAATCCCCAACCTCACCACAATCAAAACATATCAATGGAATTTTACCTTTGAATTTTCCCGTACCTGTTTTCATTTTTTGCGCAAAATAGACAAATTATTTATCTGAAAATTATTGTTCATGTTCTTCCTTTTCTTCTTCCTTACAACTCCAAGTTTTCTCTTTCGGAGTATGCTTCTCCTTACTAGTCTTCTTGGATGTGACAAATGTTGTTTCTAGGTGATATGTGTCATCCTCTTCTTCAATCCTCATTTCGTATGCCATAAGGACTCCATGCAATTCATCTTTGCTGAGATTGGTTATATTCAAACTATATTCCAAGACACATACTTTGGGTTGAGTCTTGTCGGCAGGGTTCTAAGGTATTTCAGACAAAAATTTTCGTGTAGACAGTTTCTCCAAAACCTTCCAATGCATTTGTTGTTTCATCAACATGTTGAAAGTATACAACAATATTTTCATCTTCCTTCATTTTGAGTTGCTCAAAATTTTCCCTGTAAATTTGAAGCTTTGCTTCTTTCACGTTTGAGTCACCTGCGTATATATTCTCAAGATTTCCCCATATTTATTTATCAATTTTAAAACTCAATATCTTAATATAGACATATTCAATAAGCCCACTGATAATGAGATCTTTAGCCTTTGCATCATACACCATATTTTTATTACCTTGTTCACCTTGGGTCATTGTAAAGCCTTTTTCAATGATTTCCCATACTTTGTATCCTTGCGCCAGAAATGAACCTACATTCTTCCACTCCAAAGTGCATAGTTATTTCTATTGAACAAAGGAAGTATATTCTTAGTATAATCCATGATCTCCTTCTAGTTGTTAGACTTCTATTGAAGGAGCCAAGCTCTGATACCAATTGTTGGAAATACTAGGGGGGGGGGTGTGAATCAATGATCCTTAAAAATTAACACTTTTAAATATTTTCAGAGCATTAGTTAATATTTAATTATTCTTAATTTTTATCCAGTAAAAACAGTAAACAATAGAACGCAATAGGCACACAAATTTTAGGTGGAAAACCCTCTCCAGGTCAAAAACCACTGAACGATTTTCTAATAAATTATTTAATCTTCATCCCCAACTGAAATGAAAGTTACAACTTCCTAGAATTATAGAGAAGCATTCTTCTCCAGATCCCACTAGAAGGAAACCCCAACACCTTGGTTTCTTCAGTAGCCGACTGAATGGATGTCCTGACATCATAGACCGACGTACTACCCTGAAGTGCTCACATGTTCCAACTTGTGGGTTACTTCATGCACCAACCTAGCACCTTCCTGCCACCCTATAATGATAAAAAATAAGACATGAGTGTGGACTCCTGTACCACAGACAATGATCCATGATAAAATATGATTCACAATGATTTTCTTGAACTAGACCAATCACCCAATCACACTATGACTTGCAACCCAACCATTAAATTATCCAACAATGACTCCTATACCTCCCAACAATGCCTCTTCAACTCTAGGCATATTGAATATTTTACAATAATGACTATTTTACAATTTTACAATGATTATTTTTACAACATTAACTTTTAACACGATCTGATACTTGACTTGGCACTACTTCTTGGATCACTAGCGGCTGCTGAGGTACTGTTGTGCTTGCTTCAAGTAATGGTACTTTAGCGCTACACATCCTTCTAGTATGTGTTTGAGTTGTCGTATTGTGTCATCCTTCTTGCACATGCATTAATGAACAATACCCAAACCAATATACAAACAAAATACTTACATTGTTTTGCAAAACATATGTAAGAGAAATATTCAAAATTCAAATGTAAATACGTTCACCATTTATGAACAAAACCCAAAAAAACATACGTACAAAATACTGACATTGTCCTACAAAAACACATTTCAGAGATGATATTAAAATTAAAATGTAAACACTAATCATACATACCTCGCTGTAGTAGACTTACATACACTTGATTGTTGATGTGTGGTCCTTATTGTAGTGATCCTTGAATGCATACTTTTTCTAGCCTTCTATCAACTTGATATTGAATCTATTGTATATGTGTAATTTTGGATCCCTAAGGTATGAAATTTCGTCCTATGGTATCCCTATGAGTCCTCTTTCCAACCCCATAGGTCTTATCAATATTGTTTTATTCAATAAAGAGTTATGCCCAATCTCCCATGATGACCTGATTATAGACTGGTTTAGTAGAGCGAACTTGTAGGAAGTGCCATGTGTCACTCTTTCGACCTTCGGTCCTGAAAATGATACCAAAAAAACTAAATTTTGTCCTATTTTTGTCACATTTTACGAAATTTTAATCTAATTCTTGGAGAAATTTATGACGATTTTCCCAAGGTCACCAGTTTGACATTGAATTCGTGAGGGTGCAAAGACGCTAAATTCCTCATATAATATATCTAACAATATTACAAACCAAGATTTGAAATTTGGTCATGAGGTTCATCAAGAATTCATCTCAAACATATTTTAATTTCAGCTTCTGAATATTTGTAGAAAAATAGTTATATAGAAAATTCCACGATGAATTGTTTGAAGCAGTGAAATCCTTGCATGAGGAGGAAAAGAGGGTTACAATTTATAGAAAGGTTGAGAGGGTATTAAACAAGTGAATGTTAGAGGGAATTTAGGAGCTTCAAAAATTATTAATTATTGACTATTAAAATGCCACAACCAATAATGAGTGCCATGCCACAATCCCATGTGGTTTTATCCCACTAACTAGGGTTACTAACTTCAAACAAGAATAACTTGCAAACTATGAAGAAATACAGGGCGTGCCATATATCAACGGAAACATCTTGATGAGTAGAATACATCCAAAATATCCTTGAATTAGAATAAATTAATTTTTCAAGTCAAAATTCCCATGCAAGGTCGGGTTAGCCCCTGGTGCTACTTGGGTTGACATCAATGACAACCACTGATCAACAATATCCCCCTTTGGCATTGATGGCAACAAAATTACTCCCCCCTACGATCATTACACCTCTTCCTACTGCATTATTTCCCCCTTTTTCATTAATAGCAAAGGGTAACTTCCTCTGACAAAATGTCATCCTCCGGACCTCTACACACCTCCACTCCCCTTTTGTACTTAATTAGATAGGAGAAAGAGTCTAATGAGAACTTGGGAGAATCCCAAGATTTTTGCAAAGATACTCAAATTATTCACAAGGTAATGATTTGGTAAATATGTCAACATTTTATTCCTTTATTAAAACATATTCAAGCTTGATATTCTTTTCGCCGACCATCTCTCTAATGAAATGATATTTTATGAGAATGTGCTTTGTTTTGGAATGCATCATAGGATTCTTCGAGATACTGATGGCACTGGTGTTATCATAAAAAATGGGAATAGGCTCATCAAAATTGACTTGAATATCTTGCAAAGTTTGTTTCATCCAGAGAAATTGAGTACAACAAGTTTTTGCTACGATATATTCTGCTTCTGTTGTGGATAACGAGATTGAAGACTGCTTTTTACTTAACCATGAAACAAGGAAACCACCTAGATAGAATGTTGCTCCACTGGTACTCTTTCGATCATCAACAATTCCTACCCAATCTATATCTGTGTAAGCTTGGATAACTAGATCATTTCCTTTGGGATACCATAAACCATATTTTGTTGTGCCCTTAAGATATCAGGGAATTAATTTGACGACAATAATATAAGATTATTTTAGTTCTGCTTGGAATATTAATACTTGTCCAACCTCATGCATTACGTCTAGCTGATAAGTTTTCACATATAGAAGACTGCTTATCATAGATCTATACAAAATCTGGTCCACATCCTTTGATGAGTCTTCTAAACTTAACTCTCAACCAGTTACCATTGGGGTAAGGACATGCTTGCAATCCTCCATCTCGAATTTATTGAGAATTTTCTTCCTGTACTTGGTTTGATATATAGATATTCCTTTATCTTGCTGAGATATCTGAAGCCCTAAAAAGTAACACAATCTTCATCAAAAGCAAAATTTATGCTTTCCACTACTTGTTTTCTCCTCATATTGTAGCATCTATATGCCATCATTTTGTGTGAATAACCAACGAAAATACCTTCATCGACACGGGAATCGAACTTGCCCAATTTTTGATCTTCTCTTTTGATGTAGCTGTTGGTTGCTTTAATTGTTTTAACAATTCAAGCTCCACATAAATTGTCAACCCGAGAAGGTATGTTTATTCCAAAGACAATCACGCACTGGATATGCTCAATTCCAAAAGCAGAAATAATGTTGTAGTAAAAAGTCACACAATTATTAATCATACAAATCTAATTATTCACACCCTGTTTAATCAAAGCTGAAGTTTACTTATGTTATAGTAGAAGCAATTCCTCTATTGTAGTTTTTAAGAATCCAAATAAAGGGAAATCATTCTGCAGGAAATGAAACCAATCAACCATAACAAGGAACAGGACCTTATTCCTTTAATTAGGAACTTCAGCACCTGCTGCCTGACACTAATCACACTGTAGAAAAGATAAACTCAAGAGAACAGGACCCTATTCCCATGAACAGGAACCTTCAGCACCTGTCTCTTGTTTCTAATCACACTGCAGGAAAAGAAAGTAAAATTAATGGGAACAGGACCCTATTCCCTTACACAGGAATCTTCAGCACTTGCTCCCAGCATCAATCATACATTCAAACAGATAATCAGAAAAATATCCCTTAACTTCTTAAGAATGAATGTACTAAACACATGCAGCGTTAAAGGAAACATAATGCTCAATAAACTACAGTAATGTGTAACTGGTGTTTCAACAAACAGAATTAAAGTAAAGTGCGAATATCATAAAGAAATCTAACAAACTACAGGAACAGTCGGGTGAATCTTGTGATGAAGGCGGGCCCTTTCCTTCTCACAAGATTCCCCAGGGAAAGAATTAAATTGAAGCACTCAAAAGGAACTTTTATTCATCTGTCAAAAGAAATGATACATTACAAATGGAGTCTAGCTCCTGTCCTTTCAAACACAATGTTCTCCTGTAGTTTTTCTAACTCCCCTCTAATGATGATGTCTCCTCTTTTTAAAGAGGAGACATCTCTTACAATTACATTAGAGCAAATCTATGTTTATCCCAAATCTGTTCTTCTTTCTTAAAACAGGGCTATTCTATTCTTCCATAAAAAGATATTGTTACAACAGATACAAAAAGAGTACTATCTTCAGAATAATCCGTGTAACCACTTCCTTGCTCGTCTTCATGTTGTTGCCATTGTTCCAAAAAATACTCTTCCAGAATTGCAAATTACGAGTAGTGACGGAATTTGCGTGCCTGCTGACTGTTTCAGCAATGGAGTCGACTGTTTCAGCAACGGAGTCGTCTGTTTCAGCAACGGCCGATTGTTCCAGCACAGCACATAAAATATCTGCGATCTTTTAGACTTATGTTAGCAACAATCTACCTTCGATTAATGATGAAATATAAGAGTAATATGGAATTATATGTAAAAATATTAAATATATAGTAAAGAAGAGGATTTTATATACCTTTGGATAAAGTGAATGAAAATGATGATGTAATCCTTTTTAAACATGGTTATAAAGGTAAGGTGGTGTCAAAATATATAGTAAAAAATGGTACATAGTGAGGTCCTAACATCCCCCCCAGCTGAAAGGGTTGCATGTACTCAGGCAACTCCTAGTCAGAGTCAGAGTCTGAGTACTGACTCTGTGCATGCAAGTTGCTCAAGCAGTAGCTGGAGAAGGTGGCTTCTGTCGAAGCTCGAAATCCTCGATTGTTCTGCAATTGTTGCCATGCTACAGCCTCATCCCTATCAGCCAATTGGTAGTGACACTGGTATTTTTCTGTAGGCATCCATAGAATTGGAAAATGAAAATGGTAACCAATCCAGTTTTCTCCACAATGTCGAATGCATCTGATGTAGTTAGGTACCCTGGAGAGTGCAGCTTGAAGATTATCAGGGCTGAAAGGGTGATACTCTTATCTTTCCTTGCATGACTGTTGCCAAAACATAGTGTTGGAATTCAATGCAGCAGTCTCCTTTACTCTAATTAGCTGTAGACACTTTAAAAGTGTTGAAGCCTGCAGTTGTTGTATGTACCTGTGCATTCCTGGCTTCTGCAAGAATCGGTGATATTGTGCTACAAACATGGCCGGATTTGAAGGTTCCGGTCTAATCCAAAGGAGCCGATTCTCCTCATTATGCATACTTGCAATAAACGCAGTTTGCCAGGTGATCTGATTGGCCAAGAATGAAACGAATGCCCTAACTTTTACATCACCTACAATTGGAATGAGATTGACTTTTCTATTCTCAGGCATGGCCTCGTTATGGAGATAAAGTTCACACAACAAATGTTGGTCACTTTCAGGGGCCTTAGCAAAAGTTTTAACAAATTGTTCCGCAGTAAGCAATTCATGAGGTCTGCCATCCTTTATTGCCTTCAATTGAAAATAAACCAGACGTTTAGAGAGGAAGAGAGAATAATTCAAGGAGGGTTTTCGGCTAGCCAACAATTTTTGCACTAATGAAAACATCAAAACCAACTTTTCCTTTGATTCCTTGAATTCTTTCTTGGAATCCTTGAGCTGTTGCAATGTCTGTTCCCAAATATCCCAGTTGGCATACATGTGATTCTGCCAGGCTAACTTATGCTGCTGTAATATTTTATCTTGATCCACTGCATACTGTTTCTTCCAATTATTCATTATTTCTAATTGTTTCCATGGCAGGGTCTGTGTCCTGGCATTATAAGTACTGGGTTGGGGCATTGTCTGAGTGGCTGAGCTGACTATTACAGGGTAGGATATTTGTGGTTTAGTTTCTTTTTCTAGACTTTTTGAGGGCCCTACTGGTTCTTGTGTAGCATTAGGGCGTTCTTCTTTAATTGCAGCTGATGTAGATGCCTCAGGTACCTGAATTTTGACTATTTTGTATCCTGCCTATTGGTAAATGTTACCACAATCATGGCACATGTATTCTCTGCATGGATCCTTCTTTTGTGTTGATGTTGTGTGTGCTAGCATGTAGAGATTAAATTCTCTATCAAAGGCTTCTCGTGCCATGATCAATTCTTTCTTATAGGCTTCTAGTTCTGATTTCAAAAACTCATTTTCCTCCAACAAAGATGCCATAGTGTGTGAACCCTGTGTGCTGGTTGATTCTGCTGGAGTTTTCTGCTGATCCACAGCTGTAGCTGGTTCTTGTGGAGCAGCTACAGCTGGTTTCCCTGTATTATCATGCTTGGTGTATGATTCTTGTACCACAGTGGCTGGTTCTTGTGTTTCAGCTTCTGGGTAAGTGACTGGTTCTTGTGTGACAGTCACTGTTTGAGCAATAAACGATGTCATGTTACCCCGGGCCACTGGTTCTTGTGTGACAGCGCCACAGGACGAGACGGGTAATGGTTGGGGAATTTGGAATGGTGCTGAGGATTGAAGTTTTAACAGGATAGTGGCGGGGTTAGGGGAAATGGGAGTAACTTCAGTTTCAACAGTCATTTTCATTTTCCTTTTTGGTAGGAAAGCAGAGAAGTCAGTATCTTTCCTTTTCTTTGTAGGAGAAGATTCTTTTCTAGGGGAAGGGCTTTCGGAAGAAGTGAAAACTTGGGATGTGGCCCTTGTTTGTCGTTTTGAGACAGAGACTGTTGGGGTTCGTCTCTTTCTTTTATGAGTAGGTGGAGATGGGGGTGTTGGAGAGTCATTGCTAGAGATATGAATAGTGGGAAGGGGTGACTCTACTAAGTGGGACGAACTTGGGGGTAGGTCAACTGGTTCTGAGGATGGAATTACTGGGGGGTCTAGGATATTGTCCAGTTGCCTTTCATAAGAACTCTCAGGAGTTTCTTGGGAACTTCCAGCTTGTTGGGGAATTTCGGCTTGCTGGGGAATGAGGAGTGGATTATTCAGAGGGGGATTTTGCTGAGCAAAACCCCTCTGAATTAATAATTGACATAAACGATGATGGGTAAGGGATAAAAATGGGAATTTAACCCGTCTGCAATAATATGACATGTTTTTGATACAACCAAGCAGATAATAGGGAATATTGACTAATCGACCATGCCTCAAATGATTCATTAAAACGAAGTCGTGTTGATAGACTACCTGGTAACGCCCTTCGCATGTCAAATAGTGCTTGATGAATTCAGCTACTGTTGGCCATGGTCGAGGTAATGAATGCAAACTTATACCGCGGCTTTTAAGTTCAATCGGTTCTTCTGGAAGAAGAAAATCTTGTTGTGCATTTAAAATAACTTGTTTCCTACTGAACCAACGAGCACCTATAACCGGAAAACCTGAAACTTGTGCTATATATTCCTCTGTGACTGAAATTTGGACCCCTTGAACCACTGAATAATTCTCCTGAAGATTCTGTGCGAACTCTAAAACTTGCTGCTGATCAAATTCTCCTAACCTTTCGAAGTATGTTGTCCATCCTGCTTGTTGAAAAATTTGGTAGGCCTCCGGGAACAATTCGAGAAGAGTTATCGAACCAGGATCGTGTTTGATAGCCGACCCTCCCATAGCTACTAGCTTGAGTCACATGCAGAGGCGCAGAGAACAGAAACACAGGCTTTGGTCAAGCTAATTGTTGCAACAGAGGATATGGAGTCTCAATGACGGCGGAAATAATGGATATGAAAAGTGACGGAGGATTGGATGGTTTGGAATGATGATTCATTTTTCGAAATTCCCCCCCTTACGTATGGTGCAATGATGTTTAAGTGTGCGGAGATTGTAATCATTATGAGCAAGATCCTCTCTTTAAAATATTATTTAATTGCATTACATAAAAACCACATACCTTATATTTTTACCTTTGTCTTTAAAATTCGAAGTATAGAGTGCTTCATAATGGCTTGATATTAATGGAAGAATCTGTAGATTTCTCTGAAATGTAGAACAGGAGCATATCAGGATCTGCTCAATACTGAATAATATTCACCCAAGGGATCTAAAGAGTAAAAGTGGAGAACTGAAAAGCTTGTATAGCAGAGGAAAGAAATGATGTTTTAATGATGAAAAGATAAATGACAGGTTGCTGAAACTGGTGTTTCAGCAACGGAAAAATGAATGACATGTTGCTAAAACTGGTGTTTCAGCAAAGGGAAAAATCAGGAAAATGGGATATTGGGTTTAAGACAAGTGGGGGAAATATTTGCTAAGGGATAATTTCAGCAGTAAGGAATGGGAAATACTAGCTGAAGGATGATATTTCAGGAATGGTAGAAGTGGGAAAATGGAAAAAGGAAAAATGTAGAAATGGGATAAAAGGGATATTGCTAGGAAATGGGTTGAAATGAAGGGAACAAGCTTCTGTGATTGAAGCTTCAGATCTTCTTGTGATGAATCTGTCCTCCTTAATGAGATTTTCCAGAATCTGCAAAATTCAATTGTAATATGCCAACCCTTGACAGAGATTATTAGTTTTAAATCTAATCTAATACTAGAAATACAGTGCATAAAATTAAATGTTGTGAGGAGCAGAAGACTCCCCTAGAAAAAGATAATGTGTATCAGTCATGCAAGTAGTCTTGAAATCCTCTTTAGAAACAGGGCGCTGGTACAAACGAAGCCTATGACCATTGACTAGTAGAGGTGTTTTAGAATCATAAATTGTTAGAAGTCTTACTGTTCCATTAGGAAAAACATCATCTACTTCATATGGTCCAAGCCAACGTGTACGTAGCTTACCCTGAAAATTTTCAAACCAAGAGTCATACAATAAGGCCCAATTACCTTTTTGGAACTGCTTGTGTTTGATAATTTTATCATGCCACTTCATTCTTTGTTGTTGAATCATGTTTGTTTGGTGAATGGAATCTAATCTCTTTTCATCCAATTCAAGAAGTTGCTGCAACCTAGCTGTCTGCACATTAGTCAAATCAAGATTAATAGCTAAAGCAGTTCTTAGAGTTTTAATTTCAAATTCCACAGGAAAAACAACATTTTTACCATAAACCAATTCATAGGGAGAAAAACCTGTAATGTTTCTCCAAGTAGTTCTATAAGCCCATAGTGCTTCAGGGAGCCTTTGAGACCAATCCTTCCGGTTGTCCTTCATTGTTTTAGTTAGAATGGCTTCTAATACTTTATTTGTGCTTTCCACCTACCCATTGGCCTAGGGGTGGTATGGTGTAGTCATTCTATGATGAATATGATATTTCTGAAGGGTAGACTTAAAACCATGAGAATTGAATGGAGGTCCTCCATCTGTAACTAGCTCTCTAGGAATTCCAAATCTAGTGAATATTTCTTCAAATAAGAAAGCTAGGACAGCCTCTTCATTGGCTCTAATAAGTGCTTTGGCCTCCACCCATTTAGTCATATAGTCTGTAGAGATTAATATATAAGTTCTTTGATTGGATGGAGGATTAATGGGTCCTATGAAATCCAAGGCCCATCTTTCAAATGGTTCGGAAACTACCTGGGGGTTTAATGGAATTTGATCTCTATGATTGGGTTGACCCATTCGCTGGCAGCTGTCACAAGCCCTCACATATTTCTTTGCATCCTTAAATAATGAGGGCCAATAGTAACCCATCCTCAAAATTTTGTGTGTTGTTCTTTTATCAGCAAAATTCCCTCCACAAGGGCCATCATGACAAGATTTTAATATGTCATACACTTCATCTTCCCCAATGCATCTTCGGATTTCCTGATCAAGCCCTGTGTAGAAAAGACACCCACTTATCCAGCTATACCTGGCACTTTGTTGAACAATTCTTTTCTTTTCTCTATATGACAGGTGTGATGGTAATTTTCCTGCAACCAAATAATTGGCAATATCTGCATACCATGGAGAGTGAGCAGAAACTGCAAACAAATACTCATCAGGAAAAGAATCATCTACTGGAATATTATTATCAGTTTTTAACCGTGAAAGGAAATCAGCCACCACATTCTCTTTACCAGGCCGATCTACAATTGTGATATCAAACTCCTGCAGTAATAATAGCCATCTGGTAACTCTAGCATTTGTAACAGATTTGTTCATTAAATACTTAATAGCCGAGTGGTCAGTGTGCACAAAAGTAGAATAACCAGTGATATAGTGTCGAAATTTATTAATGGCATAAATTACTGCAAGAAACTCCTTTTCGGTAACTGTATAATTAAGCTTAGCAGGGGTCATATTCTTACTGATAAAATAGATAGCATAAGGAAGATGATTCTCCTCTTGTCCCAAGACAGCTCCAATTGCAGTGTCTGAAGCATCAGAAGATATATGAAAAGGGAGGGCCCAATCATGTCCCCTCAAAATAGGAGCGATAGATAACTGATGCTTGAGTTCTAAAAAGGCTTTCTGACAAGGATTAGTCCACTTAAATTCAGCATTTTTCATAAACAACACAAATAATGGAGAAGCTATCTTAGAAAAATCTTTAATAAATCTTCTGTAATATCCAGCATGTCCTAGAAAACTTCTCACATCAGTTTGTGTTTTAGGAACAGGAAGATTCTGAATGACCAATATTTTAGATGGGTCTACCTGAATGCCTTGAGATGAAATAAAATGTCCAAGCACTACTCCTTCACTCATCATCATATGACATTTTTCAATACTTAGGGAGAGGTGAGCTTGTATACATCGTTTAAGTACCTTCTCAAGATTTTGTAATGCATCTTCAAAAGACACACCATAAGGAGTAAAATCATCCATAAATATTTCCATAGAGTCATTCAGCATATTAGAAAAGATTCCTATAACAACCCTCTGAAAAGTTGTTGGTGCATTACATAGCCCAAATGGAAGAACTCTATAAGAAAAATTTCCCCAAGGGCTAGTGAAAGTGGTCTTGTCCTAGTCTTGGAGTGCAATTCTAATCTGATTATACCCACTGAATCCATCTAGAAAAGAAAATAATTTCTTCCCTGACAGACTATGCAACACCTGATCAATGAAAGGTAAAGGAAAGTGATCCTTTTGAGTAGCTTTGTTCAAGGCTCTGTAATCAACACATACTCTCCATTTCCCGTTTTTCTTAGGGACAATTACCAATGGGGAAACCCATTCACTATCAGATATGGGGTATATAAATCCTGCATTAAGCAATTTCTGAAGTTCTTCTTTAACAATTTCTCGTAAATTAGGGTTCATTCGTCTTTGGGGTTGACAGACTGGTCGACATCCCTCTTTAATGTAAATTCGGTGAGTACATATTTCAGAAGAGATCCCTTTCATATCCGTGTAATCCCATGCAAATTCTTCCTTATTTTCACGTAATAACTTCATTAACTGCTGTGTTTCAGCAACTGTTAGATCAGGATTTATGTTTAATGTCTTGCCAGGTTCAATTTCAACTGTTATGCTTTTAGATGAGATGGTGGTTAATGTCTGAGATAAGTCTTCAGATTCAATCTTTTCTTGGGTATCTGTTTCAAAAATTGCAGTCAATTGATTGTGTGTTTCAGCAATTAAAGAGGAAGGTTCACAAATAAAATTATTAATTATTTCATCCTCTGTATTGTCTTTAAGAGTTAAGGCTTGTCCAATAGTTAGAATGGGCTGAATAGAATTATCATCATAATCCATCCACATAGAATCTTCATTATTAATTATGGGTGTAGCATTAGGATAAAGAGTAAGCTGTTTGGTTTCATAACCATTAGAAATTGTCATTGAACCAGATCTGCAACTAATAAAGGCATCAGCTGTGGCCAGCCATGGCCTCCCCAGAATTAAAGGATGTCCCCCCAGCTTTGTTTTAGTTTGCAATACAACAAAATCAGCTGGGTAATTCCAGGATTCAACTGAGATAAGTATATCTTCAACAACTCCTTCAGGTTTAATTGTAGAACGGTCAGCCAACTCTAGAATGGTAGGTGTATCTCTGATTGTGTTATTCAGCTATAACAATTGTGAAGTTTCAAGAGTCATTATGTTTATTGCAGCACCTAAATCTACCAAAACTTGAGGAATCATTGTTTTACCAATTTGAACTGTCACGGTAGGATGGCCGGGGTCACCATATTTCACAGGAGGGGTTTTTCCAGACATTAATGCAGATAAATCACCCATCACATGTACTGTAAGGGGATCTTTAGTTTTCCTACCGGGTTTCTTAACACAAATATCCCTTATTGTTCTGGCATAAATTGGTACATCTCTCAGTGCTTGTAAAAGTGGAATTTTAACATACAAGTTTTGTAATTCCCCTAAAAGATTAAAAGCAGGTGTTTCAGGCGTTCTAGTTAAAATCAAGCGCTCGGGGAATGGTGGTTTCGTTATTTCAATACCCTTGTTAGAGGGTGGTTGTGCTTTCTTATGTTTCTCAATTTCCTCTTTATCAGAATCAGAAGAGGTTATGTCATCAATAATAGGCTCTACTATTTTCCCGGATCTTAATTGAATATCATTACATTGCATAGTAGGAAATATAGACTGATTCTGAATATCAATGACTTGCACAACTTTATTATTGGGGTTAGGATTTGGTTGCACAGGTAGCTGGGGTCTCATTTGGTTATTTCGCGGAGCATTTGATGGCAGAGGAAGTGGTTGTTGAAATTGAGGAAATTGATTTGGATACGGGAGTTGTTGGCTTCTCCAATTTGAATTCCAAGGGTTAAAAGAAGATGGCTGCTGTGGGGGCCAAGGAGTCCACATTGCAGGATCAACAAAGGGAGGGTTTGATTGTTGCATGGGTGGGAAATTCATTTGATTAAAGGGTGGGTATTGCATTTGATTAAAGGGAGGGTAATTTGTTTGACTGAAAGCAGAATAATTATTCCAACAATTAAATGGCATACTAGAATTCATACCTTGTCCTTTTGGTTGCCATTCTCTTCTTTGAGTTAGTAAGTAAACTCCTTCAACTTCTTCTTCCGTTGGCTGCAATGCTACCTTTATTCCTGGTAGAGATGGACATTGTTGTGTTTCATGATCTTTCTCACAAAGGGTGCAGATTGGTATTTTGTCCAATGGGCACTCCCTTAGTGGATGTTTGTCTCTGCACTTCGGGCAAAAGACAGCCAGAGTTGCTTCTGCTTCAGCTTGCTTCTTTTCAACCTGCAAAGTGTCAATTTGTGAAGCAAAAGAACTTAACATCTCAGCTTTAAATTCTTCAAGTAAATTACCTATTTCAGCTCTTGTTGCTCCCCCACTGGCTGATTTCTGCACTCTTGAATAGGTGGGATCTCTATTACTTACTCTGTTCCTTGCAGCTCCCCTTGAACACCTCTTACAAAGTTCAACAATCTCATCATATGATTCTTTAGATATATCTCCCTTTCCAAGCATGTTTAACATGTCTAAACAATCATCCCTTAATCCTCTAAGTAATATTGTTTTACTAATTTCCTTACTTATATTCGGATGATCAGATCTCTGTATATTATACTACAGCCTTTCTACGTAGTCCTCCAGATTCTCGTCCAGCTTTTGTGCCATATTGAATAGCTCGTCCTTCTTTTCTCTCGTCCGACAGTAGTCTTGATATTTAAGCAGAAATTTCTGTTTCATCTATTCCCATGTTGTGATTACCTGACTCCCAAGACTCATGAACCATCTTAAAGCATTTCCTTTTAATGTTGCTGGAAACAGTTTCAACTTTTGAGCATTAGTAACATAATCATAACTTCTGCATAATATATCAAATTCAAAAAGAAATTCATCCGGATCTTTAGAGGATAGACCATGGAAGTTAGGTAAAGCTAACAATGGAATATTCTTCATAGGAGTTGTTCCTCTAGAAATATCACTGATAGGAAATCCCAAGGTAGAGAGACAATTTTCATCCTTTCCTTCTCCTTCAGGATCTACACGTCCTCCACCAAATAAGTCTTCGTTGTTTCCTTCCATTGGCTGTTCTCCTACTGCACTTGCTCGATCGTCAAGATCTTCTACTGGCTCCTCAATGTTTTCCACTGGTCGTCCAACACTCTCTATTATTTCCTCAACGTGCTCTGCTGATTTGCTAGTACTTTCTTCTGACTCTCCAGCACTGACTGTTGGTTCTTTAATCACCGGCTCCTCTATGTTTTCAGAGCCCACAACTTCCTCTGTTTTGTAATCTGATTGAGGGGAGTGCTGAAGTTTTGGTCTTCGAGAACTTAACCTCTGTGATGATTTAGCCTTTGATACAATCTCGTCAATGAAAGTCTTTCTTCCTCCCCTTCCTTTGCCTTTGCCACCTGTGGGATTAGTTTTCTTCTGGGTTCCGCATCCTCTCATACAATATGCACATCTAGAAAGAAAATATTAATGCTTTTGAAATCTATAATTTCCTTCCCTGGCAACGGCGCCAAAATGTTGGTTGCTTTAATTGTTTTAACAATTCAAGCTCCACATAAATTGTCAACCCGAGAAGGTTTGTTTATTCCAAAGACAATCACGCACTAGATATGATCAATTCCAAAAGTAGAAATAATGTTGTAGTAAAAATTCACACAATTATTAATCATACAAATCTAATTATTCACACCCTGTTTAATCAAAGTTGAAGTTTACTTATGTTATAGTAGAAGCAATTCCTCTATTGCAGTTTTTAAGAATCCAAATAAAGGGAAATCATTCTGCAGGAAAGGAAACCAATCAACCATAACAGGGAACAGGACCCTATTCCTTTAATTAGGAACTTTAGCACCTGCTGCCTAACACTAATCACACTGTAGAAATGATAAACCTAAGAGAAAAGTACCCTATTCCCATGAACAGGAACCTTCAGCACCTGTCTCTTGTTTCTAATCACACTGCAGGAAAAGAAAGTAAAATTAATGGGAACAGGACCCTATTCCCTTACACAGGAATCTTCAGCACTTTCTCCCAGCATCAATCATACATTCAAACAGATAATCAGAAAAATATCCCTTAACTTCTTAAGAATGAATGTACTAAACACATGCAGCGTTAAAGGAAACAGAATGCTCAATAAACTACAGAACTGTGTAACTGGTGTTTCAGCAAACAGAATTAAAGTAAAGTGCGAATATCATAAAGAAATCTAACAAACTACAGGAACAGTCGGGTGAATCTTGTGATGAAGGCGGGCCCTTTCCTTCTCACAAGATTCTCCAGGGAAAGAATTAAATTGAAGCACTCAAAAGGAACTTTTATTCATCTGTCAAAAGAAATGATACATTACAAATGGAGTCTAGCTCCTGTCCTTTCAAACACAATGTTCTCCTGTAGTTTTTCGAACTCCCCTCTAATGATGATGTCTCCTCTTTTTAAAGAGGAGACATCTCTTACAATTACATTAGAGCAAATCTATGTTTATCCCAAATCTGTTCTTCTTTCTTAAAACAGGGCTATTATATTCTTCCATAAAAATATATTGTTACAACAGATACAAAAAGAGTACTATCTTCAGAATAATTCGTGTAACCACTTCCTTGTTCGTCTTCATGTTGTTTCCATTGTTCCAAAAAATACTCTTCCAGAATCGCAAATTACGAGTAGTGACGGAATTGCGTGCCTGCTGACTGTTTCAGCAATGGAGTCGACTGTTTCAGCAACGGAGTCGACTGTTTCAGCAACGGCCGATTGTTCCAGCACAACACATAAATTATCTGCGATCTTTTAGACTTATGTTAGCAACAATCTACCTTCGATTAATGATGAAATATAAGATTAATATGGAATTATATGTAAACAGATTAAATATATAGTAAAGAAGAGGATTTTATATACCTTTGGATAAAGTGAATGAAAATGATGATGGAATCCTTTTTAAACATGGTTATAAAGGTAAGGTGGTGTCAAAATATATAGTAAAAAATGGTACATAGTGAGGTCATAACAATAGCATTTGTTTCCAAATATTTTGAAGTATTTGATGTTAGCTGATCTTCCTTTCCATAGTTCGTATGGATTCACGCTACAATTGTTCCTTAGAATACCTTTGTTTATAATGAATACATCTGTATTGATAGCTTGAACCTAGAATTTATCATCTAATTTTCAGTCATTTAACATTGTTCTGGCCATTTCCTGTACAGTTCTGTTTTTTCTTTCAGCAACTCCATTTTGTTGTGGTGTTCTAGCTATTGAGAATTTCCTTTTTATTCCATTTTCGTCACATTACTGTTGAAATTCCTTGGAAGTGAATTCTTCGCCATTATCTGATCTCAGACATTTGATCTTCAAACATGTTTCATTTTTGACCAATTCCTTGTAGATTCTAAATCACTCGAATGCCACAGTCCTTTTATTTGAGAAGATGATGGTTGGCATTCTGGTGTAATCATCTATCATTAGCATAAAATATAATTCTCTATATAAACATTTTTTTATCATAGGACCACACATATCAATATGTACTAATTCTAATGGACGCAATGAAAAGTGTTCTTTTGTCTTGAAATCAACTTTTGTCTACTTGTCATGCTGGCAATATTTACATATCATATTGGTAGTTTTTTTAAATTTAGGCATTTCTCTTACTGCTTCCTTCTTTCTGATCCTAACCAAATTGTCGAAATTTATATGTCCCATAACAAAATTTTGTCTTCTTTCGGAAAAAAGAACCCTTTAGGTGTCTCATCCAAAATATAATATCATTGGGAGATTTTCTTGTTGTAGCCACAATTTTACCGAACTTGCCTTTCCTGATTTCACATTTCTTAGAGTTAAATAACATTGTGTGTCCTTGATTGCACATATGTCCAACATTGAGCATATTGTGATTTATATTTTCAACCAACAACACATCCTTCTCTAATGCATTCTTGCTTCCAAGTGTGACTGTACCTGATCCTATGACATTTGAATACCATTCATTTCTAAAAGACATTGTTCCATCCTTCTTTTCCTTCAACGATATGAAATTATTCCTATCTCTAGTCATATGAGTTGAGAAACCACTATCAACATACCAAACGTTTATGTTGCTTTGAACCTTGAGAGAGATAACACATTTTTCAATCTTCTTTTTCCATATTTGTTCATTCTATTTTTGTGAGAATTCCTTTGAAGAACTTCCAAGTTTGCAATATTTAGCAAGGTGTCTAAAATTGTTACATTTGTAACAATTGAGATCATCTCTCAAATGATTAAACATGTTAATATTTTGCCAAGTTCTGGAATATACATTTCTGAAATATCTCTTGAAACTGTATTTATTCCAAACATACAGGTGAAATTCTATATATCTATGTACAAACCTTCCACATGAATAACAATGACCATAGAATATCGGTTGATACATGAGAGGAAATATTCTTCGAGGAATTGTCTTCCATGGTTCTTTCTGTGAATCCTAATCACTTGAGTTGGCTAGGAGGTCTACCAACTTGTCATATTTTTCATATCCATCTTCTTTTGTTGTCATAGAAAGACTTGGCTCCTTTTCGTATTTTTCTTTGTAACCAAGACCAGTCTTGTCACTGTTTTATCGTTGATTGCTAATGAATTCATCCAATGCCTTTGAGATGTTACCGTATTTTTTAAGATTTTTTCCATTTTTTTACTTGAATTTGTAGAGAAACTATTTTAGCTTCCAATGCTTCTCTTTATGTGTTTCTTTCCTTTAATTCTTCCCTAATCGACTCTTCAACTCGTTTGTATTCTTAAACCTTGATTTTAAGATTTAGGAACTATTCCCTTTCTGCCTTTAATTCATCTTCAAGAGTGTTGACATGCTTCTTCTCGACCTTGAGCTCTTTGATAACACTGATAATTTTGTTTTGAAATTAAACCTCATTCATCTTTTCTTCTTCGTCTCCTTCTTCATCAGATGCATCTCGCTTATCGTTATTTTCCATAAAAAATACTCTTCCGTTGATTTATTCTTCGTTATCACTGTCTTCATTGGATGAGGAGCTATATTCATTGGAGAAGAAACCATTATGAAACTATTTATTCTTGCCTACTTATTCCATTTTCGTCACAGTACTACTGAAATACCTTGGAGGTGAATTCTCTGCCATTATCTGATCCCAGACATTTGATCTTCAAATCAATTTCATTTTCTACCAATTTCTTGTAGATTCTAAAACACTTGAATGCCTCAATCTTTTTCTTTAAGAAGCTGATGGTTGTCATTCTGGTGTAATCATCTATCATTAGCATAAAATACAATTCTCCATCTAAACATTTTTTTCTCATAGGAACACACATGTTAGTATGTACTAATTCCAATGGAAGTGATGCAAAGTGTTCTTTTGTCTTGAACTCGACTTTTGTCTTCTTGCCTTGTCAACAATGTTCACATATTGTATTGGTAGGTTTTGAAATTTTAGGCATTTCTCTTACTGCTTCTTGTTGATCCTCATCAATTGTCGAAATTTATTTATCCCATTTGTTTGTGCCATAGCCGACTTTCATCTTATTTCGCCAAAAATCACCCTTTAGGTGTCTCATCCAAAATATATATGTCATTTGGAGCTCTGCTTGTTGTAGCCACAATTTTACCGAGCTTGCCTTTCCTGATTTCACATTTCTTAGAGTTAAATAACATCATCTGTCCTTGATCAAACATATTTCCAACACTGAGCAGAGTGTGGTTCATATTTTCAACCAACAACACATCCTTCGCTAATGCATTCTTACTTCCAAGTGTGATCGTACCTTCTCTTATGATGTTTTAAGTCCCGTAATTTCCAAAAGACATTGTTCCATCCTTATTTTACTTCAAGGATATGAACTTATTCCTATCTCTAGTCATATGTTTTGAGCAACTACTAACAACATACTAAATGTTTCTGTTGCTTTGAGCCTTGAGATCGATAGCACAATTTTTAGCCTTCTCTTTCCATATTTGTTCATTATGATTTTGCGAGAATTCCTTTGAATAGATTTTGAGTTTGCAATCTTAGGCTAGGTGTCCAAAATTGTTACATTTGTGACATTCGACATCATCTCTCAAATGATCAAATATGTTAATATTTTGTTGAGTTCTAGAATATACATTTCTTAAAGATTTCGCGAAACTGTATTTATTCCAAACATATGTGCGATATTCTATAGCTCTATGTCCAAACCTTCCACATGAATAACAATGAACATAGAAGATCAATTGATAAATGGGAGGAAATATTCTTCGAGGAATTGTCTTCCATGGTTCTTCCTACGAGTTCTAATCTCTTGATTTGGCTGGGAGGTCTACCTGCTTGTTAGATTTTCCATATCCATCTTCTTTTGTTTTCATAGAAGGACTTGGCTCCTTTTCAGATTCTTATTTGTAACCAAGACCAGTCTTGTCACTTTTTGATCGTTGATTTCTAATCATTTCTTCCAATGCCTTGAGTTGTTGGCGTAGTTTTGAATATTTTTTCCATTTCTTACTTTATTTCATAGAGAAAACATTTCAGCTTCCAATGCTTCGCTTTCCTTGTTGCTTTCCTTTAATTATTCCATGAGAGATTCTTCAACTCATTTGTATTCTTCAACCTTGATTTTAAGATTTAGGCCATGTTCCCTTTCTGTCTTTAATTTGTCTTCAAAAGTATTGACGTGCTTCTTGTCGACCTTGAGATCTTTGATAAACCTAATCATTTTTTTTTGAAATTCAACCTCAGTGATCTCTTCTTCTTCGTCAGATGCCTCTTGCTTATTATGCTTGGCCATTAAAAATACTCTTTCGTTGATTTCTTCTTTGTTATAATTTTCTTCATAAGATGAGGAACTATCTTCTTTGGAGAAGAAACTCTTCTTAAACCATTTCTTCTAGCCTTACTTGTTGAAATTTCCCAGACCTTTCTTTCCTATCATAACAAACACATTTTTATGAGGACACTTGGCTACAAAATCCCCAACCTCACCACAATAAAAACATATCAATGGAAGTTTACCTTTGAATTTCCCCGTACCTGTTTTCATTTTTCGCGTGAAATAGACAAATTATCTATCTGAAAATTCTTGTTCATCTTCTTCCTTTTCTTCTTCCTTATAACTGCAAGCTTTCGCTTTCGGAGTATGCTTGTCCTTAATCGTCTTCTTGGATGCGGCGAATGTTGTTTCTAGGTGAGATGTCTCATCCTCTTCTTCAATCCTCATTTCATATGCCATAAGGACTCCATGCAATTCATATTTGTTGAGATTGGTTAGATTCAAAATATATTCCAAGACACATACCTTTGGGTTGAATCTTTTCGGCGGGGTTCTAAGGATATTTCAGACAACAATGTTCGTGTAGACAGTTTCTCCCAAACCTTCCAATGAATTTGTTTTTTCATCAACACGTTGAAAGTATACAACAATATTTTCATCTTCCTTCATTTTGAGTTGCTCAAAATTATCCCTATAAATTTGAAGCTTTGCTTCTTTCATGTTTGAGTCACCTACATATATATTCTCAAGATTTCCCCATACTTTAGAAAATTTTCAACTCAATACCTTAATATAGACATATTCGATAAGCCCACTGATAATAAGATCATTAGCCTTTGCATCATACACCATATTTTTATTACCTTGTTCATCTTGGGTTACTGTAAAGCATTTTTCAACGATTTCCCATACTTTGTATCCTTGCGCCAGAAAATGAACCTGCATTCTTCCACTTCAAAGTGCGTAGTTATTTCTATTGAACAAAGGAAGTCTATTCTTAGTATAATCTATGATCTCCTTCTATTTGTTAGAATTATATTGAAGGAACCAAACTCTGATACCAATTGTTGGAAATACTGAGGGGGGGGGGGGGGTGGGTGAATCAATGATTCTTAACAATTAAAACTTTTAAATCTTTTCAGAGCATTAGTTAATATTTAATTATTCTTAATTTTTATCCAATAATAATACTGAACAATAGAAAAAAATAGGCACACAAATTTTAGGTGAAAAACTCCCTCTGGCTCAACAACCACTGAACGCTTTTCTAATAAATTCTTTAATCTTCATCCCCAAATAAAATGAAAGTTAAAAATTCCTAGAATTATAGAAAAGCATTCTTCACCAGATCCCACTGGAAGGACACCCCAACGCATTGGTTTCTTCAGTAGTCAACTGAATGGATGTCCTGACATCCCAAACAGACGTACCACCCTGAAGTGTTCAAATGTTCCAACCTATGGGTGACTTCATGCACCAACCTAGCACCTTCCTGCCACCCTATAATGATTAGAAATAAGACATGAGTGTGGAATATTTTACCACGGATAATGATCCATGATAAAATATGATTCACATTGCTTTTCTTGAACTAGACCAATCACCCAATCACACTATGACTTGCAACCCAACCATAAAATTATCCAACAATAACTCCTATACCTCCCAACAATGCCTCTTCAACTCTACGAATATTGAATCTTTTACAATAATGACTATTTTACAATTTTACAATGATGATTTTTACAGCATTAACTTTTAACACGACCTGATACTTGACTTGGCACTACTTCTTGGATCACTAGCGGTTGCTGAGGTACTATTGTGCTTGCTTCAAGTAATGGTACTTTGGCGCTGCACGTCCTTTTAGTATGTGTCTGAGTTGTCCTATTGTGTCCCCCTTCCCGCACATGCATTAATGAACAAGACCCAAACCAATATACAAAAAAAATACTTACATTGTCCTGCAAAACATATGTAAGAAAAATATTCAAAATTCAAATGTAAGTATGTTCATCATTTATGAACAAAACCCAAACAAACATACATACAAAATACAGACATTGTTCTGCAAAAACACATGTCAGAGATGATATTGAAATTAAAATTTAAACATTAATCATGCATACCTCACTGTAGTAGACTTACCCTTGACTGTTGATGTGTGGTCCTTACTGTAGTGATCCTTGAATGCATACTTTTTCTAGCCTTCTAGTAGCTCGATATTGAATCTGATGTATATGTGTAATTTTGGATCTCCAAGATATGAAATTTCTTCCTATGGTATCCCTATGAATCCCATTTCCAACCCCATGGGTCTTATCAATATTGTTTTATTCAATAAAGAGTTATGCCCAATCTCCCATGACGACCTAATTATAGACTGGTTTAGTAGAGCGAACTTGTACGAAGTGCCATGTGTCACTCTTTTGACCGTCGGTCCTGAAAACGATACCAAAAAAACTTAATTTTTTCCTATTTCTATCACATTTTACGAAATTTTAATCTAATTCTTAGAGAGAAATTTATGACGATTTTCCCAAGGTCACCTCTTTTACATGGAGTTTGGGAGCCTGCAAAAACCCTAACTTCCTCATATCATATCTCCCACGATATAGAAAACCAAGATCTGAAATTTGGTCATGAGTTCATCAAGAATTTGTCTCAAATGGGTTTTAATTCCAACTTCTAAAGATTCATAGAAAAATAGTTATAGAGAAAATTCCACAATGACCTATTTGAAGCAGCGAAATCCTTGCATGAGGAAATGAAGGTCACAATTTATAGAAAGGTTGAGAGGGTATTAAATAAGTGAATGTTAGAGGGCTTTCAGAAGCTTAAAAAATTATTAATTATTGACTATTCAAATACCACAACCAATGATAAGTGCCATGCCACAACCCCATGTGTCTTTATCCCACTAACTGGGGTTACTAACTCCAAACATGAATAACTTTCAAATTGTGAAGAAATACATGGCGTGCCATATATCAACATCTCGATGAGTAGAATACATAAAAAATATCCTTGACTTAGAATAAATTAATTTTCCAAGTCAAAATTCCCATGCAAGGTCGGGGTAGCCCCTGGTGCTACTTGGGTTGACATCAATGACAACCACTGATCAAAAATCCCCCCTCTGGCATTGTTGGCAACAAAAGTACTCCCCCTGTGATCATGACACTTATTCCTAATTCATTATTTCCCCCTTTATCATTAATAGCAAAGGGTAACTTCCTCTAAAAAATTGTCATCCTCTGGACCTATACACACCTCCACTCCCCTTTTCTAGTTAGATAGGAGAAAGAGTCTAATGAGAACTTGGGATAATCCCAAGCTTTTGGAAAATATACTCAAATTCTTCACGAGGTAATGATATGGTAAAGATGTCAACATTTTTTTCCTTTATGAAAACATATTCAAGCTTGATATTCTTTTTGATGACCTGCTCTCTAACGAAATGATATTTTATCAGAATGTGCTTTGTTTTGGAATGCATCATAGGATTCTTAGAGATACTGATGGCACTGGTGTTATCACAAAATATGGGAATAGGCTCATCAAACTTGACTTGAATATCTTGCAAATTTTGTTTCATACAGAGAACTTGAGTACAACAAATTGTTGTCGTGATATATTCTACTTCTGTTGTGGATAACGAGATTGAAGACTGCTTTTTAATTGACCATGAAACAAGGAAACCACCTAGATAGAATGCTGCTCCACTGGTACTCTTTCGATCATCAACACTTCCTGCCCAATCTATATCTCTATAAGCTTGGATAACTAGATCATTTCCTTTGGGATACCATAAACCATATTCTGTTGTGCCCTAAAGATATCGGAGAATTCTTTTGACGACAATAATATGAGATTTTTTTGGTGCTTCTTGGAATCTTAATACTTGTCCAACCTCCTGAATTACGTCTAGCTGAGAAGATGTCACATATAGAAGATTGCATATCATAGATCTATAAAAACTCTGGTCCACATCCTTTGACGAGTATTCTAAACTTAACTCTCAACTGATTACCATTGGGGTAAGGGCATGCTTGCAATCCTCCATCTCGAATTTCTTGAGCATTTCCTTCCTGTACTTGGTGTGATATATAAATATTCCTTTATCCTGTTGAGATATCTGAAGCCCTAAAAAGTAACAAAATCTTCATCAAAAGCAAAATTTATGCTTTCCACTATTTGTTTTCTCCTCATATTGTAGCATCTATAAGCCTTCATTTTGCATGAATAACCAACGAAAATACCTTCATTGACACGGGAATCGAACTTGCCCAATTTTTGATCTTCTCTTTTGATGTAGCATTTGCTTCCAAATATTTTGAAGTATTTGATGTTAGCAGGTATTCCTTTCCATAGTTCATATGCAGCCATGCTACAATTGTTCCTTAGCAGACATTTGTTTATAATAAATACATTTGTATTGATAGCTTGAACCTAGAATTTATCATATAGTTTTGAGCCATTTAACATTGTTCTGGCCATTTCCTGTACGATTCTTTTTCTTTCTTTCATCAAATCCATTTTGTTGTGGTGTTCTAGCTATTGAGAATTTCCTTTTTATTCCATTTTTGTCACAGGACTGCTGAAATTCCTTAGAAGTGAATTCTCCACCATTATCTAATCTCAGACATTTGATCTTCAAATCAGTTTCATTTTTGACCAATTCCTTGTAGATTCTAAAACACTCGAATGCCTCCATCTTTTTATATAAGAAGATGATGGTTGTCATTATGATGTAATCATCTATCATTATCATAAAATATAATTCTATGTATAAACATTTTTTTATCATAGGACCACATATATTAATATGTACTAATTCCAATGGATGCGATGAAAAGTGTTCTTTTGTCTTGAACTCCACTTTTGTCTGCTTATGGTGATGACAAAATTTACATATCATATTGGTAGTTTTTAAAATTTTAGGCATTTCTCTTAATGCTTCCTCCTTGCTGATCCTAACCAAATTGTCGAAATTTATATGTCCCATTCATTTGTCCCATAACAAAATTTTGTTTTCTTTCGGCAAAAAGAACACTTTAGGTGTCTCATCCAAAATATATATATCATTGGGAGATTTTCTTGTTGTAGCCACAATTTTAACGAACTTGCCTTTCCTGATTTCAAATTTCTTAAAATTAAATAACATTGTGTGTCCTTGATTGCTCATATGTCCAACACTAAGCAGATTGTGATTCATATTTTCAACCAACAACACATCCTTCTCTAATACATTCTTTCTTTCAAGTGTGACCGTACCTGCTCCTATGACATTTGAAGACCATTCATTTCTAAAAGACATTGTTCCATCCTTATTTTCCTTCAAGGATATGAACTTATTCCTATCTCTTGTCATATGAGGTAAGCAACCACTATCAACATACCAAACGTTTATGTTGCTTTGAGACTTGAGAGAGAAAACACATTTTTCAATCTTATTTTTCAATATTTGTTCATTCTGGTTTTGCAAGATTTCCTTTGAAGAACTTCCAATTTTTCAATCTTTAGCTAGGTGTCTAAAATTGTTACATTTGTAACATTTGACATCATCTCTCAAATGATTAAATTTGTTAATATTTTGCTGAGTTCTAAAATATCAATTTCTGAAATATCTCCCGAACCTATATTTGTTCCAAATATCTATAGCTCTATGTCTAAACCTTCGACATGAATAAAAATGACCATAGATATCAGTTGATACCTGGGAGGAAATATTCTTTGAGGAATTGTCTTCCATGGTTCTTCCTACGAATCCTGATCACTTTAGTTGGCTAGGAGGTCTACTAGCTTGTTAGTTTTTTCACATCCATCTTCTTTTGTTGTCATAGAAGGACTTGGATCCTTTTCGTATTTTTCTTTGTGACCAAGACCAATCTTGTCACTGTTTGATCGTTGATTACTAATGATTTCATCCAATGCCTTTGAGATGTTAGCGTAGTTTTGAAGAGTTTTTCCATTTTTTTTACTTGCTTTCGTAGAGAAACTATTTCAGCTTCCAATGCTTCTCTTTCTGTGTTTCTTTCTTTTAATTCTACCCTAATCGACTCTTCAACTTGTTTGTATTCTTAAATCTTGATTTTAAGATTTAGGAACTATTCCCTTTTTGCCTTTAATTCATCTTCAAGAGTGTTGAAATGCTTCTTCTCGACCTTGAGCTCTTTGATAACACTGATCATTTTGTTTTGAAATTAAACCTCATTCATCTCTTCTTCTTTGTCTCCTTCTTCATCAGATGCCTCTTGCTTATTTTTCTTTCCCATAAAAAATACTCTTCCGTTGTTTTCTTCTTCGTTATCACTATCTTCATTGGATGGGGAGCTATCTTCTTTGGAGAAGAAACTCTTCTCAAACTATTTCTTCTTGCCTTGCTTGATGAACTTCCTCAGACCTTTCTTTCCTTCTTAACAACCTCATTTTTGTGATGACACTTGGCTGTAAAATGTCCAACCTCACCACAATCTGAATATTATTTATCTAAAAAATATTCTTCATCTTCTTCCTTACAAATGCAAGTTTTCTCTTTCGGAGTATGCTTGTCCTTCCTAGTCTTCTTGGATGCAGCGAATGTTGTTTCTAGGTGAGATGTGCCATCCTCTTCTTCAATCCTCATTTCATATGTCATAAGGACTTCATGAAATTCATATTTGCTCATATTGGTTATATTCAAACTATATTCCAAGACAAATACCTTTGGGTTGAATCTTGTCGGCACAGTTCTAAGGATCGTCCTGACAAAAATTTTCATGTCAATAGGTTCTCCTAAACCTTCCAATGCATTTGTTGTTTCATCAACATGCTGAAAATATGCAACACTATTTTCATCTTCATTCATTTTGAGTTGCTCAAATTTTTCCCTGTAAATTTGAAGCTTTGGTTCTTTCATGTTTGACTCACATGCATATATATTCTGAAGCCTACCCCGTACTTCTTTAGAATTTTTTCTACTCAGTACCTTAATATATAAATATTCGTTAAGCCCACTGATAATGAGATATTTAGCCTGGGTCGTTGTAAATCCTTTTTCAACGATTTCCCATTCTTCGTATCCTTGCACCAACAAATGAACCTGTATTCTTCGACTCCAATGTGTGTAGTTATTTCCATTGAACATAGGAAAACTATTCCTAGTATACTCCATGATATCCTTCCAGTTGTTAGACTACTATTGAAGGAACTAAGATCTGATACCAATTGTTGGAAATACTGAGAGTGGGGGTGAATCAATATTCCTTAGAAATTAGCACTTTTAAATATTTTCAGAGCATTAGTAAATCTTCAATTATTCTTAATGTTTATCCAATAGCAACAGTAAACAATATAATGCAATAGGAACACCAATTTTATATGGTAAACCCCTTCTTGGTCAAAAACCACCGAACAATTTTCTAATAAATTATTTAATCTTTAGCCCCAACTAAAATGAAATTTATGACTTCCTAGAATTCTAGAAAAGAATTATTCTCCAGCTCCCACTGGAAGGATGACCCAATGCCCTGGTTTCTTCAGTAGTCAACTGAATGGATGCCCCGACATCCTAGACCGACCTACCACCCTGAAGTGTTCATAGGCTCAAACCTATGGGTGACTTCATACACCAACCTAGCACCTCCCTGCCACCCTATAATGATAAAAAATAAGACAAGAGTATGGATTCACGTACCAGGAACAATGATCCATGATACAATATGATTCACAACTATTTTCTTGAACTAGACCAATCAACCAATCACACTATGACCTACAACCCAACCATAACATTATCTAACAATGATAATTATACCTCCCAACAATGCCTCTTCAACTCTAGGAATATTGAATCTCTTACAATAATGACTCTTTTACAATTTTACAATGACCAATTTTACAACAATGACTTTTGACACGACCTGATACTTGACTTGGCACTGCTTCTTGGATCACTAGCGACTAGTGAGGTACTGTTGTGCTTGCTTCAAGTAATGGTACTTTGGTGCTGCACGTCCTTCTAGTATGTGTCTGTGTTATACTATTGTGTCCTCCTTCCTGCACATGCATTAATGAACAATACCCAAACTAATATACAAACAAAATACTTACATTGTCCTGCAAAACATATGTCAGAGAAATATTAAAATTGAAATGTAAGTACGTTCAACATTTATGAACAAAACCCAAACAAACAAACATACAAAATACTTACACTATCCTGCAAAAACACATGTCAGAGATGATCTTCAATTGCAAATGCAAACACTAATAATACATACCTTTCTGTAGCAGACTTACCCTTCACTGTTGATGTGTGGTCCTTACTACAGTGATCCTTGAATGCATACTTTTTCTTGCCTTCTAGAAGCTCGATATTGAATCTGTTGTATCTATTTAAATTCAGATCTCCAAGGTCTAAAGTTTAGTCCCGTGGTATCCCTTTGAGTCCTATTTCCAACCCCACAGGTATGATCCATATTGGATTCTTCAAGAAAGAGTTATGCCCAATCGCCCACGATGACCTGATTATAGACTCGTTCCATAGAGGGAACTTGTACGAAGTTCCACATGTCATTTTTTCGACCTTTGGCCTTGAAAAAAATACCCAAAATGCTACAGGCCATCCTATTTCTATGAATTTTTACAAAATTTGAATCCAATTCTCAAAGAGAAAGTTATGACGATTTTCCCAAGGTCACCTGTTTGACATGGAATTCGTAAGCCTGCAAAAAGACTAAATTATTCAGATCATATCTCCCAAAATATAACGAATAAAGGTCTAAAATTTTTTCATGAGGTTCATCAATATTTTTGATGAAATTGGTTTTAATTTCAGCTTCTGAAGCTTCATAGAAACAATGTTATAGAGAAAATTCTACGATGACCTATTTGAAGTAGAGAAATCCTTGCATGAGGAGGCTATGAGGGTCAAAATTTATAGAAATGCTTAGGTTGAGAGGGTATTCAATAAGTGAATTTTGGAGGGGTTTTAGGATATTAAAACATTATTAATTATCAACCATTCAATGACCATAACCAATGATGAGTTTCATGCCACAACCCCATGGGGTTTTATCCCACTAACTGGGGTTATTAACTTCAAACACGAAGATCTCTCAAACCGTGAAGAATTATCTGGTGTGCCATATATCAACGAGAAAATATCGACAATTAGAATCCATCAAAAGGATCCTTGACTCAGAAAAGAGTAATTTTTCAAATCAAAATTCCCATGGAAGATCAGGGTAGCCCTTGGTGCTGCTTGGGTTGACATCAATGACAACCACTGATCAACACACCACCTCACATCTGCAAATTCACATATTACAAGTGATTTAGTCTTTAATTTTACCAAACAGGAGGTGCCTTCAATTCCAAGTCAAATTATAATGCAAGATGATCAAGCTTCACAACCGCTCCACACGTTCCATGAAGAAAGAGCACGAAGAACGGTTCCATACGTTCCACCTTCACCAAAGTCACCGCTTCATTTATTTTTGTGTGTTAAAAAAATCTTGTGTGTTATAATGTACAAGTTTCTAGTTAGTGGACTCAAAATCTATCGTGGTGCCATGAAACAACCTTTTTCCATTAAAAGAGTGAATGTTTCTTCTAGTTTTATACTTGGAAATGGGCGTTGGTGGCAGACTCCATAGGTCATTCAAAAAACTAAAACAAATGTGTGACTTATATCTTTTTCACTCGTAATCCTTCAATTCCAGAGGATAGAAGACTGCTAATGACTTCAATGGTGATACAATAACCTTTGAAATCACCAATGCATCTTCAATATGAATCAAGCAGGTCAGAATAAATTATTGCATGAACAATTGTAATTCAAATTTGTATGCACCGACATTCAAACCATATGACAACATCAACATGATATATTCACTGCTCAAAATAGACACTAATTCCAATGCACCAACATACAACCTAAAAATGATTCAAAGCATATAATACAACAAAGAAATCTAGAGCTGTGACAATGACTACTCGAGTCCCCTCACAGTCTTGTTGGGTTCCCACAACACTGACCTCCTCTCCACATACACCAGTGAACATGAGCCTCCAGAGTGAGCCTGGAATTGATTTAATTATACTAGGAAGCTTCACTACCCTCCCAAGGAACCCATTACATATTATATGATTTATTGCATCATTTGAACACATAGCTGACAAAAATTTCACTTCTTAATATAGGGTCACGAGGAGTGAATATCTGCAACTGGTGTAATAGAGTGTAGGAGGATATCAAAGCAATGTATGGTGATGCCACAAGGAGATTGGATACCATATAGGTGGGAAAACGGATTAGTGGAGGGATGAGTGTGCAGAGAAGACAATGGATGGGCAGGAGTTGAGTATGGCTTCTTGACTCTTCAGTTGTTCCAACTATGTAGAAAATGGTTCCATGACCCTTTCTTTCAATAGGCTTCTCTGACCGAAGTTATCTTAGCTGATGTGTGTGGAGTGTGTCAAATTAAATTATTTCATTCACTCTCTATGCATAGTGACTCTAACACAACAATGGCTGTAATTCTTGAATTGTGATGATGGCACAAGGGAACAACTATAAAATTGTGTATGACAAAATGGGAAGGAAAAACTTTATTGTTCCCTAGATTCTCGCTGCATAAGTCTAGGATGCAAAGATTAGATAGATTAACGGGTGCATAGAAAGAAAATGAAACACTAAGAGTGTGATTTTACACATATTATGCCATTCAATGACAAGTCAGGTGCGTGTTCTTGCTAGGGCAGAGATGCCAATTTTTTTTTTTTTTGCAAGTGCAGAGATGGCTGGTTTGAGCAAGGAGCATTTATGCTCTCTTTTATTCCGCAAAGAAAACCAACAGAGGGTACAAAAAGATAATCAAGCTCACAAAAATTTTGTAGGTAGGTTATATGGAGAGAACCCAGCTCAAATATCGTTGATAAAGGTTTCAAAATGGCAGATTCGAGTGGAAAAGGGCTAGTTCTGACCAACTAGCTCTGATACCATGTTAGATATACACAGAAATAATGGAAATAATAAGAATAATAAGCATAAGATGTTATATTATTCACAATGATATACATTTATATTACAATGATGTGACTTTCAGATTCCATATTCCAAGGTCTCTTCGAATCCTTTTGGCTGCCCAACTCCTACTCCTTAACCCTTAGCGGATTAGGTGTTAGACAAAAATAATAATAATAATGAATATAATAAAGATTTTGATGTTGAAATTACATTAAATTATGAAGACCACCACTAGTTACATTTTCAACACTCCCCCTTAACAATCAAAGTATTCATAATGACAAAATAAGATACTCTTAATTTGAAATATTCATATAAGAAAGGATCCAATTGATAAGCATAAATGATGATTTACAACACCATAAGAAACATTGTCAAAATATCAAGGCCTTGACAAGTAAGCTCTGTCTCTCCACTAGAACAGAGCACAAAGCTAGGAGGAATGGACACCATTGCCTTTCAGGCACATACCCCACCCAAGTGTTCCCAAGGTATTCCCTAACAAGATCATTTCCTTCTCATCCCAAGGAAAATATCGTACTCTAGACCATTCTTACCAAATCCATGTATCCAACTTAGAATGTTAATCCTAGTCACATGACTCAAGAATGTATGTCCCTAATCCTTATCCAATCCACCATTCTCCATACTAGGAGTCTTAATTCTCCGCCATTATCTGATCTTAGACATTTGATCTTCAAATCCATTTCATTTTCGACCAATTCCTTGTAGATTCTAAAACAATAAAATGCCTTAGTATTTTTCTTTAATAAGCTAACGGCTGTCATTCTGGTGTAATCATTTATCATTAGCATAAAATATAATTCTCTATATAAACAATTTGTTATCATATGACCACACATATAAATATGTAATAATTCCAATAGACATGATGCAAAGTGTTATTTTTTCTTGAACTCAACTTTTGCTTGTTTTCCTTGCTGACAAGATTCACATATCGTATTGGTAGGTTTTGAAATTTTAGGCATTTCTCTTACTGCCTCCTTCTTTCTAATCCTAACCAAAATTATCGAAATTTATATGTCCCATTTGTTTGTGACATAACCAACTTCTGTTTTCTTTTAGAAAAAAGAACCCTTTAGGTGTCTCATCCAAAATATATATATCATTGGGATATTTTCTTGTTGTAGCCACAATTTTATCGAACTTCCCTTTCCTGATTTGACATTTCTTAAAGTTAAGTAGCATTGTGTGTCCTTTATTGCACATATGTCCAACACTGAGCAGATTGTGATTCATATTTTCAACCAACAACACATCCTTCGCTAATGCGTTCTTGCTTCCAAGTGTGACCGTACCTGCTCCTATGAAGTTTGAAGACCCATCATTTCTAAAATGCATTGTTTCATCCTTCTTTTCCTTCAAGGATATGAAATTATTCATATCTCTTGTCATATGAGTTGAGAAACCACTATCATCATACCAAAATTTTATGTTGCTTTGAGACTTGAGAGAGATAGCACATTTTTCATTCTTCTTTTTCCATATTTGTTCATTCTGGTTTTGCGAGAATTCCTTTGAAGAAATTCCAAGTTTGAAATCTTTAGCCAGGTGTCCAAAATTGTTACATTCGTAACATTCGACATCATCTCTCAAATCATTAAATATGTTAATATTCTGCTGAGTTTCGGAATATCCATTTCTGAAAGATCTCTCGAAACTGTATTTATTGAAAACATATGTGTGATATTCAAACCTTCGAAATGAATAACAATGACCATAGAATATCCTTTGATACCTGGGAGGAAATCTTCTTCAAGGAATTGTCTTCCATGGTTATTCCTGCAAGTCTTGATATCTTGAGTTGTCTAGGAGTTGTACCTGCCTGTTAGATTTTGCATATCCATCTTCTTTTTTTGTCATAGAAGGACTTGGCTACTTTTTCATATTTTTCTTTATAACCAAGACCAGTCTTGTCACTGTTTGATCGTTGATTTCCAATGATTTCATCCGATTCCTTTGAGCTGTTGGCGTAGTTTTGAAGAGTTTTTCCATTTTTTTACTTGCTTTCATAGAGAAACTATTTCAACTTCCAATGCTTCTCTTTCCTTGTTGCTTTCCTTTAATTCTTTCTTGAGTGATTCTTCAACTTGTTTGTATTCTTCAACCTTGATTTTAAGATTTAGGACCTATTCCCTTTTTGTCTTTAATTCGTCTTCAAGACTGTTGACATGCTTCTTATCGACCTTGAGCTCTTTGATAACACACGTAATTTTTTTTTGAAACTCAAACTCAGTCATCTCTTCTTCTTCGTCTCCTTCTTCGTTAGATGCCTCTTTCTTATTTTGCTTGGCCATAAAAAATAATATTCTGTTGATTTATTCTTAGTTATCACCGTCTTCATCATATGAGGAGCTATCTTCTTTGGAGAAGAAACTCTTCTTAAACCATTTATTCTTGCCTTTCTTGTTGAACTTCCTCAGACCTTTCTTTCCTTTCATAACAACCTCATTTTTGTGAGGAAACTTGGCTGCAAAATTCCCAACCTCACCACAATCAAAAAATATAAATGAACTTTTACCTTTGAATTTTCCCGTACCTATTCTCGTTTTTTGCGTGAAGTAGGAAAATTATTTATCCTAAATTTCTTCTTCATCTTCTTCCTTTTCTTCTTCCTTACAACTGCAAGTTTTCTCTTTCGGAGTATGCTTGTCCTTACTAGTCTTCTTGGATGCGGCGAATGTTGTTTCTAGGTGAGATGTGCCATCCACTTCTTCAATACTCATCTCATATGTCATAAGGACTTCATGCAATTAATCTTTGATGAGATTGGTTAGATTCGAACTATATTCAAATACATATACCTTTGTGTTGAATCTTGCCGGTAAGGTTTTAAGGATCTTTCAAAAAAAAAAATTTATGTCGACAGGTTCTCCCAAACCTTCCAGTGCATTTATTGTTTCATCAACATGCCGAAAGTATGCAACAATATTTTCATCTCCCTTCATTTCGAGTTGCTCAATTTTTTCCCTGTAAATTTGAAGCTTTGCTTCTTTCACGTTTGAGTCACATGCATATATATTCTCAAGCCTGTGTTGAAGATTGCAACAAGAAACAGTGAAGGAGGCATCCTGAAACATCTTTCCTGATCCTAGTAGGCAAGTGATCACCAAAACTAAGTGGGGGCCACACAGGTGATTTTTGTCGCAAAGTCTATTTTTAGATTATGTCTATTTTTAGACATGTCGATCATATTCTATGAGTTGCAGAATGCTATTTGTGGATGGTTGGTCAAGTTGGAAAAATAGATGGATTTCTATTTTTAGACATATTGGGCAGAATCTATTTTTAGATTTCCAGTCTAAAAATAGATATGTCGAATATTATTAGCTCTTAATAATATTTAGACTTTAAACATTATCTTATTCTCTTGGAGCACTTCAGTTAAGTGCACAGATGTGGCACAGGAGCTGACAGAAGGAATTACGCTATTCCTGAGGGTTATGTGGAGCTATTGCATGGATAATTCAGTTAGAACTCATGTGACAGAGTTTGGTGGAGTTGATTGAGGAAGTTAATGGAGTTGTGTTCAGTTTAACTAATCTAAACATAGTTGAGCTATTTGCATCTAGTTTAACTGATTGATACAATTAGTGAGAGTGGTGTGAATTAATTATTAATTAATTCACTAATTATAAACTCATTAATCAACTAAAGAATACATCAGTTAACTTTAGTGCATGGACAGTTTCAGTGGAGATCAGTGCAAAGATAGGTGAAAGGGCAAGTGTGACTATCAGTTGTGACTATAAGTGATGCATGGTTTGCATCCAAAACTTAGGAGAGATGCCTATAAAGATTGCATGAGCAAGGCTGGGGTAATTAAAAATTCTCATCAAGATGCATTCTTCAGCAGGGATTGTGCAGTCGAGGCAGGCTAAAGGCTAGCAAAGATCGGTGCATGGGATTTGCAAGATCGGGCCTGATTAGTGTGTAGCAAGTGGAGATTATACTGAGAGCTTGTGAGGAGCTTTGTATGATGATTGTTACATGATCTCTATGACATATATAATATACAGATAGTTGGGGATTTTCAACTTTAAGATTTCCCATTACATACTGTGTTCATGTGTGTGAATTTTTTTATGGCTTTAATGTGTGCATGCAATTGATTTTATTTCTGCATGTAATGATCAATGGTAGAAGAGATTCTGTATTGTGCATGAAGATAAAATAGTGTGTGATCAGAAGAATCTCGGTGGATATCATATCAGTTATTCAAATTTATACATGGTATCAGAGCGATATTGTTCATTGGAGCAATTGCAAAGCATTGAAGCGGTTGAGTTTTAGGATAAACTCAGAAAAATAAAAATGGAGAAGAATGACACTATTCCGGTATACTTGAAAAAGTTTTTCCATTGCAGGGATGAGATTGGGAGTGTAGGAGTTAGTGTGGATGATGAGGAATTGGTGAGCTTGGCTCTCCTTGGGCTTCTGAAGAGTTCGCACTCCTATCAGGACTCTGTCAATGGTCGGGAGAAATTGCCAGGATGGGAGCGACTTTGGTCGGATCTTGTGCAGGAGGAGATAAGGTGGGATACCAGGGATGGATCTTCATCAAAGAATGATGATGAAGAGGATTGTGCTTTGGCTACCAAAGCAAGGAAGGGGAAGGGAAAGAACAATGCTTCTCAATCCGGTGCGGATGGTAAAGAGCGTGACATGTCCAAAGTGAAGTTTTTTCACTGTCACGAGCATGGAAATTACGCCACAAATTGTCCACAGAAGAAGAAGAAAAAGCAGGCTGCTGGTGAGGCTCTTGCCTCACAATTTGAGCTGGACTTCTCATTGATCGCATGCATGGTGTCTAGTGCATTGGGATCGGGGTGGTATTTTGATAGTGGCGCTTCCTTTCACATGACGGGAGATGTGAATCTTTTCAGTGACTTGGTGGAGAAAGATCTCCAGTTGCATGTTGAGTTGGGCGACAATGGACGATACAATGCGACCGGCATTGGTACCATAACCTTTCAGAGGGAGTCAGGTAAACTCATTCTTTTACAAGATGTAGTGCATGTTCCAGGTTTAAAGAATAATTTAATCTCAGTCGCAATGTTAGAGGATAAAGGGTATGATGTTGTCTTTAGTGAAGGAAAATTTTTCCTTCAGCACAAAGCAACAGGACAAGTCAATAAGGTTGGGATTCGAGCAAAGAATCTCTACAGACTTGAAGTAGATGGGATTTCTACGGAGCTTCCTACTGTTGGGAAGTGCGAGAAAGATATGCAATTGATGCTTGAGAGGGAGCAAGTTTTGCATGCAGGTAAGAGTGAACCTTGGGATGTGGAGTAGCCACAAGATGAGGATCATGGAGTGGAAGAAACCACTCATGTAGAGAAATTTTGTGCCAGATGGGCAGAGGGAGTGCATGCAGCTATACCACCAGGTGAGGGGTGGGGCGACATGCATGATTAATCCCAAGAGGAGATTTCTGGGAAAGATTCATGGAGATAGTGTTGATCTCATGAATTGAACCTGGCTACAAGGTGCCCACACATAGAGTAGTAGTAGCATGATCAGTTGGATTGATGCAGGCAGATCAAAGTGACAGTGTCGGATACTGGAGCGTGAATCAGAGTTGGCAGCAAGTGCAGAGTGCATGGGTGCAAGAGTTCAATAGCGCAGTGGTTCCTGATGACATGTGAAGTTAGTACCAGCAGAAGTCAAAGACTTTGATGATAGATGCATCAGACCGATTGAGTTGTTTGGAGCCTATTCAGTTTCAGAGGAGTTGCAGAGCAGATGCATGGAGTTGCATGGCGCTTGTGAAGGTTGCAGGGCGAATGCATGGAGTTGCATGTCGCATGCAAATACAATCCTTTCTTGTTGAGAGGGAGTGTTTAATATTGCAACAAGAAATAGTGAAGGAGGCATCCTGAAACATCATTCCCCGGGGCTAGTTGAAAGCATCACCTAAACTAGGTGGGGCCCACACAGGTGATTTTTGTCGCAAAGTCTATTTTTAGACATGTCGATCATATTCTATGAGTTGCGGGATGCTATTTGTGGATGGTTGGTCAAGTTGGAAAAAATAGATGGATTTCTGTTTTTAGACATATTGGGCGGAATCTATTTTTAGATTGCCAGTCTAAAAATAGATATGTCGAATATTATTAGCTCTTAATAATATTTGGACTATAAACATTATCTTATTCTCTTGGAGCACTTTAGTTAAGTGCATAGATGTGGCACAGGAGCTGACAGAAGGAATTACGCTATTCCTGAGGGTTAAGTGGAGCTATTGCATGGATACTTCAGTTAGAACTCATGTGACAGAGTTTGGTGGAGTTGATTGAGGAAGTTAGTGGAGTTGTATTCAGTTTAACTAATCTAAACATAGTTGAGTTATTTGTATCTAGTTTAACTGATTGATACAATTAGTGAGAGTGGTGTGAATTAATTATTAATTAATTCACTAATTATAAACTCATTAATCAACTAAAGAATACATCAGTTAACTTCAGTGCATGGACAGTTTCAGTGGAGACCAGTGCAAAGATAGGTGAAAGGGCAAGTGTGACTATCAGTTGTGACTATAAGTGATGCATGGTTTGCATCCAACACTTAGTAGAGATGCCTATAAAGACTGCGTGAGAAAGTCTGGGGTAATTAAAAATTCTCATCAAGAGGCATTCTTCAACAGGGATTGTGCAGTAGAGGGAGGCTAAAGGCTGGCAAAGATCGGTGCATGGGATTTGCAAGATCGGGCCTGATTAGTGTGTAGCAAGTGGAGATTATAATGAGAGCTTGTGAGGAGATTTGTATGATGATTGTTACATGATCTCTATGACATATATAATATACAGATAGTTGGGGGTTTTCAGCTTTAAGCTTTCCCATTACATACCGTGTTCATATTTGTGAATTTTTTTATGGCTTTAATGTGTGCATGCAATTGATTTTATTTCCGCATGTAATGATCAATGGTAGAAGAGATTTTGTATTGTGCATGAAGATAAAATAGTGTGTGATCAAGAGAATCTCGGTGGATAACATATCAGTTATTCAAATTTCTACAGCCTGCCCCATACTTCTTTAGCATTTTTTCTACTCAGTACCTTAAGATACACAGATTCAATAATCCAACTGATAATGAGATATTTATCCTTTGCATCATATACCATATTTTTCTTACCTTGTTCATCCTAGGTCGATGTAAAGCCTTTTTCAATGATTTCCCATTCTTCGTATCCTTGCGCCAACAAATTAACCTATATTCTTCGACTCCAAAGTGTGTATATATTTCCATTGAACAAAGGAACTCTATTCTTATTATACTCCATGATCTCCTTCTAGTTGTTAGAGTACTATTGAAGGAACCAATCTCTGATACCAATTGTTGGAATTACTGAGAGTGGGGGGGGGGGTGAATCAATATTCCTTAGAAATTAGAACTTTTAAATATTTTCAGAGCAATATTCAATCTTCAGTTATTCTTATTGTTTGTCCAGTAACAACAGTAAACAATAGAACACAATAGGTACATGAATTTTACATGGAAAACCCCCTCCAGGTCAAAACCACTGAACACTTTTCTAATAAATTATTTAATCTTCAGCACCAACTGAAATGAAAGTTACAACTTCCTAGAATTCTAGAAAAGCATTCTTCTCTGGCTCCCACGCCCTGGTTTCTTCTCTTCCTATAATTATAACACCCTGGTTTCTTCAGTAGTCAACTGAATGTATGCCCCGCCATCTTAGACTGACCTACCACCCTAAAGCGTTCATAGGCTCCAACATATATGTGACTTCATACACCAACCTAGCACCTCCCTGCCACCCTATAATGATCAGAAATAAGACAAGATTGTGGACTCTCATACCAAGGACAATGATCCACGATACAATTTGATTCACAACTATTTTCTTGAACTAGACCAATCAACCAATAACACTATGACCTGCAACCCAACCATACCATTATCCAATAGTGACTCTTCTACCTCCCAAAAATGCCTCTTATACCTCCCAAAAATGCATCTTCAACTCTAGGCATATTGAATCTTTTACAATAATGACTCTTTTACAATTTTACAATGATGATTTTTTCAACACTGAATTTTGACACGACCTAATACTTGACTTGACACTGCTTCTTGGATCACTGACGACTGCTGAGGTATTGTTGTGCTTGCTTAAAGTAATGGTACGTTAGCGTTGCACGTCCTTGTAGTATGTGTCTGAGTTGTCCTATTTTGTCCTCATTCCTACACTGTCATTAATGAACAATACCCAAACCAATATACAAACAAAATACTTACATTGTCCTGCAAAACATATGTCAGAGAAATATTCAAAATTAAAATGTAAATATTAATATTTATGAACAAAACCCAAACAAACAAACATACAAAATATTTACACTATCCTGCAAAAACACATGTCAGAGATGATATTCAAATTCAAATGCAAGCACTAATCATACACACCTTTCGGTAGCAGATTTACCCTTGATTTTTGATGTGTGGTCCTTACTACAATGATCCTTGAATGCATACTTTTTCTTGCCTTCTGGAAGCTTGATATTTAATATGTTACATCTATGTAATTTCGGATCTCCAAGGTCTAAAATTTCATCGTGTGGTAGCCCTATGAGTCCTCTTTCCAACCCCAAAGGTATGATCGATATTGGATTCTTCAAGAAATTTTTATGCCCAATCACCTACAATGACCTGATTATAGACTAGTTCCATAGAGGGAACTTGTATGAAGTTCCACGTGTCATTTTTTTTACCTCTGTTCCTGAAAATGATAGCCAAAAAACGAAATTCCATCCTATTTCTCTCATTTCTTATGAAATTTGAATCCAATGCTCAGAGAGAAAGTTATAAATATTTTCCCAAGGTCACTTGTTTGACATGGAATTCATGAGCCTGCAAAAACCCTAACTTCCTCAGATCATATCTTTGAAAATATAGTGAATCAAGATCTGAAATATTTTCATGACGTTCATCAATATTTTGGATTAAAAGGGTTTTAATTTCATCTTCTAAAACTTCGTAGAAAAAATGTTATAGAGAAAATTCTACGATGACCTGTTTGAAGTAGCGAAATCCTTGCATGAGGAAGATATGAGGGTCACAATTTATACAAATGATTAGGTTGAGAAGGTATTCAATAAGTGAACGTTGGAGGGATTTTAGGAGCTTAAAACATTATTAATTATCGACTATTCAATGACCATAACCAATGATGAGCCTCATGCCACAACCCCATGGGGTTTTATCCCACTAACTGGGGTTACTAACTTCAAATACAAAGATATCTCAAACCGTGAAGAATTACATGGTGTACCATATATCAACAGAAAGATCTCGAAAATAAGAATCCATCCAAAATATCCTTGACTCAAAGCAGAGTAAGTTTTCATGTCAAAATTCCCATGCAAGATTAGGGTAGCCCCTAGTGCTGCTTGGGTTGACATCAAATGACAACCACTGATCCACACACCACCTCATATCTGAAAATTTTCATATTACAAGTGTTTTAGTCTTAAATTTCACCAACTAGGTGGTGCATTTAATGCCAAGTCAAAGTATAATGTAATACGATCAAACTTCACAACCACTCCACACGTTCCATGAAGAAAAAGCACGAAGAACCACTCCATACGTTCCACGTTCAACAAAGTCATTGATTCATTTAATTTTTTGTGCTAAGAAAATATCGTTTGTTATAATGTATGAGTTTCTAGTTAGTGGACTCAAAATCTACCTTGGTGCCATGAAACAACCTTGGAAATGGGCATTAGTGGCAGACTCCATGGTCATTCAACAAACTAAAACAAATGATGTGAATTATATCTTTCTCACTCTTAATCCTTCAATTACATAGGATATAATATTGATAATGACTTCAATGGTGATACAATAACCTTTGAAAATTCTAATGCATCTTCAATATGAATCAAGTAGGTCAGGATAAATTATTACATGAAAAATTGTAATTCAAATTTGTATGCACCGACGTTCAAACCATATGACAACATCAACATGATATATTCAATGCTCAAAATAGACACTAATTGCAATGCACCAACAGACAAACCAAAATGATTCAAAGCATATAATACAACAGAGAAAGTTGGAGCTTTGACGGTGATTACTCGACTCCTCTCACAGTCTTGTTGCGTTCCCACAACACCGACCTCCTCTCCACATGCACCAGTGAACACGAGCCTCCAAAGTGAGCCTGGAATTGATTTAATTGTACTAGGAAGCTTCACTTCGCTCCAAAATAACCCATAGATTCTATGAGTTATTGCAACATTTGAACACAGAGGCAATGCACATATCACTGCAGGATATAGGGCCACGAGGAGAAAATATCTACAACTGGTGTAATGGAGTGTAGGAGGATAGAAAAGCAATGTATGGTGATGACTCTAGGAGAGAGGATGCAATACAGGTGGGACAACATTTTGGTGGAGGGATGAGTGTGCAGAGAAGACAGTGGAGGGGTAGGAGCCCAATATGGCTTCTTGACTCTTCAGTTGTTCCAACTATGTAGAAAATGGTTCCATGACCCTTTCTTTCAATGGGCTTCTCTGACTAAAGTTATCTTAACTTATATGTGTGGACTGCATCAAATTCAATTATTGCATTCACTCTCTACACATAGTAATGGCTGTAATGGCTGTAATTCTTGAACTATGATGATGGCACAAGGGAAAAACTAGCAAACTGTGTATGAAAAAATGGAAAGGGAAAACTTTATTGTTCCATATATTCTCACTACAAAATTCTAGGATGGAGCGATTAGATAGAGTAATGGGTGCATAGGAAGAAAATGAAACACTAAGAGTGTGGTGTTACACATATTATGTTATTTAATGACAATTCAAGTGTGTGTTCTTTTCAGGGGAGAGAGGCCACGATTTTTTTTTCTCTTTTTCAAGGGCAAAGATGGCAGGTTTGAGCAAGGAGCGTTTATGCTCTCTTTGATTCCGCAAAGAAAACCAGTGGAGGGTACCCAAAGATAATCGAGCTCAAAAATATTTTGTTGGTAGGTTATACAGATAGAACCCAACTCAAATATAGCCGATAAAGGTTTTAGAATGGTTGATCCAAATCTGATACCATGTTAGATATACACAGAAATAATGGAAATAATAGTAAATATAAGCATGAGATGCTATATTATTCAAAATGATATACATATATATTACATTGGTGTGACTTTTGGATTCCAGATTCCAAGGTCTCTTGGAATCCTTTTGGTTGTCCAACTCCCACACCTTAACCCTTAGCGGATTAGGTGTGAGACTAAAATAATAATAATTAATATAATAAATATTTTAATGATGAAATTACATTACATTATGAAGACTGCCACTAGTTACATTTTCAACACTCCCTCTTAACAATGGAAGTATTCATAATGACACAACAAGATACTCTTAATTTGAAATATTCATATCAGAAAGGATCAAATTGATAAGCATCAATGATGATTTACATCATCATACGAAAAATTGTCAAAATACCAAGGCATTGACAAGTAAGCTATGTCTCTCCACTACATCAGAGCACAATGCTAGGAGGCATGGACACCATCACCTTTCAGGCACATACCCCACCCAAGGGTTCCCAAGGTATGCCCTAACAAGACCATTTCCTTCTCATCCCAAGGAAAATCTCGTCCTCCAAACCATTCTTACCAAATCCATGTATCCAACTTAGAATGTTAATCCTAGTCACATGACTCAAGAATGTATGTCCCTAATTATTATCCAATCCACAATTCTCCATACCAGTGTTCTTTACTAGGATTACCGTTGTCAGTGTGAAAATTCCTAGTCTTGGAATTCTATTTCAGCAAATCGATATTAATTCTCCTGCTTGATAAATTATACAAGTTATTTATTACGTTCTACAAGTAAACACTCAAGAAAATACACTACAACATTCACTAAATAAACCGCGGAAATAAAATCTGAGAAAGAAAATTAAACACACATGACACCATTATTTTTGGACTAAGTCCCTGGAAAAACAGAATGTAGGAAAACCAGTGAACCAACTGAGGGTTTCTATTATTAAGCTGTATTTTTTCTGAATACAAATAAATGCCCAAATATGGCTATCCACAGAGAACCTGACTTGCATAGAACTAGTGAGGATTACCTCACACTAACACTAGAGATCTGAAATTTACCCAACACTGAACTAGACAACCCCACGCTGCCTCTGTGTAGATCTTCATCACTCTAGCTAGGGATTTCATCACCTCCTTCTGTTGGTCATTCTGTTGGCTGGATGTTGAACTTCTACCCCTCCAGTCTCACACCTTGACACTTTGGCACTGGATCTGACTGATCCTTAGAAAAATAGCAGATCTCTTCAGAGGTTTAGTGCTTCCTCTGCATGGATCTATGCTGCAAAACGTAGCCCCTATGATGCCTCTTCTGCATCCTCTTCTTTTCATTCTTTGCGATGTATTCTTGGTTCAAGAATGATTTCCAACCTGAACTATCTTTTCCCCTCACTGCAAGAATCAAATCGATCAATACTACGGCTGCTCTGCCCTGCTCACTTGAGAAATTAAATCTCTAGACTCTCTCTAATATTTCGATGTGATTTCCAAATTCCCATTGAATTCCTTCTTATAATCTTCTCGCTGGATAACCCATGGACCATATTAAAACATAATCAACGAATTATATCATATTGACTCGATTGCCATATTTTTATAGAGTTTTCACACCCATTTCTATTAATATAATTTAATTATTTTAATTCCCTAAGTTCAGAATTAGGCTCCCATTAAAAATAATTATCATTTCAATAAAAACCCATCCGGGTGGAATTTTCCAAAACACTTTCTGGGTATTTTGAAATACATGTGTCTAAGCCTCCCAGCAAAATTAAGACTTAGAGAACATCCGATGCTACCAGAAATAAACACTCCCTCTTAGTGAGGAATGTGCTCTAGTAATGCATCCTGCTGAAGCATCAAACTCACTCTGTAAAATCTCCCTCTACATTGTTGGTTTTTGACACTGCTGCCCATAAACTATTGCATTGTTGCATCTATGCTGCTACTGACCCTGCATATTGCTACCAACTGCAAATGTACCGCAACTCTGTTGTTGCTGCAGTAGTAGTAAAACATCCAAAATACTGAAATAACTGTTCAACAAGATTCATTTGATATTGACGATCTGACTAATGCTAGTCTCTGTGTTGAACCTATGAATTTGTTGCGCTACTACTGACTCTGTGTTGTCCTTAATGCACTAATTCCAAATCTTCTTTGTGCTGCTCAGACTCTGACACTCTCTAGCCACTGCACTGTCACTCTGACACTCCTCTGCATTAATTGACACTTGTCCATCCTGCTACTTCTGATTTGGACACCCGTAACAAGGTATTGATCCATGAGGTGGACTCATCAAGGATCCTTCCCAACTGCAGTTCTTTCAAAATATAGTTCTAGATCACCCCAAATCCCCCTTGGAGGTATGTGGGTAATCATGATGAACACCTCCTCCTCGATCCTTGCAGTTGCGGCCTGCAGATCATGTTTCTCAACCTTGTCCTTCTTCTTGAGAGGACACTGTGTAGTGTAGTGACCCATCTCACCACACTATAAACAATTGATCTTTGAGACGTCCTTTTCTCGCCTCCGTTGCTCCTGCTACCCCTTAGATGCAAGGGTTGCATTCTCTTCCTCCTCCTTGGGCTTCGACCCACTGCTGTTGTTTCCATGGATTTTTCACTTGACCATATCTCACCTCATATCTTCCTGCTTAAGAGCAGACCACATCCGTTCCCAATCAAGAAACCTTTCTCCGCCCATGATTCTCTGGAAAAAGACATGCCATTCATCTGAGACTCAGTTTAGGGCTATTCTAACCATCTTCATGGCCTACGGCACTGATCTGACAGTTGCCAATTGATCTCGGGTTTCCTGAAGCTTTGTAAGGAATGGATTAATGTGTTATCCCTTCTGCATCCTCATAGATCACATCTTCTCCTGCAAGTACATCTTCCGTTGCTCAGAATATCCTTGAAACAACATCGCTAAGGCATCCCACATCTCCTTGGTAGTCCCTATACCATCTATGTGACATACTACATGATCCCTCACTCCCTCGAGGATTAACCACTTAGCCTTCGCCATATTCTTCTAGTAGGCTTTAAATGGATCTGCATCTACGGGGATAACTACCACATTATCGATAAAGCCCTTGAGATCATGCTCATATAACATAAAAGTGATTCTTTCCTACTAGATCACATAGTTGGAGGCACCCTCAAATCAATCTTGATCTCTTATCCCATTAGCTGCCATCTCTGTCAACAACAAGTCGAACTACTCCCTCTCTCCTCTACGCAGCTACTAGGCTAGCCTATGCACTCCCTGCTGGAGTTAGTAGATTGTCTCCTCACTACTGCTGCTCTATAACAGAGAAATATAATTCCTTGGCTCAGAAATAACTAAGGAAGAAATTTATTCAAAAAGTATCTTCTTCCTTCCTCTGGCGCTTTTTCTGCCCCAACAAAAGCTGCAAAAAAATCTGCGTCCTTCCAGTAGAATGCTTTGCGCTGAATATTCTGTTACACTACTCCCTTTGTCGCTGACAAATCAGGAACTGGAAATATTACCTCTATGTTTACTCACTCAAATAGACATTTTCCTCGAGAATCTTGCCCTCCTGGCCTGGACTGCACGAATCCTTAGGGATTTGATCTGCTGCCTACGCAACTATTTGATCTCCATCTTTCACTTCAACGTTGATTTCTTCAGGTATTATCTCTTGCTTCACCTGCACTGCTCTGATACTATGTGAAAATTCCTAGTCTCGGAATCCTATTACAACAAAATGATATTACTTCTCTTACTTGATAAATTATAGAAGTTCTTTGTTTTTTCCTACAAGTAAATACCGAAGAAAATACACTATAACCTTCACTAAATAAACTGCAGAAAATAAATGCGGAAACAAGATCTGAGCAAGAAAATTAAACACACATGACACCATTACTTTTGGACTAAGTACTCGAAAAAAACTCAATGCTAGAATACCGGTGCAACAACTGTTGGTTGTATTATTAAGAAATAGTTTTTATACAACCGGATGCCCAAATCTGGCTATTCGTAGAGAATCTGACTGATAGAGAACTAGTGAGTATTACCTCACACTAACATTGGAGATTGGGCACTGACCCAACATTGAACTAGATAGCCCCATGTCGCCTCTGCGCAAAATATGCATCAATATGGCTAGGGACTTCATCACCTCCTTCTGTTAGTTGTTATGTTGGATGCATGCTGATATTTTTCCCCTCGAGTCTCACACCCCGGCACTCTGGCACTGGATCTAACTTATCCTCAACAAAATACAAGATTTCTTCAGAGGCTCAATGCTGCCTCTGCGAGGTTCTATGCTACCCAACTTAGCCCCTACAATTCCTCTTCTGCATCCTCTTCTTTGCCTTCTCTGCGATGTATTCCTGGCTCAGGAAATATTTCCAACCGGAACTATCTTTGCCCCCAATTGCAAGAATCAACTCGATCAATCCTATGGTTTCTCTGTGTTTCTCACTTGAGAAATTATATCTCTAGAATCTCTCTGATATTTCAATGTGCTTTCCAAATTCCCATCGATTTCCTTCTTATAATATTCTCGTTGGATAATCAACGAACCAGATTAAAACATAATCAACGACTTATATCATATTGACTTGATCTCCGTCTTTTTCTAGAATATTTACACCTAGTTCTATTAATATAATTTAATTATTTTAATTCCTTAAGTTTATACTTAGGCTCCCATTAAAAATAATTAATTATTTTAATAAAACCCCATCTGGGTGTAATTTCCCAAAACACTTTCTGAGTATTTTGGAATACATGTGTCTAATCCTCCCAGAAAAATTTGAGACTTAGAGCACATTCTTTGCTACTAGAAATCAAGAGTTGGTCTTGGCCATGGTACATGACACATGAAGAATAAGGTGTCCATTTACAATCCCTCTCAAAATGGGAGGATATAACCACAAGCCTAAGTTTGTCACATAATACTAAACCTTTCCCTTTAGAAAATAAATTTTTAAATACAATGGATATATGTTCATTTGTGGAGATTTGTTGTAGCTTATTAGCCCATTTCCTGCATCATGTCACGAATCAAAGTGTGTTTCAACCTTTCTGGTTCCCTAGTAATCTTCATCAATCTCACTATCATAGTTGAATCTTGTCATAGAATAGTTTATAAAACATTTTTCAGAGCCAAAATTATTCATAGCTAATTGCAAAATCCTTTGTATCGTCTTCCTTATTATTGCAACAGAAATATGCTTCACGTTCTTCCAAGAAATCATATCAACTACCAATCATCAATATAATCTCTATCATAATCAGTATTATCAACCCAATCAATTTGTTCCTGAATCGAACCAATCAAAGCTCCTTCTTTTTGGCTGAGCTAAGTGAAATTATTCTATTTTATGTTGCCATCTAATTTAATTCTTTGATGCATACTTAAAGTTGATTCCTTCTTCTTAATATTCATTCTTTTCCATGTTATTCCAAATTTTCCATCGACTAGTCAAGTTTAATTAGTTCTTATCTTAACCTGCAAGCTTTATTAGAAGATTATGAAAGAAAAAATATAGGAAAAATACAAAGATAATAGAAATAGTAGTAATAAAGGAGGTGTAGAGTACTTATATTTTGAAGAAGGTTAGATCCCTCTTAATCTTGGAGATTCAACCTCAAATAAAGAGTCAAACCTTACAGTTGATGTTAATAGCACAATTTTTGGTTTGAGGTTCATTTTCGATGTAAAAATTTTCTCTAATGTTTTGGCTTTGAAGCTAACATATTTTATATGATTGGTTGCTTATATGTATTTTTACATGACTGTAAAGGAATATGAGAGGAAACATAAAGTATCACAAGAGAATTTTTGACAGAGCGACCTATTGAAATAATATTTATTATAGAAAATATAGGGCAAGGAATACATGAAAGACAACAAAAATTTTAGTGATTAAAAACCAGGGATGTTGCCTCCTAGATTCCAATTTGGTGTAAGTCCCAAAGCATAAGTTTTGAGACCTAAAGTGCAACTCATACAAGATACCCACTATGATCACCTCAATAGCATTGTCATTCTCTCTTTAGACTAGATGAATTCTAACCTAGGGGAGAATATCTATGGTTAACTAAGCTCAAGATGATGTAGATAAAGTGGAAGCAAAAATAGCTTAGAAAATAGAAATAGTTTTGGATTTTTTTTTATATTTTTTGGTGATGGATGAAAGGGAAGACCAATGTATTACTTTTTTTGAGATATGGGTTCAATCATACAAATTTAGAGGGTTATCATTATGAGGGATTGGGAGCTAGTTAACATTCAAAGAAATAAAATACAAATAATAGCCCTAATTTAAAAACTAAAGACCATAAATTTGAGGGAGTAAAGTATCTATTAAAATATATAATTTCAATACAACACAATCTTGGTGTTTTTGCCTAAATATCCTAACTATTGCTATAATTTGCTTAATGTCAAAATAATAATTTGTTCTCTCTTCAAGGCAAATGAACGAAATAAGTTAATGAGTAGGATATATTCCACAAAACTTATTCCAATTATTGAAATGTATAACTAGGTTAAGTGTCTATAAATCATTGTCTCCCCAACATTATGCTCTAATCTAGTGGAGATATAGAGTTGTTAATGAAGGCCTTTCTATATGAAAATGTTGGTTGATATGATGAGATGCAATGATATAAGATGATAAGATAGCTTATGAGATGGCTTACCAATCTGACTCTTCTTATGAAAATTATTCAATATGAGAATGTCCAATTACCATTTATGTATTATGAATACCTCCCTAGTGAAGAGGGAGTGTTGAAATGTGTAACTAGGTTCGGTCTATATAATATTCTATGTACTATGGATTTCATGTATTTGATGTAAAAGAGAAAGAAAAATCATTATTATAATTTTATAACATTGGTTTAATGCTCAAAGTAATATTATTTATAGGTAAAGAACCTATTGTATTTTGTTGATATTTTGGGTAGCACCGAAACTTGGTGGAGGGGCTAGAACACATGAGATCTCCAAGACCCAGAAATCGTTTGGAGAAATTCCACCCAGTGTAAAAGTTATTCAATTAATTAAATTTTTAATGGGGACCCGAAGTCTAATTTAGGGAAATTGAAAAATTAAAGTGAATTAATTTACACATGTGATGAGAATGTTCTAAGTGACATGGATCGAGCCTTTTCTAATCTGAGTCGTTGATTAGATAGTAGATCACAACCATTGATTTCTCAACGAGAAAAGTATTAAAGGAAGGATTGGGGTCAGTTCGAGGTACACACATACATTGCAGTAGCACTTGAGCTAAGTCGAAATTTTGGGGCGTGGTTTGTTGAGAATATTTGAGTGAGCTTGCAGTGATCGTGAGGGGCATATTGACAAGGGATATTATGATACAAGGTCGAGAATACATAAATCAGAAAGTTTTAGGTCCCTATATTAATTAGTGTAGTCCCTTATTGTTTTTAGTGTAGCCCCCTTATTGTTATTGTTGTACCCCTGTAGCCCCCATATTGCTATTATTATGCCCCATAAAAATACACTATTGTTATTTTTGTGCCCTTACATTATTATTGTTAGGTCGGCTAGGATTATATTGTGACCCCATGGACTCCTATATATAGAAATGAGGTTTTGTCATTTGTATCATCCAAGAATTTTTCATTTATGTAATTTAAAGGAGGTTCCCCCTCGAAGTGGCTGATTTCTAAGGCATTGATCTTTTTCTTCTATTTTGGAGCTGGTTTCACAACATTTGGTATCAAATCTTTGGATTCTAGGGTTTCACTACTTCAAACAGGTCATCATGGAATTTTCGATATAATCGTTTTTCTACGAAGGTTCAGAAGCTAAAAAAAACCATTTACGAAAATATCCCGAGGAACTTCGTGTAAAAATTTCATATCTTGGTTTGCAATATTTTCAGAGATATGATCTGTTAAAGCTAGGGTTGTTTCAGGCTCTCGAATTTCATCTCAAAGAGGTGACCTTGGGAAAATCTTCATAAATCTCTCTCTGAGCATCAGATTGGAATTATGTAAAAAGTGGTCGAAATTACATAGAATTTAGTTTCCCGTGTATGAATTTCAGAGCTAAAGGAAGACACGGTGACACGTGGCTCTCCATACATGCTCTCTCTATTGAACAAATCCATAATTAGGTAATTGTGGGAGATTGGGCATAAATTTTTCTTGAAGAATCCAAATCAGGTTAGACCTGTGGCATTGGAAAGAAGATTCATAGGGCTACTAAAGGATTGAATATAAAATCTCAAGGATCCGAAATTCCGGAGATATATCAGTTTCGATATCGAGATCCTCAAAAGCAAGAAAAAGGTGTGTATTTTTTTTTTCAAATTGCGTAAGTCTTGTTTGAAAAATCAGTTTGAAGTGATTCCAAGGGTATATTGAAGCATAGATATAAGTATTGGGGTTCTAAAATTGCCCCTAAAAAGAATTCAATGCCCATTAAGCCCTCAGAAGGCTCTATTATGACTCATAAAGAGGAAGAAGTGAAACATGATATATGAAAATTACAAGACCAAGTGCACCAAATTTCTCTCGCAAAGAGCAACAAAAAATGAAATAGAAGTTTTGAAGAAAGGCAAGGAAGCTAAGATGGATGGTTTGAAGAAATGCATGGAAGCTAATATGGATGGTTTGAAGAATGGAGTGGAAGCTAAGATGGATGGTTTAAATAATGGCATGGAAGACATGGAATAAAAAATGAAAGACAACATGGAAGACATGAAGAATGATCTAAAAGTAGACATGGAAGGTTTGAAGGAATGTTTGACAAAGTTGATACAAGAAATTATTCCTAATGGAAAAAATATAGTAGAGGAAACTCATGATGAGAAAAAAAAATGTTAATCGTGATTTCATAAACTCTAATGTTGGATTAAAGACCCACCATATTCCAAATATCGATATGAGGAAGTTTTATGGCAAGGATCCCATAACATGGATACTACAGATGGAGAAATATTTTGATCTCAATAATGTGTAAAACACACAAAAGGTATGCATTACAACTTTATATTTAGAAAAAAATGCATTTGTATGGTATCGATGGCTTTTCTCCCATTAAAAAATTTTCACTTGTTCAATTTTTACGGAGGAATTGATAGCACATTATGAGGATACAAGGAATAACACCTTCTTTAGCCAATTGATAAATCTGAAACAAAAGGGTTCAGTGGTGGAGAACATTGAGGACTTCCAAAAATTGAATACAAGGGTAGCTGATATTCCAGAGGAACACATGATTGATATCTTCATAGGGATTTTAAAGGATAACATCCAACATGAGGTTCACTTTTGGGAACCTGATTCATTGGAGAAGGCATTCAGGTTGGCAAGAAAAATTGAATGTAAAATTATGGCGACAAGGAAGGCTACCACTCACATCTATAAATATGGAAGTGTTGCTACTCCTAGAATTCCACAACCTACAAGGTTGACACCACAACAATTGGAGGAAAAAAGAGAAAAATGGCTTTGCTACAGTTGTGATAGCATATACACTGAAGGTCATAAGTGTGTTGAGAAGAAATTATGTTACCTAGATTGTGAAGAGGAGGAATAAAACGAACAATAAACTTCAAAAGAAGAGGATATACACCAGGAACCAACCCTAGAGAAAGAAGAAATGAGTCTGACCATATCTTGTAATGCATTGGGAATAATTACCACTCCTCAAACTCTCAAGATAGAAGGACATATCAAGAAGAAAAAGGTAATAGTATTTATTGATTTGGGTAGTACCCATAATTTTATTCATTGTAAGGTAGCCAAGGAATTGAATTGCTTCCTATACCCAGCACCAGTGTGTCAAGTGGTGGTTGAAAATGGAGGAACTATAAATTGATCTAGAAAATTTCATAATATCAAGATAACCATGGGGAAATATGTATTGAATAGTCCAATGCTTTCCATTCCAATGGGAGGTGCTGATGTTGTAGTAGGAGTACAATGGTTACAATCTTTGGGGACGATAACTTTTAATTTTCAAGAACTTTTCTTGAATTTTTTTTCAGAAGGAAAGGAAGTTGAACTATGGGGTATTGCAGGGAAGCCGTAAAAGATAATAAGCTCTAATGTCGTGATAAAGCTTCTGAAGGAAGAAAAATGAAGCATAATTGCAAAATTATACTCACTAGAAGTTCGAACATCAAAATCATCTATTTTTATAGATCTCCAAAAAGTCTTGGAAAATCATTCTAAGGTGTTGAAACTCCCAAAGGACTCCCACCTATTCATGAATATGATCATGCTATTCATTTGATTCCAGGAAGTGTTCCTCCAAACATCAGGCCTTACAGATACCCTTATGTCCAAAAGAGCGAAATTGAACGTATGATTGAAAAAATGTTAGAGGCTAGTATAATTCAACCTAGTCAAAGTTCTTTCTTTGCTCCAGTAGTATTGGTTCATAAGAAAGATGTATCATGGCGCATGTGTCTGGATTATAGGGAGTTCAATAAGCTCACTATTAAAGATAAATTTCCCATTCCTGTGATTGATGAATTATTGGATGAATGACATGGAGAAATTTATTTTACCAAGTTGGATCTTCATTCAGGATATCATCAAATTAGAATGAAGACTGAATATATTCCGAAAAAAACATTTCGAACTCATGAGGGTCATTATGAATTTTTGGTCATGCCTTTTGGCCTTACCAATGCACCTTGTACATTTCAACGGTTGATGAATTCCATTTTCAAACCCTTAGAAAATATGTGTTAGTATTTTATGATGATATACTAATCTACAACAGGTCTTGGAAGGATCATGTTCAACATGTTGACAGGGTGCTCAAACTATTGGAGGAGAAACAATTATATGAAAAAACCTCCAAAAGCTTCTTTGGAGTACAAGAGGTGGAATATATGGGTCATATTGTATCTCAGGAGGTTGTTAAGGTAGACCCTAACAAAATTAAAACCATTAAGGTATGGAAAGTCCCCACAACCATAAAGCAGCTGCGAGGATTTCTTGGGTTAACATGGTATTATCACAAGTTTGTTAAGAATTATGGGAGAATAGAAGCACCTCTAATGACATTATTGAAGAAAGATGCATTTTCATGGACTCCTGAAGAAACTAAGGCCTTTGAACATCTTAAAGAGGCAATGTGCCTAGCACTGGTCTTAGCTACACTAGACTTCACAAAAACCTTTATTGTGGAATGTGATGCCTCGGGAAATGGAATTGGTGTTGTTTTAATGCAAAAAGGAAGACCCATTTCTTTTGAAAGTCGTCCAATCATAGGAAAGTATTTACAGAAATATATTTATGAGAAGGAAATGTTGGCAATACTACATGCACTAAAGAAATGGCGACTTATATAATGGGAAGATACTTCAAGGTAAAAAATGATCATGATAGTCTTAAATACTTTTTGGAACAAAGACTATCTTTAGAAGAGCATCAAAAATGGGTCACAGAGATGTTGGGTTATGATTTTGAAATCATCTAAAAAAAGGGAAGCTAAATGTTGTTGTAGATGCACTCTCAAGAAAGGATGAAGAGGTCAAAGCATTGCTTTGTGCCATTTCTATCATCTAAACAGATTGGATAACCGAAGAAAGGGATGAATGGAAGAATGAAGAAAAAGTGTGGACACTCATTCAAAAGTTGCAGCAAGATCCTAGTACATATAATACATTTAGTTTGAAAAAGTATTCCTTATGATACAAAGATCACTTATATCTTTGTAAGAATTCCCAACTAAAACAAAATATTGTTTTGGAATTGCACACCTCTCCCTTAGGAGGACACTCTGGATTTTTAAAACCTTACCATAGGGTGAAGAAAGAATTTTTTGGGATGGCCTTAAATATGATATTCAAAAGTTTGTGGTGGAATGTTTGGTTTGCCAGCAAAATAAAGTTGACACAATTAAGACCCCGAGTCTTCTACAACCTTTATCCATTCCAAGTCAATGTTGGGAGGAGGTTTCAATGGATTTTATCACAGGTTTACGTAAGTCCGAAGGAAAGAGTTTCATCATGGTGGTAGTTGATATACTTACCAAGTATGCACACTTTTGTGCATTATCTCATCCATTTAAAGCAAGTACATTTGCTATTGAATTTATGGAAACAATTCAAAAGCTACATGGAAACCCAAATATTATTGTAAGCGACAAAGATCCCATTTTACTGGAAATTTTTGGACGGAATTATTTTCTTGTTTGGGTACTCAACTAGCTCATAGCTCATCTTATCATCCTCAATCCGATGGGAAAAATAAGATAGTGAAAAACGTTTGGAAGGATAGATTCGTTGTTTTGTATCTAATAAAAATATGCAATGGGTCAAGTGGTTACCTTTGGCTGAATGGTGGTATAACACTTCCTTCCATACTGTAGCAAAAATGACCCCATTTATGGCACTTTATGGATATCGTCCACCGTCCATCACATCATATTTATGAGAAAATTCTAAGGTCTAAGCAGTGGAAGATCACATCGAGCATCAACAACAAGTTCTCCAACTCTTAAAGGATAACCTAAATTTGGCACAAAATCGAATGAAACAACAGGCAGATCAACATCACAGCGAGATAAGTTTTGATGTAGGAGAATGGGTATTTTTATAGCTACAACCATACAAACAAATGTCTCTGAAGCAATCAAAGAAGGATAATAAATTATTTCCAAAGTACTATGGTCCTTACAAGGTGTTGCAAAAGATTGGTACTATGGCATACAAATTGGAGCTTCCTGCTTCGTCTCGAGTGCACCCCGTTTTCTATGTTTCATGTTTAAAGAAGGTTATAGGTGACAAACTTACAGTTCAAACAATATTTTCCAGAACTTGATGCGGAAGGAAAAATCATATTGGAACCTGAAGCAGTCACGGAAACAAGAACTCGACAGCTACGAAATCGATCAATTTTAGAGTATCTCATCAAGGAGAATAACTTACCCACTGAAGATTCCACATGGGAGTATGAGAATTTTATACAGAATCATCCATAGCTACTCAAGCATTGAAGACAACACTTTTTTGAAGGAGAGGGGCATGTTAGGTTCCTATATTACTAGTGTAGTCCCTTATTGTTGTCAGTGTAGCCCCCTTATCGTTATTGTTGTACCCGTGTAGCCCCCATATTGTTATTTTTGTGCCCCATAAAAAGCCACTATTGTTATTGTTGTGCCCTTACATTATTATTGTTAGGTCGGTTAGGATTGTATTGTGAACCCATGGACTCCTATATATATAAAGGAGGTTTTTTCATTTGTATCATCCAAGAATTGTTCATTTATGTAATGTAAAGGAGGTTTCCCCCTCGAAGTGGTTGATTTCTAAGGCATTAATCTCTCTTTTCTTCTATTTCTAGAGTTGGTTTCATAATAGAGAGGCATATCTGTACCAGGCAGCGTAGAAGCTAGTAGGAGGGACACAACCCAGCCAGGCTGATGCAGAGGTAGAACAGGGGCTAACGCAGAGGCTTCAGGGTGACGCAAAGGCAGCGCAAAGCCCAGAAGGGTGACGTAGGGGCAGCTTGTGCTACGTCGAGGCTACGCTGGGCAGGAGAGGTAGACACAGAGGCTAGAGGGACAACGTTGGGGTTCCAATAGGCCATAAAGGGATCGTATTCTGTAATTATTGTCAGCATTTGAATCAACCATATTTTCTATTTCTGAGTGATAAGGTACAACTGCCGTTAAATTATCTGTCGGGAAAACCACTACTTGTGCCCTTGATGTATTTATATTCTGCTTAATAATAAAACCCTCAAAGAGTTGTTGCACTAGTTTTCCCGCATTGGGTTTTTCCGGGGAAATTTGTCCGAAAAATCATGTGTGTCCTTTGTCATATGTGCACTATGTTTCACTAAATGATCTATATATGTGTAGGTTGTAGATTGTGTTTTCTTTGATATTTTTTGAACATTTAGTTAAATAACTTGTTAATTAAATCAAACAAGTTGGATAAGTAAATGAATATTCTGCAGTAGGGTTTCTGTGTTCAAAAATTTTCACATGGTATTAGAGGGATTACAAATCATGCTAAAGCCATCAGAAAGAGGCTGAGGAATTTTTGTTGTAGGAGGGTTGCTGAAACTCACAGATCCAGGAAAAGGAAACACAATACCAGAGGGAAAACGTAGAACCAACAAAAGGGTGAACAAATCTAGTCTTCTCAAGCAGAATTGACATAGAGGCTAACGCAGGCCCTAGTGGGTGATGCAGAGCCTGAAAAGCTCATGCTGAGCTGATGTAGAGACTAATGCAGGCCCTAGAGGGTGACACAGTCCAAGCTAGAGTGACGTTGTGCAGGTTTCCAAGACTGGAATTGCAGTTTCTGATCTTCAAAGTTGTTGGTGGGGAATCAGTTCTGTAGGTGCATAAAAATGCCTAGAAAAGTTGACAAAGTAGGAAGAAAAATCCCTCAACATATTTTCTTGCCAATAAATCTGAGATTCGATCAAGAGGAGTGATCGTAAAGGGTTGATTTGACAGAATTGGCTGAGTATTTCCAGTAGGGAAATCATTTGTCAGAGGGAGAAGTTACTCTAGAGGGTTTCTATCACCAAGAAACCTAGATCCGGTCTTTTGCTGAGTGTAACAACAACAGAAGGGAGAAGAGCACTTGCTTTGACTTGTTTGAGTAGAGATGGCCCCGTACGGACTGAGAGATTAGGATAGGTTAGACAGTGTGTCTAACGTTTCTATCTGAAAATCCATAATCCTGACAATCCTAGAGGAGTACGGCATCAGAGATCTCATTGAGAATGTCCTAGCTGTGCTGATCAATGCTAGTGCTCTAAATAAGTTCAATGAAAATCAGGTGCGGGATACGTGCTTAATCATGGATGGAGTGAAAGATCATGTGGTTCCATATATTACCGAGAAGAATATGACAAATGAGGTGTGAACAAAACTAACCGCACTATATCAATATAGCTTCATCCAGAGGAAGATGCTTCTGGATAATCAGATGCAGATGTTCGAGATGCACAAGGGAGATGAGATCGATCCCTTCCTCTTCAGATTGTAGACTATCCGAGACCAGCTAATTTCCATGGGGGAAACTCTAGATTATGGTCTCATGGTGAGGACTTCCTTGAATGCAGTCACAGATGATTAGGAGACCTTTGTCCAAAGTATCTTGAGTAGAGCAAAACTTCCAAACTGGGGGGACATGTGGGAAATCCTTTGACAAGAAGAGATCTAGAGTATAACCAAGAGGGAATTCAACAATGGAGGAGTCAAGATAAATAAAGAGGAGGAGGAAGATGCAACCCTATCATCTAAGGGAAATTGGAAACAAGGGAAGAAGAAAAAGGACCTATCCAAGGTCTAGTGCTTTAGATGTGGCGAATTGGGACACTACGCCAATACTTGTCCTAAGAGGAAGGGCAAGGAAGATTGAGACTCCAAGGCAACAAAAATGAAAGGGGACGATGGTAGCGAAGATTATGTGGCCATGAGTGCTAATGTACCTCGAGAGAAGAGGTGAGGTGACATAGATCTGTAAATTGAGCTACAGATGGTGGCTAGCAGGATCCTTGAGGTGCCCAAACTCTTGGATAAAAAAAAAGCTATGAGAGCCTTAAGACAGTAGCAGGATGACTATAGTTAGTGGGTGCAGAAGATAATGAAGAAGCAGACGCAGAGCTAGACAATGAAGAGTGGAGCATCGCAGTGCAAAGGCATCGGCAACAACAGTGCAAAGGCTAATGGGACTTCAATAGTGCAGAGCATCAACAACGTAGAGGCTCTAGAGAGACATCACAAAGCAGCATCAGAGGTTGCTTTAGTGATGAGATGTAGCCATACTGACTTGTCTTTCAGTTGATTGGGTAATTTTCCTTCAGTTTCTTACTTCTCAGCAACTGAGTTTTAGTATAACAGTTAGCAGTGGTAATGCTATAGGCAGCATTATGTAGAAATTTGAAAGGGAGCTGAAGTACATATGTGGCAGTGACTGTGGTAGAGTCATAGGCAGCAATATATATATATATATATATATATATATATATATATATATATCTATATATATTTTGTAGGGAGGTGCGATTATTTCTCCAAAGTTCAGATATTTAATGAACCTAGATGAATTTAAGAATATGAAGAACTAAGGAGGATATAACCATAAGTCTTGTCGATAGATTATATGCACTTCACAAGAGAATAATTTTGTAGTAAATGTGCATATGATATTCTTGTAAGTTGTATTAACCTTAGAAGGGGGTAGCAAAATGTAAATGTAATTCATTATTCACACTCAAATACATATTGGAGGAGGTCTAATAATTAAGAGATTATTCAAGGTATATGTGCAATTACAATTTATGCAAATACATTATTTCCATAATAATTTTATATATGGGATCAAAAACTTAGGTTGGAGTATATAATAAAAATAATGAATATTCGCTTAGCCTATGTAATAGAAGAACCAATACATATAATTCTAAAAAAAAAAGAACATTGATAGAGTGAAAGAGGCATGTGACAATGGCTAATGAATTCAGATGTAAAATAATTTTACGATAATAGAAGAGACAAATACAAATACTATTTTTTTTTTTTTGTTCTTTTGGTTTCCACCATACATCTAGTGTCCTTGTGTGATTTGATTATTGTTGTGTTTCTATTATGTATCTTGATGAATTATGGTTTATGCATTGTTTATCTCATGGTTACATGCTCATTAGTATTGCTACTCATATGGTCTATATGTTTGTGTGTTGATGAACTCTGTTTTTTTGGTTGTATAATTCATATACCAAAAACCAATGCAACAACAAGTGCTATACATATAGTTCACAATAAAAATATAGCTAAATTCATTTTAATATACAATAATTATAATAAATAATAAATAAAATATTCACAATAAATATAGCTAAATTGATTTTAATATAAAAAAGATTATATTTACATAATAATTAATCATAATTATAATTATAAAATTGGTTTTATGATAATTCAAAAAACAAAGAAAATCTTATTATGGTCTATTTTAATTTTTAATTTTATTAAATATTAATAGAAAAAAATATTATTATAATTAATTTATTTTGAATTATAAATTTTAATTATTATATAAAAAAATAAAAAATATAAATTTATTTTATTAATTATAATTAATTTAAAATATAAAAACTCCATTACTACCTTCTTACCCATTAACCATTACAATAACATAAAAATCACATTAACAATACACTACATTGTAAAAATGAGAGTGTTAGAGCCATGCACTAAAACAAAGATCATGACGGATGTTATATTTACAATCAAAACAAAACAAATATTTCAACATTTAAAAACTCCAATAATAAAATAATAAAACATAAAAATACCACATTAATAAAAAAAATAAAACAATTTCATAAAGTAAACAATAAATTAAATCCATATTCTAAAAATTGAATATGCATTTTTTATTGATAAAAATAAAATATACAGAGTTGAAATATAATGGACACATTGGCATCCATGTTATTGATATAAAATCACTATTGTTAAATTGAAATATAATCCTCACCCACCCACTGTGATGATCATGCTCAATTGTTGGTTGGAATATAGTTGACAATGCGCTTTTTGGATTCTGTGTTTGCATCTTCATCTTCATCCCGTGTCTGTGTAATTTGTGTTCCTCTCAGTGTTATTATGCTATTTTATGATATCTCATATTCCATGAAAAAATGAGAACAACGAGAGTCCCACCAAAATATGATAATATCGTGTTTCCTCAAATTTTTCCTCGCCATGTAATCAAAACCAAGTTTTTTACTCATGGTATTGTTTGGATTGTTTGATTGACTTAATCTCCACATGTAATAAGTGATTGAGCTTTGACTGCATTGATCAATTGAGTACTGTATAAATTGGATCAAAATGTTTAAATATATGAGACAATTGATCAATGTGAGGTTACACGATAAGCATAAGGTGAGAATAGGTCTATGTAGAGGTTAGAGGTTGACCATCATTGCAATGTTTATTCTCCTCTCTATTTACCATACTCACAAATCCAATGGTTGCACACGACGGGGATGAATCAATATTTCCATCGTCTTCTCAGACTTCGTCATCTGAACCAGATCAGCCAGGGTCTGAGTTTTGCAATAAATGGTATATGTTTTGGTATGGTTGGTCGAGTTTCTTCATCATCTCCCGCCCATGCAAGAGCATGAGTATCAGAATTCGCAAAAGATGGTGGTCAATTCCGGGATGTTTATGTTGTTGCTGCTGTCATCTGTAATGCGGATGATCCCTGCTATGGTTTTTTGGTAACCGGTATTCAATTACTACTTGTATTTGGTCTTTTCCGGATAATTTTGAATTTGAATTTCCAGTTTACAATTGGAACGTTACCAAAGCTCCATTGGATATCCATTTACGTTTCAAACGATCTGGATTGATACTTATGTCCTTTCACCTATCTACAAATCTTTCTTTGGGATTTGGTATGAATGTCTGATTGTCATCATTGATACCCAGGTCGAGACTTCTTTTGGAAGTTGATAGGAATAATCATTTTTTTCCTTATCGTGGTATTGAGGACAATATTTGGGGATTTGGTCATGATGGAATTAGGTGGATGAGGATTTTTTCATCCGACCTTTGCTCAGACAATAACTACTCGATCCACCACCTTTCTTTGCATCTTCAGTCATCTCATATAGAATTATGCTATTGACGACTATCCTCATAATTTTATATCATTCATCTAGGCTTCTTTTACTCCAAGTCTACGACCTTTCCTCTTGAACGATTGTACAACATCTATGCTTCGTGGCGGCTAACCTTTAAATTCTTTACTCCTTGCTCAGTTGTCGAATTAATACTTGCTTTTACTCCAGCGGAATTTCTGTCCTGCCCTCTTTATCTACCACGTCCTATCCTTGCTGAGATAGTGTAGTGACGACGATTACTGTCATCTGCTGTTAATTCTCATATGGCGGGCACAGGTGTTACCTTTCCAAGGAATTCCGCCGCTCGTAAGAAGTATCCAGATCCAAATGTTATCGGCCATTCTATCTCCTTTCCGGGGGATGACATCGATGAGCTAATTGTGAAACAGGGTATCCAAACTTCCTTTGCTGAAGCATCTCGGTTGCTTGATTGCCAAAAACATCAGAAGCGTGCTGGTCACCGCAGGAAGAAGTCTTCTTATTTTAAACAGAAGATGGATATTAAGGAAGTGTCTCTTGACTATGATGATATTTGTAGGTGAGTTGTAAGCCTTCAGAAGCGAGAGGTTATTGGAAGATGGCTATTTCCAGAAAACAGTGATTTTGATACGAGCAAATGGATCAGTAAACACTGGAGCTCAATTATTGGCTATTCTCCGAAGGTTAGTACTCTCATCAATGGTTGGTTCAGCATCCACTTCATGGATGAAGGAGACGTTCACAAGATCATTTGCAGAACCTAGGTTCGGGGCAGAAGTTTTATGCAGCTTATTCCCTGGTATTTGGGTTTTAATCCAGTTTTGGAGGCCCCTCGAAATCGAATTATTTGGGTGAAACTCCTGGGTCTCCCCCTGGAATTCTGGACACTCAAGGCCCTTCGGGCTATTGGAAATGCCATTGGCTCCACTAAGTATATTGATCCAAGTATAGTGGGTGCCAGTGATAAGCGGATTGCATGGATTTTGGTTGAACTTGAATATTCTAGGGGCCTGCCAGGCGATATTGATCTACTTTGGGGCAACAGGAGGCATAGGCAACGCATAGAATTCTGGGGAATTCCGTTCCGTTGTCTCATTTGCCATTGTACTGGACATATTAGAGATCATTGTCCATATCACTTGCGTATGATCCGTTCTGGTGCTGTTTCTATTGATTCGATGGGTGGTTGGCGAACAAATGCTGCATTGGGTGCTCCTGGAGCACATAATTTAGGTAATTCTAGCCCCATTAATTCTGAAGATGATGCTTTTGTGACTGCTCAGGATCAGTCGGATGGTATTCTTAATAACCATCGTGTTCTGGATCCGGAACATGATTATGATCTCACTGATGACCTTGCACCCTTTCGTTCATCTGGCTCTTTGGTTCCGGAGAATATTAATCCTACTATTCAAAGTCAAAGGTCCAATCCTGATGACTCCCATTTGGCCATACCAAAGGATAACGACAATCAGTTATCATCACATGGTGACCCCCCTCTCCATTCTTCCACTAATTTTCACATTGGTGAATCGTCTGCCCCGCCAAGTAATTCATCTTATGGTCCCCACATGACACTTGAAATTTCACCTGAATCTGCTAATCCCATCAACCTCCCGGACTCCCCTAGGAACTCTATAGGCAGTGACCTAGAATCTATTCTGGCAAACCCCAATAATGACCTAGCTGCCCTTACTGTTTTCGATAGGCCTCCTTTGTTGACAGACTCTAGACCAACCTCCCTACGTACATCTATACAACCTAGTAGAGGCAGGTCAAAGTCGGCCAGCAAATATTCTAGGGGGAAGTTCAAATCCTTGCCCTTTTTTCTGAGAATGAAGACGATCTGACTGACATCCCGATATCGATTAGTGAAGGAACATGGTCTAGTCCTCGGGCGCTTAGAGCAAGCAACCCAGACCGGGTGTCATCATGAATCATATCTTATCTATGAATATCAGGGGGTTAGGCGATGCCTCCAAAGCACATTGCCTAAGGGATATATTGATTTCTGCTAATCCATTTATTTTTTTTGTTCAAGAAACCATGTGTGTCAGAGAACGGGCTATCAAAACATTTCTGGATATTAAGAAGGGATGGAATGTTGCTGCAGTCGATGCTGTGGGCCAATCCGGGGGATTAATCGCCATTTGGAATCCTGATTTTGCATCTTTTAGGGCCTATAAATTCTTCGGTGGGATATTGCTATCAGGACATCTTAGAGGCATGATGGACGCGGTTAATATTATTAACATCTATGCCCCCTATGGAAACAGACAGTCTTTTTGGCAGCGTATGATGGTTTCAGGCATTCTCTCTCTGCACAATTTAATCCTGATGGGTGACTTTAACTCTACTATGCGCCCTGATGAAGTTTGGGGAATCTCAGCTAGGAATGATCCTCTTTCTTCCTTTTTATCTGACATGTTTTATGGGTTCCATTTGGTTGATATTCGCCCACTTCCCATTTTGCCGACCTGGACCAACAAGCGAGCTGATGCTCATTTCATTGGCAAAAGACTGGATCGGGCAATGGTCCATGCAAAATTAGTTGACAAATGGTGTATTCTTCAATCTGATGTCTTGGTCTCAGATATTTCTAATCACATGCCTATCAGGCTTTCATGGAATGATAAGGTCAATACTAGAGGCAAGCCTTTCAAATTTAATAGAATATGGCTTGAAGATGAGGATTATCCAAATATGATCTACAGACTATGGCAACAAGAAATTGAGGATGTCAGTCTCAAAGATTGGGAACACTTCCATTATAAGCTTCAGAATATTAAAGGGGCCTCTAAGGAATGGGAGATAAGGAAAAAGGATGCGCTCAGGAAAGAGTATAAGGAGATTACTACCAGAATGGCGGATTTATTTGTATCCTTCTCCTCCATTCCCCCTGACCAATCGGCGATTGATCTTATGAATGATCTTGGGGTTTGGAAAAAAGAAATATTGAGGATTGAGGAGATCACATGGCGTTTGAAGAGCAGGATTACATGGCTACGAGAGGGTGATCTCAACACCCATTTTTTCCACAAAACAGCAAATGCGCGACGGAATAAGAATGCTATATGGCACATTTTAAAAGAGGACAACAGCTTTGCTCATTACACTGCAGCAATTCAGGATGAAGCTGTTGCTTACTTTTCTAAGTTTTATCTAAATGATCCCTCTATTGATGCTGAGAATCAAGCCTGGGTTCTTGATCACATGCCTAGATTTTTTTACGAAGCGGCCATTAATAAAGTGGATCAGTGTATCACTAGGAATGAAGTCCTTTCGGTCCTTAAGCCTTTTCCACATGACAAATGCCCCGGGCCTGATGGCTGGCCTGCGGAATTCTTTGTCTTCTTTTTTGATCTCATGGGGCCTGAAATCACTGATATGATGGAACTCTTCCGTAAAAGGGGTATGATGCCTGCAAATCTAAATTCTTCATTTATCTCCCTCATCCCAAAAGTCTCGGATCCTCTGTCATTTTCTGATTTTAGACCTATTGCACTTTGTAATTTAATTTACAAAGTTACATCCAAGATTATTGCCAATCGCCTCAAAGCTGTTTTATCTGCTAACATTTCTGTGGAGCAATATGGTTTTCTTAATGGCAGGTCTATACACGACGCGATTGCCATCGCTCAGGAGGTTTGTCACTCAATGCACTCGGACAAGCAAGAAGCGCTTATCATGAAAGTTGATCTACACAAAGCATACGAATCACTCGACTGGTCTTTCATCCGGGTTCTACTGCTCAAGATTGGTTTTCCCATTAGAATCATCCGATGGATAATGTCCTGTATTTCAAATGCCAGATATGCGGTGATTTTCAATGGGTTCCCATCACGTTTCTTCAAGGCAGGTACGGGTTTGCGCCAGGGCTGCGCGCTATCCCCTCTCATATTCATTCTAGCTATGGACGGGTTCAGCAAGATTTTACATGCATCTGAACAGAAGGGCTACATTAAAGGATTTTCATTCTCAAGCACAGTCTCTACATCGCATTCTCTTTTTGTGGATGATCTCTTGCTATTTGGATACTTAAATAGAAACCATTGGTTCTATATCAAGTTCATGCTTACACGATTCAAAGCGGCTACAGGTCTGAGTATAAATGGGGACAAATCCTTCCTCATTTTTGAATTTGGCGATGTTTTAGAAGTCAAATTTATTTCTGATTTCATGGGTATTGGCACTCGTCATATTTCAAAAGGTTTTAAATACCTGGGATTCTATATCAAGCCCTGTGGTTATAAAAACTGTGATTGGGAATGGATAATCGACCGATTCCGAGACCGGATTCAGTGCTAGACCCATCGATGGTTAATTATGGGCGGATGTCTCATATTGATACAATCAGTGTTGTCACAGATGATAGTTTTCTGGGCTCACCTTCTATATCTCCCAGCAGGTGTCATTTCAAAGATTAATAGTATTATTACACATTTTATATGGGGTGGGGCTCATATGAGCAGAAAGTTTCCTCTCTGTCGCTTATCTTCTATTTGCAAGCCGAAGGACATGGACGGATGGGGTATCCTCTATACCCGTAATTTCAACAGTGCCTTACTTATCAAGTCTTTTTGGAGGGCAATCAAAAGTACATGTATATGGAATAAAATCAATAGGGTAAAATATTTCAATGGTGATGCTCTACAGCTGATCAGCTGTAATGATTTTACTTTCCCGCGCATCATCTCTTGTATATGGCGCAGTTTCAAAATGATTGTCACTCTCATTACTCCCCGAATATGCTGGCATTTTCGCGACGGGAGCAGAATTCCTATAGGTGCGTTAAATTTTCTCCCACTGCCACCACATTCAGCTCCATCTCATCGCCTTCTACACGCTTTGGCTATTCGAGGCATTTTCTATTATTCACAGTTAATATACTACTGGTCATATGGCGCCCCCATCTTTAAATCTTACGAGCAACTTGGTATTAATGGACCCGAAGTTGAAGAGTGGGATATGCTCCGGGACACATTGCGTTGCGCTGGCCTATGTTATGCTCCGGGTGGAGACCAATTAATATGGAATGGCCCACTCAGAAATAATATCGTAATAGTCAAGGAGGTTTACAACGATATCATTCATTCTGCTCAACATGCGCATGCGCCAAAAAATTTTCTTCCTTTCTGGAAAAGGAAAATCCCTACGAAAATAGTTCTATTTGGCTAGCTGGTGTGGCGTGGGAAAGCACTCACATGGGATAATATAGTAAAGAGAGGATTTCATGGACCCAGTCGATGTGTGCTATGTTTTTCAGCGGAGGAATCTATAGCTCATCTTTTCTTTCAATGCCCCACTGTTACTAGACTTTGGAAACTGTTTATTTCTTTCTTGTTGAATCCATCCTGGTGTCCAGTGGATTTCATAACCATTGCAAATGACTGGGACAAACTAAACATCAATTATAGATCCTTACCCTTTTACTTTATATGGGAATTTTGGATTGCGAGGAATCATGTGATTTTTGAACAAAAATCTTTCCACATCCAGAGGGTATATTTGGCTATTAAATCTTGGATGGATGACTGCCCTCCTATAGTGAATACTATCTCTGATGCCTCTCACCGTATTAGACCACATGAAATTGCCTTACCAGCCATATATTTTGACGGTGCTTCAGCTGATGGTATTATTGGTTGTGGTGCCTGGATCAAAATTTCTGATCGGGAGCGTATACACATCTATTGGAACGGAGGGTCAGGTACTAACAACAAGGCTGAAATTATGGCGCTCTGGGGGGGCCTTCTTATTGCTGTTGACCTTCAAATCCAGGTGGTTAGCATTTATGGGGATTCTCAGCTGGTCATTGGCTGAATTAACAATAGATTTCACATGCATAACCAGCTTCTGTTGGGTTGGATTGATCGGATTCAGAGTTTTTGGCATAGACTGGACTGCCCTTCCATCAATCATATCTTTCGTGAAAACAATACCCGGGCAGATCGGCTCTCCAAAATGGGACTCTTGGCTGAATTTGGATCTATGAAAGTCTCTCATTTTGCTGAAGGAAGACTGATTGCTGAGCACTCTATTCCTCTTCCATGACTCCAGGCCTTCAGCTATTGGATACATTTTTGACTTTTCAATCTTTGCGATTGGTTTTCTACATTTTGATTTGGTTTATAGGGATATGTTGTTTCTAGTCTTCCTCATTTAGCTGCCTTCATTCCTTTTGCTTCACTTATATGTGCTCGACTTTCAAGTATTTAGCAAACCTCACCATATGCATCAAGCGAGCGTGATTGACTCTTTCAAGCGAGCGTGATCACTGTTGTCAGGCGAGCCTGTTCATAAAATTCAAGCGAGCATGATTAACTACAAGCGAGCGAGTACACTATTATCAAGCGAGCGAGTTACATCTTCTGGCAAGTCTGATTACATTCAATTTCCTAACGCAGCTGAAGCATTTACATTGCTGCTCAATCATAATCATACAGGCTTGCTATTACTGATATTTTTTCTACAATTTGCCACATCAAGTGAGCCAAATCTAAACAGGACAACCTTTATTATGGCTTTTGAGATGGCATCTTTTCTAATTTCATGATTCACCTCTTGGAGATGTTATGGATAAGTCCTATCTTTTCTGCACTCCTCTTTTGTATTCTCTTGATGGTTTTATAAGTATGGGAATGATCTATCCCAGTTATGTGGCTGCCCATCAATTACTTTCTGCTCCACCTTGCTAATGAGCAGTTTCAACTGGGCTTTTTATGGTGGTCTTCTCGTTGAGAGTCATTCTCAGCTGAGATTATTTGGACTATGTACTGTTTATAATCATAATATAAATCAGCGTTTTTTTCTTTCTGAAAAAAAAAGAGGTTAGAGGTTGAGCTCCTAAGCAAGGATAACATATTAAGGTGATGAGGGGGGTATGTCGTGATTAAGAAGGTCCATCAAAATGCCAACAAAAGTGACATATCTTGTCATGTAGAGACAAAGTTCGATCGGATGGATTATTTAAATCTATGAAAGAGAATGGTGCTAGAGATATTCTAGTATGAATGGAGGACATGGATCAGATATTGATGGAAAAGTTCCTGATATTTGTGTAGTTGTTTGAATAGTGTGATTTACGTATTTGTGTTTGTGTTTGTAAGGGAAAATATTTTATTTGTATGGTTGTAGAATTGTTTTATATGGTTTCTATGTTATTATATGGTTTAGTTATTGCATTCATATTTATTATGCTACTAATGGAGATATATTGATAGTGTGTATGCAGGAGGTTTGATGAATGGTGATGTTGTAGGAGTTTTTCTATGTTGTTGGCTGCATTATGAGCAAATTTTTATGTGTGATATCATATGTATTGATATGGCTTACTGTATAAGGCCTTAGATTTTATATGTTGTTGATGTGTTGAAAGTTTGTTGGTTGAGTATAGTGTATAGTTGATGTTAAAAATTGAGTATTTGATGAGTAGGCTCGTTGTTTGTGTGAGACCAATAAATTGTATTTATGGTACAGAATATATTTGAGAGTTGATTTGTAGCCTAATATTTTGTTGTTGATGTATTGAGGGCTATGAGACATCACATTTACCATTTTCAAACATCACAATTATTCTTGAAGTCTCACCCTCCCACAAATCTCCCACTATTGTGAAACAAAACAAAATTTTAGTTTCATTGTATATTTATAAATACTATAAATTTATTATTGATTTATTGATTCATATTCCATCTATCATGGAAAATTTAATATTTAATAACAATAATTTGGAAATTTGATAGTCAAAAAATTTAATTAATTTAGCTTCTATTTAGTTGCTTCATATTTCTAAAGTATTTAGTCAACATGGTCTTGGATAAATGAGTATTCTGTTAAGCCATTCCTTGATGTGAAGTTCATGGCCCTGATGGGAGTAATATATTGGACATGATGAAGATTTAGTCCTCATAAGCTTACAAAAAAAGAAAATCAGCATTTAAAAAATAAATAAACAACCACAATAATAAAAAAATAAAGCATTTTACATAGTAAAAATTTTTGTAAAGCAAGGGATAAATTAAGTGCATATTCTAAATATTTAATATGCATTTTTTTGTTGATAAATATAAAGTATAAAGATTTTAAATATAATGGGCACTTTTGGGGTTGAGATGGAAAAACCAATGCACCTAAAATTGCACTACATCTAGTTAACAATTCAATCTTCTCATTAGTTCCACCAAGTTCCCAATTATCTATTGAAAGTGTATAGTTAGATACACTTGATTGGCCTAATTTAAGGTTTTGGGTGAACTCCACCATTTATGCATTTTCTAGTGTAAATATTTCTCGATCAAGAATTTGTGTTTCTTTAGGAAATGTCAATTGACGTGAATGAAGGTTACACATTTGTGTGATAAATGAGTCCTAGAAATCGCATGCCCCTACCTTGATTATATTCCATTCTATCGTGTATTTTCTCAATCAATTAGGCACCTACTATTATTTGAATATGGAAAGAATTAACCTTTAGTTTTGTGTTATGTATGTCTTAAAAATAATATGTTAAATGATTGGGTTTGGAATGATAATTTTTTAAATAAAAGTCCTTGAGAATTTGTATTCCTTTGGAAGGTATGAAAACTATGATGTAATGGAGGTTGAACAAAGTTGATTTATAGGACTTGGTCTATACTTATAAGGAATGAATCACGTCTCTATATAATGTGTCACTATCAAGAATAGAATTGGGATTTCTTTGACCTCTTTTTCGTTTATGATTATGAAAAAATCATAGAACAAAAAACTAGAAAAAAATTATAATTAATATTACAATTTTCATGTTAGCTTCATGATTCTAAGATGATAGTTGGTCAAACTAAATAGCCCCTACTCAAAATATCTATATTATCATCCAAGTAGGTTAAGTTGGTATCTTTGTTAATTTGACATAGGAGAAGACTCCAAATTCAAACCATTATCCAAAACTTATACCTTAGCTTGATTCTCAAGCAGTAAAACTGAATAAAAGCAGAGTATACATTGCCCACAATGTATCACTCAACTGATGTGTGAGTATATATAATATCCATTATCCAAAACATCCCACTCAACTAATGTGAGGGTAAGAGGCTGCTAGGTTATATACAAGTTCATCTCTAGGTTATCTACAAGTTCATCTATTATGGAAGTAATTCATTGCTAAATGTATTGGAATGGATTAATAAATGATTGAATTCAAACTTTTATGAAGATTGTTTTTTTTTCGAAATAAAAAAGTTTCATCATAATTTATTCTTTTTTCAAAATTCAAAAATTCCAAATCATTTTAAAATGTAGCAAAATAGGTAAAAATAAAATTATATGTTCTACAAAAAAAAATGTTAAATAATCAAATAATTTTTAACATTTTTTATTCAATATTTATTTCGTTATATTCTAAAAGTTAAAACAAACTAAAATATTCATATCATTGATGAATATAATTAAATATTATTACATAGTGCTAATGGAAATTAGCTTCTATCACTTCATAATTCTATTATATCAATGTAACATAACTTGTAATATCTCAACATCAATAATTAGATCTACCATTTATATTTTCTTAAGAGAGATGAGACATCACATTTACTATTTTGAAACATCACAATTATTCTTAAAATCTCACCCTCCCACCCATATCTAACAAATTGTGAAACAAAACAAAATTTTAATTTCATTATATATTTAATTATACAATAAATTTATTAAAATTTGTTATTTATCTAAAATTTAATATAATTAAATTATATATAATATATTTAAAATTTAAAATTAATCACTAAATCATAAGATTTAATAAAAAAACAGTATAATAATATAAAAAAATTAATTTATTATTATTTATTATGTAAATATTTTAAATATAACTTCATCTAAAACTTAATTTTTTTTTTTTTTTTACAAGTGGTTCACATTTCTATGTGCCCACACACATGTACTAGCTACATCCACGGTCTTAATAAATCGCCTAGGAGATTTGATCCTGTGACCTCTCAATCTGGGAGTACTTCCAAGCTGTGACTCAACCAATTGAGCTAACCCTTGGGGCTCATCTAAAACTTAATAACATCAAACTAAATTTTAATTTAAATGAAGCATTTTTAAAAATAAATTATTTTTTAATAACTAAATTATAATAAATAATAAATAAAATATTCAAAATAAATATAGCTAAATTGATTTTAATATACAAAAGAATATAGTCACATAATAATTAATCATAATTATAAGATTGATTTTATGATAATTTAAAAAATAAATTAATAAGCAAATCTTATTATGATCTATTTTAATTTTTAATTTTATTAAATATTAATAGAAAAAATATTACTATAATTAATTTATTTTGAATTATAAATTTTGATTATTATATAAAATGATAAAAAAAATACAAATTTATTTTATTAATTATAAATAATTTACAATAAAAAAACTCCATTACTACCTTAATGCTATTATAATAACATACAAATGGTATTAACAGCCTAATACACTACATTATAAAAATGAGAGTGAAACTGCCATGCACTAAAACAAAGGTCACGGCTGAGGTTCCATGAGCAATACACAGCAGAGCTTCCACTAGATACACAAGAAGTTAGAATGAACCTATCCATTGATACAACTATAGCGCATAGTAATTATTAGTTAAATTATAGCACATAGTAATTATTAGTAACTATGTGGGCTGGCACATAGTTGACAATGCGCTTTTTGGATTGTGTGTTTGCATCTCATCCTGTGAACTTTGTGTAATTTGTATTCCTCTCACTGTTATTCTGTTATTTTCTGATCTCTCATATTCCATGAAAAATTGAGAACAACGAGAGTCCCACCAATATATGATAATATCGTTTTGCGTCAATCTTTTCCTGGCCATGTAATCAATCCAACCTGTACTAAAGACGAAGGATCCAGTTTTGCGTTGGCGTTTCAACAATACCTCAATAAACAGATTGTCAGTGCCTCCACTGTTTCAAATATTGGCATCTATTACAGGCAGCATGCATCCCGGCGATGATCCTTCAATTAATTCTCGTCGTTGCCTTTGAGTAAAGAATGGCCACATACATCTCATCACCGAAGCCGTGGGAATAATGAGTTTACTTTGTTGTCTCCTCGCATCAGTGGCCGTCAAGAATTTTGAGAAATAAGTGCATTCTTGGCTTATCAACCTCAAAGTATGAGCTGCTCGAGCACGTGTGGAATCCATGGATTAATGGATTGATTTATGCTCAAAGTAAAATTGCTCCTCTCTTGGCCAATGAAATGAATAGGAGAAAGAATTAATAGTGAGTCGAGAATGTGGGTTATGGAGCAGACCAAATACCCACCTCGGAATCTTGGCAAACAAATTCTATCTGCAATAAAACACGCAGGACGCCTTCTCTTTTCTCGTCACTCCAAGGGTTAGCGTTATCCTAATATCGTGGAGGCAGATAAAACACGTGTGAAACAGATGGAAGGCATGGTTACGTTGCTAATATTTATAAGTATATTTGAAGGCTTACATTGTTCTATATTTAAAAAATACTATATAAAGTAAAATAAGATCGAAGATAACATTTTATTATAAGAAAGTTACACTTAGTTTCACTTAGTTTAGATAAAGTTATAATGTATTATAAGAAAATTACACTTAGTTAAAGTTTCACTCCACTTAGTTAAAGTTTTGTTGTATTATTTAGTTTAGGGAAAATTAGTTTTCACATGGGAAAATTATATTTTTTTATTTAAATATTAAATTTGTAATTAAAAAATTTTATTATTTAATAATTAAGAAAATAGATTATTTTTAAATTTGAAAGAAAGTAAGAAAATAATTAAGAAAATAGATTTTATTATTATTATTTAATAATTAAGAAAATAGATTTTTTTTATGTAGAATTTTTTCGGTAATAATCACATTCAAATGAACATTGTCGACCTGTTTCGAACCAATCAATGTGGTTCTATAAATAGATTTTTTTTTGTTAAATGTGAGAAGCGAGATAATTTTTTTTATTATTTAATAATTTAGAAAATAAATTATTTTGGATTCAAATAATAATTTTTTTTATTATATCATAATTGAGATAATAGACTAATTCTTCTAAATATAAATGAAAATTAGATATATTTTTTTATTATTTAATAATTGAGATAATATATTCTCCTAAATTTAAATTTAAATGAAATTTCTATTATTTAATATTTTGTTTGTCTTATGATAGTTTTCTTTTAAATACTTTATAAAATACCTTTTTAAAAATACTTTGTAAAATAAAATAAGATGGAAGATAAAAATAGAATTCTACAATAACAAAGTTACTCTTAGTTTAGCTAAAGTTTAATTTATTTTTGATAAATTTTTGTTGTATTACTTAGTTGAGACAAAATTAGTTTTGAGGATAGTGAAAATAAAAAAAGGCCAAGCATAAGCGGCGCAGGGGACCGATGCCAGAGATCAGGGTAATGCTTCAGTTGTGAAGTGTTGCTAGAGCACATTCCTCGCTAAGAGGGAGTGTTGAGATTTTGGGTAGCATCGGATGTGCTCTAGCTTCGAAACTTGGTAGAGGAGCTAGAACACATGAGATCTGCAAGACCCAAAAATCATTTGGATAAATTCCATGCGGTGTAAAAGATATTTGAATAATTAATTTTTTTTAATGGGTAGCCTAAGTCTAACTTAGGGAAATTGAAAAATTAAGTGAATTAATTTACACATGTGGTGAGAATGTTCTAAATGACGTGGATCAAGCCTTTTCTGATATGAGTTGTTGATTAGAGATTAGATCACAACCGTTGATTTCTCAAAGAGAAAAGTATTAAAGGAAGGATTGGGGTTAGCTAGAGGTAGACACACACACATTGCAGTAGCACTTGAGCTAAGTCGAAATTTTGGGGCAAGGTTTGTTGATAATTTTTGAGTGAGCTTGCAGTGCTGGTAAGGGGAATATCAGTAAGGGATTTCTGATCCGAGGCTGAGAATACATAAATTGGAGAGGCAGATCCATCCTAGGTAGTGTAGAGGCCAGTAAGAGGGACGAAACCCAGCCAAGCTGATGTGGGGGCTGACGTAGAGGCTTCAGGGTGATGCAAAGACAACACATAACCCAAAAGGGTGACACAGGGGCAGCCTGTGCTGCGCAGTGGCTATGCTAGGTAGGGGAAGATGAAGCAGAGGCTGGAGGGACAGCGTTGGGGTTCCAGTGGGCCAGAAAGGGCTCGTATTCAGTAATTCTCGTGAGGGTTTGAATCAGACATATTTTATGTCTCTGAGTGATAAGGTACAATTGTTGTGAAATTCTCTGTCAAGAAAACCACTACTGGTGCCCTTGATGTATTCAAATTCTGCTTAATAATAAAACCCTCAAAGAGCTGCTACATCAATTTTCTCGCATTGGGTTTTTCCGGGGACATTTGTCCAAAAAAATCATGTGTGTCCTTTGTCATTGTGTGTTATGTTTCAATAAATTATTTGTATATGTGTAGGCTGTAGATTGTGTTTTCTTTGATATTTTTCTGAACATTCAGTTAAATAACTTGTTAATTAAATCAAACAAGTAGGATAAGTAAATCAATATTTTGCAGTAGGGTTTCTATTCTCAAAATTTTTCACATATGCTTCTAGGGTCTTTTCATAGAGTCTAGAAGTAAATAGAGTCATTTTTATATGTAATAGACCCTATTGGGCATTTTGTATCAAGTCAAAAAGAATTTATTTGAGTCAATATTGTGTAAATAATCCCTCCAATTCCAAGTCAGTCTACAAGAGACCAATTCAACCTACAAGAGATGAATTCAACCTCATCAAGGGTTATTCGAGCCTCACAGAAAGGGTATATATAAGTGTAATCGACCTCATTTGAAGAAGGCATCCAAGACATTCCATCAAGCAAGAGAAAGAAGTTTGATCATAAGGAAGCAAATTTCAAGAAAGAGAGATCAAAGTTTTGAAGTCTGATTTTGGGCCACATTATCTCACATGTGTGGACAAATTAGGGAAAACTTTATTACAACAAGAATCAAATTGCAGACATCTAAAGGAGTTGAAGTTTTGTATAAAAAGATCAATTTGGAAGCCAAATTTCTAAGGAGAAAGAATAACCCTAATATAAGGAATAAGAAGACCCATTTTACCATATTTTCATCCACACATGCGAATTAGGGTTTCAGCAGTAAGACCGAAAATTGCAATCAAGAAGTTGTAGGTCTGAACTTAAGGTCAAAAGTGAAGTTGCAACAGTTTTGAAGTAATTTGACTTGGGCTTACTTTGTGTGGAATAAGCTCATCAAGGAGCATTTTGAATTGGTCTTGGAGGGGTCTCTGTCTTGGGTCTAAAAGGTCTTGGAATTCATCATTTGAATATTCTATAAGAAGAGAATAATTACTTTTAGGTTTTCATCTCTAGGAGAGGTTTTGGTTATGGATAGAAACCTACATCCTGTGTCCATTTGTGTTATTGATATTCATATTTTGATAGTTATTTGATGATAAGAACACTATAATAATAAAAAAAATAAGAATTTAATTATGAATACTACAAGTTGAATTAAAGAACATCGCAAGCAATTATCAAGTAAAGAGAAATCATGATAATCTAGTTGCCACAGATTTCTCAACACCGGTGTAGTAATTTTTCTCTTTTATGGTCCTTTAGTCAACTTTAACATCCAAAAAAATTGTAATGTTAGCTACAATGCACCAAGAAAATCATTCTCGCATTCCAAAAAGTAGTAAAACCATCCCACAATATCTCAGACAAAGATAGAAGCAATTTTTTTCCAAAGCTTGGGATAATTTTCAACTCACTCTTTACAAATGGAGAGAAAAAACCATTATAATGGTTTTAACTCTAACTCCTTTTACAATAAACAAGTATTTATTTTCCAATATATATTAGACCTTCAAGAAATAACAATGAACTAAATGTATCAATTGTTGGAATTGTAACTAGGTTTGGTCTTCATAAATGCCATTGTATCAATATGTATTTTATGTAGAAATAAAAAGAAGAAAAAACAATATTATTATTTTTATTAGTCAAAAGAAAATTTAAAAGGGCATGTTCTTTATGACCCTTCCAAAAGAAGTAAAATTCAAAAAAATTCAGTGTCACTTGTCTCACCTATATGCCAATTCGGTCCTCCTTCTCTTCAAGTCGGCGTAGTCATGTGGCACCCATTCAACTACGGAAAAGACTACATATATAGTTTACTTGCATCTCAATTAGATATCATCATTGGCATACACACAAATGATCTAAAATGAAGCATGATATACTCGCTCAAAGAAAAGAATACTTGTTCTAGATGAAGTTAATCTATCATGGAGGTCAAGAACAAAAGATATGGCTACTCACTCTAGGGAATAATTTCTTTGTGGTGCGAAATCTATCTCAGAAGCTTGAAACAATATAAATCCTATCCCTGTAGCTTGAAATAGTGAAAAGGTTATCTATGAACCTTATAAATAGTGTGAAGTACATTCTTGAAGCATGGATAATAGTGCGAAATATATTTGAAGGATAGAAATAATGTAAAATATCTTTTAGAATCTTTTGTGGACAATTTTGTTGTAACATGTTGGAAGGCCCTACTTGGCATAATTGATGTGACCTGGATTTATCTTATTAATGAAGAATCTATTTAAGGGATTGTTGGGCTTTCCCCTTGTGGGTTTTACCCTGGCCTCTTGCCTAATCTCAGAAGTCTCTTATATTTTTGTGCATTGTATTTGTATAATCGTTTGATGATCGAATGAATGAAGTAATGGCTAAATGGAAGAACATATAAATAAACAGTCACAAACAATTATCATGTAAGAAATTCTATCATATCTTTGAATTTCAACATTGTATCAGAGCTAAGGAAGATCAAACAAGCAATTGAAGTCTATATTTTCAAGAGGTCAAATCTCTCTTTGGGATAGTAGGACGATTTTGTGTGAATTTTATCTAAGAATAATCATCCCTCAACATATTACCTCTCCATATGTTAATTGAGTAGTCCAAGCCTAATAAGCTAAGTTTGTATAAAGTTTGATATCCAAATTTTCTATGGGTATTGAACATCTATCTAGCCTAGTCTCAACACAAATACATTTCATTGTAGAAATAAATCTAATCATAGAGGTATGAGTTACTTGGGTATGCAGAAGAGATATGAAGTCTAATCCTTGAAGTCTGACCTCTGGTCCAATCTCTTATGGAAGGATTAAATATTTTTCTTTTTATTTTTGTGACAAATCCTTGTGGTGAATTTGAATTCATCTCATAATTGGAGAAAAATACAAAAACACACATCATCCAGGTCATATATTTCTGAAGTATATAAAGTATGGAGAAGGAAGAACTACATAAGGACCTAGAAAAATATGAGTATCCTCCCTCAAGCAAAAGGAGAAGGATACGTAATAGTTCAATTTATATCTCTGAAGCAAGCAACAATTTGATATATATATATATATATATATATATATATATATATTACTAAGGCATGAAAAACCAATATGAATAATTTCATATGAAAGATACAGGAAGGATATTATCTTTGATGATGCGAGCTACAAGGAGACTAGTATTTGTGTGTAATGAGAGCTATAAAAGTACATTATCTTTGTGGGACAAGGGAAAATATTCAACAAATTTAATGACAAGGACGTACATGTAGCATCCAAAATTTACATAATGAAGATTCAAGTCTGAGTTCCCTATGATATAAAAGGAAAGAAAGAGTTGGATTACCCCTGTGACATCTGAAACTATCCAAATCCGAATCAAAGTAAAATATTAAGTCTTCATATCTGGCATCATAATTCTGATGAAGATCAAGCTATTTGTGACACAATACGATTGATTTTTCATTGGAAAACCATATTTGTGCATAAAACTAAGGAAAAAGGAGGTACTTCTGTTGGAAAAATATATATCAATTAAAATTTGATGCAAAAGGCTAGAACTCTGTGAAACTTGGTTGAGCTTCTATAGTTGATCTGAATATTATAAGGGTGGACATGTAAGGTGAAATAGGTACGCATAATTTCTTCTAATTTTAAAGTTTTCTTCAAGATTATCTAGACTTTCAAGCTTATCAAAAGGAATATCTTATATCTTATAAGTCTAAGTGAATTATATTGCTTGAAGTGTAAGATCTTCCAGGCTATGAAAAATTCATTAAGAGTAAGATAACGATCTTATGATTATCTAGATATTGATGGGTCTATATAAAAATATTTTGTGAGAGGTCATGTTCCCTCTCTTAACGTCGATAAGACATTACTTATGTTAGTACTCAAATCTTTTCCTTGCATACGAGAATCTCGGTTTTTGTGATCAATGTCAGAAATCCTGTAAACAAAACATTAGTGAACTCCATTTCTTGAAGACTTGTCAATACGTTTCTAGGGTTTGCAACTAACACATTAGTATGTTTGTGGAATTTCTATTTTGAAGGACAGTAGGTCTTGAATTTTTTTTATTTTGAAGCATATAGTATTTTTCTAAAAACCCTAGGACCAGTTGTTTCCACTAAAATAAGAATCCATAGATCTTGAGAATGACATAATTGGCATCATGTTGACATAAGGGCTAGGATGATTACAAGAAGTACTATATTGAGAGGGAGTTGATTCACTTCTCAAAATATACCTACTCTACATATCTTTTCTTTGATTATTATTTTTGCTACTATATTTGGATAATCCTATATTTGGATAATCCTTTACACTAGTTGAAATTCCAATGCAAGGGGGAATTTATTAACCTGATAATTACTTGTGAAGTTATTTAGTGTTATTTTATTAGTGTTCTAGGGATTAGACTTTGACTTGAAAATAACTCAGATCATTATCTAGAAGTAACAATGGAGACTTGAAAGTTAATGGTTTCCTCAGAAATTTTCGATGCTTTACCATAGAGAATTTGAATTTATTATAAAGAGCCTGCATGTCTCATAACAAGCTTATGTTCAACCATGGATAAGACTCATATATGTGTTTAAGACTTCAGATTTCATATTATTATATAGGATTTTTGTGCCTTAGAGCTTGTAGAGGTCATAGAGAGGTTCGCACATTACTTAAGGAAACTCGCACATGTAATCTTGTATGAACCACAAAGAATTTTTGATACAAAAATTGAATTATTGAACTTGTAAATAATGAGTGTCAGATCTGCATAAGGTGCCACAGAGATGATATTCTATAAATCATAGAGGTAACTACATATATTTTTCTCAGTGCCTAGAACCATAGTCATATACGTCCTCAAATTCATAATCAAGAGAGTCTAGGTATATTCACATATAAAAAATATAGGTGTTTCATGTCTATCATTTTTCAGAGGAAGTGATTTCCACAAGTCCATAGTTCTTCATAAAGGATAAATTCAAAAAAGAAATTCATATCCCATAATGTGCCAAAAAAAGTCTTATATCATAGTGCTATAATAAGCTCAAATATCATAAAAATTGTCATGGGCAAGCTCACATATAGTGCCATATTAAACTCAGATACCCACAGTAAATACAAAAGATATAGTAGTTCAGATCCACGGAGAACATGTTGTCACAGTAACTAGGATGTCATGTAAGATATGCTACTACATGATAATTACTTGTGAAGCTATTTAGTTTTATTTTATTTTTCCTTTATTATTCACCAAGTAATTAGCATTCAAAACAAGAAATTAGATATCATAGTGCACAAAAGAGACACTAGAAATTAGGCTCCAAGTAAGAGAAAAACACCAAAAGGGGGAAAATCCAACAACAACCCTTCTCTTATAGAATAAAATCAAAATGAGATATCCAAGACCATGACCAAGACCCAAAATTGCCACCAAAACTCCAATTCCAACCCTCCTCCAAGTCACCTCCAAAGTCAAAAGTCAACATAGGTCAAACTAGTCTTCCTGAAATTTCACTCCTAAATTTTTGGGCCTTCCTGAAATCTTGCTTCTGAAATTTCTTGTCTGCAACTAGAACATAAATTTTACCTTTTCCTCATATAAATCCTTCCTCATGAATGAGTTCTTCCTTCCTTTCTTCTTCATCATTTTCTTCATTATTTAGGTGCATAATATATGTATGATGATGATGAATGAGTGTCCTCCAAAATGATCGAACTATCCTCTATATATATGTGTGTCCAAGAGGTCAAATGGGTGACTCTTGGAGACCCACTCTTGAAGGCCCATGCCGATTTGTTCCCAAGGAAGGTTGACTTGACAATTTTGGTCGACTTTGAATCAATATAAAATTATTTTTCTTTTTCTTTACAAAATTCCAAATGGGACTTGAATCAAATACATTTCTTTTTTTCTATTTTGACTCTATAAGCATGAAGAACATGCTTTGACCAAAATAAAATAATAATAATGAATATAAGAAATATTTTGATGATAAAATTACATTACATTATGAATAATGACACTAGTTACATTTTCAAAAACTTTTCTCAATCTCTTCCATATATTCCTAATAAAGCTTGCAGGTTAATTATAAGACTTGATAGCATATTTAGAAGAGCATAGAAAAGAATAAGGACTTTCTTGAATCATAGAGAACATGAATGGAGAAAGAAGAGAGTCATTTGAAGCATACATTAGAATAGTCAAAATCAAATGACAAGCATGGAAGCAAGAATATTCTCCCAGTAAGAGAGAGAAGATCATGTTAAGTCGGTTGCCTCAGTTAAAAGAGTTACCCTGGATTTTGAAGAAGCCTCACGATTAAAGAATACCTCATACTTTGGGAAAATTTAACATGAAGGATATTACACTAAAACTTGGGGCTTGAGGATACATCATTTGGGTTGGCAATGATAATGATGAGTAGAGATACTACTAATGGTTGGGATCTGGTATGGTTTTTTGAAAGAGTATGAAGCATAATTTTGCCGCACTACAATGATAGAAGATGTGGCAGTTGGTACAATTAGCTATGAAGAAATTTGGATTCATAAAATGTTTGATGGCCTATATGAAGATGTGTTGGATTCGATCATGATTCTCTACAAATATTGTCAATAACTTGGATTTTCATAGAAGATCGAAGCACTTGTTGATTCAAGGGTATGGTGCAAATAGAATCCAAGAAGATACAAAAAATATCTCCACGCATGAACATGTATTTGGTGTAAGGGAAGTATGAGTACTTATGACACAAACTTGGGCTTGTAGTTATTTCTACCCATGATTGAGAGGGAGTGAGGATGGACAACATGTTCTCCATGTGTCATGTATTATGGCCAGTGCTAACCATCGTAAGCCTAGTGCATGAACACATGTAGGGTGAATGGTGGATTTGATAAGCATTAGGGACGAACATTCTTGAGTCATGTACTATGATCAGGGCTAACAGTCATAAGATTCAAGTACATGGAATTTGTAAATAATGGTATGATGGACAAAATTTTCCTTGGGATTAGGAAATGGTCCTGTGATGACATACCTTGGTGAAGATCTAGGTGGGATATGTGCCTTGAGAGGCGGTGGTATCTAATTGAATGCCTCCCAACATTTTTCTTTGATCTAGTGGAGAGATAGAGTGTGATTGTCAAGGCCTTTGCATTTTGACAATGTTGGTTATGATGATGTTATAATCATTGATGCTTATCAATAAAAATATGTTCCTATAGAAGTTCTCAACTTGAGAATAACTTGGTAAGTCATTATGAATACCTCCATAGTTAAGAGGGAGTGTTGGAATTGTAACTAGGTTTGGTCTTCATAAATATCATTGTATCAACATGTCTTTTATGTAAAAATATAAAGAAAAATCATTATTATTATTTTTATTATCAAATCATATTATTCAGGCTTTATATTATTCAAATGAAAATTTAAGAGGGCATGTCCTTCATGAACCTTGCAAAAGAAGTAAAATTTGAAATTTTTCAGTGTCAAGTCAACCCTCCTCCATAGGTTGGCTCAGTCACATGTGGTAAGCATTCACCTATGGAAAAGACTATATATATATTTTCCTCGCATATCATTTGGATCTCATCATTGGAATATGAACATCTAATCTAAAAGGAAGCATAAGCTACTCACTCAAAGACAAGAATACTCGCTCTAGATGAATCTACTCTATCTTGGAGGCCGAGAACAAAAGATATAGCTACTCGCTCTAGGGAACAATATACTTGTGGTTCAAAATATATCTCTAAAGCTTGAAACAATGTGAATTCTATCCTTGAAGCTTGAAACAATGCAAATTCTATCCTTGAAGCTTGAAACAATGTGATGGTTATCTTTCAAGCTTATAAAGAGTGTGAAGTACATTCTTGAAGCATGGAGGACAATGTGAAATATCTATGAAGGATAAAGTATCTCTGACACTCTTTTGTGGAAAATTTTGATATGACATGTTGGAAGGCTAAATTGACATAATTGGTGTTGTTACACCATTTTTTGGTCATCTAATCCATTGTGATTAGATGGACCCAAGTACACCAAGTAAGACCAATTTTGCCCCAAGTAAAATCGCATTCACTATGAAAAATAACTAAGTAAACCACCTTTATTAATTTGTTTATGGTCTAAACAGGAAACCCCATGGGGAAACATCAAATAAATCCATATTTGTTTGATTTTACTCAAGGAATAATTAGTTAAACAACAGTTTAATTAATATTCCTGGTTATATTTAACCCAAAACAAGGAAATTAATTAGATAAATCATTATTTATCTTATTATTTTCTAAGAATAATTATTTAAACGTTACTTAAATAATATTATTTGTTAAATATGACTAAATCTCCCTTAAATAATTAAATAAATCATTATTTATTTGGTTATTACATAACCATATCCTTAAAATGATAAATAAATTATTTATTTATTATTACTTAATCACATCCTTAAAATAATAAATAAATCATTTATTTATTTATTTATTATTTACAAATAAGGGGATTTGAATCAAGTCAAGTTCCTTTTCCCTGCAACAAAAATAATAAAATATTCCATAAAAGTTGGATCTTGATTTGGTTAATAATATTTTAATTATGCACCAATATCTAGACTAACTCAATATTTTGTTATAAATAGAAGGGTTTTCCCATTCATTTGTCACCTTTTGTTGCCTAAAGATCACTCTGGATCTCAACTCTTGGTTTGGCTATTGGTCCATTATCATAGCCATATTTTTCCATTTTTGTGTGGGTTTTCTACACCATCAAGAGAGAGGAATGCTAAATCTGAGGTGCTGAGGACTTACAAGAACCCATCCCATTGAGGAGAACAGGGAACACCCTCTTATGTTTTCCTTCCAGGTGCCATTAATAAAAAATTCATTGGAAATATTCTTGTCTTGTCTATTGGATCTATGGAGTAAATCTTATTTTTCTACTGTTTGATGTCTTCTAATGCATAGATCTAGATTTTTGCAGCATTTGTCTTGATCATCTAACTGCATATATGAAGATATTAGCAGTCATTTCTGTTGTTAGGGCTATTTTTTATGCGCAGCTAAAGTGGTATTTTTTCGTACACCTCGAATCAAGATTCATACTAACAACTGGCGACTCCACACAGGTTTACAATTACGACTGTTGTCGTTTTTCTAATCCCTGCATATCCAACTGCTTCAAACCCTAGGATTTCTCTTCAGCCCCTTATTTTTTCTTTTCTTGATGTTTTTTTTAACCCATAAAACCCTAAAACGATAAAAATTATGACTTCCATATGTTTTCATACCTATTGCACAGGTGAGAGACATCAGCCGCAACTGAGACGACAACTTTTCTGAAATCTGCCGCCGAGAGTGTCGGAAGTGCAAGTCACACTTTTTAGCCCAAAACCTACGACCTGGGCCTCTAGGGCACACTTTACTACCCAAAAAGTGCGACCTCTGCTGAAAACAGGTCAGAAACTGCGACCTGCACTTTTTGCAGGGATTTTTCTGAAAGTTTTCTGGGTTTTTCTGAGCCTCTGTTCAGGGTTGTCTAACCTCTGTCTCTGCTCGTTTTAGACCTGTAATTGTTCTATTTCGCTCAATTGAGTGGGAACATAGCCCCCTGTGGCTTCAGTACCCTCCACTTTTTCTGGAAGAGTGGTTGCTGTTGGAGGTTGTCTAAAATTTCAGAGTCTTCAGCCATTTTTTCAGATCTGATACCTCATCTTCAGATCCACTTCAGATCGGCTTGTTATCCATCCAAATCTCCTCATTTAGCTTTGTTTGGGTTTTCCTTTAGGGTGCACTCCACTTCCCTCCTGGAGATAGCCTTTCACCACCTCTTTTTACAACAATTTTCCTCTAATTTGTTGTTGTTTTCTGCACCACTTTCCACCAGATTTTGTCCTTTAGATCCCTATCCCTTCTGACCTTAGATCTATTGGTTGTTTTAGTGTGTTTTGATTATTTTTTTCACTCACTTATATACCAGTTGTTGAGAGGCCCACCTTCTTGGGTTTAGATTATTGCATTATTAGCTATTTATTTTCTGTTTTTCATTTGCAGGTTATTTACAGCTATACAACACCCTTTTTCTTTTTCTCTACAAATGTCTGGGTTTAAAAATTAAAATTTACACATTTTTACACACACACCCTAAGAAAAAAAGGGCTTGGTTAACACCGCCAAGCAAAGACTCTAAAAAATTGAAATCAATTGATCATGCACCTCTCTGCCCTTGTTTAGACATTGAAATCGGTTGATCCTGCACCTCCTTGCCCTTGTCAGTATATTTTTCATTTGTGCCATGTGTGTGTCGTCACCATTGCGCCACCAAGGCGTTCATCCCGGAGACTTTTTGGCCTTCACCCTCAGTTTCCGGTAGGGAGACTTACTCCTCTGCATAGGATTCGAGTTAGTCCTCAACCGAGTCCGCACTCCAACTCTTCTTCTGGTCCTTTGGGTTCTCCTTCTCGTTCTACCTTCAGTTCTCCCCCTGTCACCTTCACCATGTCTGGTGCAGGACCTAATACTAGTGGTAACCCCGACCCTCCCACCAGGAATACCACTAGTGGGACCGCAACAGACACTACCCTGACTGCACCCTTGCTTCCTTTCATGGCAGGCCTCAGCCTCCCCGACTTCGACCAGTTGATAAATGACCCTATACACCACGATGCTAGTTGGTCCACTATGCCAACAAAGCTCCCTTCAGAAATCCCAAAGTTTGAAGGTCTTGCTGGAAAAGATCCCTCAAATCATGTTAGATCTTTCCACATGTGGTGTTCATCTAATTCCATTACCGATGACTCTGTTCGTCTTCGGTTGTTCCAACGAACGCTTACTGGTGAAGCTTCTAAGTGGTATGTTGATCAGGCCCCTTCCTCTCATACCACCTTTGTGACTCTTGCCCGAGAATTCTTGTCTTATTTCTAGCTTCCCCTTCGTTACGACACGAGTACCGAGCTCTTGACCTCCTTCAGTCAATCGTCTGCGACCCGCATATCCGACCATGTTCAGGAATGGCAAAGAACAAGGAGCCTATGTCGAGCCCCTACCTTCGAAGACCATGTCTATATGGATTGGTTCCTTAGGACTCTCTTACCACCCATCAGGAAAGACGTCGCATTGTACTTTCCTCGAACCGAAGAAGCTGCTCTCCAAATTGTGTTAAAATATGACCTGATCTATGCTCAGTCGGGTTATGTTTATACCGTTCTACCGAATCTTCCTAGACCTGGTGGTGCCAACACACCGGGGGCATCTCACGCCGCTGACGGTATCATTGGAGCTCTCTTTAATTCGTATTCTCAACCTTCCATGGGCTATGTTTTTCCTCAGGGAGGGGCCAATACCTCCTGCTATTTTCCCCCTCCCAGTAGCACGTATCCAGGATACGACATGCCTCCTCCTTTTTCCCAACCTCATGTTTACCACACTTCTACCCAACCTCCTTTTTATCCGTATCCATAGCCTGGGGCTCCAGCTCCTCCAGCATTAGTGCCTACTCCTCCCTTGCCTTCTCAACCCCCGCAACAACAACTACCACCCCCTCAGGGACAGGTGTATGCATAGCGGGGCGCGACTAATCCTCCTCCCTCAAAAAGGAAGAGGAAAGGCACTCAAAATCAAGCTGCCCCTGGTAACCTTGGACCTAACCAAGGTAATTATCCTAACACTACGAACCAGCAATAAGGCACTCAGCCCAAGCAGGACAGGCCTCTTCGTACGAACAAGCCTTGTTCTTGTTGTGGTGTTTATGGTCATTATACGCATGATTGTCCTCTTCTACCACAGATACGATGGTTATGGGAGTCTCAAGCAACTTTGAGAGGACAACAAGCCATTCCTTTTGTTCCTCCTAGCCCCGCACCTTGTCAATCGACTGTGCTTACTGATCCTTTCCCTTAGCAAGGATTTGTGGCTACCCAACCACCTGAAGGTTAGGTGGCCACTCAACCTCTCCCATCTGGTTCCCCCGATTACTAGATTTTCATGATGTCCTTTGATCAGCCTCCTGAACCTCCTTCTCCTAGCCCTTTACCTTCATATGGTACTCATGACCTCCTTGATCCTCTAGCCACTACCCCCAAACCTTATCTTGCTTTTACCTTGGTTCAACCGGTCTCTCTGATTCTCCCCGCTGCAACAATGCCTCAATCACCTCAATCAGAACCTTTTTCCGTTGTGACTGTTTCAGGTAAGAAGGGAAAAGCTCGCAAGGGGGTACCAAAGGACAAGTACCCCCTTTCCTTGTTCATGTGTTCTGCTTCGGATCTTCCTACTCCCATTGGCACCCCTCCTCCTGATGCCAACATGATGGAGCCTTCGGCAACCTTTTTCTACCTATCATCATTCATAAGACCCCCGGTGGAAGCCCCCATGGAGACTTCCCCTGATGATCTGCTTTGCCTCCCCCAGCGATCACCCTGGGCTCAGCATCGGTAGATCCTCTATCTGCTTATTCTTCGGTCATTCCCCATGATGTTGCACATGTGCACCTTTCTTCACATGATGATGAGTTAGTTAGCTCTGCCGCGGAAAGTGGCCTCCCTTCCTCTAGTCAACCCATCTTTCACTCTGATCAAGACATTATGGAAGCAATGACCAATCCTGACTTTCCGTGGAATGATATGCACCATCGTGCGTAATTCCTCCCGCAGCAATCCCATGACCAATATGTTGTGGAAAATAAAGAATTCATTCCTAACGAAGTCGATTGGTTTAGAAACCCCATCCCTGCACCTGATGCTTTCGAAGAAGGAAATATGGCCAATATCTCTCCTACCATTAAAATTGACATTTTTGACAAACCAGGGGTTGAAGAAAATATCACTTTAGGCGCCCATTGCACCACGGAAGAGGTTGAAGCTTACACTAAGCTATTCAAATAATTCTGCGATATTTTCACTTGGTCCTATTCAGAAATGCCCAGACTTATTCCTGCCATTGTCGAACACCATATCGATACATGGCCTGATGCCAATCCTGTCCGTTAAAAGATGAGACCCATTAATCCTTCCAGACGAGAAGCTTTCAAAGACGAAATCGATAAGCTCAAGCAGGCTGGTTTTATCTATCCCATTGAATAAACCACTTGGGTGTCCAATCCGGTTTCCATTCTCAAGATACAAGGCGCCATTCATGTCTGCACTGACTTTCGCGATTTGAAAAAATCTTGTCCCAAAGACAACTTCCCCACACCATTCATTGACCAAATCATTGATGAGTGTACAAGGCATGAGGTTCTATCTTTTATGGATGGTTTCTCTAGATACAACCAAATTGTTATCCGTCGTGCTGATCAAATCAAAACCGCGTTCATTAGTCCGTGGGGAACCTTTGCCTATCAAGTCATGCCATTTGGCCTTAAAAACGCAGGAGCCACTTTTCAGTGGGCTATGTCTTACTGTTTCCATGACCTAGCTCATATTATCCTTACTTATTTATACGACCTTACCGCACGTTCTAAACATCGAGCACAACACCTTCACGATCTATGAACCGTCTTTCTCCGATGTCGCAAGTATAATATCCGCCTTAACCCGCTGAAGTGTGTCTTTTGTGTGCCCGCTGGCCGTATTTTAGGCTTCATTATGTCTAAAGATGGTATCATTCTTTACCCATTAAAATTTCAAGCCATCCTTAAGCTTCCTATCCCCCGTACTTTACGCCAGTTACAAAGCCTCCAAGGCAAAGCTAATTTCCTTCACCGGTTCGTACCTGACTATGCCACCACCGCGCATGGGTTCCTTAGACTCCTCTGCTCCAATATCCCTTTTGTATGGGATGCCTATGCTCACAAATATTTTGATGCCATGAAGCATGCTCTCACATCCGCTCCCTTGATTCGTCCCCCTGACTTTGGTAGGGATTTCATCCTGTATATCTCCACGTCCACCCACTCAGTTGCTGGAGTCCTTATTCAGGAAGATGACAACGGAATTGAGCATGTTATCTATTATGTCAGTAAGAACCTGGTAGGACCCCCTGTATCCTACTCCCACGAAGAGAAATTAGCACTTCCTGTCATGTTCTTGGTCTAAAAACTTCGTCATTACATCCTCATGCGTTCCACCAAGATCGTGACTAATTCCAACCCCATGGCATTCCTATTGAGTCGTCGAATCATCAGTGGGAAGTACGCCCGTTGGATCGTGATCCTTCAGGAATTTGATCTTGAATTTGTCACACCAAACAGTAATAAAGGTTTAGCCCTCACTGAAATCATTTCCGAACTAACTACAGGTACACAGGATCCTCCAATTAATGATAATTTTCCCGATGAACACTTATTTTCCATTACCACCGATGACCCCTGGTATGGAGACATACTCACTTATTTTTGAACTCAAAATTTCGCCCTCCATCTTGACCGTGATGCTCGATGATGTATCTGACACCAGACCCCCCACTACCTTCTTATCGGTGACGACCTTTATCATAGTGGTGTCAATTCTATCCTTCGTCATTGTCTCACACATGATGAAGCATAATAAGTCCTCAATTCTTGTCATAGCAGTGCTTGCGGTGGCCACCTCTCCGGTCTGGCCACTACCCAAAAAATTACGTGTGCTAGGTAATTTTGGCCTTATCTCTTTGATGATTGCATTGAGGCAGTCAAACAGTCCCCCAATTGCCAACATTTTGCCCCCAAGGCGCGAGCCCCTCGAGCTCCCCTCCATCCTGTCATCTCTGCTGGCCCCTTCAGCAAGTGGGCCATAGACTTTATGGATTTTCGATTGTCATTAGCTAGTAACCATAAGTATATAATCATGGCAATTGACTATTTCACTAAATGGGCTGAGGCCATGCCAACGTTTAACAACACGACAGCTACCGCAACCCTCTTTTTCTTTAACCATGTGATCGCTCGATTCGGAGTTCCAAAAAAATTGGTCTCTGGTCATGGCCGACATTTTGAAGATGAGATATGGTGAGAGCTATCCTCATTTTTGGGCTTTGAGCACCAATATTCCTCCTATTATTACCCCCAAGGTAATGGCCAAGTTGAAGCAGTCAATAAAATTCTTAAAACCATACTTCAACGGATGGTGGATAAGCACAAAACCAACTGGCATCTTATGCTCTTCTGTGCTTTGTGGGCCTATAGAACTTATGTTAAAATTGCCACCGGTTTCACTCCTTTCCACCTTGTTTTCGGAGAGGAGGCAGTCTTACCGATTGAGTGTGAAATCCCTTCCCTTCATCTCGCCGTCGAACTTCTCTCTGACACCCAACCTTTAGAACAGAGACTTATCATGCTTGAACGTGCTTCCGAAGATCGTTGTGTTGCATTGCAAACCATTGAAGTGGCTAAGAAACGCACCAAAGTTCAATATGACAGAAAATTCCAACCTCGTACGTTTCACGAAGGTGATCTTGTTCTAGTGTATGACCAGGCCCATGATGTCCTTGGTCATGGGAAGTTTGACTCATTATGGCTAGGACCTTACATTATCAATAAGGATTTAGGTAAGGGAGCATATCTATTAGATGACTTCGAAGGCCATCCCCTTCCCAATTCTCGCAATGCACTCTATCTAAAGAAATATTACCCTTAACATTTCCTTCCGATAATGCATGTCTTATTTTCTTTAGGTAGCTAGCCCATGCTTTTTAGTGATTTGATACTTCACCAGGACACATTTTGTCCAAGAAGCACCACTTCACCCTTCCTCAAAATTGAATTTATTCACTTGCAACACTCGTACCGGGGGCACCATGTTGCCCCCATACTTGTCCACGCTCGTGTCGATTTTCGTTGTGAGTTACCATCTTGTACTCATGCTTTTACGGTCCCATTGGACCCTTTTTTCTATGTGGCAGCACCATCGAGGCACCCTTGCTTAGAGCATCCGAGTTGAGTCATCATTGCTTTCATGGAGTCTATCCTGAGTCCCTTCGCATCCCGCCATAGTTCTCCATCCTTCATTTCTTAGTCCCTCTCTCATGTCGCACATTATGGCCTTCAGGCCTACTGTCCCCTATCCCTCATGATATTGAGTCAGGCGCTGCCAGGTCATCCATGCCATTTATTCTCTAACAAGGTAATTCTTATGTTCGCTACTCAGTCCCCCCCATTTCATCATCATCACCAGTGTCAGTCTGTCAGCCACTCCACTATTTTCTCTCCTGACTTAGTTGAGGATCCCTTATTGCCTCACCTACAACGGACCTCCTTCTGTCGACATTAGATCATGCATTCTAGAAGATAGGTCTAGAGGGCAAGTGTACCTTGGTTCCAGCTTCCGCTCTTGTTCGGTACATTGGATAAGGCAAAGGGACTCCTTATTGCCCTTTGACTTGATTTCTTCTCAGCTCTAGCTACTTTCAGCATGATCGAGATCCATATACTTGATGGTTTAGTGATGCAGTAGCTGACATCGATGATTCTCGAGTGTGTGCGAGATGTCTCAGCCCTCATGAGGGGGTGGCCCTACAAGTAGCCCCCCACACACTCAGATGACCTCTTCATTACAGCCTTTGATGCAACTCCATACATTTGATGATGTCGGCCTCAGTCGCTTGCAGCGCCTTTTTGTTTGCATGTATCAGTCAGATTTTTAGAGCCCTTTCCTATTTTTAGGGGCATCTGGGTTGCATTTATATCTCATGTACTTAGATATCATTGTACAAGTCCTGGCTGTTATCCCAGGCACAATATGTATGTGGCATTCATTATCGTGTTATTTATCTGGCTCATGTTTATGCCAGCATTATGACATCTCGTGGTTTTCTAGACACCTTATTGTTTGTACTATTGTCTCGGCAGGCATAGGTATGCCTCCTCACCGCCTATAGCAGGTACTAACTTATCAAAAGACTTGTTTCACCTGCAAGTCACCTCCTCAGGGTCTAGTTCTTTCAGCACTTTGGTCTACCTTACAATCCTCTCTCTTTGACTTCCCCATTGTTGTCTAGTGATTGAGTTCTTACAACGTACTTTGGTCATACAATTAGCTCCTAATGCTCGCACGCTGGGGGGAAATATGTTACACCATTTTTTGGTCATCTAATCCATTGTTATTAGATGGACCCAAGTACACCAAGTAAGACCAATTTTACCCCAAGTAAAATCGCATTAATTATGAAAAATAACTTAGTAAACCACCTTTATTAAGTTGTTTATGGTCTAAACAGGAAACCCCATGGGGAAACATCAAATAAATCCATATTTGTTTGATTTTTCTCAAGGAATAATTAGTTAAACAACATTTAATTAATATTCCTGGTTATATTTAACCCAAAACAAGGAAATTAATAAATCATTATTTATCTTATTATTTTCTAAGAATAATTATTTAAACATTACTTAAATAATATTCTTTGTTAAATATGACTAAATCATTATTTATTTGGTTATTACATTTATTCACCCTTAAATAATTAAATAAATCATTATTTATTTGATTATTACTCAACCATATCCTTAAAATAATAAATGAATCATTTATTTATTTATTATTACTTAATCACATCCCTAAAATGATAAATAAATCATTTATTTATTTATTATTTACAAATAAGGGGATTTGAACCAAGTCAAGTTCCTTTTCCCTCCAACAAATATAATAAAATATTCCATAAAAGTTGGATCTAGATTTGGTTAATAATATTTTAATTATGCACCAATCTCTAGACTAACTCAATATTTTGTTATAAATAGATGAGTTTTCCCATTCATTTGTCACCTTTTGTTGCCTAAAGATCACTCTGGATCTCAACTCTTGGTTTGGCTATTGATCCATTATCACAGCCATATTTTTCCATTTTTGTCTGGGTTTTCTACACCATCAAGAGAGAGAAATTCTAAATCTGAAGTGTTGAGGACTTAGAAGAACCCATCCCATTGAGGAGAACAGGGAACACCCTCTCATGTTTTCCTCCCAGGTTCCATTAATAAAACTATTCATTGGATATATTCTTGTCTTGTCTATTGGATCTATGGAGTAAATCTTATTTTTTCTATTGTTTAATGTCTTCTAATGCATAGATCTAGATTTTTGCAGCATTTGTCTTGATCATATAATTGTAGATCTGAAGATATTAGCAATCATTTCTATTGTTAGGGCTATAAGTTATGCGTAGCTAAAGTGGTCTTTTTTCTTACACCTCAAATCAAGATTCATACTAATAGGTGTGAATTGGATTTCTCTTGTTGGTGAAGAATCTATAAGGAAAGGATTGTTGGGTTTTACCCTTGTGGGTTTTTCCCTAGAGTCTAGCCTAATCTCTAGTGTCTCTTGTCTTTTTGTGCATTGTATTTATATAATTGATTGATGACCTCATGAATTAAGTAATGGTTGAATGGAAGAACATGTAAATAAAAAATCACAAGTAATTATCATGTAACAAATTCTATAATCTCTCTGAATTTCAACAACAATGAGTTTTTGAGATCCACATTTTTATTCAAGGGAAATAGCTAAGAAAAAAATTACAATGATATCCTAAAGTAACAAAATCCATGAGACAAGTCAATTATAATAATACAATAGAGTTGGTTATGCATCAACCTCCAAAATTAGAGCTAGAAATTAAAGCACCTCCTTTAGATGAGTATTTGACCAAATCAATCCACAAATAGATCCCCACAATATGTGCCAAATAACTAGCTCCATCCACTTGTGCATCCATTTAACATAATCATCCTATGCAATGTAATGATAATTGTATAATAAAATCTCCATGTTTTACATGTCAATCATCCCAAGGTGGAATCCCATGTGAATATTCTCCATGACTAGATGCCCTCACCAAAATAACATGAAAATGTTTATAAAGTAACCTCCTTAAGTGGATTTCCTCCTCATAATCATAAAAAATAATACAAAGAGGCCATAAAAAATGGGTCACTCAAGAGAAGTGTGATATAAGTACTCCAATATCGGGATCCAACGTGTAACTATCCTCAAAACATGAGTAGTAGACCCTCAATTGTCATGTGTGGCATAAAAAATAAAGAAACTGTGTAGCAAACTCCTCCAAAAACATGTGTAGACCAAGTAGGTGGTGTGTCCCTCCTAAGATAGTATGAAAGTGAGGTTTCCACGGTGACACAACCCAAGTTCTGCAGCTTTCATAGCACCTACAAAATATGGATTGTTGTTATAGAGCGCACAACCCAAGCCATTATAGTTGGCTACAAAATCAATTAATTTGGATTAAATCACATAACACAAACATAGGGTAATTTGAGTCTAATCATAAGAAAACAAAAATGATTCAATATGTTTTTATTAATTCAAAATGTTTTATACATACATAATTCATATTATAGAACATATTCATCACATCCCTTGAATTTCTTACACGACTACATAGCAACACCACACACAATAACTAGACACCCTCCTAACTCACACAACAGCCAGTCACACTCTCTAAAAATTGTGCGTGACAATTGACTAACACCAACAATCCAAATCCAAACGTACAAGAGTCGAGAGGAAGAAATCAAAAGCCTAAATGTTGAAAAAAAAGTCTCATTTCCTTCCTTATCCCCACTATTTATCCTTACGTTGTCGATCTCTTTGCATTCCACTTAACGAATAATTTTCTCGTACTATCAACCTATTCATATTCCAAAATGAACCAATTTACCTCCTCTTAGCACGTGGACAAACCAAATTTGTCTCATTCTAGAAACACGTTTAGAAGGGTTTGTCCTGTAGTATCACAACTAAACAACTACCGATTTTGAATGTGTTAGCAACCGTATGCAACATGAGTATCAACAGGAAATCCTAGGAGTGTCAGCAACTCGAAAGCAGTTGTCGCGGTGATAGAATGTAGCTATAGGAGTAGCGGTAGCTACCAGTTGGGTGTATTAAAAACAATCATAACATGTGTATCAGTAGCTTAAAATACATGGGTGTAACAACACTTATTACAAACTCACAAAAGTTTTTTTTGGTTGATGAGGATTGCTCGAGGCCATGGTTGCTCCTACATCAGACACCCTTAGTAAGAAAAATATGAGTTTCAGCTCATGTGGTGCTTCCTTCAGAGATTGAAGTCCCTTGTACGTATGCCAACTCTTGTTCAGTTACCCATGACGCATCCTCAGATCTCCTATTTCTCCATTTAACCAAAAACTCCAGACACTCCTTGCGGTGAGTCTTCTCATTAGAGAAATTTTGAGGTCTAAAATGAGTCTCCTAAGGAATATTATAAAATAATAGTGGAGATAATAAAATAAGATTGAATTACCTCATAATATTTTGGAAGGAAAAAAGGAAAGAGCCCCTTTTTCAACCCGTATTTTTAACTTATCCCCATACGATTTTACTCAAATTTTGAGCGGGAGCACTTGTTGGACGTGGAACTTAATTTTTCATCCAAGGAGTACCCATGTTGTGAAATTTTGTGATTGCAATCACATTTTTTCATGTATTTCACCTTTTTAGTGTAATAGGGTCCATCAAAAGTATGCAACAAGGGTACTCCTTAGATGAACAAATAAATTATGCATCCTATGGGTTCTCCCACTTGAAATTTGAGTAAAATATTAGGGATATCAATTGAAAATATGAGTTGAATATATATATATATATATATATATATATATATATATATATATATATATATATATATATATATATATATACTCTAAAAATGGTGAATCATCCCCCATGGTTGACATCATCATATTGAATCATACTGGTTCTTATGAAGTTTATTTTTGTTGTACATTTTTATTTTGAGGCCCATTTTTTAACTGAAAATTTCTCTAATGTTTCCAACCCTGGAGGCCAAAATTTCTTCAACTTATTCGACAGGTTTGAATGGTAACTGTTTCTTCCACTCAATGGGTGTACCTATCCCTTCATTTATTTCTCCTTCATGAAACTCATATAGATCATCTATATTTACGTGTATCAACTGCATGTTGTCTACAAAATCACTTGCATCAACACTCATTCTTTCCTCCAAATATGGCAACTAGATAAGGTCCAAAATACTCTTCAGTGACCTCCCATATACAATATGAAATGCAATTTTACCAGTGGATATGTTCACTAAGTCATTGAATGTAAATTATGCATGTTCCAAGAACATATCCCACTGGTTGGGATTTTCACCACTCAAACTTCTCAACAAATTTCTAAGACACTTATTCACTACTTTAGTCTGTCCATTTATTAGTGGATGATAGGTTGAGTTGTGTAACATTTTATATCCCATATTCTTCCACAATTTCCTCCAAAAGTGACCCAAAAATATTATATCTCTATCTGAAGTAATGGTCCTTGGCAACCCATGAAGTCCAACTGTTTATTTGAAGAATAAAACAACCACTTCAGTAACATCACTTGTCTTATTGAGTCATATGAAATGTGCCTATTCAAAAACCTATCTAAAACAACCATCACTGAATCATGATTCCTCTGTTTCCTTGGTAGTCCCAAGACAAATTCCATGCTCACATCTTCCCAAGGCCTTTTTGGGATCGACATTGAAGTATACAACCCTCTATTTTTACGTTTACCTTTGGCCAATTTAAAAATTCTAAGACATTCAAAAATATTTCCAATGTCCTTGATGGTGCTAGGAAAAAAATACCTCTCCTTGGATAATGAGAAGGGATCTATTATCAAGATTAAAGAAGAATATGGATGACCTCTCTAGTTGAGAGGGAGTGATGTTGGACATCACATGTGTGTTCTCCTCTTCAGGCAAGAAAGAGAGAATGACAGAGGATTGGATAAGCATCCATGGTTTCCTTGAGGATATAACATCCAAGAAAGGAAAGGTACTGACACTGTTTGAGGATAAAACATGAATACAAGACAGTAGTGGTTGAATAGGATCGATATTATTTGAGGACTCAGGGATGGAGATCTAAGATCAGAATAGTACTAAAAGGACATACCTTGTGGATGTTTGGATGGGGTATGTATCTTATAGAGGTAGTGTGATATCACACAAATCATCCTAACGTAATTCTCCTGAATAAAGTAAGACCTTGTCCAGTTAGGCCTCAGGGACAGTGTTGGTTATAATGATGATGCTTACAATATGTCTTATCAATCCGTTTGTTCTTGAGAACTCTTCAGTTTTACATATGATATTTTATTGGTTGTACAATTATGAATACCTCCCTAATTAAGAGAGAGTGTTGAGAAATGTAACTAGTCTTGGTCTTCATAATTTTTGTACTCATTTCAATATGTATCCTATGTAAGAAACATGGAAAAAATATTATTATTAAAGCATGGGTTTCATACTCATTGATGGTATTCTAGGTAAAAGCATGTTCTTTGTGCTTCTAGGGTTTTTTAGGTCTTAGAATTTATTGGCACGAGTTAATGGAGTCAACATCATGTTTATAAGACCCTTCTGGGAGATTTGTAATTGTAAAAAGAGTCATTTTTTAGTCTAGAAATTTTGGAATCTCCAAGAGTACAAGTTGGCCATGGGATCCTCAAGTCAGCCTAAAAGGAGGGAATTCGACCCCTTGAGAAGGCTATATAAAGATCATTTCAACTTCATTTGGAAACACACTCACTCACAAGTTCGATCATTAGGAAAGAGTTTGATTTGTAGCTGGGAAGGAGTAGAAAAGGAGAGTGAATGTTTTAAAGAAGTTGGAAGGCTGAAATATCTTGTTTTCGGGCTATATATCTCTCACATGTGTGAAATTATAGGGTTTCTAGGTTGCATGAAGAGGCCAAAGTTGCAAGTCCAAGTTGCAGTAGGATGAAGTACATAATATGGTAGCTAGAAGGAAACTATGTCTAGACCTTGTTGACCTTAGGAAGAGTAGTATTGCTCTTGGAAGGTCCCAAAAGGAGGCCAAATTAGGGTTTCTTCAAAATCTTCAGGGCTGAAGTTGTAGTCAAGTACAAGTGCAGTTACTAGAAGATCTATGTTGCAGCGTATGGCAGTTTGGTGTAGATAAAATAAATACTTGAGGAAGGGATGACTCGATAGTCAAAGGAGGATGTGGCATAGGTATTAGGACTTTGTATCTCATTTGAATTGGATTCTAAGAAGATAAATTTTTTTGGGCTTTTCCTTGCCTGAGAGCCTACATTTGTGTCCTCTTTTTTTGTTATTGATTCTTGATATTGTTTGATGAAAAATATAACTAAAGGAACATAAAGAAGATAACTAAGATTCACAAGAAAGTTTCAAGGTTAAATAAAATAAGTTTAATAAGCTACCACTTTACATTTTCTAACATTCCAGGGACAAATTCTATGCTTGCATCTTCCCAAGGCCTTTTTGGTACCGACAATGAAGTATACAACCCCATATTTTGAATTCTACCTTTGGCCAGTTTAAAACTTCTACAACATTCAACAAAATTTCTGACATCCTCGTTGATGTAGGTCAAAAATACCTCTCCTTTACCAACATTTTGGTCTTATCCATGTAAAAATTTCCACCTAGGCCTCAACCATGTATCTCCTTAATAATATTCAACCTTATTGACCCTTTAGGAATGAATTTTTTTTTATTTTTAAATAAAAATTGTTCTTGGATATGGTAGTCCAAGAACATGGCCTTGTCCACACTCTAAGTTGATTTACAAGTTGTCCAAGATTCTCCAAAATTGACATTTTTTGCATACAACTCCTTCATGTTTTCCAAACCTACCACTTCTACTGACAAAGTGTTGAGTAACAACACTCTCCTACTCAAGGTATTTGCAAGTTTGTTTGGTTTTCCAAGCCTATGCTTCAAAAAAAAATGTATAACTTTGCAAGAATTCCACCCATTTAAAATGCATTTGATTCAACTTAACTTGACTACTGATATATTTTAATGCCTTGTGATCACTACACAAGCTAAATTCCTTGGGAAGCAAATAGTTTCTCCACTTCTTCAATCCCCGATCATATACATAATGCTTCTTCTTGTCATCATTCAATTCCTAATTGAAGAATGATATCATTCTGCCTTCTTGACTCATCAAAGAAATTTTTAGGTCTAAAATGGGCCTCCTAAGAAAAATTTACAAGCAAAATAAACATTATAAGAACTAATAGGATTCAAGATGATGATGTCAACCAATGATGATGATTCACCATTTTTGGGGTAAAAAAGTAAAAAGATTAAAAAATAATAAAATAATTAAACTAGTTTTTCAACTGATCTACCTAAGGTTTTACTCAAATTTCAAGTGGGAGTTCTCGTTGGATGGAAAATTTAATTCCTCATCCAATGGGTACCCATGTTGCATACTTTCAGTGGACCCTGCTACACGAAAAATGAGAAATACATGAAAAAACGTGATTGCAATCACATTTTTCATGTATTTAATTTTTCTTGTATAAGGTTTCATCGAAAGTATGCAACATGGGCACTCCTTGGACGAGGAATCAATTTTTGCATCAAGCAAGTGTTCTTGCTCAAAATTTGAGAAAAACCCATAGGGAGGTAAGTAGAAAATACAAGTTGAAAAAGTAGTTTTTTATTTTATTTTTTCCCTCTAATATTTGATGATGTAATCTAATATTATTTTATTATTTCCATTATTATTTTATAATTTCCTTAGGAGGCTCATTTTAGATCTCAAAACTCCCTTAATGCAAAATGGCTCCAATTGCTGTCCCACTTGCATCACAATCAACTTGGAATACTTTATCAAAGTTGGAAAGTGTAAAAACATGTTTCTTTATCACCTTCCTTTTCAAATCTGCAAGTGCTTTCCCTACTACTATTTTCCATTTAAAATTTATTTTCTTCATGCACTCAATAATCCATGCACAAATCCGGATGAAATTTCGAAAAAAATTCCGGTAGAAGCTTTCTAATCCATGATTTATACTCACCTCAAAAGTAGAATGAGGTATTCACCATTCTTAAATAGCCTTCACCTATTCAAAATACATCTTCAAACCTTTCTTGGAAATCACAAATCCCAGGTACACTAACTCATCCTACACGAATGTACATTTATTCAAGTTGATCAACAACTTCTCTTCCCTCTGTTGTGGCCCTATAATTTATAAGATTGGTAAGAATAAACTATAAAGGACAACATCAAACCACTTTGGAATCTAGGACCTAGCCTTCCTAGACTCAGAGAGGGATCTCTCTATTTGTAATGTAATTTTATCTTTATTTTATGAATGTTGATGTTAGGATAGTTATATTGATTGTGTTGGTTGGATGAGAAGATCTATTGAAACTAATCCATTGGGCTATGGAGTCAGGGAAGACTGGATTGGTGCATCCACTTTTTCAAGAGAATCACGGGGCAAGCTAACTGTACTAATTGGATCTTTGAGACATTGTGAATTATGAGGTGGAGGAAAGAGTAATGTTCAGTAGTGATTAAAGAGAAGTTAATAATTCTCTAACCATGTTTTAGAAGAAAACATTCAGATGGTAAACAGAGACAGAATTAAGGTGCTCTAACAAGAAATCTTAATCTAAAATTTATTCTTTACATTTAGATAAATATGATGCACAACAAGAAAACAATGGAAACATTTGATACAAAAAGGAAACACATCACCATTTAACACAACTCAAGTATCTCGTAAAATGGTCTCTTATTATTGATACCCAGCTTCAAAAAATTACAGTGCTCCAATACAATAGGTTCTTAAAATGCAGAGTCCAACCCCGAATACTTTCAATACATGTAGTATTTAACTAAAAACTACATCTATTTCCCTATCTACTTTGGCAAATTTCATTAATTACAACTAAGCCAAAAGTTAGACAAGTGTGGCCATGCAATGGCCAAGGAAAAATATATTTGACAAGCACAACTTGTGGTATTAACTCCGGCATCTCTTCATGAATTAAAAGGTAAGCCCAAAAGTGGCTGAGGTGGTCACGAAGAGGCAACGATCAATGGCTTTGACACCTAGCTCCACTTTTTGGACCGCATTTTCTGGATCATTAAATATGATGCGGTGTTGGCACTTTTAGTTGATCGGTGGCTGTGCTGATGTGCTCACTGTGCCCTTCAATCTTGGTACATGCATAATTTGGCCCACTCTTTCTTACTTGGAATTCTTTCCCCTATGACCTGCCGATACACTTCATCCACCTCTGTATATTTTTTGAAGGTGGGCCTCGTGAGGAAAACATGCTTCAGTTCATGTTGGATGAAGATGTCATTGTTCAAGATTTTCATGACAACTTTCTTGGTCACGTTACCTTTGATGTTGGAGAATTTTGTGGTGTCTATCGTTGTCTCCTTGAGATTTGTTATTTAATATCCCTTCTAGACCAGCTTATTATTAATGACATACAGTGAAGGAAACCCTTTTTCCCTCAAGGGCTCAATTCTGTTGAAAAATCTGACAAATACCACGTCCAATTCGTGGCACTTCTCCTCCAGTTGTCTCACCAAGTTCCTCTTAGTAAGGACCCTTTTCACTTCTAGTATGGTCTTTTTCATGTCCTGCACCTCCAATTCCTCAAGCTCATAACTGGTTTTTGAGTTCAGTAACTCTATGATTTTGGGGGCTGTGGTAGGCATATTTCTCAACTCCTAATTGGCTTTTTCAATAGCCACTCGACACCTGTCAACCAAATGTTTTTTCTAAAAATTGATGTGGATGGAGTGCTAGATTTCATCCACTGAATCTATGATACTACCCCAAATGATTAGTTTCATTTGGCCCAGAATGCTACTGGCTGAATAATCCTTTTCTACCTTCTCCAACCTTTCAATCTACTTTTTCGTTATTTCATGGGTAGTTTCATATCTTGCCTTTTGATCCCTCAGGATTCCTATCTGTGCCTACAACTTCTTGATCTATTGTGACCGGAGGTTCATACTTTCCATGGCCTTGGACAATTGATCTGTTACACTGGATGCCCCAATAGTTGCTGGAACAACTGATGGAATTGATGCAATGGGCACAACTTCCAATGGGATGAGTGCCACCTAGGCTGCTTCTTCTTTCTCCTTCAACAACTTCTCCATCTCTGTCTCCATTTTCTTGATCTATTCAGACTATTCCATGATTAAATTCTTTAACTTGGCCTTCTGTGACTCATTTTCTTCAATGCCTTTAGCCAAGGGGTCTTCTGTTGCTGACATTTTGAGTTGTTTCCTGAGGGCTTCCATTTCAGCGTTATTTTTCTTCAAAATATCCTCCAAAGATTGAAAATTGGTTGGCTCATACCCGATATTCACTACCAAATATTCCAAAGGTTTTATTCTTGAGTCTTTAGCCATAACATAAATTTTCTCCATCTTGAGTTGTGATTTGGTATTGGATAAATATACCTGAAGTTTTGACAAGATCATGGTAGTGCTTGTCAAAATGGAGACCACCATCTCTCCGGTCTACTTGTGTCATTCCATTTTGTCAATAGGGTGGATTTATTTGGTACTGAATTCGAATGATGCCTTCTTGTAGTATTTTTCTCCTTGAGGCTGGGGAACTAGGGCTTCCAGAAATGCCATTTTCATCCTTCCCTTTTCAGTATCAAAGCCAGACAACAACCTGCTTTGTGAACTTGAGGTCTATTTCCAAAATTGGTTGTAGGTGTTAATCTTCAGCACCTCGTTCGTAAACTTTATCTCTCTGAATATGTCATAAACTAATTTTTATTGGCCTTCTATGACAGGCCTGGAGTTAGATGTTTGTAGACCCTATTGCTGAATAGACATTGTGGCTAAATATGTAGGGGAGGCCATTGTTTGACCACCTGGTGGAGATGACCTAGGGGTGTCTATGATGTGAATTACTATCTGATGCTCTAATTCACCCTCTTGATCGATATCCATGTGAATTCTAGCCCTCTTCCTATATTTCAGTTTGAATTCTTTGCTAGAGGTATTAATCACCGAAGGTGACTGATCCTCTCTTGGCCTCTTGCTCCCTATTTCTTTCTCTTGCTCTTTCCCCTTGTCTTCTTTATCTTCTGCACCCTTCCTTTCTTGTGGGGTTGGGGTTTGGATGCTTGAGGTGGAAATCAAATGTTCTTCATCTTCTTGCAGTTTATTGGCCACCCATTTTGCTTGATTTTCATACTGTTCAATTTTAGTCCTGTGTGTGTGGAGATAAGGTGTTTACCTGTTTTCCACCTTCTTCTTGAATATGATCCATGCTGGGTCATAAGATCAAGTGAAAATTTTGCTGAAACCCATATCCTTTAGTATCTTATCGGCCTCCTCCCCTGCTGCTCTATTGTTACAAATGAAAGGCCCAATTTGTGCCTTGATTTTGAACTAGGACTTCTTCTTTGCAGAGACAAAGTGAAGATCATCTGCATGTATCATTTTCCATATAAACTCTAGTGCAAAGACCCTCATGGATAGTAACTTTGGCAGTTTTTAGGGGTTAAAATCACACCTATAGACTCGAATCTCTGTATAATTTTGGTACAAATAACAATTTGTTGTATTTACTTAATTTTTCAGCTGCATGGTTTTTTTGATTTCTTCATTCACCCTTGGCTATGCTGCAATTTTGAGTGTGCTGAAGTCTGGATGCACAAATAAATCCAAAAAATATTTGTATGTATAATTTTTTGTTCTTTGAGTTACAGAGTGGTCTAGAAGATGACATATTGAGGCTCAGAATCTTCATTGAGTTTTGTCATTTCAAACTGGAACCTATTGGAATGAAAGTAAAAAAACATATAAACCAAAACAGAGGTGTATTTGAACACCTCCTCTGTATGAAACTTCAAAAATTGGTCATGGATGGCATCAACAAGGAATTGGGAAAAATGAAACATGGCTGATGGTTTCACATCTAATGAAAGGATGGATAAGAAACCAATCATGGCTTCATCTACCCATTTGTCTGTGTGATACCCTAACAAATATGATAAAAAAATGACAATATGCTGGGTCCTATCAGGGAATATAGATGAAGGATATGGGGGATTCTTTGTAGGCATTGGGGCATTAGTGGCCATGAAAATCTCTAAAGTTTTAACCCTACTGGCAAAGTCCAACTTCTGGTATAACTCCCTAAGGGATTAATGAGAGAAAGGGATGGTGAACTCAACAATGGGGGCCTACATCATATGCTGAATGGATTGGTCATTGATGGAAAAAAATACCTCTCCTGATGGAGTCACTACTGTCCTTTGATTGATGTTATAGCAGGCATGACATTTCCTAATGAATTTTGGGCATCTATGGGTTTTGGGGAAAATGTAGTAAGGAAATTTAGTCTCCCACAAGCCAATGTCATCCACCTCATCCAATAATTTGTCCTCGAGCCAGCAGTAGACATCGAATAGATTTAAGTCAGACTCTGTCTCGTGGACTTAAATCTTGGTTTTCCACTGTCAGGTGATCCAGGTCCACCTGAGGGTAGACCATTGGGTTAAATGGTTGTTGATCAGGCTTTGGAGGCATTCCATGAATTGTGACAAATTTCACTGTGCAGAGAAAGAATGGGAGTAAGAAGGGAAGGGAGCTTAGAAATGGAGAATTTCAAATTATAATAGGAAGGGAAAAATAATAGGGGAACTATGCACAAAATTTGCAAAGCATGAAGAGTTTCCCGCGAATTAATTGAATCTTCCTTCACCGATCTTCGTTGTTTAATTTCCTACAAAATGATTTCCTGTATTCAATTTGAACTCAACAGCAAAGGTAAACTTTGCTTCTGGTACTAAATTAGTGTTTTAACCTGTGATTGGGTGAATGTTGGCTTGGTGTGGGCTCATTGGACAATGACCTACCCATTTAAATGCGCAACAGGTATTTTGCGGGAGTGGATTTGATTAGATGGAGGGGACAGGAAGGAAGCGACATGGCACAACGGTTATCTAGTGAGATTGGAGGTGACGTGGAGGGGATGATGTGGTGCAATGGTACTCGACAACGGTCACAATTTTGTTGGGCGAGTGCAGTGGTTTCAAGCGCGGCAAAAACTACTTTCGAAGGGGTGGCTAGTGGTAAATGGTAAGGAGCGGGGGGGGGGGTGCAAAGTGACTCGGGAATGCCACGTTGCAGCAACGAAAGTATCAAATACTATTTATTTCATACCCCCCTCTCGTCTTTAACGTTCAGAGGCTGAGGGGGGGCCGAAAAGTTACATGGGATGTTAGATGGATAGGGATGGTGTGAAGATGACGGGGAGATGAGGGTCGGTTAGACTTGATATGACCTTTGATGTGATGGTGGGGCCAGGGAATATGTATGGCGGGGTATAGTATGAGACTTAGGATTGTAGGAAAATGTGGGTTTTCGGAGTTAGGATAGGGAAAAGTGTGATGTTTTCGGGATTTGGGGTAAAAACAAATAAGGGGCTCGGGACCTAGGATAAAATTTAATATGACATAACATATGTCCTAATAGGTATTGAAATGGACATGAATCCCTGAACATTAGGACCAAATAAACCTTTATCCTTTGATGTTTCTCCTCAACCATAGATAATATGAAATTTTTATGTTGCACCTTGTGGGATAAATTTCATATTTTTCTTCCATTTTTTCTCCTCAACATCTCTACCTACCCAAACTACAAATCTAACATTTTTTCTTCTTTTGTAGGGTGCATTTTAACTTGCAGAACCTAAAGCATTTTTCTTTTGAAATTATAACCTAACCTCTATCCCTTATTTCTCCCATTGGTCTAGATTAAACGTTTGAACCAACTTCATTTCTACCTATTTACTGATTGACCAAGATTAGGATGTTTGGCCAATATTCATTCTCTAACCTATCAGAAAAAATTAAAAATTTCCCAATCATGCTTAAATTGTATGATTGAACAAACACACCTAAGGAGTAGTGGCCGTTTTATTTTCAACACCTTCAGAACCATTCATCTTTTGGAGTTTTATTTTCTTTTCCACACCCTCTTTTCTTTCTTATTTTTTCTATTTTTTTTGGAAGTGATTTGAATATTTGAAATTCATGCATAATATGAAAATTTGCAAGTAAGAAATATTCAGTCACCTAGTGATACTATAAATTATAGGATTCTAACTGTGGCTCCAGCTGGGAATGGCACTTCTCCTAGGGAAGTGTCGAGAACACTAAGATTAATAGCCTTGTATACTCCTTTTCTACAATGTCTTCCATGGATTTTGTTTTGTTGTTTTTCAGAACAAAATTGTAGCCTTTTAAAAATAAAAATCCGAATAAAAAATTTTGTTATTTACAATGGAGTGGAGAATTTCTCTACACTTAGGAAAAGTAATGTTTCAACATCATGCCATTGACAGGACCTCCAGGCAGCTCTGTTCCATCCATCTCTTGTAGAAAAAATTCTCTCTTGTAGAAAAAATGCATTATTCCCTTTGAAAGAATGAACAATATATGGGCCCTTCCATAGGTTGTCAAAATTTCCATGCTTCCCTTTATCTTCTCTTCTATAACCCTATCTCAGTACTTTATCTCCAACATTACAATCATTTTCCTTTGTTATTTTGTTAAATGTCTTCTTTACATTTTCTTGCACAACTTGAGTTCTGTTGTAAACTTCTTCTCTGAACTGTTGTAGCTGAATGGTCTGGTTTATTCTTATTTGTACATCATTCTCTTCAGCCTGTACCTCTTGAATGATTTTCATGGCTGGTAATCCCAATGATGTTGGGAAAACTGCATCCATCCCATAGACCAACTGGTATGGTGACATGCCAATTGATTTCTTAGTTGTCAGTCTATCAGCCCACAATGCATGCACCAGCTTGTTATGCCAAGATTTCTTGTTGTCTTCTAGCAACTTCTTGATGATATTGACTAAAATCTTGTTGGAAGATTTAGCCAATCCATTACCTTGAGGGTAATAGGTTGTTGAATGTCCCAAGGAGATGTGATTCTTATGACAAAAATCCACCATTTTATTGGACTTGAAGGTTGCAGCATTATTTTTGATGATTTTTCTAGGGAAACCAAATCTAGATAGGATATTGTCTTGAAGGAATTTGATAATCACTGAGTCAGTGGAAGTTCTGGAATGGATGGCCTCAATCCATTTGGTGAAATAGTCTGTCGCTGTAATGATCCACTTATGTTGAGTATAGGATGAGGGGTGAATTTCCCCAATGAAGTCTAGACCCCATTGTTGAAAAGGAGCCTCAACAGAAATTGGTTGTAACGGAAAGGGAAACAAATTTCTTTTTCCTTCAAAAATTTGGCATTTGTGACAGGTAACTACCATTTTGTGGATATCTGGGAAAAGAGTAGGCCAATAGAAACCAGCTCTAAGGACCTTATTAACATTGGTTTTCCAGTAGAGATGGCATCCACAGTCCCCTTCATGGAATTCCTGCATAACCTTATCTACCTCATCCTTTAGTAAACATTTAAGAAATATTCCCCCAGAATCTTTCCAGTACAAGGAATTTTCTAAGATGTAGAATTTTACAGCCTTCAAATTGAATAATATAGCTTTAGTTTTGGAAAAACTAGGAGGAGCATTTAAATTAAATAGAACATATAATATGTTATCACTTAAAAAAAAATTCAAAACATCAGTGTGACAAGATTGTTTATGATCATGGGTCAAAATAGGGTCTTAGGAGTCATTTCTTGAGTTTGACCAAGGGAAGTATTAAATTTTTAAGTTTGAGCCTTCCCTAGTGTTTAAATAAACTCATTTTAAAGGTTTTCCATGTCAAGTCTTTCATCATTTTATGATTCATTTCATTTCCCCAATTTTTTCATCAAAACTTTCCAATTAGCCAAGAAACCACAATTTCGTAGCGCCATCCGTTGAAAAAATTCATTTTGCGCTACAAAACTGCTAGTAGTTTCGTAGCACAAATAAAAACAATTACACTGCGGGTGCTACGAAATTGTGGTTTTGTAATTGTCTTGTTAGTTGAGTTGGCAAATGTCAAAAACCATTGGGAAAGGGTAGGATAGTGGCATGTTGAGTCATGTAATGATGAAATCAAAGTACACATCCACGTTTTCAATCATCATGGTCGTTTTAGGTATGAGAGAGTCATCATTTTCGGTTATGAAAGGACATTTGAAATTCAAATTCTTTCCTAATTAGTCATTCTCACTATCTTTTTCATTCATTCGTAATGTCTAAGCTTTGAGTGTCAAGCCAAACCTGTGGATGGTTCTTACAAAGGTTTATTATATCCATTTCAAGCGAGGCAGCTATTAAATTATATTCGAACGAGGCTGATAAATCCATATCAAGCGAGGCTGAAATATTTGTTCAAGTGAGGCTGAAAGCTATTCTGAAGAATACGGCAGAGGAAAAAAAAATTCACAGAGGAGGACAATGCTTAAGGCATGAACCTGAAGACATGAAGGCAATAATTGAAGACCCAACAGTGATGGAAGCATTCAGAAGACTAGGTTTCCTACAGTTTTGTGAGAAGTTGTAGGGCTGTCACACACAGGTATCATTAGGAAGAAAAAATACACTCTCTAGGAAGAAAAAATGCTAGGATCATTAGGAATGGGTAGGTAAACATGATTGTTTTGATATAATTCCATTATTTCAAATTTCCGCAGATCATCAAAAATAAAGGTTGCTTCCCAATGGATTAAGGCACTGGTTTACTAAAAAATCCAGAGATCAATAGCTGAGGTTCTAGACACCTAAAGAACCAGTTGTCTTCCCTAAGTGGAGCCACTGTTAGCCACCTATAAATTTTGTTATACCAAGAGGTGGCTAGAATTTTGTCTTCAAGCCTTCAAGAGATAGTTTCCTTTGAAAACCTACCATCTTTTGAAGTCTTATAATATTATTCTTTCCTTTGAATTAATCTTCACTACTGTTCCATTATTATCCTAAAAGCCTGTTGTTCACCAAGAAGAAGACTGCTTAAAAACCCACTTTTTCCCTTCATTTTACCCCTCCTTTCACTCATATTTAACCTCCATTTTCATCCCCTTTTCCTCATAAAATTCCTCCATTTTACTCATTTTAACATTCAAAATCCCTCCAAGACCCTTTTAAAACTAGTTGGTCTCCTACCATTTGGTTTAAAAAGCTTTCATTCCTCTACCGGAACCCATTGTTTAGCCTAAAAAACTTTGTTTTTGGCCTAAAAAACCCACTTTTTACCTGATAAAAGGCTCAATCCCCTTTCGGCCTAGCCCTTAGCCCCCTTCCACATGTAACCCGGTGCCAGGACCAGGTGCTAAGCTCGTGGCGCTAATCGCAATCGGAACTTCCCTTTGGCTTGCTTCCCTTTGTTAATTGAATTTTTCGGATGTGATGGCAATCTGTTCTATCGGCCGTGGATTCAATCTGAGCCATCGATCTTTATAGATCTGACAGTCAACGCTAATCGCAACGTGCTCCACCTTTCACCCTCCAACATCACTCCCTGCAATTAAATCTCCACCGTTGATCTCACATACCAATCCGACGGTCCGCACTCAATTGCTTCATCGCACCACATTTCCGCTTCACCCTTTGACCTCCGCCGATTGCGATTGCGCGATTGAATCTCCACCATCCTTTTCCCGCCGATCCGACAGCCAACGCTCATCCGTCGTAATTGCTGCATTGCAATCGCATCGAAAAAACTTTTATCGCAATTACAACTTTGTTCGTTTCGCCGATTGTGATCCCCCGATCTAATCTCCGCCATTGATTCTCTTTAATCCGACGGCTCCATTTTAACCTCACCACCATTTTTCTTTCCATCCCATTGCTCCCGAGAGATCTCATCCGAGTGATCTCGACCGTCGGATATTCTAATCTGATGGTCCTTATTCATTCTCGCCCCCACACTCCATTTCCACCATTTTTCATCTCTGCCAAGGATTTTTCTCCTTTTTTTCTGCAAATTTCCTCTATCATCTGCATTAATCCTCCACTTCGCCCAGCCTCTGAAAAGAAGTTTTAACCCATTTCCACAGGTTTTCTTAATGAATTTGTGTGTTTTGCAGGTTTAAGAGGTGGTTGTTCTATGTTTATCCCACAGTCATATACAGGCGACTATATAAAGTTCCAGGATGACGATCCTGAGCCTGAGTCAATGCAGAAAAGGGACCAGATGGGTTTAAATTCCATTGTTGTCGATAGATCATGGTCCTCGATCCTCAAAGAAGCCCTCCAATCACAGATAGCTACCCGTATAAGCAAGACAGACAAAGTGTAGCAGAAGTAGAGAAATCAATGTTAAGAGTGGTGTTGAAGAATAAAGCCCGAAGGTGAAAATCAAGGCTAATTAAGCCTAAAACATAGACCAAAAGTAGATTAAAGGTGTTCTAAGGAAAAACAGAGAAAATATCGGGAAAGAGCCTCCACTACCACATCAAATGTTAATTAATTTCCTCAGCTACCCAAAGTGCCACCTGCAGCTGCAGTAAATCAAAAGAAGGCCTACTTATTGCCCAATTCGAAGATATTTGCATAAAGAAACCTGAACAATTATTACCAAAGAAAGAACAAAATTCTAAACTGTCAGTGAAGTTATTGTAAAGGATAAATAGGCCTCAAAGTCAATCTTTTTACCCATTAAAGCCTAAGAAGCAGAAACAAAGTAAATCAAAAAGATTTGTAATTCGATGCTCTCCTGCCTTAGGCCTTGCATGGTTTTCGAGGCTAGGAGTTGCACTTAATGTAGAATTTATTGAATTTCAATCTTAAAACTCTTCCACATCCTCATTTCTTCTATAAATATTTCTGAAGAAGATGAGAAGTTTGTTGGTTGATTGTTCACTAGTTGTAATACTAAAACTCTCTGAAATAATACATAGTCTGTCTGAAGTTGAAGAAGAAATTGAAGTCTTGGAAGCTCGATGATGATGTTACATGCTTGTTCTTGAGAAGGCTCTATCATTGGATCCATGAGCTTGGCTATTGGTGAAGTATTCTGAACTGTTTAATGTTTTCTCCTATTTTCATTTTGTTCCATAAATGCTTACTATAGTAGGATGAAAGTTTTAGGCTAAGAAATGACTCCTAGAAGCACCTTAGACCTTTTCACCCTTCACTGTTTTATGTTTTCTTCTGCTGAGGTATTTTAGAGTCTTCAATCTCTCTCTTTAGTCCTCATGCTTGTTTATTTCTATAATAGTTCAAATAGTTGGTTTCAACATGATTTATGGTTTTCCCTGCTTGTCTACTATCACTTGAAAGTTGTTATTGAAGTCTCCCTTTGAAGTACCATTGTCCTAAGTTAGCCAAGGAGGTATGTTTTGATCATGCCCTTTGTCCTTGCTTGAAAAATTATTTTAAAGGTCTTTATAGTTGTGATCATAGATGTGTTAGGTGTTCCCTCTTCTATGACTACAATTATCAGTGAATCTTTTATGTTTTCTAAGTCATTTGAAATAAAATCTTTGAGGAAATAGGATGTGCTCCTGAATCTTAGATTTTATTTTGAAAGTTGTCTTGAAGTCATTATTTTCTTAAAGAATGGTTTGTATAATTTATGGTTAGCCCTATCTATCAAATACTTCTTTATTGTTCAAGTTATGTTTTCAATTTCCCTTTGTTGAGAATTCAATTTCTCTTTCCAAATCATTGATGTCCATCTCATTCACAAAACCAAAGGATCATGTGGCCAAGTTAGATTTTCCCTCTGATATCCCATATCTATTGATGAGTTTGTCATAAACCCTTCTTGACTCCATTTCCCAATGAATCTAACATTTCCCCTTTCTATCTATCTCTCTTAGACCTTTCATGTTCTTCTATGTCTTTCAACCAAAAAAACAAACAAAAATTTGCACTTAATAACTAGTCTAAAACCAATACTCAAAGCACACAAGATAAACCTTTGCATAAAAAATAATTTGAGAGATCCCTCTCTGATAACAGGAGGACTAGATCCTGTAACTCTAAATATTGGTTCTGATGTTGCCTTGTCTTTTGATTTTCCAATCGATCAAAACACGAGACACCAACATAATGGCGATCACGGTAGGACAATTGAGTTCATGTTTGTCTAGAAAGCTCTTATAAACTCATTAGTCTTTCAAATAACCATAGAAACTAAGAAAAACCCAAAATCATTTAGTTTGGCTTCATAATAAACATGTTGGTGGAACCATAAAACATTTTACCTTCACAAAAGCTAAAAATTTTCCACCTGGTGACTCCACTGGCCTCCAGTAGCCCTATTACTTCACTAATCCTTGTCAACTCTCCTGGGAATGCTTTGAGCAAACCCAATCATGATGTTGGTGGACAGCAAAGTTCAAAATCTTCCACCTAGCGACTCCACAATCCCAAAAGACCTAATGACTCCATTGGTAAAGGACTCTGAACTGATTAGAAAGATACAATGACCTCTTATTACCAACATGGATTCAAGTATGGACAGAGAAGCTAAGCTAAACACATTATTGAACCTAACTGGGAAAATAGTGTACATACTTGGTAAAATATTGGAAAGGCATGAGGATGATATAGATGTTGATTATCCAGAGCAACCTATGCTTTTCCCAGATCAAACACAAACTCAACTGCTATAAGACCTAGACAATGAGAAATATATAGATGATGATCAAGAATTTATAGAATAAGGTGAGCAAGATTATAGAGAAAACAATAAAGAAAAAATGTTGATCATGATGGAGAAGATGGTGTACATTCTTGGGAAGAGAATTGAAAGGTATGAGGCTAATTTAAATATTGATGATCTAGAGCAGCCCATCCTTCTTTAAAATCAAGAAAAAAATCAAACACTACAAGATATATATGATGAACAAAACTACCAAGAAAGCAATGAAGAAGGTTGTCAAGAAATTCCTGATTACTTACCTATATCTTGTACAATTCTATTAAGAGGACTTCATGACCAAATTGCAAAAACTAATAGTGAGCAGTGCCTTGAGGAAAACATAAGCCATCTTGAACCCACAAAATCTGAAATAGGAGAAGAGACAACACAACCAGAGTCTCTACCTTTTTGTCATCACTCATTTCAGATTATTAAAGAAGAATGGCATCCTGATAATCTATTAGAAACAACTCCTGAATCTCATGTTCTTAATAACTGTCACAAAAATCAAGGGGAGCTGTTTAAAACTGAGGTGAACCAGGAAAAACAAGAGAATCCTCAAATTTCCCCTGCAAACACAAATGAAGATCCCTTAGAAGAGGCTCAAGAAGACATCAAGCCTCAAAATCAGCTAACATAAGAGAAAGAAGATTGGTGTACGTCTGTCCTAAGAAAAAAGAGAATTCCTTCTCTCTTAACAGAAGAAGAGACTGATCTAATATTGAACAGACAGCCAGCCTCCAAACCTTCATTTGAAAAAAACACTTCTACTCATCTACTTACTGAACCTTGTTGTCTTGAATCAGAAAATACAATTATAGAAAAGCTCAAAGAGAAACAAACTGGTAACCCAATATGTTTGATTGGTGAAATTGTGTACACTAATGATTTTTCAATTGATCAATCTGATGATGATGATGAGCTCCAAACAAAAACTAATCATGCAGGGAAACCAACAGTGAATTGGTGTCATGAATTTCATTATCATCAGCTTGAAATTAGCAATCAGCCAATCCAATCCATCAGAAATAGCTTTCACATAATTGGGAATCAGCAATCTATTAGTTGTAAGGTTGAGATTAAAAAGGAAGAGGAATTTCTTGAGTAGGATGAAGATAAGGGGCCTTCTCCTGAGAAGATTGAGGTAATAAAAGATACCCCTACTCAAGAACATGATGATCTCTTCACAGAGTATAGTTCACTGAATCAAAGCATACCAGGACTACAAGAAGACAACACTGCAATATATGATGAGTCCTCTAGTTCAGATAATAATGAAGATGAAGAAAAGGTTATTTTTCAAGAGAATCTTTGCCTTGGTCCAGTGGAGAAAGAAGATATGATCCTGGTAGAACCATGTCTTCCAAATACTCTTAGCCACGCATTATTTCAAGATCCCTATGCTCACTTCTTGAAGACATTTGAAGAAGAGATAAAGGTTATTAGGAGTAGTGTATTACCAAAATCAAGAAGATTATTTAGCACTGTTGCTAAAAAACAAAAAGAATGGGAGTGGCCCTATTTGTCCAGCCTGCCCAAAGAGATGAAGAAGGACCAATTGTGGAATCATTTACTGGATTGGTTGTACTGGAAAAGAGATTTCATTAGCTAAACATGTAAATATTCCAAGTTAGATTAGGTTAGATAGGAATGTCAATAAAGCTAAGATTTGAGCATTTATTTAGTTGTTGATTTTTGTCTTGAAAGAAAAAGAAAAATACAAAAAAACAACAGAAAAGAGAAAAGAGGGTAGATTGTAAAACAAGAAAGGTACAACCCCATACCAAAAAGGAGAAATAAAGTCTGAAAGTGTGCAAGCTTAAATGCCACTCCTAAGAAACACAATCCTAGTTAGTCATACAACCTAATCATGACTAATTATCTTTTCAATTTTCTGTTGATAGGTTAGTGAATTAAGATTTGCCAAACAACTCAATATTGGCTTATCAGTAAAATATATTAGGTTAGAATAAAGAAGGTTAAAACATGTTCAAATCATGAACCTTTGATATTGAAAGAGAACTAGTTCTAACAGGCTCAAAACTTGAATCAGAAAGAGAGAACAGCTCAAACAAATTTAAAACAAAGTTGAAAAGATAGTGAAGGATATCTTTAAATTTTTGGATTTTAAGCCTTCACTATTTTGATTTACTTTTTCCACAAATAATAATCTATGTGCAACTTTTTTTTATGCCATAGATCACAACAAGTCAAACAGCTTAATCTTGGCTTGACTGTTTTTAAATTTTTGTCTTAGAAATTAGAGAATAAAAGTCTGTCAGATAGTCTAATCCTGACAGACAGTAGTTAGGTAGAGAAGCTTATGAACTCAACTGTTTAAACTGAGTTCATGGAGAAATAAGAGTAGAAATAGATTAGTTTTCTATTTTTTCAAAAGAATAAAATGTTGTTGAAGAGAGTTTGCTAGTCTAAATGCACTCTGTAAGAAGAAAAAATGCTAAGATCATTAGAAATGGGTAGGTAAACATGATTGTTTTGATAGAATTCCATTATTTCAAATTGATGTAGATCATCAAAAAGAAAGGTTGCTACCCAATGGATTAAGGCACTGGTTTACTGAAAAGCTAGAGATCAATAGCTGAGGTTCTATACACCTAAAGAACCAACTGTCTTCCCCAAGTGGAGCCACTGTTAGCCACCTATAAATTTTGTTATACCAAGAGGTGGCAAGAATTTTGTTTTCAAGCCTTCAAGAGATAGTTTCCTTTGAAAACCTATTATCTTTTGAAGTCTTATAATATTCTTCTTTCCTTTGAATTAATCTTCACTGCTATTCCATTATTATCCTAAAAGCCTGTTGTTCACCAAGAACAAGACTGCTTAAAAACCCACTTTTTCCCTTCATTTTACCCCTCCTTTCACTCATAATTAACCTCCATTTTCATCATTTAAACCTTCAAAATCCCTCCAAGAGCCTTTTAAAACCAATTGGTCTCCTACCACTTGGTTTAAAAATCTTTCATTCCTCTACTGGAACCCACTGTTTAGCCTAAAAAACTCTGTTTTTGGCCTAAAAAACCCACTTTTTACCCTATAAAAGGCTCAAGCCCCTTTCAGCCTAGCCCTTAGCCCCCTTCCGCATGTAACCCGACACCAGGACCAGGTGCTAAGCCCATGGCGCTAATCGCAATCGAAACTTCCCTTTGGCTTGTTTCCCTTTGTTAATTGAATTTTTCCAATGCGATGACAATCTGTTCTATGAGCCGTGGATTCAATCTGAGCCGTCGATATTTATAGATCTGAAGGTCAACGCTAATCGCATCACACTTTGCCTTTTGCCCTCCAAAATCACTCCCTGCGGTTAAATCTCCACCGTTGATCTCACATACCAATCCAACGGTCCGCGCTCAATCGATTCATCGCACCACATTTCCACTTCAACCTTTGACCTCCGTCGATTGCGATTGCGTGATTGAATCTCCGTCGTCCTTTTCCTGCCAATCCGACGGCCAGCGCTCATCCGTCGCAATCGCTGCATTGCAATCGCATCACAAAAAAATTATCGCAAATATAACTTTGTTCGTTCTGCCGATTGTGATCCCGCATCTAATCTTCGTCGTTGATTCTCTTTAATCCGATAGCTCAGTTTTAACCTCACCACCATTTTTCTTTCCATCCCATTGCTCCCGAGAGATCTCATCCGAGTGATCTCGACCGTCAGATATTCTAATGTGATGGTCCTTATTCATTCTTGCCCCCACACTCCATTTCCACCATTTTTCATCTCCGCCAAGGATTTTTCTCCTTTTTTCTGCAAATTTCCTCTATCCTCTGCATTGCTCCTCCACTTCACCCAGCCTCTAAAAAGAAGTTTTAACCCATTTCCATAGGATTTATTATTTAATTTGTGTGTTTTGCAGGTTAAGAGATGGTTTCTCTATGTTTATCCCACAGTCATAGACAGACGACTATATAGAGTTCCAGAATGACGATCCTGATCCTGAGTCAATGCAGAAAAGGGACCAGCCGGGTTTAAATTCCATTTTTTTCGATGGATCACGGTCCTCAATCCTAAAATAAGCCCTCCAATCACAAACATCCACCCTTATAAGCAAGACAGACAAAGTTTAGCAGAAGTAAAGAAATTAGTGTTACAAGCGGTGTTGAAGAATAAAGCCCGAAGGTGAAGATGAAGGCTAATTAAGCCTAAAACATAGACCAAAAGTAGATTAAAGGTGTTCTAAGGAAAAATAGAGAAAATATCAGGAAAGAGCCTCCACTGCCACATCAGACGTTAATTAATTTCCGCGGCTACCCAAAGTTCCACCCGCAGCCACAGTAAATCAAAAGAAGGCCTACTTATTGCCCAATTCGAAGATATTTGCATAAAGACACTTGAACAGTTATTACCAAAGAAAGAAAAAAATTCTAAACTGTCAGTGAAGTTATTGTAAAGGATAAATAGGCCTCTAAGTCAATATTTTTACCCATTAAAGCCTAAGAAGCAGAAACAGAGTAAATGAAAAAGAGCTGTAATTCGATGCTCTCCTGCCTTAGGCCTTGCATGGTTTTCAAGGCTAGGAGTTGCATTTAATGTAGAATTTATTGCATTTCAATCCTAAAACTCTTCCACCTCCTCATTTATTCTATAAATATTTCTGAAGAAGATGAGAATTTCGTTGGTTGATTGTTCACTAGTTGTAATACTGAAACTCTTTGAAATAATACATAGTCTGTCTGAAGTTGAAGAAGAAATTGAAGTCTTGGAAGCTCAATGATGATGTTGCATGCTTGTTCTTAAGAAGGCTCTATCATTGGATCCATGAGCTTGGCTATTAGTGAAGTATTCTAAATTGTTTAATGTTTTCTCCTGTTTTCATTTAGTTCCATAAATGCTTACTACAGTAGGACGATAGTTTTAGGCTAAGAAATGACTCCTAGAAGCACCTTAGACCTGTTCATCCATCACTGTTTTATGTTTTCTTTTGCTGATCTATTTTAGAGTCTTCAATATCTCTCTTTAGTCCTCATGCTTGTTTATTTATATAATAGTTCAAATATTTGGTTTCAGCATGATTTATGGTTTTCCCTGCTTGTTTGCTATCACTTGAAAGCTGTTATTGAAGTCTCCCTTTGAAGTACCATTGTCCTAAGTTAGCCAAGGAGGTATGTTTTGATCATGCCCTTTGTCCTTGCTTGAACAATTGTTTTAAAGGTCTTTATAATTGTGATCATAGATGTGTTAGGTGTTCCCTCCTCTATGACTGCAATTATCAGTGAATCTTTTATGTTTTCTAAGTCATTTGAAATAAAATATTTGAGGAAATAGGATGTGCTCTCGAATCTTAGATTTTATTTTGAAATTTATCTTGAAGTCATTATTTGCTTAAAGAATGGTTTGTAGAATTTATGGTTATCCCTATCTATCAAATACTTATTTATTGTTCAGGTTATGTTTTCAAGTTCCCTTTGTTGAGAATTCAATTTCTCTTTCCAAATCATTGATGTCCATCTCATTCACAAAACCAAAAGATCTTATGGCCAAGTTAGATTTGCCTTATGATATCCCATATCCATTGATGTTTTTTTCATAAACCCTTCTTGACTCCATTTCCCACTGAATCTAACATTTCCCCTTTCTATCTATCTCTCTTAGACCTTTCATATTCTGCTTTGTCTTTCAACCAAACAAAAAAACAAACATTTGCACTTAATAACTAGTCTAAAACCAATAATCAAAGCACACAAGATAAACCTTTTCATAACAAATAATTTGAGAGATCCCTCTCTGAGAAAAGGAGGACTAGATCCTGTAACTCTAAAGATTGGTTCTGATGTTGCCTTGTCTTTTGATTTGCCAATCTATCAAAACACGAGACACCAACATAATGGCAATCACGGTGGGACAATTGAGTTCATAGTTGTCTAGAAAGCTCTTATAAACTCATTAGTCTTTCAAACAACCATAGAAACTAAGAAAAACCCAAAAACATTTAGTTTGGCTTCATAATAAACATGGTGGTGGAACCATAAAACATTTTACCTTCACAAAAGCTAAAAAATTTCCACCTGGTGACTCCACTAGCCTCCAGTAGCCCTATTACTTCACTAATCCTTGTCAACGCTCTTGGGAATGCTTTAAGAAAACCCAATCATGCTGTTGGTGGACAACAAAGTTCAAAATCTTCCACCTGGCGACTCCACAATCCCAAAAGACCTAATGACTCCACTGGTAAAGGACTCTGAACTAGTTAGAAAGATACAATGACCTCTTATTACCAACATCGATTCAATTATGGACAGAGAAGCTAAACTAAACACATTATTGAACCTAATTGGGAAAATAGTGTACATACTTGATAAAATATTGGAAAGGCATGAGGATTATATAGATGTTGATTATCCAAAGCAACCTATACTTTTCCCAGATCAAACACAAACTCAACCGCTACAAGACCTAGATAATGAGAAATATATAGATGATGATCAAGACTTTATAGAATAAGGTGAGCAAGATTATAGAGAAAACAATAAATAAAAACTACTGATCATGATGGAGAAGATGGTGTACATGCTTGGGAAGAGAATTGAAAGGTACGAGGCTAATTTAAATATTGATGATCTAGAGCAGCCCATGCTTCTTTCAAATCAAGAACAAACTCAAACACTACAAGATATGTATGATGAACAAAACTACCAAGAAAGCAATGAAGAAGGTTTTCAAGAAATTCTTGATTACTTACCTATATCTTGTACAATGCTATTAAGAGGACTTCATGACCAAATTGAAAAAACTAATAGTGAGTAGTGCCTGGAGGAAAACATAAGCCATCTTGAACCCACAAAATCTGAAATAGGAGAAGAGACAACACAACTAGAGTCTCTGCCTTTGTGTCATCACTCATTTTAGATTATTAAAGAAGAATGGCATCCTGATAATCTATTATAAACAACTCCTGAATCTCATATTCTAAATAACTATCAAAAAAATCATGGGGAGTTGTTTAAAACCGAGGTGAACTAGGAAAAACAAGAGAATCCTCAAAGTTCCCCTGCAAACACAAATGAATATCCCTTAGAAGAGGCTCAAAAAGACATCAGGCCTCAAAATTAGCCAACACAAGAGAAAGAAGACTGTTGTACATCTGTCCTAAGAAAAAAGAAAATTCCTTCTCTCTTAACAAAAAAAGAGATTGATCTAATATTGAACAAACAACCAGCCTCCAAACCTTCATTTGAACAAAACACTTCTACTCATCTACTTACTGAACCTTGTTGTCTTGAATCAGAAAATACAATTATAGAAAAGCTCAAAGCGAAACAAAATGATAACCCAATATGTTTGATTGGTGAAATTGTGTACACTAATGATTTTTCAACTTCTGATCAATTTGATGATGATGATGAGCTCCAAACATAAACTAATCATGCAGGGCAACCAGCAGTGAATTCGTGTCATGAATTTCATTATCATCAACTTGAAAGTAGTAATCAGCCAATCCAATCCATTAGAAATAGCTTTCACATAATTGGGAATCAGTAATCTATTACTTGTAAGGTTGATATTAAAAAGGAAGAGGAATTTCTTGAGCAAGATGAAGATAAGGGGCCTTCTCCTGAGAGGATTGAGGTAATAAAAGATAACCCTGCTCAAGAACATGATGATCTCTTCACAGAGTATATTCCACTGAATCAGAGCATACCAGGACTACAAGAGGACAACACTGCAATATATGATGATTCCTCTAGTTCAGATAATAATGAAGATGAATAAAAGGTTATTTTTCAAGAGAATATTTGCCTTGGTCCAGTGGAGAAAGAAGAGATGATCCCGGTAGAACCATGTCTTCCAAATACTCTTAGCCAGGCATTACTTCAAGATCCCTATGCTCACTTCTTGAAGACATTTGAAGAAGAGATAAAGGTTATTAGGAGTAGTGTATTACCAAAAACAAGAAGATTATTTAGCACTGCTACTAAAAAAAAAAAAGAATGGGAGTGGCCCTATTTGTCCAGCCTGCCCAAAGAGATGAAGAAGGACCAATCGTGGAATCATTTACTAGATTGGTTGTACTAGAAAAGAGAGTTCATTAGCTAAACATGTAAATATTCCAAGTTAGATTAGGTTAGATAGGAATGTCAATAAATCTCAGCTTTGAGCATTTAGCTAGTTGTTTATTTTTATCTTGAAAGAAAAAGAAAAATACAAAAAAAATAGAAAAGAGAAAAGAGGGCAGATTGTAAAACAAGAAAGGTACAACCCCATACCAAAAAAGAGAAATAAAGTCTAAAAGTGTGTAAGCTTAAATTCCACTCCTAAGAAACATAATCCTAGTTATTCATACAGCCTAATCATGACTAATTAGCTTTTCAATTTTCTGTTGATAGGTTAGTGAATTAAGATTTTCCAAACAACTCAATCTTGGCTTATCAGTAAAATATATTAGGTTAGAAGAAAGAAGGTTCAAACATGTTCAAATCCTGAACCTTTGATATTGAAAGAGAACTGGTTCTAATAGGCTTAAAACTTGAATCAGAAAGAGAGAACAGCTCAAACAAATTTAAAACAGAGCTGAAAAGATATTGAAGGATATCCTTAAATTTTCGGATCTTAAGCCTTCACTATTTTGCTTTACCTTTTCTAAAATAATAATCTATGTAAAACTTGTTTTTATGCCATAGATCACAGCAAGTCGAACAGATTAATCTTGGCTTGACTATTTTTGAATTTTTGTCTTAGAAATTAGAGAATAAAAGTCTGTTAGACAGTCTAATCCTGACAGACAGTAGTTAGGTAGAGAATCTTATGAACTCAATTGTTTAAACTGAGTTCATGGAGAAATAAGAGTAGCAATATATTAGTTTTCTATTTTTTCAAAAGAATAAAATGTTGTTGAAGAGAGTTTGCTAGTCTAAATGCACTTTGTAAGAAGAAAAAATGCTAGGATCATTAGGAATGGGTAGGTAAACATGATTGTTTTGATAGAATTCCATTATTTCAAATTGCTACAGATCATCAAAGAGAAAGGTTGCTGCCCAATGGATTAAGGCACTAGTTTGCTGAAAAGCCATAGATCGATAGCTGAGGTTATAGACATCTAAAGAACCAGATGTCTTCCCCAAGTGGAGCCACTATTAGCCACCTATAAATTTTGTTATACCAAGAGGTGGCTAGACTTTTGTCTTCAAGCCTTCAAGAGATAGTTTCTTTTGAAAACATATCATCTTTTGAAGTCTTATAATATTCTTATTTCCTTTGAATTAATCTTCACTGCTATTCCATTATTATCTTAAAAGCCTGTTGTTCACCAAGAAGAAGACTGCTTAAAAACCCACTTTTTCCCTTCATTTTACCCCTCCTTTAACTCATAATTAAACTCCATTTTCATCCCCTTTTCCTCATAAAATTCCTCCATTTTCCTCATTTTAACCTTCAAAATCCCTCCAATACCCTTTTAAAACTAGTTGGTCTCCTACCTTTTGGTTTAAAAAGCTTTCATTCCTCTACCAGAACCCACTATTTAGCCTAAAAAACCCCACTTTTTACCTTATAAAAGGGTCAAGCCCATTTCGGCCTAGCCCTTAGCCCCCTCTTGCATGTAACCCAGTGCCAGGACTAGGCGCTAAGCCCATGGCACTAATCGCAATCGGAACTTGCCTTTGGCTTGTTTCCCTTTGTTAATTGAATTTTTTCGATGCGATGACAATCTGTTCTATCGGCCGCGGATTCAATCTGAGCCATCGAATTTATAGATCTAACGGTTAGCGCTAATCACATCGCGCTCTGCCTTTCACCCTCCAACATCACTCCCTGTGATTAAATCTCCACTGTTGATCTCACATACCAATCCGACGGTCCGCGCTCAATCGCTTCATCACACCACATTTACGCTTCACCCTTTGACCTCCGCCAATTGTGATTGCGTGATTGAATCTCCATCATCCATTTCCCGCTGATCTGATGGCCATCGCTCATCCATCACAATCGTTGCATCGCAAAAAATTTTATCGCAATTATAAATTTTTTCGTTCCGCCGATTGCAATCCCACGATCTAATCTTCGCCGTTGATTCTCTTTAATCCGACGGTTCCGTTTTAACCTCACCACCATTTTTCTTTCCATCCCATTTCTCCCGAGAGATATCATCCGAGTGATCTCAACCGTCAGATATTTTAATTTGACGGTCCTTATTCATTCTCGCCCCCACACTCCATTTCCACCATTTTACATCTCCGCCAAGGATTTTTCTCCTTTTTTCTGCAAATTTCCTCTATCCTCTGCATTACTCCTCCACTCCGCCCAACCTCTAAAAAGAAGTTTTAACCCATGTCCATAGGATTTATTATCAAATTTGTGTGTTTTGTAGGTTAAGAGATGGTTTCTCTATGTTTATCCCACAGTCATAGACAGGCGACTATATAGAGTTCCAGGATGACGATCCTGATCCTGAGTCAATGCAGAAAAGGGACCAGCCGGGTTTAAATTCCATTTTTTTCGATGGATCATGGTCCTCAATCCTCAAAGAAGCCCTCCAATCGCAAACATCCACCTATATAAGCAAGACAAACAAAGTGTAGCAGAAGTAAAGAAATCAGTGTTACAAGCGGTGTTGAAGAATAAAGCCCGAAGGTGAAGATCAAGGCTAATTAAGCCTAAAACATAGACCAAAAGCAGATTAAAGGTGTTCTAAGGAAAAATAGAGAAAATATCAGGAAAGAGCCTCCACTGCGACATCAGAGGTTAATTAATTTCTGCGGCTACCCAAAGTGCCAGCTGTAGCCACAGTAAATCAAAAGAAGGCCTACTTATTGCCCAATTCGAAGATATTTGCATAAAGACACTTGAACAGTTATTAACAAAGAAAGAAAAAAATTCCAAACTGTCAATGAAGTTATTGTAAAGGATAAATAGGCCTCGAAATCAATCTTTTTACCCATTAAAGCCTAAGAAGTAGAAACAGAGTAAATGAAAAAGAGTTGTAATTCGATGCTCTCCTGCCTTATGCCTTGCATGGCTTTCAAGGCTAGGAGTTGCATTTAATGTATAATTTATTGCATTTCAATCCTAATACTCTTCCACCTCCTCATTTCTTCTATAAATATTTCTGAAGAAGATGAGAAGTTCGTTGGTTGATTGTTCACTAGTTGTAATACTGAAACTCTCTGAAATAATACATAGTCTGTCTGAAGTTGAAGAAGAAATTGAAGTCTTGGAAGCTCGATGATGATGTTGCATGCTTGTTCTTGAGAAGGCTCTATCATTGGATCCATGAGCTTGCCTGTTGGTGAAGTATTATGAACTGTTTAATGTTTTCTCCTATTTTCATTTTGTCCCATAAATGCTTGCTACAGTAGGATGAAAGTTTTAGGCTAAGAAATGACTCCTAGAAGCACCTTAGACCTATTCATCCTTCACTGTTTTATGTTTTCTTCTGCTGAGGTATTTTAGAGTCTTCAATCTCTCTCTTTAGTTTTCATTCTTGTTTATTTCTATAATAGTTCAAATAGTTGGTTTCAGCATGATTTATGGTTTTCCCTGCTTGTCTGCTATCACTTGAAAGTTGTTATTGAAGTCTCCCTTTGAAGTACCATTGTCCTAAGTTAGCCAAGGAGGTCTGTTTTGATCATGCCCTTTGTCCTTGCTTGAACAATTATTTTAAAGGTCTTTATAGTTGTGATCATAGATGTGTTAGGTGTTCCCTCCTCTATGACTACAATTATCAGTGAATATTTTATGTTTTCTAAGTCATTTGAAATAAAATCTTTGAGGAAATAGGATGTGCTCCCAAATCTTAGATTTTATTTTGAAAGTTGTCTTGAAGTAATTATTTACTTAAAGAATGGTTTGCAGAATTTATGGTTAGCCCTGTCTATCAAATACTTCTTTATTGTTCAGGTTATGTTTTCAAGTTCCCTTTGTTGAGAATTCAATTTCTCTTTCCAAATCATTGATGTCCATCTCATTCACAAAACCAAAGGATCCTGTGGCCAAGTTAGATCTACCCTATGATATCCCATATCCATTGATGAGTTTTTCATAAACCCTTCTTGACTCCATTGCCCAATGAATCTAACATTTCCCCTTTCTTTCTATCTCTCTTAGACCTTTCATGTTCTGCTATGTCTTTCAACCAAACAAACAAACAAACATTTGCACTTAATAACTAGTCTAAAACCAATACTCAAAGCACACAAGATAAACCTTTGCATAACAAATAATTTGAGAGATCCCTCTCTGAGAACAGGAGGACTAGATCCTATAACTCTAAAGATTGGTTCTGATGTTGCCTTGTCTTTTGATTTTCCAGTCTATCAAAACACGTGACACCAACGGATTCACTGAATTACTAAATTTCTTTGACTCCATAAGCCCAATGTATACATGTCGATGTGATTCTCAACCTACATCTATCATTTATCAGTTTATTTCCTAAATAGAGTTAGCCATCTATATTTTTATCCATATCTTTAACCCTTGAGAGAGCCCTCTCAGACTGAGGAGGCTAAGCCTCAGTCACAAGATTAGGTTTGAAATAGTTACATGAAATTTCCTAATCAAGCAGCCTATCAGATCCAATTTTGTGATAAAATTTTGGTGTGTTTGCCGAGAGCCTGAAGATTATACTTTCCTGAAATTTTGAAGCTGAAATTCTAAAGGTAGCAGGAGCTCAGGAAGCTTTTCAAGGCTACATCTACCTTGGTGACTCCATTCAAAATTTATATGATCAAAGGTGGCTTCGAGAAGGAGATACATGAGGAGTAATCCTGATCCAGATCCACCTACCATTATGGACAATCAAAACACCATTTCCAGAGGCAGTGAAGGCATTTCTGAAATATCAGGTACTCCATCACATTCAAAATCCTTGTCCTCTAAAATATTAAGAAGTCCCGAAGATAAAATAGCTGATGATAAAATACAGGAAGTCTTGTTTAGATCTGAAAGTGAAAAATAATTAACTGAAATCATCTTCTACTTGCATAAGAGAGGTATTGATACCTCAGCCCTAGTAACACATGAAGATAAATAAGAGTTTTGGGAAGCAGTCACTTCTGAGTTGTTGTTGGAAAGAGAGTCTTTAGATAAGTTGAAAGAGCTTGACACTTTTGAAATCTTGTTGAAAAGTAAATCTAGTTTTCCTCTTCCTGATTGGAGTTCAATTGTTAGTGGACAAAAAAGACCAAACAATCCTCCTCATAACATTTCTTCATCCTCTATTGCTGCTATCCCTAAAGCTACTACATTCCCTTTCACCATGGCTGGAAATGTACCTCCTCCACCTACTGCACCTGCTAGATATGCCCCTATTGTTCTTCCAGTTGTTTTACATAACCTCCCTAGCAAATATGCTGCTAGAATCAAAACTTGTGGAAGTGATGAAGAGATAACAGCATAAGAACATGTGGATCAATTTAATGATTTTATAGATAGGGAGGAGGTTGATCATGAAGATTAAGTTAAGATTGTTTGCTCAGAGCTTTACTGGTGAAGTTAGGAAGTGGTTCAAAGCCTTTACTCCTAGAAGTATTCATAATTGGAATGAGTTTGAAGATAATTTTTTGAGAAAATGGGGAAATAGAACTAATCCAGTACAATCCCTCACTGAGTATAACAGTTTAAGAAGAGCCGTTGATGAATATGTTCAAAACTTTTCAAAAAGGTTTAATAAATTTTATGACTCTTTTCCTGCCCATTTAAAACCTCCACAAGCCTTAGCTCATATGAGATATGTCGAAGCTTTTGATTATGACTTTTCTATACTACTAAGAGAGATACAATCCCCTTCACTTTCTGAAATGAAAAATGATGTAGTGAAGGTGGAGGTTAATATGATAGTAGCTAAAAATTCAAAAATGGGTAAGACTAAGTTAAAAGAAGAAGAGAAACCTTCCTTGTAGGTTTTAACCCTGAACAGAAATATCTACACACGAATCTTATAACAGAAAATAAACAATAGCAAGAGCATAAAACATAAAACAGATAAACACAGAGATTTATCCCCTGGATCCCAAATCGAGACGACCAGCTTGATTTTTCATTATATTCCTTTTAGTGTTACAACACATATATATACATGCCGGAGCATACATAAACCCCAATCCATTAACCCTTTAGTTAAGACATAGCAAGTAGTTCCCTTAATGGGATCTACAAAAATACCGGGGGCCGAAAACCATCGAACCCCCAAAACCATGTGCAAAACCATGCACAAAACCATGAGGCGGATCCGCCTATGTGGAGTCCGCACCAACCACTTTGCGAGGCTGCCTAGGACCCCAACGGTGGGGACGCCGCCCCTCGTGACCCCCCGGCTACGCGCGGCCGCAACATACGGCGCGTGGGGCCAATCCGTGGAAAGAATATAACACCGCCCCAGCATTCTCACTTGTTGTTTTCTTTCCACGGGGGCCTGGGGAGAGCTTAGTCATTGGCCCAGTTGCTTCAACACCCATTGTTTCTCTACACGAAGACAACTTGCTCACGGACTTCGTCAATGCATACGCAACATTCTTCAAAGTGTCCACCTTTACCAACAACACCATTTTAGCCTCAACCATATCTTTAACAAAGTGATATTGAACATCAATGTGCTTTGTCTTTGAATGATAAGCAGGGTTCTTAGCTAAGAAAATTGCACTTTGGCTATCACAGTCTATCCTTATAGCTTGCTGTACCAACCCCATACTTGAACACAATCTCTGCAACCAAACTGCTTCCTTGCTCGCATGAGTGGCTGCTATGTATTCTGCCTCTGTAGTTGAAAGAGCCACTACAGACTGTCTTTTACTCATCCAACTGACTGCGCCTCCAAATAGGCTAAACACATACCCACTTGTAGATCTTCTTTGGTCCAGATCTCCAGCCCAGTCTGCATCAACAAACCACGAATGTCCAACATTCTTTCCAATCCTGGTCTTCCCTGGTAGCACAAGCCATAATCACTAGTGCCACGTAAATATCTGAAAACCCGCTTCACTGCTGTCCAATGCTCCTTCCCCGGGTTTGACATAAACCTGCTCAATACTCCCACTGCATGTGCAATGTCTGGTCTAGTACAGACCATTGCATACATCAAGCTACCCACTGCACTTGCACATGGAAAACGGGACATATCCTCCCCTTCTTCTTGTGTCTTGGGACAATCGTTCAACAGACAACCTACACCTGCTGTGAACAGGAACCTTCACTGTTTATCATCCCGCATATTGAACCGCAATATAATCTCCGAACATACTTCCTCCATCTTGGCAATCTCGCAGCTTCCTCTTGCCCGATCTCTCTTAATTTCCATGCCCAAAATATAGTTTGCAGCACCCAGATCCTTCATGTCGAATTTGGAGAACAGTTGGGTCTTCAAATCTTGGATAATTTCTTTGTCATTTCCAATCAACAACACATCATCCACATACAAGACCAAATAAATAACACGGTCACCAATTAATTTAAAATAAACACAGTGATCCTCCTTGCTTCTGGTGAAGCCAAGTCCCCGTACATAGGTATCAAATTTCTGATACCACATCCTTGGTGACTGTTTTAACCCATACAGAGACTTCTTCAACCTGCATACTAGTTCTTTCTTACCCTTCACCATAAAGCCTTCAGGTTGCTTCATGTAGATCTCCTCTTCTAGATCCTCGTGAAGAAATGCTATCTTCACATCCATCTGTTCTATCTCAAAATCAAATGCAGCAGCAACAGATAAAAGTAATCTAATAGAAGTAACTTTGGCAACAGGAGAAAAAATATCACCAAAATCAATTCCCAACACCTGGGAATAACCTTTCGCTACCAACCGAGCTTTGTATTTCTCCACCTTGCCTTCTACATTCATCTTCTTCTTAAACACCCATTTGCTCCCAACGGGCTTCCTTCCAGCCGGCAACTCCACCAGATCCCATGCATCGTTTTTGTGCAAGGATGCCATTTCATCAACCATGGCCTCCTTCCATAGTTTTCCATCCTCTCCAATCTACCGCTCCTCGGCGCCTTCTCCGGGTTCATCATCGCTATAGTTAAGGCAGAAACCCCAATGTGTGCGTATGGACTACCGGTTGCCTTCTTTTCTCGAACCCATCTTCTGTGTCGGGAGTTTTTGGTTCATCATCTTCTCGAGTCTTTCCGTTGTAGAAACCGATCTATCCTCCTTTAGCTCAAACTCATCTTCTCGTGTTCCTAGACTTCATGTTTACCAACATCTTTCACTTCTCTAAACACCACATCTCAACCAAAAGCCGCGTCAACCTTTCTTGTTTCTGTGTTCCAAAGCTTGTAACCCCTTAAACCATCCTTATACCCAATAAAGATGCACCTTTCAGATTTATTATCCAACTTGGTCCTTTTCTCCTTTGGAACATGTACATATGCATCACATCCAAATACCCTTAGATGTGAAAAAGAGGGTTTCTTACCAGTCCATACCTCATGTGGAGTCTTATCCTCCAACGCTGATGAAGGTGATCTGTTAACTAAGTAACATGCAGTCTCCACTGCCTCTGCCCAGAATTCTTGTCCTAACCCGGTACCACTGAGCATGCTGCTTGCCTTTTCCATCAGTGTTCTGTTCATTCTTTCTGCAACTCCATTTTGCTGAGGTGTGTATGGAGTAGTCTTCTGCCGTGCTATACCACACTTCTTACAGAACTCTTCAAATTCCTTCTTGCATAACTCCCCACCATTATCTGTCCTCAGCGCCTTTATCTTCTTCTCTGTCTGGTTTTCCACCAGAGCCTTAAATTCTTTAAATTTGTCAAAGACTTCAGATTTCTTCCTCAAGAAATATATCCATGTATTCCTTGAGAAGTCATCTATGAATGAAACATAGTACACAGAATTTCCCAGTGATGGAACTGACACAGGTCCAAACACATCACCGTGCACAAGTTCTAATATCTTGTTCGCCCTCTTAGCACCAGAAGGAAAACTCACCCGATTATACTTCCCATATACAAAATGTTCGCAGAAATCAAAATCTAGAGAGAAATTAGACATACCTTCTACCATACCATTTCTATGCAGTATCCGAAGGCCCTTCTCTCCAATATGTCCAAGCCTTTGATGCCATAGCATGGTCTTTTCTCCGAAGACAACTAGGCTTTCCGCTCCACTTTCAGGAACCACATAACTGTTACACCCATCAATAACAGTGCTACCTTGTAGCTTGTACAGAGTTCCAATTCGAACTCCGCGCATTAATACCAGTGCTCCCCGAACCATCTTGCATGCATCTTTCTCGAACACCGTTTTTACACCTGCATCATCCATATTGCTTACATAAATCAGATTTTTGGGCAATGCAGGAATATGCAGAACACCAGGAAGTGTTCTAATCCTTCCACCTTGCAGCTTCAGCTTGAATTTTCCACGTCCAATGATTCTGGCCTTCCTATCATCCCCTAGGAAGACATCACCACCATCATATTTCTCATACTCGCAGAACCACTCCCTATGGGGAGTGAAGTGAAAGGATGCACCTGAGTCAATCAACCATGACTCATGATCTACATGTGTATTTGAAGAAGAAGCCAAACACACATCCCCACCTTCATCCGAGGTGGTTCCCTTCCCGTCTTGTCACAGTATGAGCATAGACGTATCCCTTCTTCGGAGCTTTCATCAGCCTTTTTGTAGTGCCCTTCCTTCGTATTTCCAAGACACCTTACAAACTTTCCAGAGATTAGATCACCCTCTAGATTTAGATCTCCCACTTGAAACCTTATTCTTGTTTTCGTTTCGGACCTTCCTCGTACGTATAAGGCATCTCCATTCCGACCCCTCCATATTTCTCCGTCTCATTTCCCTCACGCGCGCTCTAGGACAATGTCATCAAAATTCAAGGTAGTTGTGTTGCTACCTATTGCAATAACCAGACTATCCCACGAGTCTGGTAGAGAACACAACAAACTGATGCACTTATCTTCATCCGAGATTTTAATATCAACAAATGATAGTTGACTTACCATAGTATTGAAGGCGTTCAGATGCTCTGTCACCGAGTCTCCATCCTTCATCCTCAGGTTATACAGCTTTTTCCGCAGGAACAACTTATTCACCAGAGACTTAGATTGGTACAAAGTCCCAAGTTTTTCCCACAAATTATTCGCCGTAGCTTCCCCAAATACATTCAACAATACTGAATCTGACACACACAACCGTATTGTTCTCTTGGCCTTCCGATCCAGTTTCTTCCAGTCTTCATCTGACATTGCCGTTGGTTTAGTACCTGGATCTACCGCGATCCACTGATCTTTATCCACCAGCAGATCCTCCATCTTGAGCTTCCATAACTCAAAGCTCTGACCATTAAATTTCTCGATCTCTATCTTCCCGCTGCTCGCCATATTCTTTCACCGCAAGAATCGATCCCGCAGATCTCCCACTGCACAGGGTCTACCACAGGCCCGAGCAAAAAACCCTCAACAACAAAGGCGTCCCCTTGAAGCCGAAACAACTCCGATACCAAATGTAGGTTTTAACCCTGAACAAAAATATCTACACACGATTCTTATAACAGAAAATAAACAATAGCAAGAGCATAAAACATAAAACAGATAAACACAGAGATTTTCCCCTGGATCCCAAATCGGGACGACCAGCTTGATTTTTCATTATATTCTTTTTAGTGTTACAACACATATATATACATGCCGAAGCATACATAAACCCCAATCCATAAACCCTGGATTAGAACATAACCGTAGTTCCCTTGACCGGATCTACAAAAATACTAGGGGCCGAAAACCATCGTACCCCAAAACCATGTGCAAAACCATGTACAAAACCACAAGGATCTCACGGCGAGTGGGTCCGCACAAAAACAATGGATAAGCACGTCTTCGAACAGTGGGGACTGCTTCGCCCCTCGTGACCCCCCAGCTACGTCCGACGCAACATACAGCGCGTGGGGCCAATCGTGGAAATAATATAACACATACCCAACATTCCTCCTCTACCTCTGATGATAAATTTGATTCAATGATGAAAACAATGGAAAATTTGATGGATAGGTTGGCCCTTGGGAACACCTCTGATCCTCCTGTACAACATGAACCTCAGTTTAGAAACCCTCCGTTCAGGAGACCTCAGAATCAGCAAAGACCAAGAGAAAATAGAAATCAATAGCCTGATCCTACAGTGAGACCTCCTTTCCAACATAACTTAATTGATAAAGAAGATGAACCTGAAATTCCTGAAGATTCTATTCACTATTTAGATGAATAAATGTCTGGAATTTTCTTGACTAAAGAGGAACATGATGAATCAGACCAAGGTAATCATGGAGAGGAACCATCAGATTATCTTAAAGGGTATCAACATGCTATTTTTGAAATGTAGAAATAATAGAATCTCGGAAATAGAAATGTGTGTATCATTGCAGTTAAAGCACAGCCTAAGAAAGATACACCTAAGGCTGCTGATGGAAAGAAAGATACTCCTAAGGTTGCTAAAGGTTAGAAAGATACACTAGCTCTTCCTCCTATCAAAGAAGCTAAAAAATCTGTTTCTGTTTTCAGTTTGGAAAATGAAATTTCTAAGATCAAAATTCCAGTACCTTTTGGTGAGATTCTCAAGGTCAATGAGTATAGAAGCAATATTGTTAAAATTTTGAATTCACAACCAGGAGCTACTGATATCTTAAATGTACAAGAGGATCATCCAACCATATACTTGGGTCCAAGATTAGAATATGAAAAGAATGAGGAGCTGCCTCCTTTTTATGTGAGCCTTAGCATTCATGACATGACATTACATAATTCTATGTTGGATTCATGGGCCTCTCACAATCTTATGCCCAAAGTAATCATGGAAAGGATGGGGTTAGAAATAACTAGACCATATAAGGACTTGTTTTCTTTTGATTCAAAAAAATTTCAATGCATTGGTTTAATTAAGGATGTTTTTGTTGGTCTTACACAAGTTCCCGCCAAGAAAGTGGTCATGGACATCGTGGTAGCAGAAAATCCACAAAATTTTGTCATGCTATTATCAAGTTCATGGGAAAAAAAATCAAAGGTACAATGTAGATGGACCTTACTTATGCCACCATTCCTGTATTTGGTGAGAAAATGAGATTGTATCGAGAGAAAAGAATGGCCTACATGGTGAGTAGTAAAGACAAACCTAAAAATTTTCCAATTCATGCTCTTGATACTGAACTTGGATCTGCTATTATTTTCAATGAGTTGACTAATGAAGCAGAGGATGAGAAGAAAGAAGAAAATATGAAATCTGAAATTCAGCAGTCCAAAAATCAGCAAACAGAAGATCAGCAAGTCAGTGATAAGGAGGCAGAAGGTTGGTGGTCATTGCATTTTGATGGATCAACAAGAAGAGAAGGGGCAGGAGTAGAGATTTGGATCACAATTCCAAGTGATGAGAGTAAGTTCTTTTCCTACAAATTGAACTTTGATTGCACAAATAACATGGCTGAGTATGAATCCTTGATTTTGGGCTTAGAAGTTTTGAAGAGAATGAATGCTCAAAACATTTATGTTTTTGGAGATTCAGAATTAGTCATCAAAAAAGTTGAAGGTGTTTATCAAACAAAGGATATAAGGATGAGGGCATATAGAAACTTAGTTTTGGACATGTTGGAAAATTTTCAAGCTTACTCATTCATTGTCAAAACTAGAGACCAAAACTCCATTGTTGATTCTCTAGCTGTCTTTGCAAGTATTTTCATTATTTCCATACATTCCACTAAAAAATATGAGGTTGAAGTTCACCATAGACTATCTATCCCTGATAATATTACTCATTGGCAAGTTTTTGAGGATGATCAATAAGTGAAGAAATTTATTGAGCTGAAAGAAGAATTTGAAAACATACAAGTAGATCAGCAAAATATTCTTACTGAATCTAAAGTAAATTCTAAAGTTTTTCAGCTAAAGAATAATTCCATACCAAAGGGTCTCATACCTCTTAAAAAAAGTTTTGATCAAAATGATGTTTTCAAATCTCCTAAGATACAAGATGACGATGAAGAGGTAGAAAGTTGTAACCTTGGTACAATAGCTATGCCCAAAATGATTAAAATTTCAAATTTTCTTTCAGTTGATATGAAGTACAAGTATATTGAGATGATGAAGAGATTCATAGATGTTTTTTCTTGGAATTATGTTGATTTGAAAGAATATGACCCCACTATTATTTAGCATACTATTCCCATCAAAGAAAATGAAAGGCATTTCAAGCAGAAGTTGAGGAGGATTAATCCACTTCTCATGCCATTGATTGAGAAGGAAATCAATAAAATCTTTGATGCCAAGATCATTTTCCGAATTAGATTCTCAAATTGGCTTGCAAATTTGGTTCCAGTTAGAAAAAACAGTGGAGAAATCAGAATATGTATTGACTTCAGAAATTTGAATAAAGCCTCTCTGAAGGACAATTATCCTCTCCCAAAGATGGACCAAATTTTGAAAAAATATTGTTGGTTCTCAAAGGATGTATATGCTTGATGTTTTTTCAGGATACAATCAAATCCTTGTACATGCAAATGATCAGGAAAAAGCAGCCTTTACTACACCATAGTGCACTTTTATGTATGCCAAGATGTCATTTGGTCTCATGGATGCATGAGCTACCTTTCAAAGGGAAATGGATATTGCTTTTTCTGAAGAGAAGGACAAGATCGTGGTTGTTTATCTTGATGACATAACAGTCTTCTCAAGGAGGGAAGAAGATCACTTGAAACACCTAGAAATAATTGTGCTAAAGTGTAGAAGGTTTGGCATCTCTCTAAATCCCACCAAAAGTATTTTTTCTTTAACTTTAGGTAAATTACTTGGACACATCATTTCTAAAGCTGGGATTAAGATTGATCCAAACAGGGTCAATGCAATTCAGAAGGTGGATTTTCCTAGAAGCAGGAAGGAGATTCAATCTTTCCTTGGAAAGGTAAATTTTGTAAGGATATTTGTTCCTAATTTTGCTGAGATTGTGAAGGATATAACAAGGATTTTGAAGAAGGGAGTTGACATTAAGTGGAAAACAGAAGCAAAGCACTCATTTGAGGAGATAAAAAAGGCACTCACTCAAGCACCGATATTGATTAGTCCAGATTTCTCAAAATAATTTCTGGTTTTTAATTTCGCATCAGGATGAAAATGTGAAGTTGGGCTACACTTTTTTGAGAATCGGGGGCGGAAAACATTTTTCCGTAATATTTCATCCGAACTCATTCTTTCTTTTAGATTGACGGCATACTGACGGTGTGGGCAAACATATTTTTGGCTGGAGATGGAAAAACCGGCAACAATAGTTCGGTCAAAGTTTTAGTTCGGCCGAACTCATATTTTATAAATATATCACCCATGAACTGTTCTCATTTTCACGCGTCTTTGTTCGCATATTCTGTTTTTTGGGGGATTCTGCTTTGATTTTCGTTTCTATTCATTTCTGTGGCGCTGCTGCTGCTCTGTTGCTGATTTGGCACCCGCGAATCGTTTCTGTGGCACTGTTGCTGCTCTATTACTGATTTGTTGCCCACAAATTGCTTCTCAGGAGTTCCATCGAGCGACTTTCCAGGTAATCTAAAACCGTGAAATTAATTAGCTGAGGTGTTTTCCAATACAGTTAAGAGAGATTGTTTTGATAGCTTTGATGGCATGGAAAATTAAGAGAAAATTTACAGACATTTTGAAAGTGAAAAGACACCTTATTTAGAATGGTTGTAAATTTAAATTTAACATTTTGAAAGTGAAGATATATTTATTATTATTAAATATATATAAGCAATAGTCGTAGCCTTACAATAATCCAAAAACAGTCTCCCTGCTCCATTCCATCCCCCTGTTGTTATTGGTTGTTGGCCTGGTCTCTCGTCCTTTCTACTAGCTTGCTTGAGGGGTTTATCGTTATTATGGCTCGTGGTTATCGTTGTTGTGGCCGTCGTATTTAATATGTACTATAAAATTTATTAAGATTAGCGCAGTTATTGTTAGGCTATCATTTTTGGTATTTTTGAATTTCTGCAGTGAGCCCAAGATCTTGGCATAGATTTATGCCCTTGTAGGCATGGTTTCTGTTAGTGTCACTCTAGTCATACTGCCATCAGTGATCAAAATTGCTCTTTTGCATTTGCATATTAGGAGTCCCATAATAATCAATTTCGCCATTCCGTTAGGTCATGGATTCATTGATGGTAGTAATTTGTTACCAGTTTTCCCTCATGAGGTACTTGCTGATTTTCCTTCCTATGATCTTTAGTCATTTGTCACTTTCATTCTCAAAATCATATTAGTAGGTCATAGGATGGGTCTCATTAGTCTCTAAGGTCTCGCCATGGTCAAATTAATGAGTCAAGTGTCAAATAAATATCAGCGAAGTCATGAGGAAGTCAATAAATACAAATTCATAGAACCATGAAGATCAAAGATATCATGTGTTTGGTTTGATGCAAGCTTCACCTCAAAACCATGTTTTGAGGTGAAGACATGATACTTTGCCTGTCAGCCATAATTCAGAAGCTGTTATCTCCACAAAGTGATTTCTCTTCCTTCAAAGAATTTTTCCGCAGTATGCTTAGTGCCAATTCATCTTCAAAGCAAATCCATCAGAAAGAGCCTGGAAAGAGCTTTCCAACGGTATACTACACTCTCAAAATTGGCTTCTGGATTTAATTTTGTGCTTAAATGAAGTAAAAGCCCTCTATTCCCTAAGCCCCACCTATTTCCCATGTTTCCCCTTTAAATTTATGTTCAAATCCCTTTAAAAACCCCTTCCTTCCCCCTTCTGATTATAATATCGCATTATAAATCATTTAATAAAATATGTGATTTTATTACCCAACCACTTCCCCTCCATGCCTTTGGACTTTATAATAAAAAACTTCATATTACAAAGTCCCTCCCCTTAAACACTTCTCCGACCAATACCCCACAAACTTTATAACAAAGTTATATCATATATATAAACCCCACCACTTTAGCGCAAAATCGCAAGATCGCAAGTTTAGAGATTCAAGTGTCTTGTTGATGTGGAATTTGCGATATTGCGATGTGCGATTGTCGCAAAATTCCCATCACAAATTCCCATCGTAAAATTCCCATCGCAAATTCCGATATTGCGATGTGCAATTGTCGCAAAATTCCCATCGCAAATTCCAATATTGCGATGTGCGATTGTCGCAAAATTCCCATCGCAAATTCCAATATTGCGATGTGCGATTGTCGCAAAATTCCCATTACAAATTCCCATCGCAATATTCCCATTGCAAAATCCCCGTCGCAAATTCCAATATTGCGATTGCGATTTTATCCCCGGGCCCACCATACAACACTTACTCCCCATTATAATACAAAGGCCCTTTCCCCTTTGTAAGTTCCAAAATCACATTTTATTACATTTATTAAAGGACTTCCTATGGTTTAATCCAACCGCATCGAAAGTTTTATTTTGTATATATTTTCCCGCTCCCCGATCCCGATTGCGATTAAGATGCTGGTCCCGCCTCCTCTCCCTTCCTTCTTATTCACTATTTCCCTTCACGTAAGGCATTATTTCAGTTTATTCCAGTTTATTGTAACGAAATATTATTAAAAGCCAGTTATTCAAAACGAATAATGGAAAGCAAAGCGACAGCTAGAGGCCGAGACCCAAATTGCAACAGTCACATCTTCAGTTACATTGTAGAGAAATCTACGTTACAATTTTTTGCCTTCTCACTGGCCAAATGTAATGCAGCTCTTCCTTTACAAAGAGACTGTTGGCTTTTGGCCTTCTATCTTCAGTTGTGATTTCTCCCCTTCCATCGATTTGTATTTCGGCAAAATTCGTCTATTTATTGTAAATTCTAATTATTTGCAAGGGCGGAAAAGTCTGAGGTCTAAAAACTCAGAAGTAGGGGAATAGTGTGGCAGTGAGCTCTGCGCTCCGTTGTACAGTTTGGCAGGGAATTAAATAAAGTGATGCAGCTCTGATTTATGGGATTCATGTGGTATGAGTTTTAGCATATGTTTCTCCTTTATGTTTCATATGTACATTTTTATGTTACACCATTCATTCATTAACATCTCCAGTTGAATGTTTTCAAGTTAGAAAGGTAGAATCCATTTTATATGCTCTGCCTTGGGGAATCATTCATACTTTGTGTATTTTCTTCTGTTTGAAAAGGATTAAGTTATTATGCCCTTTTCAACTTCTCAACAGTCTTTCCATTTCATCTTATTTAGATTTGATTACTAAAACTCCTGCCTATCTTGCCCTATGAAATATTTTGTATCCCGATTTAATTCCTCAGTTCATAATATCCTCTTGTCCCATACATCCCTGAAATTTCAGTAATTCATCAAAACTATTTTTCCCATTTATATACCTAGCCTAAAACCATATCATTACCATTTTATTGAATATCTATTCTACGGAGAGAGCCCTCTCCTGTCCTTGTAGGGCTAGCTACAAGGCTAAGCGTGGTTTAGTTGTTACCCTAATTTGCCTTTTTCAACCTGAGGTTCAGATTGGGTGCTAACATCTCTGGTGACCATACTAGGGAGCAATTACAAACTTTTGCGTATAAGATTTATCACCCCAGTAATGTTTTTCTTGCAAAGTCTCGATGATGATATTTCATAATTTTCTAGGCTGATATAAATATTGTATAGTAGTAAGTTGACCACACTGGCTTCAAGAAGATATACAAGGGCTAATCCTGATCCAAATCCTCCCCCTGTGTTTGAAAATCCGAATCTTATCCCAAGAATAGTCAGAAGACAAGAGGGATCGCCAAGTCCTACACCTATTTTCAGGTCCCATACTTGGCCAAGTGAATGTTTTTTTGTAGAGGAGATTTCTTTTGATGAGAATTTTGAGCTTTCTTTGTTTAGAAGTAAGTCTGAAACTGCACTTGAAGACACGGTTTTAGATCCAGAGTTTCTTGTAGATATTGAAGTTCAAAAAGCAAATTCTTCCATTGATGACTACATTTTGAATTCGCCTTAGTCCATCACTGCAACTTATATTCCTGAGCCTTCAGAATCATCAGGCACATCATTCCATCCTCCTGATTCATCAGCATTCCCATCAATCAATTCCCAGTTTTCATCTCCTCCATCAACACCTACCTCAAATTCCAGCATTACAAACACTGTGGTAAATCCTCCCAGAAATATGGTTGCCCGGTATGCACCCTTGGTTTTACCTCAGGTTCTCAATGATATGCCTGCTGATTATCAGAGTAAAATTGCTATCTTTGATGCCACTCAGGGCATTATAGCCTAGCAGCATGTTGACAAGATGAATGACTTTTTTGACTTGCATGAAGTGGAATAAGAGAATGTAGCAACCAGGTTGTTTGTTCAAAGCTTCGGAGGTGAAGTGAGAAAGTGGTTCAGAGATTTACCAGCAGGCTCTATTCACACTTTGCAAGAGTTACACACACAGTTCCTAGACCGGTGGGAGGTGAAAAGGAACCCACACCAAATTCTGTCTGAATATGAGAATATGAAAAGAAATGTGGGTGAAACTGTGCAAGACTATTGTTTAAGATTAAATGCTGCATACAATGCTATTCCGGCCAACCTCAAACCACCCGTGGATTCAACTATGCTAAAGTTTTCGGACGGTTTTGATGATGATATGGCATATCAGCTACGTGAAAGAGATCCACCATCTCTTGAAGAAATGCAAAAAATAGCAGTAAGCGTTGAAGCTAATCTGCTGACCAGAAGAGCTCGAGCTAGAACCGAAAAGAAATTCGTGGTGAAAGAGCAAGCCTCCACTTCGGACAGCAGAATGGACACTCTAATTTGTACAATGGAAAAGATGGTTGAGCGTTTGATGATTTCCGACAGACCCGAAACTCAAATAATAAATCCAAATTTTTGAGGACAACAGCAAATGCAATTCAGAATTAGACAGAGAGAACAAAGGGTGCAGGACCAAGCGGCACCACAACAGCCAATTAAAACACCGTTACAGCAGAACTACGTGCAAGGGACTGACTCAGACGACGATGGTCCTCTGTTTGAAACCAATCATTTTTTCACAGCTGATGGTGCACCCATTTTCCTCACAGAAGACGAAGAATACATAGTGGCGACTCCAGACATTCAAGGGGATGAAAATTTCATTTTGGCCAATGACGTGGTGTTAGAAAAGGAATCTGATGACTACCAGAGAGGTTATATGAACGCGCTGTCAACCCAGCAAGGGAAGTATTCTCTAAGGAACAGAAACGTCACCATCAGCCCCATTCAAAGGAGAAAAGAACTACAAATGAAGGACGAGGCACAGAAGAAAGGAAAAGAGCTGACCAATCCTTCATCCAGCAAAGCACCCACAGCTGAGAACGCCACAAAAGAAAAAGGCCAGCAGAACGTAGCAAGAGAACAAATGGAGAAGAAAGACCCTCCTATTAAAGAGGTAGAAAAAGCTCCCTCCTTTAATTTAGAAAATGAAATTTCCAAGTTGAAAGTGTCCGTGCCCTTGACCGAGTTGGTAAAGAATAGTGTATATAAAAATCAGGTGTCTAAAGTCTTGCAAATTGACCCTCTTTCTGATATGGTTAATGTGGAGGATGACTACCCCGAACTTATTTTTGGTCCAGCCACACAAGAGTCTGAAGAAAATGAAGTTCCCCCCTTTTACCTCAGTCTTAGGTTACATGAGTTTATCTTGCATAATTCCATGTTAGACTCCGGGGCCTCCCATAATTTAATGCCCAAAGCTGTCATGGAGAAGTTAGGCCTTGATGTTACTAGAAAATACCATGATTTGTACTCTTTTGATTCAAGTAGGGTCCACTTTATTGGTCTCATCAAAGATTTAGTAGTGTCTTTAGATCAAATCCCAGCCAAAAATGTCTTGATGGATGTAGTTGTTGCTGATGTCCCACCAAGGTTTGGAATGCTCCTATCTAGGTCTTGGGGTGCCAAACTTAAGGGGACCATACAACTTGATTTCTCCTATGCCACAATCCCTGTGTTTGGCCAGTTGAGAAAGTTATATAGGGAAAAGAAAATGAAATACATGATCACTAGCAAAGACAAGCCAGTAAATCATCCCATCAATGCAGTACACACAGATTTAGAGTCTTTTGTCTTATATTCATATGGTGATTTAAATGATGAGGATGTTCAGTTGGTACAAGTGGAGGAGATACCTGAGATTTCAGAAAATTTCAGAGAAATCCTCAAACAGGAAAAAGACAAAGCAGCAAGTACTTCTAAGCCTTCTGCCTGCCAGCAGCAAATGGATAATGAACAGCTAGAAATCAGCCAAGGCAAAGAAGAGAAAGAAACACATTTTCAGCATCTACAAGAAGAAGAAGAAGGTCTGTGGAGTATGGATTTTGATGGAGCTGTTGGTAAGGATGGAGCTGGCATTGGAATATGGATTAGGAGTCCTATTTTTCAACCTGAGAAGGTCCCTAGTAATTTTAGAGTATGTGCTTACAAGTTGGCTTTTGAATGCTCTAACAATGAAGCTGAGTATGAAGCTCTGATTGCAGGCCTCAAAATCTTGAAGAAGTTGAAGGAAAAAAGGATTTCTGTGTATGGTGACTCTGAGTTAATAATCAAGCAGGTGAAAGGAGAGTACCAAGCTAAACATCCAAGACTGAGGGCATACAAAAATGCAGCTCTAGACATTTTGAAGACATTCCCAAAGTACACTTTGACAACAATGCCTAGGATGTAGAATCTTATTGCTGATTCTCTTGCAAATACTGCAAGTAACCTGAAAATTCCGATGAACTCCAGCAACAAATTCGAAATCCATGTCAAACATAGGCATGCTGTTCTGGAGAATTTGAGGTATTGGAAAGTATTTTGGGATGATAATGAGATAAATGCATTTTTGCAGGGTGATGGAAAATTCAAGGACACTCTCATAGAAGGTGAGTATGTGGTGGATGATCCAGAAATGGAAACAAACCAGATGGACATATTGCAGCTGAAAGATAACGTAATTCCTAGAGGTCTCATACCTCTAGAGGAGTTGTTTGATTAGGATGATGTTGCAAAGAAGCCAAGCTTGGTGCCCACAGAGAAAGGAGTTGAAGATGTGAATCTTGGAACACCTGATCAACCCAAGTTCGTGAAATTGTCAAAGACATTGTCCCCTGAAGCGAAGGATAAGTATGTGAAGTTGCTTTCCGAATTTCCTGATGTATTTGCATGGGATTATTCAGATTTGAAAGTGTATGATAGGAACATAATCCAGCATACTATTCCTATCAAGCCAGATCAAAAGCCATTCAGACAGAAGCTGAGAAGAATCAATCCGAAGCTGCTGCCATCCATTGAAAAAAAGGTAAACAGATTATACAAAGCTGGTATCATAGTCCCCATTAGATTTTCTGACTGGATTTCAAATTTGGTCCCGGTACGTAAGAAGACTGGAGAAATAAGGTTGTGCATAGATTTTCGAAACTTGAATAAGGCTTCCTTAAAGGATAATTATCCACTTCCGAAAATGGATCATATTCTGCAGAGAGTAGTTGGAGCATCCAGGATGTCATTACTTGATGGCTACTCAGGCTACAACCAAATCTTGGTGCATGAGAAGGACCAAGATAAAACTGCCTTCACAACACCTTGGGGAACCTTCCAGTATGCCAAAATGCCTTTCGGATTGAAGAATGCAGGAGCTACTTTCCAACGTGCAATGGACATCGCCTTTGCAAATGAAAAAGATGTTTTTCTGGTTGTCTATTTGGATGATTTGACAGTGTTTTCAGGATCAGATGATGAGCATTTGTACCATTTGAGAGTTGTTTTTCAGCGATGCAGAAAGTTTGGAATTTCTCTCAATCCCAAGAAGTGCCTCTTCGCCATGGATGAAGGCAAGCTGCTGGGACATATCATCTCCAAAGATGGTATTCGCATCGATCCAGCTAGAGTGGAGGCAATCCAGCTCATAGACCTGCCACGAAACAAGAAGGAGATCCAAGCATTCAATGGTAAGATGAACTTCTTACGTCGATTTATACCCAATCTAGCTGAGCATTTGAGGGAAATGACTAATATGTTAAAGAAAGACATCACTGTTAAATGGAGTGAGGAGGCTATCAAATCATTCAATCTGGTAAAGATTACTTTGTCCAATGCCCCAGTTTTGATCAGTCCTGACTACACTCAAGACTTTATCATATTTTCGTTTGCATCTGAGCATACTTTAGCAGCTGTTTTAATGCAAAAGAGAGACGAGATCGAAAATCCAATTGCCTTTTTCAGTAGAACTATTAGAGACGTTGCTTTGAGGTATAATATCATTGAAAAATAGGCATTGGCCCTTATCAAAGCATTGAAGGATTTCAGGGTCTATATTCTGCATTCACATACTATAGCATATGTCCCAAACGCAGCAGTGAAGGAGGTGTTGATGCAAACTGATCCAGAAGGTCGAAGAGGTAAGTGGATAGCAGCCATGTTGGAGTATGATCTGGAGATCAAGCCCACGAAATTGATCAAAGGATAAGGCTTGGCGAAATTGATGGCCCAATCAAATCTGCACACCTTAGATATAAAACTTATAACAGCAGTGGCAGAAGAGGAAGATGAAGGTTTACTGGTTCCAATTGCAGACATTTTTCTACAGTCCCCGTGGTATTCAGATATCGTCTATATCCTTCAACATTTGTCTCCTCCTACGGGCATGTCCAAAAGCAAAGGTAGATCTCTGAAGCTAAAATCTGCAAAATACTGCATTTTAGACAACACTCTGTATTGGAAAGATCCAGGAGGCGTTCTGCACAATTGTTTGGTTGAAGAATAAGCGCAGAAGGTAATGCACGAGTTTCATAAAGGCGACTGCGGCAGTCACTTGTTTTGGAAGACTACAGCTAACAAGATATTGAGAGCAGGATATTATTGGACCACATTATTTTCTGATTTATATAAGACAGTGATGAAATGTCACGAATGCCAAATCTTCCAAGGGAAGAATAAATTGCTTCCACTTCCTTTGAAACCAGTTTCAGTGAATGCACCCTTTTAGCAGTGGGGGCTCGATTTTATAGGGGAGATTCATCCCGCGTCCTCAGCACAGCACCGATGGATCTTGATAGGGACAGATTACTTTACTAAATGGATCGAGGTTGTCCCAGCCAGGCAAGCAACAGACGCGATAATCATTCAATTCTTGGAATCGAATATTCTATCTCGTTTTGGCTGCCCCTGTAAAATCGTAACAGACAATGCAGCAGCGTTTAGATCCAAGAAAATGATCGACTTTTGTGAAAAATACAACATCGCGCTGGGCCATTCGACAGCTTATTATCCACAAGGAAACGGCCTGGCTGAGTCATCTAACAAATCATTGGTGAATATAATTAAAAAAATGCTGGAGGCAAACAAAATAAATTGGCACTGAAAGCTCATCAACGCGCTGTGGGAAGACAGAGTTAGCAGTAAAATATCAATAGGTATGTCACCATTTGAGCTGGTTTATGGTACTGACGCTGTCTTTCTTACATCCCTTATAGTCCCAGTTATGAAATTATTGCAAGAAGTTGGCAGCGAGGACAATGACAATCAGCGAAGAATCAATCAAATGATCCACCTTCAGCAAACAAGAGAGGAAGTGTCACAGAACGTTATTCAGTTGCAGGAGAAAATTAAAAAGATCTATGACAGGAAGACAAAGGCAGAAAAGTTTCAGCTGGATGATATAGTATTGAAATGGGATGCTAGAAATGAAGACAAAGGGAAGCATGGTAAGTTCAACAATCTGTGGAAAGGACCATACAAGATCTCAGCTTACAGAGGACAAAATGCCTTCTTGCTTTCAGAAATGGATGGCCAAAATTGTCCTGGAGGAGCAGTAAATGGTAGGCTTTTGAAGCACTACCATTGTTGAAAACAAAGGATCAGGATATATGTCATCATCATTGTATATACCATGTTATGTTTATCAGAGTTTAGAGTACACAGTCATTGAAGTTTGGGGCCCGAAGTGAAGGCTATAAAACTTGAATGATATGTGTATGGTTTGGTTTATTTCAGTTTTTCAGTCTTAGTCTTGAGTCAGTGTCAGTATGCATTGTGTCAGTTTTTCAGTATTTTTGACTCCATGCCCAATGGATAAGGCTACTTGGTCTACGATGTTATTGGCACCTCCAAGGAGCTACCATCCCCATTGGAGCCAATGTTAGTGTCACTCTAGTCATACTGCCATCAGTGATCAAAATTGTTCTTTTGCATTTGCATATTAGGAGTCCCATAATAATCAATTTCGCCATTCCGTTAGGTCATGGATTCATTGATGGTAGTAATTTGTTACCATTTTTCCCTCATGAGGTACTTGCTGATTTTCCTTCCTATGATCTTCAGTCATTTGTCACTTTCATTCTCAAAATCATATTAGTAGGTCATAGGATGGGTCTCATTAGCCTCTAAGGTCTCGCCATGGTCAAATTAATGAGTCAAGTGTCAAATAAAGATCAGCAAAGTCATGAGGAAGTCAATAAATACAAATTCATAGCACCAGGAAGATCAAAGATATCATTTGTTTGGTTTGATGCAAGCTTCACCTCAAAACCATGTTTTGAGGTGAAGACATGATACTTTGCCTTTCAGCCACAATTCAGAAGCTGTTATCTCCAAAAGTGATGTCTCTGCCTTCAAAGAATTTTTCTGCAGTATGTTCAGCACCAAATCATCTTCAAAGCAGATCCATCAGAAAGAGCCCGGAAAGAGCTTTCCAACGGTATACTACACTCTCAAAACTGGCTTCTGGATTGAATTTTGTGCTTAAGTGAAGTAAAAGCCCTCTAGTCCCTAAGCCCCACCTATTTCCCATGTTTCCCCTTTAACTTTATGTTCAAATCCCTTTAAAAACCCCTTCCTTCCCCCTTCCGATTATAATATCGCATTGTAAATCATTTAATAAAATATGCGATTTTATTACCCAACCACTTCCCCTCCATGCCTTTGGACTTTATAATAAAAAACTTCATATTACAAAGTCCCTCCCCTTAAACACTTCTCCAACCAATACCCCACAAAATCTATAACAAATTTATATCATATATATAAACCCCACCACTTTAGCGCAAAATCGCAAGATCACAAGTTTAGAGATTCAAGTGTCTTGTTGATGTGGAATTTGCGATGTGCGATGTGCGATCATCGAAAAATTCCCATTGAAAAATTCCCGTCGCAAATTCCCATCGCAAATTCCCATCGCAAATTCCCCATCGCAAATTCCCATCGCAAATTCCCATCGCAAAATTCCCGTTGCAAAATCCCTGTCGCAAAATCCCCGTCGCAAAATTCCCATCGCAAATTCCCATCGCAAAATTCCCATCGCAAATTCCCATCGCAAAATTCCCGTCACAAAATTCCCATCGCAAATTCCCATCGCAAATTCCCATCACAAAATTCCCATCGCAAAATTCCCGTCGCAAAATCCCCGTCGCAAATTCCCATCGCAAAATTCCCATCGCAAATTCCAATATTGCAATTGCGATTTGATCCTCGGGCCCACCATACAACACTTACTCCCCATTATAATATAAAGGCCCTTTCCCCTTTGTAAGTCCCAAAATCGCATTTTATTACATTTATTAAAGGACTTCCCATGGTTTAATCCAACCGCATCGAAAGTTTTATTTTGTATATATTTTCCCGCTCCCCGATCTCGATTGCGATTAAGATGATGGTCCCGCCTCCTCTCCCTTCCTTCTTATTCACTATTTCCCTTCACATAAGGCATTATTTCAGTTTATTCCAGTTTATTGCAACGACATCTTATTAAAAGCCAGTTATTCAAAAGGAATAATGGAAAGCAAAGCGACAGCCAGAGGCCGAGACCCAAATTGTAACAGTCACATCTTCAGTTACGTTGTAGAGAAATCTACGTTACAATTTTTTGCCTTATCACTAGCCAGATGTAATGCAGCTCTTCCTTTATGAAGAGAATGTTGGCTTTTGGCCTTCTATCTTCAGTTGTGATTTCCCCCCTTCCATCGATTTGTATTCCGGCAAAATTCGTCTATTTATTGTAAATTCTAATTATTTGCAAAATGAGGGAAAGTTTGAGGTCTAAAAACTCAGAAGTAGGGGAATAGTGTGGCAGTGAGCTCTGGGCTCCGTTGTACAGTTTGGCAGGGAATTAAATAAAGTGATGTAGCTCTGATTTATGGGATTCATGTGGTATGAGTTTTAGCATATGTTTCTCCTTTATGTTTCATATGTACATTGTTATGTTACACCATTCATTTATTAACATCTCCAGTTGAATGTTTTCAAGTTAGAAAGGTAGAATCCATTTTATATGCTCTACCTTGGGGAATCATTCATACTCTATGTATTTTCTTCTGTTTGAAAAGGATTCAGTTATTATGCCCTTTTCAACTTCTCAACAGTCTTTCCATTTCATCTTATTTAGACTTGATTGCTAAACCTCCTGCCTATCTTGCCCTATGAAATATTCTGTATCCCGATTTAATTCCTCAGTTCATACTGTCCTCTTGTCCCATACATCCCTGAAATTTCAGTAATTCATCAAAACTCTGTTTCCCATTTATATACCTAGCCTAAAACCATTTTATTACCATTTTATTGAATATCTATTCTACGGAGAGAGCCCTCTCTTGTCCTTGTAGGGCTAGCTACAAGGCTGAGCGTGGTTTAGTTGTTACCCTGATTTGACTTTTTCAGCCTGAGGTTCAGATTGGGTGCTAACAATTTCCAAGGCATTAAACTCTTAGGGAGAATAAAACTTCCTTTAGAAAATGACCTCGGTAAAATAATTCTCTTCAAGCTTCTGCTGCTTTTGAAAATTCCCGTAAGGTGTGAGAGCTGCCAGGATTTCTTGACACTATTCATTATTAGCTTTATTTTTATTTTCCTTTCTATCTCCAGCTATCTCTGCACCTATCAATTCTATAGAGTAAAGAATTATAACTCTATTCTTCAAGATTCTGCTACTTCTGAAAATTCCTGTAAGGTTTCAGATTTGCCAAGATTTCTTGACACTATTCATTATTAGCTTTATTTTTATTTTCCTTTCTATCTCCAACTATCTCTGCACCTATCAATTCTGTAGAGTAAATAATTATAACTCTATTCTTCAAGCTTCTGTTGCTTCTGAAAATTCTTGTAAGGTTTCAGAGCTGCCGGGATTTCTTGACACTATTCATTATCAGCTTTATTTTTATTTTCCTTTCTATCTCCAACTATCTATGCACCTATCAATTCTATAGAGTAAATAATTATAACTAGATATTCTTCAAGCTTCTGTTGCTTCTGAAAATTCTTGTAAGGTTTCAGAGCTATCGAGATTTCTTGACACTATTCATTATCAGCTTTATTTTTATTTTCCTTTCTATCTCCAGCTATCTCTGCACCTATCAATTCTATAGAGTAAAGAATTATAACTCTATTCTTCAAGCTTCTGCTGCTTCTGAAAATTCCTGTAAGGTTTCAGAGCTGCCAAGATTTCTTGACACTATTCATTATCAGCTTTATTTTTATTTTCCTTTCTATCTCCAGCTATCTCTGCACCAATCAACTCTATAGAGTAAAGAATTTTTGTAGATATATAAATATTTGTTGGTTCTTTCTTTCTCTTTATAACATAAATTATTTTTTATTGCTTTTGGATGTATGTGAAAACTTCATTGTAGGGCATTAGTCTTAGTCTTAGAGGGTTTTGTCAAAAAAATAATTGTATGAAAGGCCATTTAGAGTCTATTGATGTTTGTTTCTTCATTTCCATTTGTAGTAGTTCAATGTATGAAGTTATTCAATATATAAGTACTAGTGGTGTCTCTTTTAATGATATCTGATTGTGAAATTTTTTGTTTCCCTCTTTTTCTTGTTTTTTTATTGCAGGTATGAAATTCCCCTGCAATATTAGTATTTCTTTGAGCTTTTTTTCATTGTTTTCTTGAATTTATGCACTACCTTATTGACTGTCATATGCATTTAGATCTTTATTTTCCTTTTCCAAATGTCTTTATTTTATTATCTTCATGATCTACTCACAACATTGTGATAAATACAGTCCTCTTGGAGAGATATGAAGAATGTGATGTTAATTCTTCTTCTACAAATGAAGTTTATATTTTATAAGACCTACAACCAATTTCTACTTTAATACTTTAACCATTCACCATTTGTATACATTTAAATCTAGCATTCAAATATAGCATAGCATATATAAATTTTCTTTCATAATACAAAGCTAAAGGATTTAGAGGAATAGTAGTGATGGAATGAAATGTAACATTGTAGTTTGATCCCATGTTGGCATTTATATCATAGAACCATTTTCATATTTACACAAATATCATAACTAATTAGTTATTAGACTACATATCTTCATATAGAACTTGCAAATAGTATGGTGGAAATGTGGATCTCATAACTCTTCATAATGTACAATGATTCATTCCATATTCATTTTTAGATTCAAGAGGAGCTTTTGAGAAAGTTATGATAATTCCAATAAAGAATGAGCTAGACTCATATTCAACATCTATTAATTAGATATGAAAATTTATAATACTACTGTGTATATTTGAGAATATTTATTTACATGTTTATATAAATTATATATACATATGTACCTTTTTTTTTCATAAATATTTTCATTAAAAAATGAACCTTTAAATGATGAACCTAGTTAATGTTGCTTCTTCATGAAGAAGACTACTTGATCTTTCAATTTGATGAGGGTATTTTGTTATTCTTCTTGACTACAAATTATTGACACAATCATATGCTTCTTTGATGATGGTCCTTTGTTATGCTTCTTGACTACTTCAAATTATTGACACAATCATATGCTTCTTGTTACTCTTTTTAATCCTTCCTTATATTGTATTCTCCCCCTTAGATATTGTGTAATCTCCCACATAGATATTTCACTCAATTTAATATTCTCTGTAATATTCTAGGCTCTTCTTTTGAAGTCAAATAAGTGACAATAATTTACAAGAACTATCCCTAATTTGTTTCTCACATATATGAAGAGATCCCATTTTCTTTTTTATTCGTAGATCAAATGTCATTTAAATACAAGATTTATCATAATGTACAATGATTCATTCCATATTCATTTTTAGATTCAGGAGGAGCTTTTGAGAAAGTTATGATAATGCCAATAAATAATGAGCTAGACTCATCTTCAACATCTATTAATTAGATATGAAAAATTATAATACTACTGTGTACATTTGAGAATATTTATTTACATGTTTATATAATTTATATATACATATGTACTTTTTTTTTCATAAATATTTTCATTAAAAAATGAACCTTTAAATGATGAACCTAGTTAATTTTGCTTCTTCATGAAGAAGACTACTTGATCTTGTAGTTTGATGATGGTCCTTTGTTATGCTTCTTGACTATTTCAAATTATTGACACAATCATATGCTTCTTTGATGATGGTCCTTTTTTATGCTTCTTGACTACTCAAATTATTGACACAATCATATGATTCTTGTTACTCTTTTTAATCCTTCCTTATATTGTATTCTACCCCTTAGATATTGTGTACTCTCCCACATAGATATTGCACTCAATTTCATATTCTCTGTAATATTCTAGGCTCTTCTTTTGAAGTCAAATAAGTGAAAATAATTTACAAGAACTATCCCTAATTTGTTTGTCACATATTCAAATGGTTCTCCAATAAGAGGCTTTGTGGGTATGTATTCCATCTTCACTATTTTCTCAAAGACTTGTTGTGTGAGGAAGTGGTACTTTATGATGATATGTTTAGTGATTGAAGGAAGTAGAATATTTTATTTTTGAAATTATTATTACACTTGTATTGAAACACTTAATAGATACAGGTTCACTGAAATTTACCTTAATATGTTGTAGAGCCCATTTCATCCAAAACACTTGTCTGCAAAAAGAAGTAACTACTATGTATTCCACTTCTACTCTAGATATAGAAAGTAATGACTCTTTCTTGCTTAACCATGCAACCAAAGACTCTTCTAAGTAGAATTATACATTTTCCAAGTAATGACTCTTTCTTGCTTAAACATGCAACCAAAGACTCTTCTAAGTAGAATTATACATTGTCCAGTTGTACTTTTCATGTCATCCACACAAGCCTAGTTGAACCTCTCTATGTTGTCAATGTAAATTTCTCACCTTTTGGGTACTATAGCCCATTGTTTGTAGTCTATTTCAAGTATCTTAATATCTGTTTGTTGGTAATAGATGACTCTGTTATATTGAAATATTCCAACTAATATAGATTCCAAAATTATATCTAGTCTAAACCTTGTTATGTATATCAAGCTTCCTATCATATAGATGTAAAGGTAATGATCAACATCACCTCATTCATCATCCATCATCTGCACATAACTTGCATCCAATTGATTTGATAAAAACACATTATCTAATAAACAAACAATTGAAACCAAAAGTGATTTGATAGTTCTATAGGTAGAGTTTGTAAAGGGCCAGGTAGCCTTTGGATCTCATCTTTTATGAAAGGTGAAATATCTAGTAAATTCCCCTATAGTCAATCTCTGGAATAGATCTAAATAGAAGTTTTTCATTTTCATATCCATGGTCTCAAACAATGAGAGAGAAAAAACCTTTTATATTCAACATGTAAAACACAAATTAGCCTTAAAAGTTTCCCATTGAAACCAAAAGTGATTTGATACAAAACATAGGTTTTAACCTAAGAATAAATGTCCCTACAGTCAATCTCTGGAATAGATATAAATAGAAGTTTTTAATTTTCATATCCATGGTCTCAAACAATGAGAGAGAGAAAAAACCTTTAATATTCAACATGTAAAACAAAAATTAGGCATATCTCTGGAATAGATCTAAATAGAATTTTTTCATTTTCATATCCATGGTCTCAAACAATGAGAGAGAAAAAACCTTTTATATTCAACATGTAAGACACAAATTAGCCATAAAAGTTTCCCATAGAAACCAAAAGTGATTTGATACAAAACATAGGTTTTAACCTTATATAGTTTAATTGTTTCAAATAGTTTTTAATAAAATGAAAAATATTCAATGTAAAAAACATAGTATTTAGAGACAAAACATATAGGTTTTAACCAAGTATATAGTTAATTTTTTTTTAAATATATTCTTAATAAAATGAAAAATATTCTTGATGTGAAACACATGCATTCTTATGCATTCTTATACACCCTTATGTCCATGTAAAGTAGTTTGAGTGATTCCACGAGTCTTCTACACCCTTGATAGGGTATAGTTGGGATAGATGTTGTTAACTTCTACAAGTTCTATAGGCAGAATCTGTCAAGGGCTAGGTAGCCTCCGGATCTCATCTTTTATGAAAGGTGACATATCCACTAAATGCCCCTACAGTCAATCTCTGGAATAGATCTAAATAGAATTTTTTCATTTTCATATCCATGGTCTCAAACAATGAGAGAGAGAAAAAAAAAATTATATTCAACATGTAAAACACAAATTAGCCATACAGGTTTCCCATTGAAACCAAAAGTGATTTGATAAACAACATAGGTTTTAACCTTAGTAAATTCCCCTACAGTCAATCTCTGGAATAGTTTTAAATAGAAGTTTTTCATTTTCATATCCATGGTCTCAAACAATGAGAGAAAAAACCTTTTATATTCAATGTATGTAAAACAAAAATTAGCCATATCTCTAGAATAGATCTAAATAGAAGTTTTTAATTTTCATATCCATGGTCTCAAACAATGAGAGAGAAAAAAACCTTTTATATTCAACATGTAAAACACAAATTAGCCATAAAAGTTTCCCATTGAAACCAAAAGTGATTTGATACAAAACATAGGTTTTAACCTAAGAGTAAATGCCCCTACAGTCAATCTATGGAATAGTTTTAAATAGAAGTTTTTCATTTTCATATCCATGGTCTCAAACAATGAGAGAGAAAACCTTTTATATTCAATGTATGTAAAACACAAATTAGCCATATCTCTAGAATAGATCTAAATAGAAGTTTTTCATTTTCATATCCATGGTCTCAAACAATGAGAGAAAAAAACCTTTTATATTCAACATGTAAAACAAAAATTAGCCATAAAAGTTTCCCATTGAAACCATAAGTGATTTGATACAAAACATAGGTTTTAACCTAAGAGTAAATGCCCCTACAGTCAATCTCTGGAATAGTTTTAAATAGAATTTTTTCATTTTCATATCCATGGTCTCAAACAATGAGAGAAAAAAACTTTTATATTCAATGTATGTAAAACACAAATTAGCCATATCTCTAGAATAGATCTAAATAGAAGTTTTTCATTTTCATATCCATGGTCTCAAACAATGAGAGAGAGAAAAAACCTTTTTATATTCAACATGTAAAACACAAATTAGCCATAAAAGTTTCCCATTGAAACCAAAAGTGATTTGATACAAAACATAGGTTTTAACCTAAGAGTAAATGCCCCTACAGTCAATCTCTGGAACCTCAGGAATAGATCTAAATAGAAGTTTTTCATTTTAATATCCATGGTCTCAAACAATGAGAGAGAAAAAAACCTTTTATATTCAACATGTATATAACTTATTTAGAAACAAAAAGTAATTTAATACAAAACATAGGTTTTAACCGATTATATAGTTTTTCATTTTCATATCCATGGTCTCAAACAATGAGAGAGAAAAAACCTTTTATATTCAACATGTAAAACACAAATTAGCCATAAAAGTTTCCCATTGAAACCAAAAGTGATTTGATACAAAACGTAGGTTTTAACCTAAGAGTAAATGCCCCTACAATCAATCTCTAGAATAGATCTAATTAGAAGTTTTTAATTTTCATATCCATGGTCTCAAACAATGAGAGAGAAAAAACCTTTTATATTCAACATGTATAGTATTTAGAAACAAAAAGTAATTTGATAAAAAACATAGGTTTTAACCAAGTATATAATTTTAAATATTTTGAAAGTAGGTTCTTAACAAAATGAAAAATATTCAATGTAAAACACATGCACATTAACATATAATTGTGATATTTTCCCTTCATAGGGTACAATTGGGACTGGTAACTAGTGTTAACTTCTACAATTTCAATAGGCAAAGTCTGCAAAGGGCCAAGTAGCCTCTGGATCTCATCTTTTATGAAAGGTGACATATCTAGTAAATGCCTCTATAGTGAATCTCTAGAATAGATCTAAATAGAAGTTTTTCATTTCTCCCATGCATTTGCAATAAATGTCAATTTAATATATATTTTTATTGAATTTGTTTTTTTTTTTAGGGATAAGAAAACCATTAAATATGGTTGAAAAATGGAAATTGTTCATAGAAGTTTCTTGCTATCCCCATCCAGGGAAAGTAGTGATTACATATGTTCTTTCCAATATTGCGACTAACAAATTTGTCCAAAGAAAAATGAATATACCGGGAAGAACAAAAAACAATGAGTTATATTGGATTAATAGAAGGCTTGGGAACAACAATGGAGTATGGATCAAATGGAATTGTAGTTTTCACCAATTCTGAACTTATGTGCAACCAGATGAATGGCGTGTACCAAGTTAAGAAGGGAGGTTAAAATAATTTCATGGAATAGCAAACAATATTGTTAGCCAATTTCAATTTTTTAGTATAAGGCATTGTACAAATGTGAATAAGATGTCTGCTGATCTATTACGTGGGGCAATGCAAATTCAGGATTCATCTATCAAAGATGAATTAATAGATGAATTAGAATTATACGGGGCAATGCCAATGCAATATTAATCTCTCAAAGATGAATTAGTTTTGAGACACTCTTCTTCAAAAATTCAAGATTCATCTCTCAAAGATGAATTAGTTTTGAGATGCTCTTCTTCAAAAATTCAAGATTCATCTCTCATAAATGAATTAGTGTTGAGACGCTCTCCTTCAAAATTTATTGATCGACATTGTAACATATCTTGGATATGTGTGTGTTGTGTACTTATAAATGCATCTTTTTTAATGACCATGTGCTTTTTTCAATTATATACCAAGTGTGCTCCCACCACACCATGTAAAGCGAAACTTGGTGAACTTCACATTTCCAACAAGTGCTGAACTTCACATTTTTATGAAATTAAAATGTGGGGACTTTAACAAATTTTTGTTTAAATGGATTTTCACTTATTTTTTAATGACAATGTGTTTTTTTCAATTTTATACCAAGTGTGCTCCCACCATGTAAAACAAAATTTGGTGAACTTATCATTTTAATAAAAAAAATTTGCTTAAATTGAGTTTCACACATCAATTAGTGCTTTGAAAGTTGTGTTTTACATAATTTGTTTACACTAAATTACATTAATTTTCTGAAATTTATTTTGAATTTATTTTAAATTAGTTATTTAAAAAAATAATTGTAAATGTCCACCGTAGATATATTTATCATGGAGGATGAACGATGAAGATCAACAGAATCCCATATCTCTACGAGGGGGGGATTAGGGATCGAGAGTTGTTCATGGTATTTAAATATAATCTTAAATCTCCATACATGTGTGTACATGTGGAATTGATTTTTTATCAACTTTGTGAGTTAAATTAGTTGTTAATAAGTTTCATTTTTTATTTTTTAGGAGCTAATAAGAAGAGAATGGTCTCTACTCCATCCATGGATGCCCATGGTTCACCCAGTAGTGGTATGGTTTGAACACAATTTAATCAATGAATATGTACGTGTATTTATATGTATGCATGTATTTTTCAATTGATTATAAATTCGTATTTTTTTATGAAGCTTCTCTCTCCTATAGAAAGGTTGGTGGTGGTTCAAATCCCCTTAGAGGGCCATCAATAAGTGGTAGCAGGTTGTGTGAAGGTGGTGATATTTATTCCCCCGGAGGCCAATCAACGGTTGGTGGTGCTGGTTCTTAGCAGGGTCATTCTGGTTTCAAAAATTTCAAGGTGGATAAGATGCTAGCCAACCACGTCAAGGTTGCCATCAATTTCAATATTTTTTTCATTCAATTTTTACGAATTTGTTTACATGTGTTTTTTCTAATATACAAAATTTTATATATATTGATGCAGAGGTTGAAAATGCTCCAAATGTTGGTCAAAATAGACACAGGGCAGAATGCTACATTCAAGAAGAAGGTTGTCTACCCACCACAACTTATCCGGCCGACATTTCTGATATACCATGGGAAAGAAACATGGCGTAATGCACCTTAGAAAGGTGTCAACAACTTTATGAAAAATTGCGGAGAGATCTCCTGGCTTTGACTCTACCTGCTGAGAGTCGATAAAGCCTTGAAATAGTTACACATTCATTGGGCGAACTAGTAAATGTGTATAGAAATCTTGGGCCAACGACTGATACATTTATAAAAGTCATGAGAAAGAGAAAGGAAATAGTAATGGGTTCCGATATATGGGAGGATGTAAAACAAAGAGTTACAAAAGAAATGGCGAAGTCAATGTTTAATTTTAAGGAAGGGCCAAAAAGAAAGATGTTGAAGGTGCAATATTTCAAGCACCCCAATATAGCTCACTATTTGTATGATAGGCACCTTGCGGTCTATGGAAGACTCCCATGGAATGACGAGGTTCCTGTTTATTTTGAAAAATTGTTTTACGCATAATTTTTTTTTGGAAATGAAATCCAATTACAATGACCTTCCGTCAGAATTTTTTGGTCCTGGGAAAGATCAATTGTGTGACCATAGGGGCGCTAGGCAAGATGTGGAGTTGCCTTGCCCTGAGCCACCATTGGTGAGTTGACCTTTTCAGGTCAAAACTTTGCAGTCAGACATGGATGTGACTTCTCAAATAAGTCGAGAAGCAAGGGATGCGATCATCGACAATGTTCACAGTAGATTGGGTGGAGTCGATGTTTGTCTAAATCAACAAAGAGCACGTGAGAATGCACGTGCCAATTTTGTGTATTGTATAGATGAAGAGATTGACAACATGAGTGTTGAAGATCTCAAAATATATGCAAAGAATTTTCGCAATGGTTGGCAATACCTAATTCTTCATGAGGAAGAGGGCACGGGAACAGTATGTGTTAATGACATTAGGGTTCAATTATTTTAACACATACATGTGTACAATTTGTAATAAATACATGTGTATGTACATGTATACATTTATTTGTATGTACATTAATCTAACAAAAATGTATCATTGTATGTTAAAACACCATTTGTAGTTGTCACGCATGATGAATGACAAAAATGTTAATATCACGTTTGGGGCCTTTGGTTCAAACAATGAAGATGGGTCTCACCATCAAGATATGTTGACAAATGTTAGTGTTTTTTAAGTGATATTTTTAAAATAAATAATTATTCACATATGTACATTTACATATATAATAATAAAATGTTTTAACATATTCTGATTCTATCCGATGTTTTTGGGATGGAAGTACCTTCTTCTTCCTTGGGAGATGTACCTTCTACTTCCTTAGGAGATGTGCTAGATCGACAACAAGTATGGAAAATTTTCCACTTTTAAAATTTATGTTTAAGTTATATATATATATATATTCCACCTCAAAAATATCAATTAAAAATTGAGATATATATATCTATATCTTGAGTTATTTTAAATTTTTTGAATTTTAGGTTTTTGGAGATTTTATTTTGGAGCCTCTCCTATGAGATGTCCCAAATTCACCTACAGAAGCATTCAATTTTTCACTTTTATATATATATATATATATGTTTTTTTTTAATTTATAATTTATAAATTGAAGTTTATTTAAGTTTTATTATAAATTGAGATCTTGATCTTGAGTTATTTTATACTTTTAAAATTTTGAATTTTAGGTTTCCATAGAAGATTTCTTTAATCCACGGACTCTAGCGACGGAGATAGGAACATCCACACCATTTCAACCATTTGAACAAGTTGTCTAACTTTTTTTTGAATATTATTGAAAATAATTTTATATATACACATGTGCATTTTCATCTGAAAATTTTTAATATATATTATACAACTGTACATGTATATTATACAATTTACTGTTGGAGATGTTCCCATGGGGGAAGTTGTAGCAGGCGAACAAATGGAGAGGGAACCTCATGAGGTATTGCATTATTTTTATTTTTTTTACATAAAGTTCTATATATTCTCACTCATTTTTAAAACATCAAATTTTAATGTTTGTACGTGCATTGTGTACAGGTTCCCCATGCTTCGCAAGATAGCGCGCAGATTGAAACTCTGTTAGGAAGGACACTACATCCATCTTTATTTGATGGACATGATTTGTAGATTTGATGAGATTTCTAGTCTTAAATTTACTTTTTAATATATTATCCAGATGCACAGTCATATATATATATATATATATATAACTTGATACTTGATACTTGTGAGATCTACAATTTTTGGACATATTTTATTGTGTTAATATAATTTGTTTTGTTTTTGAAAGTTAAGTTTTGGATGGTTGAAGTACTTTTGGTATGTGAATGTGAAGTAATGTTGTTATATAATTTGTTTCGTTTCTAAAACTTAAGTTTTGGATAGTTGAACTACTAGTAACGTTGTCATCTATAAATTAATGTTTTGCTTCTGAACTACATTTGGCATGTTATGTAATGATGTGTTATAATTTGTTTTGTTTTTAAAACTTAAGTTTTGGATGGTTGAAGTACATTTTGCATGTGAAGTAATGTTGTGATCTATAATTTTTTGTTAAATTAAAGGTTGAGTTTTGGATGGTTTCAATCTACATTTGGCATGTGATATAATGTTAAATGTTTAATGTTTTTATTGGATAGTTGAACTACAATTGGCATGGAATGTGAAGTAATGTTGTGATATAATCAAAAAGTTTTTAAAAATCAAGTTTTTGATGGTTGAAGTACATTTGGCATGTGAAGTAATGTTGTGATCTATAATTTTTTGTTAAAATAAAGGTTAAGTTTTGGATGGTTTCAATCTACATTTGGCATGTGATATAATGTTAAATGTTTTTATTGGATATTTGAACTATAATTGGCATGGCATGTGAAGTAATGTTGTGATATATAATCAAAAAGTTTTTAAAACTTAAGTTTTGGATGGTTTCAATCTACATTTGGCATGTGATATAATGTTAAATGTTTTTATTGGATAGTTGAACTACAATTGGCATGGCATGTGAAGTAATGTTGTGATATAATCAAAAAGTTTTTAAAACTCAAGTTTTGGATGGTTGAAGTACATTAGGCATGTGAAGTAATGTTGTGATATAATAAAAAAGTTTTTAAAACTTAAGTTTTGGATGGTTTCAATCTACATTTGGCATGTGATATAATGTTAAATGTTTAATGTTTTTATTGGATATTTGAACTACAATTGGTATGACATGTGAAGTAATTTGTTTTGATATAATCAAAAAGTTTTTAAAATTCAAGTTTTGGATGGTTGAAGTACATTTAGCATCTTAAGATTTCTTTTGATCTCTACATACTCTTCTCTTGTTTGAGTGAAAAAAATTCCAATGGAAAGAACATAGCTTTTCAATGAAAATAACCATATCAATTGAGCTCTAATTGAAAAATGAGTAAAGAAAAGTTAACATGCCACAAAACATGTCAGCAAAATAACATTCATGGTTGTCATTTTTGTTCGAATAGCTAAATCATATTTTAAGGATTCTCCATCGAAAAACAATTTCAATGAAGAGAATCCTTAATATGATTTAGTTATTCCAATAAAAATAACAACCAAGGATGTTATTTTGTTGGATTTTTGGTTTTTTTTTACTTTTTTTTGAAATAGAGCTCAATTGAAATGGTTAGTTGGATTGAAAAGCTATGTTCTTTTCATTGGAAAATTTTTTCATTCAAACAATAGTATGTAGTACGTAGAGATAAAAAACAATCTTAAGATTACTTTCAAGTACGATCAAGTGTTCTTGAAACATTTTCCCACATGATGATACCTTCATTGACCTCTAAAATGTAGTTCATGGGCTATATGTTCTGCCTCTTTCCCATATAAATTCCTTTAATTTTGATTGGAAATATAAGAAGTAGATATATGTTTGTTGAATTGGGGTCAATGTCATTAATGCACTCAACTAGGTAGCTTTGTTGATTTATAAATTGGTAAATTGATGGCATTCAGTTAATTGCATTCTAGAACATATATATTCAGTGCGTGAAACATTTCTCATCAATGCACATGGGAAAACTACTTAACAATTAATTTCATTCTAGAACATATATATATATATATATATCCAATACATGTACAACATTTTTCATCAATGCACATAGAACATATCCGACCATTAGACAAACAAATTTTGTACTAGATTTTCAATCGGGAATAGAGATGTGGGTCAAATCCCACCAAAAGTCGGAGAAGTGCTCCGAGTCTCTTGTCTGAAAGGAATCTTTGTACAAAATTATACTATGGATGATTTATTTCCATTGTGGATACTTTTTACCAAAAAATCCCACAAGAAAAACTGGGCATGCATTCATTTCATGTATATATCCAGTACGTGCAACATTTTTCATCAATGCACATAGAAAAATTGCTTTCAGCTAATTGCATTCTAGAACATATATATTGAGTACGTGAAACATTTTTCATCAATGCACATAGTAAAACTACTTGAACTGTTAATTTCATTCTATATATATATATATATGCAACATTTTTCATCAATGCATGTATAGAAAAGTTACTTTCAGTTGATAGTAGAGTGTGCATGTACCAAAACAATTTTCACATGTGCAAACACTTGCACAGATAACATAACAAGGCAGCTCAATTTTTAATTGAGTACTGGAAGTTCTAGAACATATAATCCAAAGAGAATAAATTTTTGGGCAATTCAATCAAAAAAATTCCAATGGAATGCCATCTTCAATAATCCGTTCATGATCGGATTTTGACATTTTCCATTTCTTAAGTTTCATTTTTTTCTTTGATTGAACCTCTATCAACTTTATGTGTGTTGCACACACCAAGTGACTATATTGACAACTTATGAAATCAGGTTCATAGCCTTCAAAGTAAACAAAATCCCCACTTTGATTAGTTTGTCTGAAAAAATAACCTTTTAGTATAATATATCATCTTTCATATGGAAATCCGTGATCATTATAGTCTTATAATAATTTCATTTTTCGTTCACTGCAACACATCAAATAATACTTCACAATTTCATCGTTGTCAGTAGGTTCAATTACAACAAAAACATCTCCTACACAATAAAACAAAATTAACAAAATTATACATATTCAAATTTATTTCTATATCTTTATCATTAGAAGGCAATTCAAATGTTACCTTCTCTAACAAGTGTTGGGTATGTGTTATATTCTTTCCACGATTATCCCCACGCGTTGTATGTTGCGTCGGGCGTAGCTGGGGGGTCACGAGGGGCGAAGCAGTCCCCACCGTTGGGGTCCGGGGCAGCCCCCCGGCCAAAATTTGTTTTTTGTGCGGACCCACTCATAGGCGAATCCGCCCATGGTTTTGTGCATGGTTTTGCACATGGTTTTGGGGTTCGATGGTTTTCGGCCCTTGGTATTTTTGTAGATCCGGTCAAGGGAACTACGGTTATGTTCTAATCCAGGGTTAATGGATTGGGGTTTATGTATGCTCCGGCATGTATATATATATGTTGTAACACTAAAAGGAATATAATGAAAAATCAAGCTGGTCGTCCCGATTTGGGATCCAGGGGAAAATCTCTGTGTTTATCTGTTTTATGTTTTATGCTCTCGCTATTGTTTTATTTTCTGTTATAAGATTCGTGTGTAGATACCTCGTCTCTGTGGTTAAAACTTCCACATTTGGTATCGTATGTTTCGCTCAAGGGGACGCCTTTGTTGTTGAGGGTTTTTTGCTCGGCCCTGTGGTAGACCCTGTTCAGTGGGAGATCTGCGGGATCGATTCTTGCGGTGAAAGAATATGGCGAGCGGCGGAAAGATAGAGATCGAGAAATTTAATGGTCAGAGTTTTGAGTTGTGGAAGCTCAAGATGGAGGATCCGCTGGTGGATAAAGATCAGTGGATCGCGGTAGATCCAGGTACTAAACCAACGGCAATGTCAGATGAAGACTGGAAGAAACTGGATCGGAAGGCTAAGAGCACAATACGGTTGTGTGTCTTAGATTCAGTATTGTTGAAATCGTGGTCCTGGGAAGCGCTGCGAAAAATTTAGAAAAACTTGGGACTTCAGACCAATCTAAGTCTCCTCGTAAACAAGTTGTTCCCCCGCGAAAAGTTGTATAACTCGAGGATGAAGGATGGAGACTCTCATGATGGTATCCGAACGCTCAACACCGTGGTAAGTCGACCGTCGGCTCGGCGGATATTAAAATCTTGCAGATAAGTGCACGCTTGTTGTGTTTCTGGCCGTACCTTCGGTGGGACAAATCGTACCAATAGGTAGCAATACAACTACCTTGAATTTTGATGACATTGTCTCAGCCTTGCTGTCGGAGGAAATGAGACGGAGAAATATGGAGGGTCAAAATGGAGATGCCTTATCCGTACGAGGAAGGTCCCAGAATAGAAACAAGAATAAGGTTTCGAGTGGGAGATCTAAATCTAGAGGGAGATCTAAATCTCCTGGAAAGTTTGTAAAGGTGTGCTGGAAATGCGGAAAGGAAGGGCACTACAAAAAGGAATGCAGATCTAAAGCTCCCGAGAAAGGAAAGGGATCTGATGAAGGTCCTTCTGCAGAGGCAAAAACCACCTCGGATGAAGGTGGGGATGTGTATTTGGCTTCTTCTTCAAATACACATGTAGATCATGAGTCATGGTTGATCGACTCAGGTGCATCCTCTCACTTCACTCCCCATAGGGAGTGGTTCGGCGAGTATGAGAAATATGATGGTAGTGATGTCTTGTGGGATGATAGATTCTAGAATCACCTGGGACGTGAAAGCGTCGTGTTTTAAGTCACAGGAAGGATTTAGGATTAGAACACTTCGTGGCATTCTGCATATTCCTGCATTGGCCAGAAATCTGATTTCTGTAAGCAAGATGGATGATGCAGGTGTAAAAACAATGTTCGAGAAAGATTCCTGCAAGATGGTTCGGGGAGCACTGGTACTAATGCGGGGAGTTCGGACTGGAACTCTATACAAGCTACAAGGTAGCACTGTTATTGATGGGTGTAATAGTTCTACGGTTCCTGAAAGTGGAGCGGAAAGCCTAGCTGTCTCTGGAGAAAAGACCATGTTATGGCATCAAAGGCTTGGACATATTGGAGAGAAGGGCCTTCAAATACTGCACAGAAATGGTATGGTAGAAGGTATGTCTAATTGTTCTCTGGATTTCGATTTCTGTGAACATTGTGTATATGGGAAGCAGAATCGGGTGAGTTTTCCTTCTGGTGCTAAGAGGGCAAACAAGACATTAGAACTTGTGCACAGTGATGTGTTTGGGCCTGTGTCAGTTCCATCACTGGGAAAGTCTGTGTACTATGTTTCATTCATAGATGACTTCTCAAGGAATACATGGATATATTTCTTGAGGAAGAAATCTGAATTCTTTGACAAATTTAAAGAATTTAAGGCTCTGGTGGAAAACCAGACAGAGAAGAAGATAAAGGCATTGAGAACAGATAATGGTGGGGAGTTCTGCAAGAAGGAATTTGAAGAGTTCTGTAAGAAGTGTGGTATAGCACGGCAGAAGACTACTCCATACACACCTCAGCAAAATGGAGTTGCAGAAAGAATGAACAGAACACTGATGGAAAAGGCAAGAAGCATGCTCAGTGGTACCGGTTAGGACAAGAATTCTGGGCAGAGGCAGTGGAGACTGCATGCTATCTGGTTAACAGATCACCTTCATCAGTGTTGGAGGATAAGACCCCACATGAGGTATGGACTGGTAAGAAACCTTCTCTTTCACATCTAAGGGTATTTGGATGTGATGCATATGTACATGTTCTAAAGGAGAAAAGGACCAAGTTGGATAATAAATCTGAAAGGTGCATCTTTATTGGGTATAAGGATGGTTTAAAGGGTTACAAGCTTTGGAACCCAGAAACAAGGAAGGTTGTGTACAGCCGAGATTTGGTGTTTAGAGAGGTGAAAGATGTTGTTACACATGAAGTCCTACCAAAGGAACCTGAGAAGATAGAGTTTGAGCTAAAGGAGGATGAATCAGACTCTACAACAGAAGAAGACTCAGAAGAGGAAGAACCACAAACCCCAGGTTTGAGAAGATTAGTTCGGGAAAGAAGGCAACCAGAAAGGTATAGTCCATCTGCTTTTTGTTCAAGTTTTTCCTTAACTATAACTGATGATGATCCCAGAACTGTCAGGGAGGAAATAGATTCAGAGGATGGAAAACCCTTGAAGGAGGCCATGGTTGATGAAATGGCATCCTTGCACAAAAATGAGGCATGGGATCTGGTGGAGTTGTCGGCTGGAAGGAAGCCCATTGGGAGCAAATGGGTGTTTAAAAATAAGATGAATGTAGAAGGCAAGGTGGAGAAATACAAAGCTCGGTTGGTAGCAAAAGGTTATTCCCAGGTGCCGGGAATTGATTTTGGTGATATTTTTTCTCCTGTTGCCAAGGTTACTTTTATTAGATTACTTTTATCTGTTGCTGCTGCATTTGATTTTGAGATAGAACAGATGGATGTGAAGACAAAATTTCTTCACGGGGATCTAGAAGAGGAGATCTACATGAAGCAACCTGAAGGCTTTATGGTGAAGGGTAAGAAAGAACTCGTATGCAGGTTGAAGAAGTCTCTGTATGGGTTAAAACAGTCACCAAGGATGTGGTATCAGAAATTTGATACCTATATACGGGGACTTGGCTTCACCAGAAGCAAGGAGGATCACTGTGTTTACTTTAAATTAATTGGTGACCGTGTTATTTATTTGGTCTTGTATGTGGATGATATGTTGTTGACTGGAAATGACAAAGAAATTATCCAAGATTTGAAGACCCAACTGTTCTCCAAATTCGACATGAAGGATCTTGGTGCTGCAAACTATATTTTGGGCATGGAAATTAACAGAGATCGGGCAAAGAGGAAGCTCTGGTTAAACCAGAGGAAGTATGTCGAGACTATATTGCAGAGGTTCAATATGCAGGATAGTAAACTGGTGAATGTTCCTATTCCTGTAGGTGTAAAGCTTTCTGCTGAACAGTGTCCCAAGACACAAGAAGAAGAGGAGGATATGTCTCATGTTCCATATGCAAGTGCAGTGGGTAGCCTGATGTATGCAATGGTCTGTACTAGACCAGACATTGCACATGCAGTGGGAGTATTGAGCAGGTTTATGTCAAACCCAAGGAAGGAGCATTGGACATCAGTGAAGCGGGTTTTCAGATATTTATGTGGCACTAGTGATTATGGCTTGTGCTACCAGGGAAGACTAGGATTGGAAAGAATGTTGGACATTTGTGGTTTTGTTGATGCAGACTAGGTTGGAGATCCGGACCAAAGAAGATCTATAAGTGGGTATGTGTTTAGCGTATTTGGAGGTGCAGTCAGTTGGATGAGTAAAATACAGTCTGTAGTGGCGCTTTCAACTACAGAGGCAAAATACATAGCAGCCACTCATGCAAGCAAGGAAGCAGTTTGGTTGCAGAGATTGTGTTCAAGTATGGGGTTGGTACAACAAGCTATAAGGATAGACCGTGATAGCCAAAGTGCAATTTTCTTGGCTAAGAACCCTGCTTATCATTCAAAGACAAAGCACATTGATGTTCAATATCACTTTGTTAGAGATATGGTTGAGGCTAAAAGGGTGTTGCTGGTAAAGGTGGACACTTTGAAGAATGTTGTAGATGCATTGATGAAGTTTGTGAGCACTCAGAATTTCTCTTGGTGTAGAGAAACAAAGGGTGTTGAAGAATTGGGCCAATGACTAAGCTCTCCTGTGGCCCCCTGTGGAAAGAAAACAACAAGTGGGAGAATGTTGGGTATGTGTTATATTCTTTTCACGATTATCCCCACATGTTGTATGTTGCACGTAGTCAGTCACAAGGCGTGCTGTGGCCCCTCTTTACCGTTGGGGCTCGGCGTTGCCCCGGCCAAAATTTGTTTTTTGTGGGCACCGCCACCGAAGAAGCAGATCCATTTGGCGGTTTTGCAGACATGGCATGGTTTTGGGGTACGATGGTTTTCGGCCCCTGGTATTTTTGTAGATCCGGTCAAGGGAACTACGGTTATGTTCTAATCCAGGGTTTATGGATTGGGGTTTATGTATGCTTCGGCATGTATATATATGTGTTGTAACACTAAAAGGAATATAATGAAAAATCAAGCTGGTCGTCCCGATTTGGGATCCAGGGGAAAATCTCTGTGTTTATCTGTTTTATGTTTTGTGCTCTCGCTATTGTTTATTTTCTATTATAAGATTCGTGCAGATAATTTCTGTCTGTGGTTAAAACTCACAACAAGACTACTAAACTACTCACCTATTTCATTGATTATATAGTCTCCTCTGATTGCATTTCTTCAAACATTGCAACGGACATTTTTCCCTTTGTATTTAGCTCTGTATGTTTCCAATCTTTTACATACATTTTGTTTTCACAAACGTCATTGGATTTTGTGTTTTCTATGCAAACATGACAAAAACAAGAATATTTTCTTTTATCCAATGAAAACACATTTCTAGATGACTTTTTTTTAATTGAATTCAATTTTCGAGTCCCTTTTATTGTTTCAACGTCATTTCCAATTGATCTATCTACGTCTTCGATCCCAATATGCAAAAAAACCCTTTATATGGAAAATTTAAAGAAGAATGTAAATATGATATCAAAATACAATCAAAGATAATCATTGTGATAAATGTACACTATTTAAAATTAGATATCCAATAAAAATTAAATTGAATGTACCTTCGCACTTCCCTTGATCGGTTAGTCTCATGGCTTAGAATAGCGATGCACCATTGAACAACTTCTTTCGCATCGACAAGTTGGCTTGCAGAGGGGTTCATTTGATATCTTGAAGTGCTCATTTTATGCATGCCCCTGCACCGTCATGTTCTCCTTTTTCATGGCCAGTCTCAAAGAAATTCCAACGATGTTTAATGCAGGTTTTCTTATGAAGACAACACAACCAAAAGAATGATCGTGCAGATTTGAATTGACCTGTGCATCTATCTGACCATATCCAATGTTTTGGTTTTTAAACTCATGTGGTGATCATTTTTTAAGGAGCTTTCTGGATTATCCACAGTGCTAGAAAACGAGTGTCGACGTTTCGAATCCCAACGGGGATCCATCATCAGGACAAACTTTGAATGAAGAAATGAGAGAAAAGACTCAGACCATTAATAGAGGTGGAGGATGCTATCTAGAAAAGGGCCGACCAGAAATTCTTCATAGTTTTCTAATTTTAATAATTTCAATACAATTAATAATGTTATTATTTTCAAATAATTATAATAATTAAATTCCTAATAACAATAAGGTTCTATTAAGGCTAATAATTCTAAGTTAAAAGGTTAATAATAGAATCTAGAAAAACTATATTAAGGAAAAAGTTTATTTAGAAGGAGGAAATACTATAAGCTAATTAATTTTAGGTTTTTAATAAAATGTAAATATATAATTGAATTAAAAGGAAATATTTAGTTTACTAAATATTTCATTCTAATTCATTATATATCTAATTTTATTATATAATTAATCTTAAAGATTAAATTAAATATTAAAAGGAAAAAGCTAAAAAGTAAAAACAATGAGGAAATTAATTATTTTAATAAAAGACTTAATAAAATATAAGTATATAATTGAACTAAAAGGATATATTAAGTTTTTTAATATATCATTTTAATTTATTATATATTTAATTTTATTAAATATTTAATTTTAATGATTTAATTTTAATTTAATTAGAGTTTTAAGCTAATTTATAATTTGAAAATAGAATAAAATCCTAATAATTATTGATTAATTAATTAACCTTTTAATTTTAACAAATAAAGATTAATTAATTAATAGGGATAATTACTAGCATTTTTTATTTTGTTAAAACTAAAAGCTAACTAAGACTTCAAAGGGATAGGGACATACCTGGGGTTAAAAACTATACCTTACTGGCGGGCACTTTTTTTGGAGGAGCAGATCTGTCAAATAAGGGGTTTCCAAGTGTCACTAATTTCAATTCCACTATCCCTATTAAGATTATCAGGATGCTTTATGATCTCCAAGGCCTCCCTTATTTTCCTTCTTTGATAGTGTTCTTCCTTCGCAATGATTGTTGCATCTTCCAGTCGAATTTGATGTTTGGTCTTCGAGGAGTGTTCTGCAAGGGCTGAGGTACGTGATCATTCATATCTGATATCGGTTTCATGCTCCTTAATTATTTTCTAAAGTGAATGCCCAGTCTCACCGATATAACTCCTTCTGCATGAACAGTTAATCTTGTACACTCCTTTAAGTTGTTCACGGTTTATGTCATCCTTGATTGATCGCATCTTTGCCTAATCATCCCTAATGCTGAAAATTGAGCGAAAATATTGTTCTTTCTTAGGAGTTTGGCTATTTTATCAGTAACCCCCTTAATGTATGGTAGAACAACTCTTCCCATATTTTCTTTCTGTTCATGGTGATTCTGAGGTGAGATTGAACTCTTAGCCCTTTCCAATGTTCATTGAATGTTATTCCATGATTTTTCAAGGAATCATAAATTTTTCCAAAACAATGTTGTACAAAATATGTATCATGTGTATGATCATCACTGATATAAAAGTGATATTATTTAATAATATGTTGATTTTCACTGGTGCTTTCTATATGATCAAAGTTTTGTTCAACATGTCTATATAGAATATGGATGAGCATGTAGACTCAGTCAGAATGATAGTATTCACTCTAAATTTCTTTTTGTAGAACAAATATGTAGTTTTCTGCAAAATAAATTACTGACAAAATGGTCCCTGTGGAAAAACTTCACGGGATTTTTTGAATTGCAAGTCTTGCCATCGAGCTCTATGGGAATGCTTGGTGTATTTGTAAATTTTTACATCAAATTTTCTCAAAAGGTCTATCACAAAATTTATTCTTCTCGTAATTCAATTATTTTAACACTATTTTCACCTTGAATCGATGTATGGATAGATTCATATCTCTTCCATTTCACTTTCATGTTGGACAATGATTAATCATTTATATCAGTACGATATTTGTTTTGAAATTTAATCAAACTTCCACAATCATCGCATTGTTTACCACCAACACATTTCTTTTCGTAAAATAGTTCATCACTTTCTCTTTCACATAGAATTTGAGATATGAAATCACGGATAGTGGAAGGAGGAGGTGAATCCTTCCAAAATGTTCTACCAAAATCAAGGAATGTGTCATAATATAACTCAAATTCCACATGATAATGGCAACAAAAAGTGTCGCATACGGTGATAGGTTTTACATACCATGGTTTTTGTTGAACAAAAGCACTGATTAAAACATGAATTTCATGATTCTCTTCTTTGAACTTGTCGAACAACTCTATCTGAGTGGTTTCCAAGAAATGTTTTTCATGTTCTTCGTACTGATTTCGTGCTATTCTTCTTCGCATCACATGCCTTGCAGTTGGCGAAACATGCGAATTGTTCTTCCAATATTCATATATTATTCTTTTAACATTTTCTTCAAGTCTATCTTTGTATGGTTGCCTACAAATAGCTCTCCAACAAGCGAGTTCATCATTTACATCTATTTGCAACCGAAATTTCTGATGTTTCTGTAAATTTTTTCGCGAGGTTCCTAATGCTCCTGCCATAGATTTTACCAAGAAATTCTCTTTAGTATTTGATGAAACCACTGCCATATGTATTTCTCTACGTACAACTGAAACATTTTTATGTCTAGATCTTCTAATTGAATTTATAACACTATTTATATTTTGTATCACATTTTCCTTCATTTTTTTTTATCTTTGGTTGATTTTTTAATACCCAATAAAGTCGTAGTTTCTTGTAATTTCCTTAATGATAGGAGACCTTTCAACATTTGGGCTTGAACTGTCACCTTTTCCTTTATGAAATACTTATCAAAAATGCAGTTAACACGATATCGTATATAATGGTCAACTTTTTAATCTCCATATGTGTGAGTGTCAACAATTTCTAACATCTCATCATCGACATTGATTTCATATGTACATATTCGAATGAGTAGTACATAATAAGTTTACATATTAAATAAATAACTAAATTAATAAATATATGTATAATTTCAATAATATGTGCATGTGCTCAACATATGTGTGTGTGTGTGTGTGTGTGTGTGTGTACCTTGTGATTCAATTTATTCACTTGAATTTATTTCAACATTTTCACCATCTTCAATCATTGGTTCAATATCTCTTTCACTTTCTCTTTCAAAATTTTGTATCTCATCATCAATGTTTTGAGAAATATCTCTCTTTGTTTACATTGCAAAATATTTTTCAAATTATTTCATCAAATAAAAATTAAGCTTCACATTTTACACTAGGAAAATTTTAAATATATCAAAATCATAATATTTACATTTACATACCTGCTTCAACTTCTAGTTGAGGTTGATTTTCCCCTTCAATATTTGAGAGTGATTCTATCTTTCTTTTGCGAGATTGTCTCGTCTCTTCTCTACGTTCCTCAGGGTCTCTTTTTTGATCATATTTTTTTGTACAATTCCTTCGATTCCCCATGATAATAGAGTATGAGGTTCAAAAAATTTCCTTCAAAAATTTAAACAAAAAATCGATTAAAAAAACATCACAAAAGATTTAATTTAAAAGAAACTCATTTTCAAAATTTTACAAAAAATACATACTCCAATCCAAAACACTTACTTTAAAAAATTCAAGAAAAAAATGTCTTATAAAAATGAAATGAAGCTAAAAATATTTCCTTCCAAGTCCTAAAAAAAAATTCATTTAAAAAGTTAGACATAAACTCATTTAAAAAAATCATTATAAAAGATTTACTTCAACCCAAAACATGTACTCTAAAAAAATGTCACTTCAAAAAATGCCTCCAAAAAATGTCTATTGAAAATTAATTCCAACTTCATAAAAAACGCCACTTTAAAAAATACTTCAAAAAATATCATTTTAAAAAATACTTCCAAAAAAAGTCCAAAAAATGTCCTTTTGAAATTAAGCCCAAATCCATACTCTCAAAAATAATGAAAATTAAGCCCAAATCCATACTTTCAAAAAAAATGAAGCCCAAAAAACATCCAAATAACTATATCACATACCGCCAAGAAATGTCATTTGAATGTACCTCCAGAAAAGTCTTTAAAAATTTTCTTTGAATGTACCTCCAAGAAAATTCTTTAAACCCAAAGCAATTCTTTGCAAAATTAGACCAAATGTACGAAAATAATGTGCCTCAAAGAAATGTCCTTTGAATGTACCTCCAATAAAATTCCTTAAACCCAAAACAATATTTGCAATCGAGACTTTTGTAAAATCAGACCAAATGTGTGAAAATATGTGAAAATAATGAATAATTTCGCGGCAATTTATATTGTTGTGAAATGTTTTTTTGGAGGGGCTCGGCGGTACTTTCCGGCCGACGGAAAGTTAGGTAAAAGTTCGGCTGAAATTTTTATAAATAGTTTGGCCGAACTATTTGGTCGTTTGACTTAACGGGCCGTCGACGCAAAAAACAATTCGACCGAACTTTGTTTAAGAGTTTGACCGAATTAACACGTCACCAGTTACGCAGAACCAAGCTCTGAATACGTTTCTGCAACTTTGGACTGATTAAACTCCATGAAACATTCTGAATTAACTATCAGAACCAAGACAAACATTTTCAGAATTGTATCTACTTTCAGGAAATATAACTTTTATGGAATTTCATAAATATTTACTAATTTTAATTAATTTTGTAATAAAACGGATGCAAACAATTTCTGAAGGTCATTGTGATTCAGTGAAATCAAAATTTTGTATCTTCCAAAATACATTGTAAAAAAATTTGAAAAAATTATGGTACATTACATTGTTCTGTCATCTCTAATGGGTAGCTTTTATATTTTTAGTTTATAACTTATATGTTAAGAAATTTCTTGCGTCGCGAAACATATTCAAAATATGCAGTTTGTTCATATTGGACCAGTTCAAAAAATTCTAGTAATTATGATATGCATCCATTGGCTTTGTAAATATGAAGAAACCAAAGTAGACTCTGTCTAGATTGTTGTAACACATTTTGTTTCTCAAAAACACAAATTTTCAAAGAATACAACATTGTGTATTAATATGACTTCTTATGAATCCATTGATTGTTAAAAAACACACACTCAAAGAAACGCTAAGTTGAAATATCAAATGTGTATAAAAAAATTCCAAAAAATAAGTAATAGAAAGCTAACAAAATTTCTGACAACTTTTATTTTTATCACAAAATGAAATTCTAAACAGAAAAATTGTTTTAGCTTGCAGAAAGTTGAAGAACCGAAAAAAACGAAAGTTTTTCCTCAAAAAAGGGCAAAAAGTGTAACCCAACTTCACATTTTCACCCATCAAAAAATACTATTGCTGGAGTTTTGCTGCAAAAGGAAAACAAGGTATTGAGTAGCCTATTTCATTTTTTAGTAGGACATTAGCTAACTCTGAGCTAAAATGCAATATCTTAGAGAAGCAATCTTATGCCTTGGTGAAGGTTATCAAAGATTTTATAATTTATATTCTGCATTCTCATATTGTGGCTTTTGTTCCTAATACTGTTGTGAAAGACATCCTCATTCAAGATGATCCTGATGGTAAGAAGGGAAAATGGATTGCTAACTTGCTAGAATATGATATAGAGATCAAGCCAACAAGATTGGTAAAGGGTCAAGGCTTATCAAAGTTTATGGCACAGTCAAACTTTGATTGTCTTGACATGAATTTAATTACAGAAATATCAGAAATTTCAGATGAGGAAGAAGAACTAGTCCCTATTGAAGAAAAGTACATCACTTCATATTGGTACAAGGATATTGTTTTTGTCCTACATCATCATAAAGCACCTACTCAGCTAACAAATTCTAAGGCAAGATTTGTGAAGCTAAAATCCTTGAGGTACTGCATGAGGTTGACAAAGTGATTGAGGAGTTCCACAAAGGAGATTGTGGAGGTCACCATTATTGGAAGGCCACAGTGAAAAAGATTCTTAGAGCAGGGTATTATTGGCCTAGAATGTTTAAGAATGTCTAAAAAAAGATTGCTGCCTACCATGAATACCAGATTTTTGATGGTAAGAAGAAGCTTGTACCTTTACCTTTAATGCCTATATATGTGGAAGCGCCATTTCAACAATGGAGGCTAGATTTTATTGGAGAGATTCATCCATCATCATCAGGTTAGCATCGCTGGATTCTCACAGCGACTGATTACTTTACCAAAAGGATTGAAGCAATCCCAACTAGGCAAGAAAATGATTCTGTTATTATTTCTTTTTTGGAAAATAATATCTTGTCTAGATTGGTTGCCCCATGAAGATTACAATTGATAATGCACAAGAATTTAAGTCTAAGAAGTTGATTAATTTATGTCATCAATATCATATTACTCTTGGGCATTCCACTGCATATTATCCACAAGGGAATGGTCTTGTTGAATCTTCTAACAAGAGCATAGTGAGGATCATTAAAAAGGTGTTGCAGGAAAATAAGAAGGCTTGGCATTTGAAGCTGAAGTATGCCTTATGGGCTGATAGGATATGCACAAAAAGGTCAATTGGAACTTCACCATATGAGCTGGTATATGGAGCTGAAGCCATTTTTCCTACATCATTAAGGGTACCTGTCATGAAGTTGATTCAAGGATTAGAAGAGGAACCAAATGCAGCTTAGTGAAGAATCAATCAGTTAATAACTATGCAAGAGAAGAGGGATGAATTTTATAACAACTATCAACAATCTCAAAACATAATCAAAATGACATTTGATAAGAAGATCAAGGAAGAAAGTTTTCAAATTCAGGATGAAGTGCTGAAATGGGAGGCCAGAATTGAAGAGAAAGGAAAACATGGTAAGTTTGAGAACTTGTGGAAAGGTCCTTTCAAAATAGCAGCTTTCCATGGAAGCAATACTTACATACTACAGGATATGGATGGAAAATCATATGTTGGAGGACCTGTCAATGGCAGGTTTTTAAAGCATTACTCTTCCTAAAAATCTGTTGATCATTCATATCATTGTATATATTCCATTTTATGAGTTTTTCTGCTAATAATGACAAGCTAAATCAACAAGCATGAGCCCAAGGTGAAGGCCATTAGAGTTTGAGGAGAAAGCTTTGCAATTTCAAAGTTTTTCTGTTTTGTCAAGAAAATGGATAGCAACACTGGACCTACTGGTTCTTAGTGTACCACAGGGGCACACTATCCCAAGTGGAGCCACTATTATCACTTAAAAAAAAATTACAAAACATCATCGTGACAAGATTGTTTATGATCATGGGTCAAAATAGGGTCTTAGGAGTCATTTCATGAGTTTGACCAAGGGAAGTATTAAATTTTTAAGTTTGAGCCTTCCCTATTGTTTAAATAAACTCATTTTAAAGGTTTTTCATGTCAATTCTTTCATCATTTTATGATTCATTTCATTTTCCTAAGTTTTTCATCAAAACTGCCCAATTAGCCAAGAAACCACAGTTTTGTAGCGCCACCCATTGAAAAAAGTTGTTTTCCGCTATGAAAGTGCTGATAGTTTCGTAGCGCAAATAGCAAAAATTACACTGCAGGTGCTATGAAAGCGCGATTTTGTAACTGTCTTGTCAGTTGAGTTGGAAAATTTTAGAAACCGTTGGGAAAGGGTAGGATAGTGGCATGTTGAGTCATGTGATGATGAAATCAAAGTACACACCCACGTTTGCAGTCATCATGGTCATTTTAGGTATGAGAGAGTCATCATTTTCGGTTATGAAAGGACAGTTGAAATTCAAAATCTTTCCTTATTAGTCATTCTCACTATCTTTTTCCTTCATTCGTAATGTCTGAGCTGTGAGTGTCAAGCCAAACCTGTGGCTAGTTCTTACAAAGGTTTATTATATCCATTTCAAGTGAGGCAGTTGTTACATTATATTCAAGCGAGGCTGATACATCCATATCAAGAGAGGCTGAAAGATTTGTTAAAGCGAGGCTGAAAGATATTCTGAAGAATATGGCAGAGGAAAGAAAAATTCACAGAGGATGATAGTGCTTAAGGCATGAACCTGAAGACTTGAAGGAAATAATTGAAGACCCAGCAGTGATGGAAGCATTCATAAGAGTAGGTTGCCTACGGTTTTGTGAGAAGATACAGGGCTGTCACACACAGTTATCCAAGGAATTTTCTATGAATTTCAATGGAACAGTCACTAAAGTTGGGATGCTAAGTGTGTCTATTACACTAGACGTCATTGTTGTCGTTATAGAGATACCAAGAGGTCAAGAAACCTGGTTCAAAGGGTTTAAATTTGATATGGAGCAGTCTAAAGAGTTCATGAAGCCTGAGCACACATACATGGATCTTAATAATGCTATCCCTAGAAGTTGCATCAAAGATAACTACTCAAAACTGTTGTTCAACATTCAGAAATATTTTACCTGTGAAGGGAGATATCACAAGGTTTATTCATATCATTTCAAATTTCTTCTACACTTCACTAGTAATATTTCACTTGCTTTACCTTTTTATCTGCATAGGAGTCTTGCAAATATGGCTGATAAGGTGCAAGAAAATTCTAAAGGGAGTGAAACATCCTTGTTTCATCATAGCTTAATGAAATTATTAATTTTAGATGAACTTTAGAAGATAGGAAGAGATTGGTCATCATTCTTGTTTATAAATGGTTTTGAATTGGAAACCCTAACTCCTGCAAGAAACCCTAAAGATAAAGGAGTTCCATCACCACCAACAACAAAACCAAGCCAACCTATGGTTGCAAAACCAAAATAAACTACAAGAGTGAAATCAAGAAAGCAAACTGAGAAAGGGCCAGAGAAAATGCAAATTCTTGATACACCAAATCTCCCACCTGCAAAACAGAGATCAAAGGTTGTCAAAGATGCAAAACAAAAACAAGTTGTCAGCAAATAGGGGACCAAAAGAGTAGCTAGAAGCCAAGCAGTGGCATTGAAAGGAAAGACAATTGCTACAGAAGACAGCCCAGTAACAAAGGGGAATCTACAAGATATTATTCATGCTATTAACGTAGAGGAAACACCCATTATCCAAGCTGAGTTCATTGGGGAAGATGAGCATAAGCTGAAAAAGGCCAAGTCTGCAAAGAGGCTATAGTTTGAGGGGGAAGATGCAGATTTCATTTTTCAAGCAAGAAAGCCTATGACAATGCATGCTAGAAAATTAATGGAAGGCAATAAAGAAGTTCAAAAACCCACTGAAACAACTAAATCTCCTAAAGAAATTATTGATCTTTCATCACCCACAGTGAAGGATACAATCAGAAAATTAAAAAGGGGAAAGAGAAAGTGATAGAGAAAACAGAGTTTCAGCCCCTTGAGGAAAAGTTAAAGTTGACAAATCAAGAAATTGTTGTCATGAAAAAGAAAGCTAGAAAGCACAGTGTCGAGAAAGTACAATTTAAAAGAATGAAGGCAATGTGGGAAGGACAAGTTGATTATGCTTCTGAAACTTTAAGTAATATAGAGCAATTTTTGAAATGGACAGTTCCAGCAATAAAGGAAGCTGAGTTTGTCAGAATAATAAACACTCATATGAGAGCTACCAACAAAAGACTAAAAGACTAGGTGAAGGATTTAGAGCAGCAGCTGGAGTTAATTCATGTTGAGTTACAGAGCAGAGGCATTAAAATGACAGTCATAGAAGAACAAATAAGTCAACCAAGTGAAAATGAAGAAGGAATGCCTCAAGGAAGCTAGAATGAAGTGGGTTTACAATTGGTATGGTTTGTAAATGATGAAGACAGGTATATTTTGATTTTTTGGAAAAAACTACAGTTTTCACTTGGAAAATTTATGAAGAATCTGCATACTCAACAGTTTCGTAGCGCATTCAGTGTAAAAAAGTAGAAATGCGCTACGAAACTATTGTAGCTGCCTTTTCTATTTCCTTTGATCAATATGTAAGGAGTTAAAAGGTAAGTCAAGTATTGTAAATGCTATGAAAAAGGTGTTAAAGGATAATTAAAACAATGCATGATGAAGGAATCAAAGTTTTGAAGAATAAAGGTTTGAAATGGCAGTGCTACTAAAAGCGTTACGAAGAGTGATGAGACATGTCAAGCTAATCTTCAACAGCCAAGGACCACGAAATGAAGATTAAATGATGGTCAGAATGTTCAAGGAAGGAAAAGAATCTTATGCCTAAAAAATAGGGTATGGTTTCCTGCTTTTGTGGAGGGCAGCAAAGTGGTCATGAAGAAACTGAATATCATGATCCAAATTCAACCATGTCATAATACACTTGTCAATAATGTGATTTCAAATAGATAAGGTTGTTATAGATAGTGATAAGGAGTTTGAGTCCTTTTTGGAATAGTACTGTTAAGTAGGATAGGTGTCTTTTTGTAATAAATTCCATGCTTTATGGTTATGTAAGGTGTCAGTGGACAGAAATTAGATGTATCTAGCCTGGAGGTAGATCATATCATGTTGTAAGAGGTCTATTAAAGGCCAAGAGGTCGAATTTGTCAAGGGTTGGACATTTTTGGCAAAACTATGCTTGTTGTGAATTGACTGTTTTCAGCTAATACAAAGATCTTATACTTAACCAACTTGAGATTCAGAGGGAGTTTTAGTGTTTTCCTATTCTATTCGCATCTCTTATATATCTCATTTGCAGTGGTGTTCATTTATATTACTCAGAATTCATCTATTAGATGCTATGACTTCCTATATAAGTGAACTGACTGCATTTTTACAGTTTCATGTGTGTGTACCTTATGACTAAAAATATGATATGCCTCAAATTCAATGTTAAGTAGATTCACTAAATTACTGAATTGCTTTGACTCCATAAGCCCAATGTATACATGCTGATGTGATTCTCAACCTACATCTATCATTTATCAGTTTATTTCCTAAATAGAGTTAGCCATCTATATTTTTATCCATATCTTTAACCCTTGAGAGAACCCTCTCAGGCTGAGGAGGCTAAGCCTCAGTCAAAACATTAGGTTTGAAATAGTTACATGAAATTTCCTGATCAAGCAAACTATCATATCCAATTTTATGATAACATAATATATCTGCGTACCAGGGAGAATTTAGGAATGCTTCCTCAATAGGTGGAGTCGCCAGCTCCTCCTGTTCATCCAGTGAATGGATCATGTTGATATCTAATGCTTGAAAATTGGTTTTAGCCATCAATTTGGATAATACTTGTTCTTTGATCAGTTTGGCAGGTCTGATATCCAAATCATATTCCAGGAAAACAACAATCCATTTTCCCCTCTTTCCATCGGGACTCTATGTTACGATGTCCTTGACAAATGCGTTGGGAACAAAAGCAATGATATGTGAATGTAAGATGTAAACCCTGAAATCATTTAGTGCTTTGACCAAAGATAAGGCCTGTTTTTCCATGATATTGTACTTTAAAGGTGCATCCCTCAAATCTTGGCTTAAAAATGATATGGGTTGCTCTTGTCCTTCCTTGTTTTTATGCAACAATACAACAACAATAGTGTGTTTTGATGCAAAGGAAAAAATGATGAAATCCTTGGTGAAATCAGGGTTGATCAGAACTGGTGCTTTAGTGAGTGCCTTCTTTACCAAGTCAAAGGATTTCTTTGCCTCCATGTTCCATTTAATTCTTGAATCTCTTTTAAGCATGTTGGTGATGTTTCTGAATAGTTCTGCAAGGTTTGGTATAAACCTTCTCAAAAAATTTGATTTTTCCAATGAAGGATTGGAGCTCTTTGACGTTCCTGGGATGACTAATTTGAAGTATGCCCTCAAACCTACTAGGAACAATTTCGATTCCTACTTCAGATATAATATGTCCCATAAGCTTCCCTTCTTCAAGACCAAATAATGATTTCTTGGGGTTCAGAGATAGTCCAAACCTTCTTCACTTCTCAAAAAATCTTCTTAAATGGGCCATATGTTCTTCATAAATGTTGAAATATACTGTAATATCATCAAGGTAGATCACAATGAAATGGATGATTTATTTTGAAAAATAAATGTCCATTTCTCTCTAGAAAGTGGCACCAACATTAATTAATCCAAAAGACATTTTCACATACATGAAGGTCCCCCAAGGAGTAGTAAAATTTGTTTTGAGTTGATCATTAGGATGCACCAACACTTGATTATACCCTGAAAAACCATATAACAAAGAAATCCTTCTGGAGCCCACCACCCTTTGCAATATGTGGTCCATTTTTGGTGAAGGGTAGTTGTCTTTAAGTGATAATTTGTTCAAATTCCTAAATTCAATGCAAAGTCTGATTTCACCTATTTTCTTTCTTGTAGGCACAATATTGGATACCCATTCAGAATATCTGATTGGAACTATGATTTTGGCATCATACATCTTCCTTATCTCCTTCTCAATCAAGGGCATTAGGATAGGATTTATCCTGCGCAGTTTATGTTTGAAAGGTTTTTGGTCCTCCTTGATTGGAATATTGTGTTGTATAATACTAGTATCGTAGGATTTTAGGTCCTCACAGCTCCAAGAAAACACATCTATGAACTCCTTGAACAAATAAATGTATTTCTGTTTTGTAATCATTGGAAGTGCATTTGATAACTTTATCATATTGGGATCTTGTTTACTGCCTAAATTGCATTCCTCAATGTTTGCCTCTGTAGGTTATATATTCAGTTTCTTGGCCACGTCATTGAAATCAAACAGTTCCTCTAAACGGGAAAGTCCTTTGGGCAAGACATTATCCTTGAATTGGAGTACTTCAAATTCCTCTTTCTCTGGGTCTTTATATATTTATGTTCTATGCAAAGTTTCATTTGCTGAAATATTAATATCAGAATCATGAGGGGGTTCATCCATACTCACTTGTTCTTTAGTTGGACGGTCTTATTCATAGTCTAGGTCCAACTTGGAATCTTCAAATTCACCTCTGGATTGCAGGAAATTATCAATTTGTTTGTCATCACCAAAGACTTGCCACATGTTATCAGGGATTGTTGGGTGATGTTTAACCTGCACTGTGTATTTCTTGCTGGGATGAGGTAACTGACAGGTGCTTTCTGAAAATGCTAAACCATTGGCAAGGACATTCTAATTCCTTGGAATTGCAACAAGATCATATTCTTCAAATGTTTTCAGGAGGTCAAGGGCAGCATTCTTGTATGCTCTCAATCTAGGGTGTTTGGCTGAGTATTCTCCCTTTATCTGTCTAATAACCAGCTCAGAGTCCCCATGAACAAAAATTCTTTTGCCTCCTAATATTTTCAGCAATTGTAAACCCAAAAGAAGTGCCTCTGCATGATTATTTCTATTATTGCAGACCCACACCCATGCTCCTAAACCTGCTTTGCCACAAGAACCATCAAAGCTCATGTTCCAAAAAGGCTCAGATTCAGTATAAATCAATCATAGATTCAAGATGGATCTACAAGGTAAAGCAAGATACTGATGGGAGTGTGGATAAATACAAGGCCAGATTTGTGGCTCGGGGCTTCTCACAAATTGAGGGGATAGATTATGATGAGACCTATACACCTGTCACAAGGTACTCTTCCATAAGGACAATCCATAAGTTACTCTTCCCATCTTCAGATCTTCCTCTACATCATATGTGATCTATGCACCCATTGCTGATCTTGCAGTCTTGACCATCACATCGTCTTCCACTTTGGAACCTGTTGCAGTTAACTACTCTCTAATCGACTGCAATCTAAAGAGGAAATGCTCCATGTATTCTCCCTTGATCATCATGAATGACCTCATCTGTGTCTCCAACAACGTCTTCCTTTGGACAAATTTTACCTCATATAGGGAGATTAAGGCCTTCCACATCTAATTAGTTTTCTTCTTCTCAGCTAAGTGTGGTACAATATGGTACTTAATTCCATCCATGATTAGCTGCTTGGCATGCCCAACAGCTTCCTTATGCTTCCAAAGGAGATATGGATCGGTCGATGTGGCCATATTTTTCTTTGCATGGTCTCTAAGATTGTATGCCTCAAGGACTATCACGATCCTTGCCTTCCAAATTGAAAATTTTGAGAGGCCATTCAACCTGTCCTGATCACGTAGTCCATGAGGATCCATCTAATCAGAATGTGTCAGAACTTCCTTTTCTCTTTGCTAGAGAAATGGATCTAAGGACCTTGGCGAAATAGGTACCTTCTGCTCTCTGTGACAATTGATTTCCCTCCTTGTAAATCTTCCAAATCAACTATGATTCAGCTCTCTTTGATCCTCTGATCAAACTACAAGTTTATTTGGCTAGAAACTCTCTAAGAAGTTGATCTCCTCCCACTCTTTGTCACTTGTGCTTAGGCTAAAAAATGAAAAATTTAGAAATTTAACCCCACCAACAACCTTCTAATTTTTTGCAGCTTTTCTTCAGTCTTTTCTGGATCTAATAGATACATATCTGCATCACACTAACAGGTTTCAGACTAATCCAGCATCGTTTCTGAGCTACCTCTGCGCAGTAATTATGTGGGCTTGCTAGGAAACTGTGTTAGGCTGCATCACCCTTCCCTCTGTGTGAATATTCCTTTGAAAACCGCGTTGTCCCTTCATATTTGTGTTTCTTATACTTTTGTAGCTACTTCCTGCAAATATAACCTTTATTCTCTTGCTGGTGACCCTCCTAGATCTACAATTGCTCTGATACCATGTGGAAATTTCCGAGTATTTACACTTTATGCGGAAATTATTACTGTTAATATGGTTATGCTCCTCCTACTTAGACAAGTTATTAACTGAATAAAATTCAAGTTAAAATCGAAGAAAAACACATAACATATCTCCACCAATCTAGATCTTGAACAATTTCATGCAAACATAGACAAAGTGGCACATATATTTCTAGACAAATAGTCCCTGGAAAAACCTAATGCGGGAAAACCGGTCTTCTGGCTGCTGGAGGGTTTATTATTAAGAATTTTCTGAATACAACAAGCATGGCTTCCAGATCTAGAAAATCTGACAGAGAAATAAAATATCTACAACTCATTGGTTGATCTAGGGCCAAAATAATGACTTATCCACACCCTGAAACGGTATTTATATAACTCAGCTAAAATTAGGGCCTAGAAACCCCAACGCTACCCTTTAAGTCTCTGTGTCAACATCTGAAGCCCCTCTAACCCTCAGCATTGCTCCGAAAAGGGTTGCATTACCCTAGACAAGGTGACGCAGTCCTTATGTTGCCCCTTAGGGTCTCTGTGTAACCCCTGAGGGTTTCTTGTAGAAAATCACGCTGTCCTTGAGGGACTACGCATGTGGAGGAGGAACTGTTGGTTCCCAAAGATGAGTCTCAAGATGTGGATCAGCCACATGAGGAGGTTCATGGAGTGAAGGAAGAAACTCATGCAGAGCCATCCATCAGAAATGGCAGTAGGCACACCACAGAAGTTGATAGGCTAAGACTTGATGTTGCATAGAATGTAGGAGCCCCTACTTCACAGCGCAAAAAGAGACAGTGTCCTGACCAATTTACTGGATACATGGCTCTCATGAGAAAATGTATTGTGACTAAACCATATTACTTTCAATAAGAAGTGCAGCAGCCTACTTGGGTTGATGCAATGGTGGAGGAGTATGACTCCATTGTCAAAAACAGTGCATGGGAAATTGTCCCAAGACTAGTTGATAAATCAGTGATAGGTTCGAGATGGATCTACAAGGTAAATCAAACTACTGATGGGAGTGTGGAGAAATACAAGGCCAAATTTGTGACCTGGGGCTCCTCACAAATTGAGGGGATAGATTATGATGAGACCTTTGCACCTGTCACAAGGTACTCTTCCATAAGGACCATCCATAAGGTACTCTTCCAGACTTTAGATCTGCCTCTGCTTCATCTATGACCTATGCACCTACTTCTCCACTTTTCCCACTACTGGCTTAAGGATGTCATAGCTCGTATGTGATCCAAGAGATGAGTTTCTCAAGGATCCCGCCTTATTCTATGTAACTCCTCTACATATCCATGTCGCCCCACTTTCGTGGTTCATAAGCACTCATTGCTGCATCATCTTCTGACCCATCAGCAACCTTGAAAGAAGAGGCTTCCTTGTCCTTTTTCTTCTAAGGACAATTGCTGGCAAAATGTCCCATTTCACCACACTGGAAGCACTTGATCTTTGAAAGATCCTTATTCTTCTTTCCATGTTGCCTCTTTGATGCCAAGGCTGCATCTTCTTCATCTTCCTTCTTCACTTTCTCGATCCAAATCTATACTTCTTCTTGATGAATATGGGGAGGTCTTCTTGACACCAAATTGACCACACGTTGTCCTAATATAGGAGGTCCACTCTGCCCAAGATACTTTGGACAAAGGTTTCCCACTCATCTGTGACTTTATTGAGAGCAGTCCTAACCATCACATCGTCTTCCACTTTGGCACATGTTGCAGTTAACTGATCTCTGATCGACTACAATCTGAAGAGGAAATGCTCCATGTCTTCTCCCTTGGTCATCATGAATGACCTCATCTGTGTCTCCAACAAAATCTTCCTTTGGATATATTTTCCCTCATATAGGGAGATTAAGGCCTTCCACATCTCATTAGTTGTCTTCTTCTCAACTAAGTGTGCTACAATATGGTCCTTAATTTCGTCCATGATCAACTGCTTGGCATGCCCAACATCTTCCTTATGCTTCCAAAGGAGATATGGATTGGTCGGTGTGGCCAGAGTTTTATTTTTATGGTCTCTAATATTTTATGCCTCAAGGACTATCAAGATCCTTGCCTTACTAACTGAAAATTTTGAGAGGCCATCCAACCTGTCCTAATCACGCAGTCCATGAGGAGCCATCTGCTCAGAATGTGCCAGAACTTCCTTTTATCTTTTCTAGAGAAACAGATCTAAGGCCATTCGCGAAACATGCACCTTCTGCTCCCTCTGAAAATTGATTTCGCTCCTTGGAAATCTGCTAAATCAACTATGATTCACCTCTCTTTGATCCTATAATCAAACTGCAAGTTTCTTTGGCTAGAAACTCTCTAAGAAGTTGATCTCCTCCCGCTCTTTGTCACTTGTGATAAGGCTAAAAATATGAAAAATTTAGAAATTTAACCCCACCAGCGCCTTCTGAATTTCTGCAGCTTTTCTTTAGTCTTTTCTAGATCTAAAAGATTCATATCTGCATCACATTGGTAGGCTTCAAACTAATCCAGTGTTTTTTATGAGCTTCCTCTGCGCAATAATTGTGTGGGCTTGCTAGGAGACAGTGTTAGGCTGCGTCACCCTTCCCTCTGCATGAATCTGCCTCTGAAAACTACGTTGTCCCTTCATATATGTGTTTCTGCTACTTTTCCAGCTGCTTCCTGCAACTAGAACCTTCAGTATCTTGCTGGTGACCCTCCTAGATCTGCAATTGCTTTGATACCATGCGGAAATTTCTAAATATTTACACTTTATGCATAAATTATTACTGTTAATATGGTTATTCTCCTCCTACTTAGACAAGTTATTAACTGAATAAAATTCAAGTTAAAATCGAAGCAAAACACATAACATATCTCCACCAATCCAGATCTAGAACAATTTCATGCACACATAGACAAAGTGACACAGATATTTCCAGACAAATAGTCCCCAGAAAAACCCAATGTGGGAAAACCAGACTTTTGGCTGTTGGAGGGTTTTATTATTAAGAATTTTCTGAATACAACAAGCCTGGGTTCTAGATCTAGAAAGCCTGAGAGAGAAATAATATATCTACAACTCACTGGCTGATCTAGGGCCAAAATAATGATTGATCCACACCTTGAAATGGGATTTATAGAACTTAGCCAAAATTAGGGCCCAAAAATCCTAGCGCTACCCCTGAAGCCTATGCATCAGCCTTTGAAGCCCCTCTAACCCTCAGTACTGCTCCGGAAAGGGTTTTGTTACCCCAGACAGGGTGACGCAGTCCTTATGTTTCCCCTTAGGGTCTCTGTGTAACCCCTGAGGGTTTCCTACAGAAAATCATGCTATCCTTGAGGGACTACGCATCGCCTATGTAGCACAATTGCTGCTCTTCCTGCTACTGCTCTCCTTTTTATTTGTGCTGCCTCTGTGAGATGATCTTTGCCTCTTGCTAATCCTAGATCTCGATATCATATCATCCCCTTGGCCTAAATTCCCCTCTCTACAGCTGGAACACTTCTGAAAATTCTTAGCAAACCCACCCTATAATCTTAGCTTAGCTTCAGTGATCTGCCTCTGTGTGTCTTTACAAATGACCCCAAACCTTTCCTTTATACTTTTCTCATTGGGAAACCCACTGCCATGATCAGATCTTGAATCAATGGCTAAGATTAAAAGAAAGCTTGATTCGTGTGACTTAAGACAATTTCATCACATGTTTAATTAAATTCACTTTAGTTTTAACTTAGGAAATACATTAAAATAATTAATTACTTAAATATCTCCTAAACCAAATGAAATTTCCCAAATCAATTTCTTGGTCTTGTAGATCAAGTGTACTCTAGTCCCTCCACAAAATTTGGGAGTTAGAGCGCAACTAATGCTACCCCAAATACACAAAATCTCAACACTCCCTCCTAGCATCAACAGTGTGCTCTAGCAATACGTCACACTATGCATTACAAGACTTTGGGTACTGGTTCTGTGCTGCTGATGCTTGGCCTATTGCCACTAAAGTCTGCACTGTTGCTGCCATTCTGCACTATTGCCCATGAATCTGCCACTGCCACTGCAACATCTGTACTGAATTTTCCTTTTTATATGCTACATCTGTGTTGCTCATAGCACTGCCACTACTGATATGTTGCACTACAACTTCAGTTGTTGAGAGAAACCACTGAATCTCCTGCCCAATCTTTGATAGAAAAGTCAGATGGGTTACATCCTCATCACTGAAGCTCCATAAGCTAAATATATGTGCTGACATCTGAAGGATGATGAAAAACTACAACTCTGCACTGTGCAAGTAGACTCCATATGCACTACTGAAGTCACATCAGCCCCTTGTGCTGAAATCTCTCACGCTGCTGCTACAATGCGTTGTCCCTCTGAAGCCTTTTACGATGCTGCAACTCTGCACTGCGTAAAAATCTCTACTCTGCATTGCTGAAGTCACATCAACCTCTGTGTTGTTGTTTCTTCTACATTGTTGCTACTCTATTATGCATTGATCCTCCTAGTCTTCAGATCTGCCTATGCTTCATCTGTTCTATGCACCCACTGCTCCACTTGTCCCACTACTATCTTAAGACTGTCATAGCTCACATATGATCCAAGAGATGAGCTACTCAAGGATCCAAACTTATTCTATGTAGCTCCTCGACATACCCATGTCGCCCCACTTTCGTGTTTCATGAGCGCTCATGGATGCATCATCTTCTGACCCATCAGCAACCTTGGAAGAAGAGGCTTCCTTGTCCTTTTTCTTCTGAGGACAATTGTTGGCAAAATATCCCATTTCACCACACTGGAAGCACTTGATATATGACAGATCCTTCTTCTTCTTTCCCCGATGCCTCTTTGATTCCAAGGTTGCATATTATTCATCTTCCTTCTTCACTTTGCTCAATCGAGAGCTATACTACTTCTTGGTGAATCTACGAAGTTCTTCTTGATGCATAATTGACCACAAGCTATCCCAATCTGGGAGGTCCGCTCTGCCCAAGATACTTTGGAGAAAGGTTTCCCACTCATCTGTGATTGCATTGAGAGCAGTCCTAACCATCACATCGTCTTCCACTTTGGCACCTATTGTAGTCAACTAATTTCTGATCGACTCCAATCTGAAGAGGAAATTCTCCATGTCTTCTCCCTTGGTCATCATGAATGACCTCATCCGTGTCTCCAACACCATCTTCCTTTGGACAGATTTTCCCTCAGATAGGGATATTAAGGCCTTCCACATCTCATTAGCTGTCTTCTTCCCAGCTAATTGTGGTACAATATGGTCCTTAATTCCGTCCATGATCAACCGCTTGGCATGCCTAGCAGTTTCCTTATGCTTCTGAAGGAGATCTGGATCGATCGGCGTGGCCAGAGTTTTCTCTGCATGGTCTCTCAGATTGTATGCCTCAAGGACTATCAAGATCCTTGCCTTCCGAACTGAAAATTTTGAGAGGCCATCCAACCTGTCCTGATCATGCAGTCCATGAGGAGCCATCTGGTCATAATGTGTCAAAACTTCCTTTTCTCTTTGCTAGAGAAATGGATCTAAGGCCCTTAGCGAAACAGACACCTTATGCTACCTCTGATAATTGATTTCACTTCTTGGAAATCTGCCAAATAAACTATGATTCGGCTCTCTTTGATCCTCTGATCAAATTTCAAGTTTCTTTGGATAGAAACTCTCTGAGAAGCTGATATCCACCCACTATTTTTCACTTGTGCGTAGGCTAAAATCTGAAAACTTCAGAAATTTAACCCCTCCAACACCTTCAGAATTTCTGCAGCTTTTCTACAGTCTTTTCTGGATCTGACAAATTCAGATCTGCATCACACTAACAGGCTTCAGACTAATATAGCGTTGTTTTTGGGCTGCCTCTGCACAATAATTGTGTGGCCTTGCTAGGAGACAATGTTAGACTGCATCATCCTTCCCTCTGCATGAATATGCCTCTGAAATCTACGTTGTCCCTTCAGATATATGTTTCTGCTGCTTTTCCAGCTGCTTCCTACAGCTAGAACCTTCAGTCTCTTGCTGGTGACCCTCCTAGATCTGCAATTGCTCTGATATCATGTGGAAATTTCTGAATCTTTACACTTTATGCAAAAAATATTACTGTTAATTTGGTTATGCTCCTCCTACTTAAACAAGTTATTAACTGAATAAAATTCAAGTTAAAATCGAAGCAAAACACATAACAGATCTCCAACAATCTAGATCTAGAACAACTTCATGCATACATAGAAAAAATGACATAGATATTTCTGGACAAATAGTCCCCGAGGAAACCTAATGCGGGAAAACCGGTCTTCTAGATGCTGGAGGGTTTTATTATTAAGAATTTTATGAATACAACAAGCATGGGTTCCAGATCTGGAAAACACGATAGAGAAATAATATATCTACAACTCATTGGCTGATCTAGGGCCAAAATAATGACTGATCCACACCCTCAAATGATATTTACAGAACTCAGCCAAAATTAGGGCCTACAAACCCCAGCACTACCCTTGAAGCCTCTGCATCAGCCTCTGAAGCCCCTCTAATCCTCAACGGTGCTCCAGAAAAGGCTGCATTACCCTAGACTGGGTGACACAGTCCTTATGCTCCCCCTTAGGGTCTTTGCGTAACCCTGAGGATTTCCTACAGAAAATCACGCTTTCCTTGAGGGACTGCACAACACCTACGTAGAATAGTTGCTTCCCTTCCTGCTGCTGTTCTCCTACTTCTTTGCGCTGCCTCTCTTAGATGATCTTTGCCTCTTGCTAATTCTAGACCTCGGGATTAGATTATCCCCTTGGCCTAAATTCCCCTCTCTGCAGCTGAAACACTTTTGAGAATTCTTAGGAAACCACCCTAGAATCTCAGCTTAGCTTCAGTGCTCTGCCTTTGTGTGTATTTACAAATGACCCCAAGCCTTTCCTTTATAATTTTCTTGTTGGGAAACCAATGACGATGATCAGATCTTGAATCAATGGCTAATATTAAAAGAAAGCTTGATCCGTGTGACTTAATACAATTTCATCACATGTTTAATTAAATTCACTTTAATTATTTAAGTTCCCTAAGTTTTAACTTAGGAAATACATTAAAATAATTAATTAATTTAATATCTCCTAAACCAGATGAAATTTCCCAAATCAATTTTTGGGTGTTGTAGATCAAGTGTACTCTAGTCCCTCCACAAAATTTGGGATCTAGAGCACCGCTGATGCTACCCAAAATACACGAAATCTCAACACTCCCTCTTAGCATCAAGAGTGTGCTCTAGCAATACATCACACTATGCATTACAAGACTTTGGGTACTTGTTTTGTGCTGTTGATGCTTGGCCTGCTGCCACTCAACTCTGCACTGCTGCCCATGACTCTGCCACTGCCACTGCAACCTCTATACTACATCTCTCTCTCAATATGCCACATTTGTGTTTCTCATAGCACTTCCACTGCTGATCTTCTACACTGCAACTTCAGTTGTTGATAGAAACAACTGAATCTCCTGCCCAATCTTTGAGAGACAAGTCAGATGGGCTGCATCCTCATCACTGAAGCTGCATAGGCTACAAATCTGTGTTGGCATCTAAAGGATGAGGCACAACTACAACTTTGTACTGCGTAAGCAAACTCCCTATGCACTACTGAAGTCACATCAACCCCTTGTGCTGAAATTTCTCACATTGCTGCTGCACTGTGCTGTCCCTATGAAGCCTTCTGTGCTACTGTAGCTTTGCATTGCATAAGCAGCTCTGCTTTGCACTAATGAAGTCACATCAGCCTCTACACTGCTTTTGTTTCTACGTTGTTGCTACTCTACTTTGCGCTTCTTCTACCACTCTTTAGATATGCCTCTACTTCATATGTGATCTATGCACCCACTGCTCCACTTGTCCCGCTACTGTCTTAAGGCTATTGTAGCTCGCATGTGATCCAAGAGATGAGATGCTCAAGGATCCCAAATTATTCTATGTAGATCCTCTACATATCCATGTCGCCCCACTTTCATGGTTCATGAGCGCTCATGGTTGCATCATCTTTCGACCCATCAACAACCTTGGAAGAAGAGGCTTCCTTGTCCTTTTTCTTCTATGGAAAATTGCTGGCAAAATGTTCCATTTCACCACATTGGAAGCACTTGATCTTTGACAGATCCTTCTTCTTTTTTCCCTGCTGCCTCTTTGATGCCAAGGCTACATCTTCTTCATATTCCTTCTTCAATTTTCTTGATCCAGAGCTATACTGCTTCTTGATGAATCTGCAGAGTTCTTCTTGATGCAGAATTGACCACAATCTATCCCAATCTAGGAGGTCGACTCTGCCCAAGATACTTTGGAAAAAGGTTTCCCACTCATCTGTGACTGCATTGAGAGCAGTCCTGACCATCACATCGTCTTCCACTTTTGCACCTCTTGCAGTCAACTGATCTTTGATCGACTGCAATCTGAAGAGGAAATGCTCATCTTCTCCCTTGGTCATCATGAATGACCTCATCCGTGTCTCCAACAACATCTTCCTTTGGAAATATTTTCCCTCATATAGGGAGATCAAGGCCTTCCATATCTCATTAGTTGTCTTCTTCATTGAGTTTTTTCATTTCAAATTGGAACATGTTGGATTGAAGGTAAAAAAACATATAAACCAAAACAAAGGTGTATTTGAACACCAACTCTGTATGAAACTTCAAAAATGGTCATGGATGGCATCGGCAAGGAATTGGGAAAAATTATACATGACTGATGGTTTAGCATCTGATGAAAGGATGGATAAGAAACTAATCATGGCTTCATCTACCCATTGGTCTGTGTGATACCCTAAAAAATATGATAAAATGGTGACAATATGTTAGGTCCTATCAGGGAATATAGATGAATTATATGGGGGATTATTTGTAGGCATTGGGCATTAGTGGCCATGAAGATCTTTAAATTTTTAGCCCTGCTAGAAAAGTCCATCTTCTGGTATAACTCCCTAAGGGCTTCATAAGAGAAAGGGATGGTGAACTCCAAAATGGGGGCCTGCATCATTTGCTGAATGGATTGAGCATTGATGGAAAACAATACCTCTCCTGATGGAGTCACTACAGTACTCTTATTGATGTTATAGCAGGCATGGCATTTCCTAATGAATTCTGGGAAGCTATGGGTTTTTGGGAAAATGTAGTAAGCCAATTTAGTCTCCCACAGGCCAATTTCATCCACCTCATCCAGTAATTTGTCCTCGAGCCAACAGTATACATCGAATAGATCGAAGTTAGACTCTGTCTCATGGACTTTGAAATCTCAGTCTGCCACTGCCAGGTGATCCAAGTCCACCTGAGGGTAGACCATTGGGTTAAATGGCAGTTGATCAGGCTTTGGAGGCATTCTGTGAACTGTGACGAATTTCACTATGCAGAAAAAGAATGGAAGTAAGAAGGGAAGAGAGCTTACAAAGGGAGAATCTCAAATTAGAATGGGAAGGGAAAAATAACAGGGGAACTACGCACAGAATTTGTAGATAACTGAGAGTTTCCTACAAATGAATTGAATCTTCCTTCACCGATCTTCATTGTTTAAGTACCTGCAAAACGATTTACTGTATTCAATTTGAAATTAGCAGCAAAGGTAAACTTTGCTTCTAGTATTGAATTGGTGTTTTAACCTGTGATTGGGTGAACTTTGGCTTGGTGCAGGCCCGTTGGACAACGACCTACCCAATTGAATGCGGAACATGTATTTTGCGGGAGTGGATTTGATTGGAAGGAGATAGGTAGGCAACGACATGGTGCAATGACACTGTGCAACGGTTATCTAGCGGAAGCAAAGGTGACGTGGAGGGGATGATGTGGTGCAACAGTACTTAGCAATGGTCATAATGTTGTTGGGCGAGTGCGGTGGTTTCAAGCACAGTGGAAACCGCTTTCGGCGGGGGGGCTAGTGGTAAATGGTAAGGAGCGGGGGGGTGGGGAAGAAAATTGACCCAGGCATGCCACATTGCAGCAACGACAGTATCAAATACCTTTTATTTCAGACCCCCCTCTTGTTGTTAACATTCGAAGGTTGAGGGGGGGCCAAAAAGTTATGTGGGATGTCGGATGGATATGGATGATGCGGAGATGAAGAGGAGATGAGGATCGGTTAGACTTGATATGACCTTTGATGTGATGGTGGGGTCGGGGAATATGTATGGCAGGGGTATAGTATGAGATTTAGGATTGTAGGAAAATGTGGGTTTTCGGAGTTAGGATAGAGAAAAGTGTGATGTTTTCGGGATTTGGGGTAAAAACAAATAAGGGGCTCGAGACTTAGGATAAAATTTAATATGACATAAAATATGTCCAAATAGGTCTTGAAATGGACATGAATCCCCAAAAATTAGGACCAAATAAACCTTTATCCTTTAATGTTTCTCCTCAACCATAGATAATATGAAAATTTTATTTTGCACCTTGTGGGATAAATTTCATATTTTTCTTCCATTATTTCTCCTCAACATCTCTAACTACCCAAACTACAAATATAACATTTTTTATTCTTTTGTAGGGTGCATTTGAACTTGCAGACCCTAAAACATTTTTCTTTTGAAATTCTAACCTAACCTCTATCCCTTATTTCTCCCATTGGTACAGATTAAACTATTGAACCAACTTCATTTCTACCTATCTACTGATTGGCCAAGATTAGGCTGTTTGGCTAATCTTCATTCTCTAACCTATCAGCAAAAACTCAAAATTGTCCAATCATGCTTAAACTGTATGATTGAACAAACACACCTAAGGAGTAGTGGAATTTTGATTTGCATCACTTTTAGAACTATTCATCTTTTGGGGTTTTCTTTTCTTTTCCACACCCTCTTTTCTTTCTTCTTTTTTCTATTTTTTTTGAAATGATTTCAATATTTGAAATTCATGCATAATATGAAAATTTGTAATTAATAAATATTCAGTCACCTAGTGATACTGTAAATTACAAGAGTCTAGCACCTTCCAACTGCTGCAACATTTTCCTTACATGCTCCAATTGATCCTCTTTATTTTCGTTGAAAATTAAATTGTCATCCAAGTACACTACAAAAAATTTCCCCAAGAATGGTTTTAAGACCTCATTCATGAGCCTCATGAATGTGATAGGGACATTATGCAACCTAAATGGAATAACCAACCATTCAAGCAATACATCCTTCATCTTGAAAGCAGTCTTCCACTAATCAACTTCCCTAATTCGTATTTGATTATAACCACTCTTTAGGTCATTATTTGTGAAATATGCAACCCCACTCAAACTATCCATAATATCATCCATCTTTGGAAATGGAATTCGATACTTGATGGTTATCATATTAATAGCTTTAGAATCTGTGCACATTTTCCATTAACCTATCTTCTTCGAAGTAAATATTGTTGGTATAGCACAATGACGCAAACTTTCCATTATCAATCCTCTATCAAGCAGCTCTTTTACTTGCTTATTTACTTCCTCATTCTATGGTAGAGTAATCCTATAAGGTGCCTTGTTTGGTAAGCTTGATCCTAGAATCAAATCATTTTGATGAGAAATAATTCTCATGGGACGTAGTCCTTTTGGCAATTCATCAACAAAAATATCCTTGAATTCATCTAACAAGGATTTGATTTCTATAGGGATAGTTTCTAATTTCACTTCCTCTAGCACAACCTTTGGAATCACAGCTACACAAAATTTATCCTTTTGTTCCTCATGTACAAACTCCATGGATGAACACAACATGATATTTCTGTTACATATTGTAAATTCATGATATAAAAGATGACCTATCAAAATTACCAGGCCCAATGAACACTTGCTTATCTTCTCCGCATCTCCCATCCGTAGTGGCATGACTTTGAGCATGGCAAAGATCCCTGCATAGAAAGAAATTCCAAGGGAGACTAGCATGCGTTGGTACTTCCACAACTTCCTATTGTTACAATTGTATTTTCCATCATTGGGGTGAGTTTGTACCGTCGACCATACTTTTTGAATTCATATGTATTATGTCGGCCATCACAGTGAACTTGCTTGTCAAACAACCGTGGCCTTCCCAGAAGTATGTGGCATGCATCCATACCATCCACACCACAAAATACGTGTTCCTAGAGGCTATTGATTTGAAAATTAAACAATCATTGTTCAATCACAACCACCTATTTTCCCTTTTGTAACCATGAGAATTTGTAAGGGTGTGAATGGACTAAAATATTTAGTTTCAACTTGTTGATGACTTCAGTGTACACTAAATTATGTGTACTTCCACCATCTATGACCAGGTTAAAGCACTTTCCCTAGAATTTACATTTAGTTTTGAAAACTTTCCTTGTTTGTTTTGGTTCTTCCACTATGTTCTTCTCAAGCTTGAGAAGTACTTTGTGAAACATCAAATTTTATTCCTATTATTGTTGAAGCACAATCACATTCTCTACAACAACAAAAGCTTCATCAACTTGTGTTTTGGACAGTGTTGATAATATTGACGATATTTCGCAAAATATCACAAATATTGCGATATTTTCAAGGAAATGATATTTCAGCCTGAAAATATCGGTAAAATATCGTGATATTTTCAAAATATCGGCTAAATATCACGCAATTTTGAAAATATCAGTTAATTTTTTAAAATTTGAAAATTTCATTTTCTATGCTTGTCGATATTTTGCTAATATTTTTGCCGATATTGTCGATAAGATGTTTCATGGACCCTCGCCGATATTTTTCTGATACCGATATTATCAACACTAATTTTGGATTCACCTATTCTTCTTGAATGTTGTCCTTCAAAGGAACTCAAATTTCTTATGTCCTTCAACTCCATAGCGATAACAAGTAATTATTGACTTGCCCTTTCCTCTTCTGAGGATTATTCTACCTCTTCTAGCACTATTTCTACCTCTACCACCTTGAACACTGATGGATTCCTCTTCATTTTCACTACCTCTAGTAGTCCCTTCCTTACCTATACCTCTAAATCCTATTCCTTTTCCTTTCTGTTGTATTTTCCTATTCAACTTTTCCTACACATTTAGGTAAATGTGATAGGCTTCATCAACAGTTTGAAAATAATGCATGCTCATTTCATCTTGAATCAAATATTTCAATCCATTCACATACCTTATGACTCTTTGAAATTTTGGTTCCTTTATACCTTATCAAACTGACTGTGTGAAAAAATCTTCGGTCTACTCACGAACATAGGTCTCCTTTTGTTGTAGATTATGGACTTGTCTATACAAATTCTGCTAGTAATAAACAAGCATAAATTTCTCCTAGATCTTCAAGATCATATTCTTCCAAGTCTTGGTCATTTATAGCTAACTATTTGGATACTCAAAGTATCTCTCAAGTTATCGAATCCAATCAATGAGCACATGAGTTCTTATATTGACACCATAACATGAAACTTCAACTATTGCACTACCTTTATTGCTCAATTATGAAATCAACCTCATTGTTGGGTCTCTCTCCTCAACCTCTTGTTCTTCATCTACTTCTTCTTTAGGATCTAGAACTACCTATGCATCTCCATTTATTCTATGCTCCAATGCTTCTATTATTCATCTTAATTATTTTAGCTCTTGATTTATTGTACCTCCTCGTTCTTCTCCTATTATCCTCAATGACATCCTCACAAGTTTTAAATGTCTCACCAACATCCATAAACCTCAATCTCGGGTTTTGTGACCCACTTGTACCTTCAAAAATCCTTTTGTGCAACCACTGATAATGTTTCTTGTCACAATATTACACAAAAAAATTCAAGGTGAAAATCCAAAAATGAAACCCAGTATGATACCACCTAACGTAGCCCAGGTTTTGTGGACTTCACAAAAACTATAGAATATCTATTTGTTGTTACAGAGTGCAAAACCCAGACCATTGGAGTTGGATACAAAATTAATTAATTCAGATGAAATCACATAGCACAAAAAAAGGGTAATTTGAATCTACTCATGAGAAAACATAAAGGATTCAATATCTTTTTATTAATTCAAAATGTGTTGTTAAAAAAAAAACTCATATTACAAAATAACTCCCTCAGATCACTTTAATTTCCTACACGACTACACAGAAACACCACGCATAACAACTAGACATCCTCCTGACTCACACGACATCTAGTAATGCTCTCTCTGAAAAATGTGCAATAGCCAACTAACACCAGAAGTCCAACAACCAAACATCCAAGAGCTAAGAAGCATGTTACCCACCATCTGTGGGTGGTATCTAGAGGATAATGTTTTCTCCTAGATGATCCTCAGTTAACAACCAACAACCCCTTGCAACCACCAGATAACTCGATGTGCCATTATTTCTTCCACCTGAGCTAATCATATGCTCCCTCGCCCATCTGTTATGATTGTAGTTGGGTATTTTTGTTTACTTATCATGGATACTTTTGGACATGGATATGTGGGGTGATTCAGCGGAAAGAGTGGGTTTGGTTTTTACTCTTATTCCCTTTATCCAATTTGATGGTTAGCCTTGTATCCTAGTCCCGTGGGAATCCCCTTTATTGGCTATTATATTTAGGGGTAACACTACATGGGAAACCTCGATTTCGGTTGTGTGTTACCAATTCCCAACACTATATACATCACCCCTCTCTGCTCATTATAACCCAATTCACCATATTTCCCATCCAGGTCCACATTTTTCCATTGGGTCCACAAGGAGTTATCCTCCCCTTCCCCTTATCCACACCTTGGGTCAGGCTTGGAATGATTCCCCAGAGGTTGATGCAGTTAAAAGAAAAATAAAAATAATAATTTGGCCACTATCAATAGGAAATGTACCATCAAATTAAAAACATGTCCTGAGCATACACATTTAGCACGTGGGAAAAATCCCAACATAAACTCAACCCCTATCATTATGGCCATCAAGCTAGTTCCTAGGGTCCCTCATATTGACCCCTTTCATCATTAAGGAACCCATTATTGTCTCAAACCTTGGCAGGTGATCAACTGACCCACCTTAAGGTGGATATCCACTGTTATATCTTACACTTCATGATCTCATCCCCTATAGCCCCAAGTAGTTACAAAATAAAATTAAATAAAAGGAAAAGGCATATGAAGAAGTGTAAACAAACCAAAGGTTGGGGTAACTCATGTACCATGATTTCTCCCTCCTACATTCATACACCCAAGTGTGGGCTTCCCTTATTCTGGATATCCATGTATCGTGGCATGTGGCTTGGATCTTTCCCCTAATGCCCAATTTTGTTCCACCATTATATCACCTACCACATGCCATTTGATGGATGTACCATGGACATGTCACCCCCTTAGAGTCTGAAACCATCTAATAGGGTCCTCGCTTAATCTTTATCTTGAAATTGGAGACACTTGCGTCTTATAAAGCCCAGTATGGAAGGGAATGTTGCCATGAATTGTTCACTTGGTTCCATGATTTGTAAACTCATTTAATCAATTGCACTAATCATTTGTTGTAGTGGAAGGTGAGGGGAAGAATTGGATCTTATACAAGATTGTATGCGGGTATTCATCTTGGGTTTGGTATCCCTATATGAGATCCAAGCCCTCCAAAGGGTCATATTGTGATTTGTAGGGTGAGTGTTAAGAGCCACGAGTCTCCACCATAGCTCAGAACATATTTCCACTTCATGGGATCCTTCAGTTCCACCTATTGCTTGTTCATGTCCCACCTATTAGACTATGATGATGCACCTGGACAACCTTACCCAATCGTCTCCACTATTGCACCACATACTTGGAAGCTGATCTAAGGCCTAGATGTAGATGTGTCTCACTGCAGGAGACAATGGGATGGGTTGCACCATTCTTCTATCACTTACATATGGGATACATGCTTTTTCGATCCATTTAGAGACCCATGAGGATGTTTTGTGCCCCCATAGCCACTTGGGGACACCAAAAGTTATTTTCTTGGATATCAAGGGTCCAACCCCTTGATCACTATGTTTGGAGCTCATTCATTCATATTAGTACACATTGGAATCCATTGGGCCTCTTCAATGGCCCTTCTACCTATTTTATCTATTATTTTTCCCTCTTGGAAGGCTTATTGTTGTATTACGGAGCTATCTTGGTGGGATTGTCACTAAGGGATGTTATTTTTGCACATTATTTTATTAGTATGGGCATTATTTGTTAAAGCTTGCAACAAGAAACAATGAAATTGGCATCCAAAAACAACATGACAACACCTACACTAGTGTGGGACCACAGGTCGTGTAGTGATGGTTCCTAGCGAGACATTAGTGTGAAATTCAATTTATTTAATAAATTGGATATGTGTCAAATTTAATCATCCCGTAATTAAATTGGACAATAAATTGTAATCTTATCTCATAAACACTTGTAATAGTTAACTAAGTGTGATAGACTCAGTTAGCTCATGAATTTCGAGTCGAGGGTAGTTGGTGAGGCATGCAGAGTAATTCTATGTGTTTTAGAGTTCAAGCTGCAGTTAAGTGCATGAGTAATCAGTTAACTTAGTTAAGTGAGTTAAATTCATTTGAACTAGTTGTAACTGTTTTTTGCACTAGTATGAGATCAAGTGAATTAAATCAGATTTAATTCACATGCAGTGATCTACCCTGAAACTGATGATTTACTATTAATAGCTGCATGCATGTCAGTTCCAGTGGAGACCCAATTGAGACAAAGGTTAAAGGGAAGTTAACTATCAGTTGTGATATTAGAAGGCTGCCCAGATGTAGTTAAAACACCATAATGCCCATGATACTCAGCGTAGTTGAGGAAGGTTGAAATTCCTATAGAATAGGGATTTCATTTAGCAGGAATTGAGTGAGAAAGATAGGTTGAAGACAGGCTGAGAATTGGCTAAGTGTTGGCCCAATTTTTTCTGGATCAGTGTGAGATGATTAACAGATTACAAGAGACTCTTGTGAGAAGAGTGCATTGTAATTTTTTGATGATTCTTTATGGAATATAAAATAGAAGATAGAGGGATTTTGAGCAGTAAGCTTTCCCCGAGAAATTTTCTATGTTGTGGTTTGATTTGATTCTTTCTTTGCTTATTGTGATTGGCGATTGTGTTTAATTTCCATAACTGATTTATAGAAGGATTCAGTATCTAGCTTTAGTACATTCTTAGATCGGATTGAATCCATTGATATACACATGTTTGTATAATTTATACATGGTATCAGAGCACAGGAAATCACTATAGTGGAGGAGAAGTTGAGTTTGTGACTGAATAGAATTCAAATTTGCAAAAGTATTCTTGGTGCGACAGGTGAATCAAGATCGGAATTTATTTCAATGGATTGATATTGGAGTATGCACTCGAGGTCAGTTCCAATTTTATTGCATGGAAAGATAGGATGGAGGTAGTAATGGAGGAAAATGGGTTGAAAGAAGTCATTGATAATAATGTTCCCAAACCCATTGCAGCAGATGCCGCAAATCTTGATGCTTGGAAAAAGAAGGTTGCAAAGGCGAGGAGGATCTGATTGGAGGGAGTATGAGACCACATTATCTCAAGTCTCCATGGAAAAGCAACACCATATGCAATGTGGAAAGCTTTGACAGGTCTATTTCAGAGAAACAGTGATCATAGAAAATTGGCACTGAATGATAAACTAAGGAAAATAAAAATGGAGAAATGTGACACTATTCAAGTATACTTGACCAAGTTTGTCCAATGTCAAGATGAGCTTGGGAGTGTATGAATCATTGTCATAGATGATGACTTGGTGAGCCTAGATCTTATAGGCTTTCCCAAGAGTTGGCATAGTTATCAGGACTCTGTCAATGGGAGGGAGAAGCTGCCAGATTCGGTCGGATTTGGTGCAAGAAGAATTCAGGCAGAATACCAGGGATGGATATTCATCTAAGGAAGATGATGAATAAAATTTCACCTTGGATGGTAAGGCGAATAAGGGGAAGGGAAAGAAATTTTATTCCAAATCTGAGACCGATGAAGAAGGAAAGGAGCATGACATGTCCAGAGTGAAGTGTTTTCACTGTCACGAGCATGGACATTATGCCACTAATTTTCCACAAAAGAAGAAGAAAAAGAAGGCTTAAATATCTACAGCTTCTGAGGCTTTGGCCTCGCAATTTGAGTTGGAATTCTCGTTGATCGCATGCATGGTTTCAAGTGCGATGGGATTGGATAGTGGTGCATCTTTCCACATGATGGGAGACAAAGAACTTTTCAGTATCTTGGAGGAGAAGGACCTCCAGATGCATATCGAAATGGGTGACGATGAAAGGTATAGCGCTACCAGGATTGGTACAATTACTTTCCACAGATAGTTAGGTAAACCATTTTTATTGAAATATGTAATACATGTACCAGGCTTGAAGAAAAATTTAGTTTCAGTTGCAATGTTAGAGGATAGAGGCTATGACGTTGTTTTCAGGGAAGGAAAATCTTTCCTTCGACACAAAGAAACAGGAGAAGCCAAGAATATTAGGATTTGTGTGAAGAATATCTATAAAATTGATGTAGATGGTTGCGTAGCATTGATGGGTAAAGCAAACAAAGTGGTGAGTTGGGATGAGGGTGAGTTACACCATGGAGCTTTGAAGGTCATGCAGCAGATTTCTACGATGCTTCCAAAAGGTACTCTTGCGCATATAGACACATGCAAGGGATGTACCATGGGGAAGTGTGAGAAAGCCATGTGATTGTCCCTTGAGAGGGATCTTGATTTGCATGCAGATGAGGAACTCTTGGATCCTAAGAATGAACCTCAAGATGTGGAGTAGCCATAATATGAGCATCATGGAGTGGCAGGAACCACTCAAGCAGAGAAATTTAAATCCAAATGGGCAGAGGGATTACATGCAACTATACCTCCAGGTGTGAGGTGGGGCGATGTAAAAAATTAATCCCTAGAAGAAATTTGGCAGGGTCCTAGAGATGGTGTGTCTCATGGATAAAACCTAACTATGAGGAGCCCACAATACAAGAATAGAAGGATGAGTTAGATTGATGCATTCATATGTCAGGAGGACAAAAATCAGAGTGAGAGGTGTCGGATAATGGAGCACACATCAAAGTTGGAAGTAGTGCAGAGTGCATGGATGCAGATGTCAATAGCACAACGAGTCTAGTAGACATGTGCAGTAGGTACTAGTAGTCAGAAGACTCTGATGACAAATGCATTATACTGATTCAGATGTTTGGAGGCTATTCAGTTTCAGAAGTGTTGCATGCAATAGTTGCATGTGTGATAAACACTAGAGAAGTGTTGCATGCAAGAGTTACATGTGCGAGAAACACTAGATAAGTGTTGCATGCAAGACTTTCATGTCACATGCAAGAGTTGCATGTTGCATGCAAGGACATTCCTTTCTTGTTGAGAGGGAGTGTTGAAGATTGCAACAAGAAACATTGAAATTGGCATCCAGAAACAACATGAAAACACCTACACTAGTGTGGGACCACAAGTCGTGTAGTGATGGGTCCTAGCAAAACATTAGTGTGAAATTCAATTTATTTAATAAATTGGATATATGTCAAATTTAATTATCCCTTAATTAAATTGGGCAATAAATTGTAATCTTATCTCATAAACACTTGTAATAGTTAACTGAGTGTGATAGAATCAATTCACTCATGAATTTTGAGTTGAGGGTAGTTGGTGAGGCATGCAGAGTGATTCTATGTGTTTTAGAGTTCAAGTTGCACTTAAGTGTATGATTTTAATGCATGAGTAATCAGTTAACTTAGTTAAGTGAGTTAAAGTCAGTTGAACTAGTTGTAACAGTTTGTTGCACTAGTGAGAGATCAAGTGAATTAAATCATATTTAATTCACATACAATGATCTGCCATGAAACTGATGATTTACTATTAATAGCTGCATGCATGTCAATTCCAGTGGAGACCCAGTTGAGACAAAGGTTAAAGGGAAGTTAACTATCAGCTGTGATATTAGCAGGTTGCCCAGATGTAGTTAAAACACCACAGGATGCCCATGATACTCAACGCAGTTGAGGAAGGCTGAAATTCCTAAAGAATAGCGATTGCATTCAATCAGGAATTACGTGAGCAAGGGAGGCTGAAGACAGGTTGAGAATTGGCTAAGTGTTGGCCCAATTTTGTCTGGATCAGTGTGAGACAATTAGCAGATTGTAGGAGACTCTTGTGAGAAGAGTGAATTGTAATTGTTTCATGACTCCTTGTGGAATATTTAATAGAAGATTGAGGGGTTTTGAGCATTTTGCTAGCCTTTTTGATGGAAGAATTGGATTATTAATGAATTTCAATGTTTGGAAGACCTTATATTTTGTCTTGGAGCTTCGATTTTCTTGCAATTTAATTATTAGAATAATTTCACTATACTTGTGAGTACTCTTTTTCATGTTTTATCTTGTACTTTGTTGATGTGATGATCTATGAAATATGTGTCTTCATGAAGTTGGTGAAATTTCCCTAATGCTAATGAAAAGTTTCAAATCTTTTATTTATGATGGATTTTTCATATGATTACTATGAATTATGGTTAATTAGTGTCCTAGGTGTATGTGATTGTTCATGATTTTCTTTAATAAGTCATCAATTGCAACATCAATAAGTATAAATTATACTAGTGAACTAGTTACAACTTTAAGATCCATATGAAGTTACTAGAAGACTCATTGGTTGGGAATAAGCCTCTCTAAATATTGATCTCATTAGACTCCATTCTCCCAATAGGTTAGGAACTAGTATAGTCTTAGGTGATGATCAAAAGAAAACTCTTCTCACCTCTTCCCCTTTTCTAAGGCCTAACCTTAGTAAGCTTCCTAGGGAATCATAGTTCTTGAAAACCAGTCAAGAACTGAGTTGGCATATTCTTAAGAGGTCCTCCAAATTTGAGGTTAATCTAGCGATGGAATCTCAAGACATTGCAAGCCCTAGATCAAAGATTGTTTTTCTGCCTAGGTTTCCTTGGGTTCGTACCTTCATCAGGATAATTGCATTCAAATTTCAAGAGAAATCTAATTCTTTTGATCCTCTTCTCCTCCCTAACTTGGTCAAGTACATTAGTTTTTTGTTCAACCCCAATATCTTAACCTTGTTTGGGTCCACTAGGGCTTCTTTGTGGTCGCGCAACCTTGTAACTCCAACTTCAAAAGGATTTATTAGAAACCATATTCTTCTAGGTTTCTTTGGTTTAGGGAAACTCTTATCAAGACATACCTCTCAACCCTAGACATAGGTATTCTCTTATCCCTTATTAGAGAGCCACACACCTTTATTTTAAATTAATTAAGCTTTTCATCTGAGGCTCTCTTGTGAATAGGATTTGGAATCACTTTATGTCCTATCATTGATCTATATTTCCTAGTGATTATTCTCGTATTGGGGCTCCTTCCATCAGTGAAAGTCCGTAAAGAGTAGGTATTTTTAGCTAAGGTGAAAATTGGATATTCCTCCATTGTTGCCACTTGACCTAGTAATTACTCTATAGGAACCCCTACTAGTTTAAGTGGTAACAAGGCAGAAATGCAAATCTTGAATGCAAAAAAAAAAGTCCTTTTTCCTTCCTTATCCCCACCATTTATCCTTACGATATTGATCTCTTCGCATTCCACTAAATGAATAATTTTACCATACTATTGACCTCTTCATCTTACAAACTAAACAAATTTACCTTCTCTCAACATGTGGACAAACCAAATTTGTCTCATTCTGGCAATGCATTTAGCAAGGTTTGTCTTGTAGAAACACATCTAAACAATAGTCGATTTTGAATGTGGAAACAACCCTATGTATAAGGATTATCAACACATTATCCTAGGAGTGTCAACAACTCGAGAGAAATCGTTGTAGTGATAAAATATAGCTACAGGAGCAATGGTAACTACCAGCCAGGTGAATCAATGATAACCATAATAGGTGTATTGAAAACTTAAAAGACATGGGTGTAACAACACTTATTACAAACTCACAGAACTTGTTTTTGGTTGCTGAGTATTTCTTGAGGATAAGGATGCTTCTGCATCACAAGGTGTACAGCCAATGTATTATGTGAAAATATTTAAATCTCCTAAGGGAGGGCTCAAAACACTAACTCACTCACCACAATGTGTCGTGAGATTCTAAGATGACATGTGTAACTCCTCACATCCATGCTAGTGACCTATCACAATTCCTAATGCATGTCATAACACCCAATGCACCTCTCACAATTCCCAATGCATGCCACAACACCCAAGGCACCTCTCCCAATTCCTAATTCATGTCATGACACTCAAGTCACTTTCCACAACACCCAGGACCTAACACAGGATACAATTCCCAAAGAAAATGGATCCTCAAAATCTCATGGAAATATGTGCTAGGATGTTGCATCCACCTCATTGTGTCAAGAAAACCTCAAAATACATTACATGAAGCCCATTATCTAGAAATAACAATCATCAACTATGTGCCAAGAATGAGATAAGTGGGATTCTCCTCAAATAATATGATTAGGTTCCAAAACCATGCCAAGACATACAATTCCAAACACATAGGATACAATTCCCAAAGAAAATGGATCCTCAAAATCTCAGGGAAATATGTGGTAGGATGTTACATCCACCTCATTGTGTCAAGGAAACCTCAAAATACATTACATGAAGCCCATTCTCCAGAAATAACCATCATCAACTATGTGCTAAGAATGAGATAAGTGGGATGCTCCTCAAAGACCATGATTAGGTGACAAAACCACGCCAAGACATCATTAATACCCTAGGGTGATCCATCACAAAACCAAGGGGCATATATGAAATCCATGAGGCAAAAAGGTGAGAAAATTATGAGAATAAAATGTGTTTCCATCATAAGTGAAATCTTAACGTCAAAATAGAAAAATGAATCCAGTCACTCTAGAATATGGGTCACAATGTACAACATGGAGTGGGTTGATCCCTCAATCATTGTATATAATCATGGAAAATAATGCAATAATGGAGTGATCCATGAAACTCAATTTCTAATTCATCAAACATCACCAAAATTTGAAGATAGACACCTCACATGCTAGTGGGATCTCATCATGTGATTAATATCATCAATCACCTCAACTATGCACTAAAATAATAAGACATCAAATGATATCCATTATGCAAAATGGGAATCACCATGTAGCAAATCCCAGGACATCTCTCCTCCACAAAATTCATTCCCCATTATACAATACCAATGTGATGCCATATAAATGTGCAAGGAATGCTATCATGATGTCAAGCTACAAGTATCATCACCAAATAAGTTGACCCATAAAAAATAGTGTACAATATAAAAAGTACTAATATATGGGCCATCTAGGAGAAAATTAAACCTCTTCCCATCAAGTATCCTTTCCAAAAATATTGAAGGCGTATACCTTAGGTCCACCAAAAACCCAATTTGTCACCCAAAAAATCTTGTTATGTATAAAAATCACTATTTTACCTCATACTATATGATTGGTAATAGGATATTTTCTAGAAAAATCAACCAAGGATTTCAAGTTTCCTATCTATTTAGATACTTCCTATGAGGGTCACTGCTCAAACTAGAACCCTTTGCAAAAGTCCCCAAAACAATGCTATTAGGGTAAGCACATTATCACCTCAATATGGTTTCCCCTTCACTTTAGGCAATATCCTTGAAGCCATGGGGGATATCCCAATGTATGAAACAAACTCATAAAGTATATTTTTGTAGGTACTAAACAATTCACTTCACTAACAAACATCTCAATACAAGTTAAATAGACCAATGCCAATTAAGAGATAAAATGCATTAAGATTATTCATGAAGAGTTAGGGAATCAATCACCACTTATTGAGGAGGGTTAGGATATAATTATTAAGCGTTGAAATTTGTTATATGATATGCTACAACAGAAATATAAATTAGCACAATGATTTCACCGTTTATGCTAGATTCATTGCATAAGAGTGAAATATAATTGCACAAATAAATAAAAAAGAGATATTCTATGATTACCTACTGATTAATTTCTTTAAATTGGACAAGATTTTTGTTGTACAAAACTTTTGAATATGATTTATACAATAAATGCAAAAAATGTAGATTTAGATGAAGAAAATCCACCCAAAGGTGCCTAATGCAAATGTTAATGATGGATTTGGTGTTGGAAATACTGAGGGGGGGGGGGGGGGGGTGAATCAACATTTCTTATCAATTATTCATTTTAAATATTTTCAGAGCATTATTTAATCTTCAATTATTATTGATGTTTATTTAGTAACAACAGTAAACAATAGAACACAACAGGCACACGAATTTTAGGTGGAAAACCTCCTCCGAGTAAAAAACCATTGAACTCTTTTCTAATAAATTATTTAATATTCAACCCCAACTTACATGAAAGGTATAACTTCCTAGAATTATAGAAAATAATTCTTCTCCAGCTCCCACTGTAAGGACACCCCAATGCCCTGGTTTCTTCAGTAGTCAACTGAATGGATGCCCTGACATCCTAGGCCAACCTACCAGCCTGAAGTGTTCACAGGATCCAACTTGTAGGTGACCTCATGCACCAACCTAGCACCTCCCTGCCACCTTATAATGATCAGAAATAAGACAAGAGTGTGGGCTCTCGTACCAGGGACAATGATCAACGATACAATATGATTCACAATGATTTTCTTGAACTAGATCAATCACCCAATCACACTATGACCTCCAACCCAACCATAACATTATCCAACAATGTCACTTATACCTCCCAACAATGCCTCCCCAACTCTAGGAAGATTGACTCTTTTACAATAATGACTCTCTTACAATTTTACAATGATGAATTTTACAATGCTGACTTTTGACACGACTTGATACTTGACTTGAAACTGCTTCTTTGAAAACTAGCAGTTGCTGAGGTATTGTTGTGCTTGCTTCAAGTAATGGTACTTTGGCATTTCACTGTCCTTCTAGTATGTGTCTGATTTGTCCTATTGTGTCCTCCTTCCTGCACATGCAAGACCCAAACCAATATACAAAAAAAAATACTTACACTGTCCTACAAACCATATGTCAGAGAAATATTCAAAACTTAAATGTAAATACGTTCAACATTTATGAACAAAACCAAATTAAACATACATACAAAATACTTACACTATCCTGAAAAAAAATATGTCAGAGATGATATTCAAATTAGAATTCAACCAGTAATTATACATACCTTGTTGTAGCAGACTTGCCCTTGACTGTTGATGTGTTGTCCTTACTGTAGTGATCCTTGAATGCATATTTTTTCTTGTCTTCTAGAAGCTCGATAATGAATCTACTGTATATGTGTAATTTCAGATATCCAAGGTCTAAAATTTCATCCTGCGGTAGTCCTCTAAGTTCTCTTTCCAACCCTATAGGTATGATCAAAATTGGATTCTTCAAGAAATACTTATTCCCAATCTCCTACGATGACCTGATTATAGACTAGTTCAGTAGAGAGAACTTGTACAAAGTACCGCGTGTCATTTTTTCAACATTTGGTCTTGAAAATGATACACAACAAACTACAACCCATCCTCTTTCTGTCAATTTTTATGAAATTTGAATCCAATGCTCAGAGAGAAAGTTATGATGATTTTCCCAATGTCTCATGTTTGACATGAAATTTGGGAGCCCGCAAAAACCCTAACATCCTCAGATCATATCTTCTAAAATATAACGAAAAAATATCTGAAATTTGGACACGCTCTTCATCAAGATTTTGCTCAAATGGGTTTTTAGTTTAAGCATTTGAAGCTTCGCAAGAAAAAAATTATAACGAAAATTCCACGATGACCTGTTACAAGTAGCGAAATCCTTAGATGAGGAGGATATGAGGGTCACAATTTATAAATGATTAGGTTGAGAGGGTATTCAACAAGTGAACATTGGAGGGAATTTAAGAGCTTAAAAAATTATTAATTGTTGACAATTCAGTGACCAAAACCAATGATTAGTGTCATGTCACAACCCCATGGGGTTTTAGCCCACTAACTGGGGTTACTAATTTCAAACACGAATATCTCTCAAACCGTGAAGAATTACGTGGCATGCCATATATAAATGGAAACATATCGACAAGTAGAAACCATCCAAAATACCCTTGACTTAGAATAGATTAATTTGTCAAATCAAAATTCCTATGCAAGATCGGGGTAACCCTTGGTGCTTCTTGGGTTGACATCAGACATCAATGACAACCAATGATCAACAATCTCCCCCTTTGGCATTGATGGAAACACAATTATTCCCCCTGCTATCATGAAACCACTTCCTACAACATTCTCTCCCCCTTTTTAATCAATGGCAAAGGGTAACTCACCCTGAAAAACGTCATCCTGCGGACCTGTACACACCTCAACTCCCCCTTTTTTGTTTTTTTACTTAGTTAGATAAGAGAAAGAAAATAATGAGAACTTGGGAGAATCCCAAGCTTTAGGCGAAGATACTCAAATGCTTCACGAGGTAATGGTTTGGTAAATATGCCAATAATTAGTTCCTTTGTGCCAACATATTCAAGCTTGATATTCTTTTCAGTGACTTTCTCTCTAACGAAATGATATTTGATTGGAATGTGCTTTGTTTTGGAATGTATCACAATATTCTTGGATATACTGATGGCATTAGTGTTATAAAAAAATATGGGAATAGACTCATCAAACTTGAATTTAAGATCTTGAAAAGTTTGCTTCATACAGAGAAATTGAGTACAACAGACTGCTGTCACGATATATTCTTCTTCTGCTATGGATAACGAGATTGAAGACTGTTTTTTACTTAACCATGAAAAAGGTAACCACCTAGATAGAATGTTGCTCCACTGGTACTCTTTCGATCATCAACACTTCCTACCTAATCTGCATATGTATAACCTTGGATAACTATATTATTTAATTTGGAATACCATAAAACATATTCCGGTGTGCCCTTAAGACATTGGAGAATTATTTTGACGGAAATAATATGAGATTATTTTGGTGCTACTTGGAATCTTTCTACTTGTCCAACTACCTGCATTACGTCTGGCCGAGAAGCTGCCACATATAGAATACTGCCAATCATAGATCTATAAAACCTCTGGTCCACATCCTTTGATGAATCATCTAAAATTAACTTGCAACTTGTTACCATTGGGGTAAGGATAGGCTTGCAATCTTCCATATTGAATTTCTTAAGCATTTCCTTGATGTACTTGGTTTCATATATTAATATTCCTTATCTTGCTGAGATATATGAAGCCCTAAAAGTATTCAACTCACTAATTAGGGACATTTCAAACTCACTTTGCATCTTTGTGGCAAAGATTTTACTTAATCTGTCATCATTGCTTCCAAAAATTATATCGTCTACATATATCTCGATAATTGTTAGCTTATCTTGATCCACTTTCACATAGAGATTGTTGTCGATGCTTCCTTTCTTGAATCCTTGTTGACGTAGATATCCATCAAGACGAGCATACCAAGCTCTAGGATCTTGCTTGAGACCATATAGTGCCTTCTTTAATCTGTAGACATAGTCTTCCTTTTCAGAGAGAAGAAAACCTTCGAGTTGTTCAATGTAAACTTCTTCTTCCAATTCACCATTTATAAAGGTTGACTTAACATCCATTTGGTAGACCTTGATTTTCATTGAGCATGCATAAGCGATAAAAATTCTCATAGCTTCCATTCTAGAAAAGGGAGCAAATGTTTCTTCAAAATCAATTCCTTCAACTTGTGCATATCCTTTGTAGACTAATCTTGTCTTATTATTGTAAAACCCGTCCATCCTCATTCAATTTGTTTCTGAAGACCCATTTAGTTCCAATAAAATTTTTATCCTTTGGTCCTGGAACCAATTCCCAAGTATCGTTCTTCTCAATTTGATCCAATTCTTCATTCATATCTGCTACAGAGTTTTCATATTGACTAGCTTCCTCAAAATTGCTAGGCTCAAAAGTTGCTAAAAAATAAAGGTGGGCTTGTTGTGATGAACAAAGTTGTCAAATTATTCTGGTTCCATTTCATTCATTTCTGTTACCGATAATTTTTTTTGACGAATGCTTCTTTTGACACCATTCTTTTAAATTTTTGGAGATTTTTCTTCTACCTCATGCTGATCATTTCTTATTTCCTCTTGCTTGATTGTTGTTTCGTTATTTCATTGGTCTTGTTCTGGAGACTCTTCTTCATCCTTCACAGATTCTCCCTCAGATCCCTCAGATTTGCTTGAAGGGAAAATCTCATCGTCATCCTTTGCAACACAATATTCATCAAAATTAACTTTTATGCTTTCAAATATATTTTTTTGCCTTAGATTGTAGCATCTATAAGCCTTCCTTTTGTGTGAATAACCAACGAAAATAACTTCATCGACATAGGAATAGAACTTGCCCAATTTTTTATCTTCTCTTTTGATGTAGTATTTTCTTCCAAATATTTTGAAGTATTTGACGTTGGCTAGTCTTCCTTTCCATAATTCGTATGGATTCATGTTACAATTGTTCCTTAGAAAACCTCTGTTTATAATGAATATAGCTGTATCGATTTCTTGAACCCAAAATTTATCATCTAATTTTGATTCATTTAACATTGTTCTGGCCATTTCCTATACGGTTCTATTTTTTCTTTCAACAACTCCATTTTGTTGCGGTGTTCTGGCTGTTGATAATTTCCTTTTTATTCCATTTTCATCACAATACTGTTGAAATACCTTGGAAGTGAATTCTTTGTTGTTATCTAATCTCAGAGATTTGATCTTCAAATCAGTTTCATTTTCGACCAATTCCTTGTAGATTCTAAAATATTCATATGCCTCAGGATTTTTCTTTAAGAAGCTGACGACTGTCATTCTGGTTTAATCATCTATAATTAGCATAAAATATAATTCTCCATCTAAACCTTTTTTCCTCATAGGACCACATAGATCAGTATGTACTAATTCCAATGGACGCGATGAAAAGTGTTCTTTTGTCTTGAACTCAACTTTTTTCTTCTTGTCATGCCGACAAAATTGACATATCGTATTGGTGGGTTTTGAAATTTTAGGCATTTATATTACTGCTTCCTTCTTGTCGATCCTGAACAAATTGTCGAAATTTATATGTCCCATTCGTTTGTGCCATAACCAACTTTTTTCTTCTTTGACCAAAAATCACCCTTTATGTGTCTCATCCAAAATATTATTTTGAGCTAATTTTTTTGAAATTTCCAATATTCCCTTGGTGGAGGACCTCCAAAAATTAATTTCTTCCCATGAATTTTTCCACTTAGAGAATTAATTTCTCTATCAATTTAATTTTTGACTCTAATTAATTAATTTTCTGGATTACGATTAATTTTATTTTTGACAGAAAAATTAATTAATTGACACTTGAGGGGATTAATTATTTTTCTTCTCTCAAATATTTTAGCCATGGTGTCTAAGTATGAGGGACCATGCACTAAAATATATTTTACGTAAGATTTTACAAATTCAACCCTCAAAGGGGAAATACCCATTTGTTATAGACCCTCAAAATACATACCCGATTCTGCGACACAATATGTTCTAGTAGACCAAGTGACTTGTAATAAAATAATTTATCCAATTAGCTTAAATTATTCCCAAATTAATTTTACAAAAGACTCGACTAAAAAAATAGGACTTTGACGATAAATTCCATGCTAACTTTGGGGTGAGGCTAGAGGGAAATTTTTTTCCGATCACTCATGTTTAGAAACACAGATGAATCAGTCAGATGAAAACCTCATAGGATGAAATTCGTCGCCAAAATAATACGCTTACCTAGGTTGTTACATACATACACGGTCTTATTTGGCATTATTTACATTTCAAAATTCGCAGAATGGGTTTACAATGAGTCAAAAGGCTGATGACTGATGATCTTATCCTTTGAAAAAAATCGCACAAATGCTCCCTTGGAACTTTGGAAAAATATGTGCAATAGGTCCATCGCATCGTAATGAACCCTTGCATGTCTCAACCCAAACGAGAAAAAAATTGACACATCATAAAGGGGTAAATAAATTTTATATCATAAAAGGAAATATTAGACCCTTAAGCTATGCTCCATATAAAAATATTATCAAAAATAAGTAAAAGGTGCACTAGAGGGGTGGAAAATCAAGCCTAAGAAAAGGGGCAAGTCATGCCTACACAATTTCTCCCTTCGTTACATCTATACACACATGATACAGATTTTCATTAGTTGGTCCTCTAGCCATGACACTTAGCCTTGAAGCCATTCTCCTAGATATCTATCAACCAAGATTATTCTTGGAGGTGATTTATTAGTGCAACTATACTTAGAATGCTTGTGCAAGGATTATGACTGAGTCTTGAGTTAAGATTGTTTATGTGATTCAAGTAATTGGTGTTGATTATCTTATTACAAGAGTTCTTAAAATATACTGAAGGAATATCTTAAACAAGACAAAGTACTTAATGCTACAAATGCCAACAATAGACAACATATCTTCTCACAATGATTCCACAAATATAATTACCAACAAGAGATAACAATGATAGCAATTACGAAAACTTATAACATTATCCACTTTAGAAATTAGTCAATGGTTTTCGATACAAGACGACAATAACAATAACAATATTGTCCTCCTTAGAAAATATACTTTTAATGCCAATTATCAAGAGATGCTCAAATTCCAATGAAGATTTATCATTTATCAATTTACTTGCCAAGTTTCAAATGGCACTATGATTAGATATCAAGAGAGAAAATATATGACTTAGATCACAAGATAAGGCAATATGCCCAAATATACTTAAATTATTCAACACAATTATGTAAGAGAGCAATTCTTATGTGCAAATTGAAGCTTATGGAACTTTTATCAAACAACAAATGTTACATTCCCAAGTTCATAAAATAATGAGCAACTTAGAACATGAACAAGACTAACTTTTACACTACTTATGATATCCAAACATGAGAAATAGATAGACTGATGACAACAAATATAATTATGAAAACAACGAGCTACCAATGTGCCAAGATGTGCCAAACAACCTCTAAATTCCAAACCAAACTTGCCAATATGAAATTATGAGTTAACAAGCCCTCTTATGATGTAACTTCAGAATTATATCAGACCTTATCACACCTTACAATCAACACTAAACCATGAAACAAGCCTAATAATCAATGCCCAACTCAAACAATTGACTCCTTAGTATGCTAGGAAAATTACGAGTTTATTTTAGGGCACTCTCATGAGTGTTATGTCACTGTTCTTGAGATAGATATGACAGTTGTAGTAAAATAGTGAAATAATAAGGGTTTAGAGATCAAACCCTAGGCCCAAGGCCTTGAAGATTGCTTTCCCAACTTGTCAAATATTTTCCTAATGACTTGGCACCTGAAAACAAAAAAATTGAGCCAAGATATCCCTGCAAAACCCACCCATATTCAGTCCGGAAATCCAAGTGCACCCACAAAGATGAGATGAAACCAAATGATGGTCAAGATGGGGGCCAAAAGAGAAGGAAAAAGGCCTAATAGACCTGCGACTAAGAGGACAAAGGCCTTATAGGAATGTGACTTCAAAGGAGGGAGCTCAAAGGGCTCATGAAAATCTAAGAGGGTTGCCATTAGGATTAAGGTAGGGAAGAAAGGCCCTCAAGTGTTGTGGCCTGGGGCTTTAAGGCCCTTAAGGCCTATGACTGCAGTAAAAAGGGAAGTCGAGAGGCTAAGGAAGAGGAGAAGAGAAACTGAGAGGGGAAAGGAGGCGATACAAGGCTGGACGAAGGCGAAAAGAGGGAAAGCAGAGGGATACGGAGGCAGGGGAATGAAGAAAAGATAGGGTTGAGGGAAAGGGGAGGCCCTCTAGGGCCCGCGACAAGGGCTCAAGGGGAGGCCGAGTAGCCTAGAGGCCACGACCATGCTTGAGACATAAGAAAAATGGTGATGCAGAGGCTAAAAGGGCTGGAAGACTAGCCAAAAGGAGGATGTTGGGCCTAGGAGGCCCTAAAATTCGAAACCCTCGCTTGAAAATTTAGTTTTGCTTCATATATTCAATTTTACTGCAAATTATTTAGTTGTTGGCCTTGCAAAAATTTATAGAGGCTAGATCTTACCCTCAAGGGCCTAGATGTAGCTCTAATCCAACAACTGTCCTTTGATCTCACCTACACAAATGAATTTACAATAGCCCAAAACCCAAATATATATATATATATATATATATATATATATATATATATTTAAAATCCCAAAACCCAGAAAAACCCGAGCTGTAAAAGAAGGGTTAGAAAAATAAAATAATTTACAAACTTATTGTACAAAATATATTTACAAAATATAAAAATGTACAAGACTTGGAAGAATTTTTGAGAATATTTTTTTTGTAAATTTTTTGCAATGGCTATATATATTTGAAAAGATAAATTCCAAACCACAACCTTAGCGAAGTTAGAAGATCATATAAAATATTCAGGATCCAAACATAGTCAACCTGTGCCCACAATTTGTGAACTTGGAGCCCAAGGGCTGGGGAACTTGCAAACACTATATATTTTTCTCAAGGATAAATTGTTAGAACGTACAATGAATCAGATCACCTAAGATAAGCCCACAACTTATCATTAAAATTTTCCTATCATCTACAATGAAATAACGATTCAATAAAAAATTTAAAGCACAATATAAGAATGTTGGTACCCAACACATACCACAAATCAATGAGACAAAGCCACCATGAACTGCACCCCAAGGTCTTTTATTATGATAATCAAAATGTTGGCTTGAGACACAAATAATGACTAGTTGGCTTGATCCCCGTCAAAATAATCTCAGTTGTTGATAAATATTTGATAATATTTTAATCTCTGTCATCGAAAATACTTATTTTTGAGAAATTTTTGAATTTCTCATTAAAACCCTTTTTATTATCTCAAAAATAATTATTTTGAGCTCATTTTTCTTGAAATTTCCAATATTCCCTTGGTGGAGGACCTCCAAATATTATTTTCTTCAAGACCCACGAATTTTTCCACTTAGAGAATTTAATTTCTCTATCAATTTAACTCTAATTAATTAATTTTTTGGCTTAAGATTAATTTTATTTTTTCCAGAAAAATTAAATAATTGATACTTGAGGGGATTAATTATTTTTTCTGCCCTCAAATATTTTAGCCATGGTGTCTAAGTATGAGGGACCATGCACTAAAATATTTTTTACATCAAATTTTACAAATTCAACCCTCAAGCGAGAAATACCCATTCGTTATAGACCCTCAAAATACATACCCGATTCTGCGACGCAATATGGTATAGTAGACCAAGTGACTTGTAATAAAATAATTTATCCAATTAGCTTAAATTATTCCCAAAGCACTTTTATAAAAGACTTGGCTAAAACAATAGGACTTTGATGATAAATTCCACCCTAGCTTTGGGGTGAGGCTGGAGGGAAAATCTCTATCGATCACTCGTGTTTATAAACAAATATGAATCAGTTAGATGAAAAACCTCATAGGATGAAATTTGTCACCAAAATAATACGCTTACCTAGGTTGTTACATACATACACAGTCTTATTTGGCATTATTTGCATTACAAATTTTTCAGAATGCATTTACAATGACTCAAAAGGCTGATGGCTAATGATCTTGTTCCTTTAAAAAATATGGTACAACTATTTCCTTGGAAGTTTGACAAAATGTGTGCAACAGGTCCATCTCATTGTAATGAACCTTTTCATGTCCCAACCCTGATGAGAAAAAAACTAACACATCTTAAAAGGGGTAAATAAATGCTATATCATAAAAGGAAATCTTAGACCCTCAAGCTATGCTCCATATAAAAATATTATCAAAAATAAGTAAAAGGTGCACTAGAGGGGTGGAAAATCAAGCGTAAGAAAAGGGGCAAGTCATGCCTACATTATTTCTCCCTTCGTTACATCTACACACAGGATGTAGAGCTTCATTAGTTGGTCCTCTGGCCATGACACTTGGCCTTGAAGCCATTCTCCTCTTTGCCACTTATTGTCACTAGTACCTATGAATTAAATGTTTGACCTTGGAAATTCCATCTCCCATTAGAGGTTGAAAGCATCTAATAGGGTTAATTTTCTAACCACCTCTAAAGGGTAGGGAACACTTATATGGGACTTGGTCTAGTTAAATATTTGAAGGTGATCCTCATTTAACGTATTACTATGCCCTTAATAGTTACGTATGGTCCACTTTGATGCATCTATAATTATCATCTCTCATGAATGGTTTCTTTCACTTGATTTTGAGATGGTTTTTCCAAGTGGTCTTTCATAGAGCAACTGAGGCCTCGAGGGAACACCTATTCCACTCCTACTGCACATGATACCTAGACCATACTACACTTTCGGAGAGTATGATGAGTTGTAGATGCAATATTTCACTTCTAGAATAGAGCATTGGGCACTTTGATGATCTTGTTAGTTGATTGACACCCTTGAGCACTCTCAGATGCCAGGACGTTGAGCTCATCTTTCTCGACATTGAGGATCCTTGATGATGTACCCAACAAAACCAACATGTCCTCTTGCTGGCCTTAACACTACTTGATGGGCATGCCTTGATAAGAAGTCTAGATAATGATGATCATCCCCATGATGATTAGGGAGGGCTTGTATTACCTCATGGACCCCTAGCGCTAGAGAGAGAGAACACTATGTTGCCTAGATGGTACCCATGGAGATGACGTAGGGCACCCAGAGCTGGCTTTTGGCCACATAGAGATGTTTTGGGGCTTGATTTGAGGAACCTTCCTCAAATTGTGGTTAATCATGATAGTTGGAGACACAACTAGCCCTTATATTTTACTTTTGGAGCATTTTTAGCTTTAAAAGAGCATGACATCATGCTAAGAGAGGAATTATAGCTCACACATGTAGGAAGAAGATGGCATATTGTATTTTATTGAGCTATTGGGTTGGCTTGTAACCCATTTACTTTGTCTACTCAAAATCAAACTTGTTTATTTGTTTTTTATTGGATTGATGGATGTGATAGACCTCCTATAAAAGGAGGATCACTCCATTCATTTTATTCATAAAAAAAAAGTTACCAACTTAATGAGAAATGTAACCTCAAAATGAGAAATCTACCCCCTAAACCCTTAATTTTGGGCAAAAGACATGAAAAAATACCTCGGGAATGAAAATGTTGATGTTGCATCAACACTTTTTTTTCCCGAGTTAAAATTCCAAATTTTTAGCACAAAAATTAAGAACCAATTTCTTTTGCAATAAACATGAAAAACCACCCCAAAACAAAGATTGTTGATGCAACATCAACACTATTTTTACTTTTTTGGGTTAAATTTCCATTTTGTTTAATAATTGCATTAAAAATTAATTTTTTTGTGCAATAAACATGAAAAAACACCGTGAAATCAAAAAGTGTTGTTGTTGCTTCAATGTTTTCTTTTTGGTTAAAATTCCAACATCTTTTAACAATGACATTAAAAATAAAATATCAGTACTCTGGAAAACCTTAAAATTCCAATAAATTTTGATGATAACATTAAAGATAAAATATCACGACTTCAAAAAACATAAAAATTCCAGTAATTTTCAGCCATGGCATTAAAGATAAAACATTACAACTTCGAAAACCTTAAAATTTCAACATTTTTCAGCCATGAAGTTAAAATCAAATATCATGACTCTAAAAACCTTAAATTTTCAACATATTTTAAGACCAAATATCATGAAAATGAATACCTAAATAAAAGAGTCATTATACCAAATGTTAAAAGTATAGTTCTTTTAAAATCTTAGCCTATGACAACTTAACACAATGCAACTAAAACTTAAAAATCAACTATCAAATTGACATGTAGTAGGGGCAACTTGACTCATTACAATAGAAATTTTAAAATCAACCATCAAATTTACACATAATGGAAGCAAACTTGACCCACTGTAACAAAAACTTAAATATCAAGTATTAAATTCACACAGTGTGGTTAGGTTCCTAATCGAGCATCGACACAACCCTACAAAAAAAAATAGAGTTAAAAAAAAGAGAAAAATAAAAAGAAAAAGTTTAAAAAACTAATAATTAGTAAAAAATGAAGTAAAATAAATTTAAAACATTAAAAAATAAAAATTTTAAAATTTTAAAAACGAGAAAAATAAAATAAAAATACAAATATAGAAAAAATAAAATAAAATAAAATAATAACAAAAAATAACACGTGAAACTGAAAAATTCACAATAAAAAGAATTAAATAAAAAAGCAAAAAAAGTTAAAAAGAAAGAAACAAATTCTATATATATATATATATATATATATTCTAAACAAAATAATTAAATATTAAAAAAAACAAAAGTTAATTTAAAAAAAAAAAAAACACATTAACAAAATAGTTAAAAAAAATAAAATAAAATAAAAAGTAAAACATTATACAAATTTGTAAAAAAATTATTAAAAAATAACCCATTAAAATATAAATAAATAACAAAACAAAAACATAAATTAATAAAAACATTAAAAATATATATTAAAAAAAAAAACTATTAATATAAATTAAAAATAAAAATAAAAACATTTCGAGAAATAAATAAATAAATAAAATTAAAATCCAAAATCGAATTGGTTTTGCCTCACATTTTATTATTTTTTATTTAAAAAATGCAAATAGCTTTTTTTATATAAAAAAATGAGAGCATCAAAGCCCTCCAAATGGAAATAACGGCTTAAGTCCTTGATCCATGGCTTAATCCTCGCCAAAATAATTTGATCCCTCGATAATTGTTGCTCAGATCTTTAGAAAAAATAAGCCCGCCAAATGGAAATAATAGCTAAGTCCTTTGATCCATGGCTTAATCATCGCCAAAATAATTTGATCCCTTGATAATTGTTGCTCAGATCTTTAGAAAAAATCGAATTCTTTGATGAGTGTGTTGGATGGACCAATCTTTGATTTCTGGGTGGCTTTGGACCATTGGAGAATCTTTCAAAAATAGAATTGTCGAAATTTCCTCATTCAAAATAATCACTTGGACCCAAAAAATTGGTTCCTTGAGAAAAAATTGCTTTATGGCCCAATGGATTATTTGAGGGAACTTTTTGCCTTGGACATGAGTCTTTCCTAATTTTTATTTTGAAAAAGTACCTCATTAATTTTTTTGATAATTTTTCCACTTGTAGAGTTTAATTTTCTCTCATCTTTTTTTGACAATTTTCCAGCTTAATTATTTTTACATTTTTTCGCTGGAAAATAAAATAAATGTTTGAAACTTTCAGATATGAATTGTATGCAAGTTTTCCCTATCTAGAGTTTTGGGTGGGCACTACACCCATCTTCAGGGACTAGAAATAAGATAGATGGTAAGCGCGAGAGTTGATGGCTGGAATGTCCCCCTGAAACACCATATAGGGAAAACTTGCACACATTTCATATCTGAAAGTTTTAGACAATAAAATAAATGAATCAATTGGTTTTCTTTGTACTAACATTTTGGTTTTTTTCATTTTGGATTTTATAGTTAGATTCATGTTCAACTGGTGACTCCACTTATTTCACTTCCTGCAAGAATTTCTACTAGAAACCTTCTTCTCATAGAACTCTCGCTTATCTTGAACGGGGGCCTCTATTTGATATCCAATTTCTCTTTTGAAGTCAAGTGAACAAATCATCATTAATGACTTGTTCGCCCCTTGTAATTTCACTAACATTCAAGGTTATTCACATGATGTTCCGGAAAGGGAAATAATGCAATTAATGTTAATGATCATCTCAAGAAATTTAGTCTTAGTGTGGGTAAGTGGTGTATTACTACTAACTATAATCATGAAGACATTAATATGCAATTCTTTGTCCTTTCTCTAGAAGATGATGCTATGAATTGGTTTCGGGATTTTCCAAATAGTTCTTTTGATTCTCTGCAAGTTATCATCAATGTCTTCAAGAATAAATATGAAGATAAAAGGGACGAAAGGGATTTGCTTAACGCCATTTACAATATGAAGAAGAGTGAAAATGAGACAGTGAATTAATTCAATAAGAGGTTTAATGATATTGTTAGGAGTTTGACTTTGGATTAAAAACCACCAGACAAGTTTTCGTTGATCCATTACATTGAGCTAATGCGTGAAAAACCTGCTAATGTAAAGACAACTTAGACTTTAGTCGAGGAAATGGAAAAGTCCAGGAAAGTATCTGGGAGCAACATGACATTCAAATGAGTTAAAGTCCAACGATATTCAGAATCACAGACAACACATTAGAGAAACAAACCATACGGAAATGAAGAAGTTCAATAGTTTTGAACGATACAGATCTCTGATTGCAAGAAAAAAGTCTGATCTCACATTCCTCAAAAGGTGTATCATATTTACACCTTACTTGTGAGATCAATCTTACTCTTGGATCTTTTCTTGAAGATGAACCATGGTGGCTTAGTTCGAAACATCGAGTTTATCAAGAATGGATGTGATTGATCCGGAAAACATCTCTACACAGACACAACACATCAGAGAAGCAACCCATGGATCTGCCTGACAGTCGGCAGGTTCTCAGCATGAACTCCATTTTAGACATCTGATGCCATAGGGCATCCTTTGTATTGTATTTATAACCCTATTCTCACAGATTAGGTTTCATTTCAGTTATTAGAATAAGTTTCATTTCAACATTTATATTTAAAATCATTAGATTAGGTTTCGTTTTTGTATTGTTAAAGTAGAAATTTTTATTCCAACACTTGATATTATATGATGATTTTGATTTATATTTGAATGGATATATGCCCGATTTACTTTGATTTCTTGGATGCAGATTATGGATTCTCACATTCCTTCACTAAAGCAACGTGTCCCCAAGTAGAGCCAAATGTTGACCGCACATGTGTCAACTCCCTTAAGACGCAAAGTACATGTCGACAAATGGAATTTTTTCAAAGTCATTATTATCATGCAACTTCCAATTTGTCATTGTAATTCAAAATTCTACTGCCCTGTGGGCCTTCATTATAAAAATGATTCTAGTATAAATATAAAGCCATGTAAAAAACATCTAGGTAATACTCTAATTCTCAGCAAAGAGTTTCACTCTAGGGAATTTTTTACCCTCCAATTATCCGAACCCAAATAATTGGTAGAGTTTTTCTCCCACATATACCCCAAAGCTAGAGTGGAGCTTGATGGTAAGGTCTCACCTGTAGTCCTAGTGTTATTGAGTCTATGCATTTATCATACTAGATCCTGTGTCTTGTATCGCAAATTTTGGTTGAGTCTAGAGGTCATGTCTTCTTTGTAAATTTCCCCTTTTATATGGGATGTCTAATGTAATATTTGTTGTAAAAGTGCTCTCTAGGGATATTTTAGGTGGATGATTACTCATAATAAGACATCATCGCCTAAATATTTCTTAGACCCACTTTGAGGGTGGAAAATATGTGTAAATCCTCTTCCGAGTCATTTATTTTATTTTCCAGTGAAAAATGTAAAAATAATTAAGTTGGAAAATTAGGAAAGACTCGTTTCTAAGGCAGAAAGTCCCCTCAAATAATTCATTGAGCCAAAAAGAAATGTTTTCTCAAGGAAATTGATTTTTTTGGTCCAGGTGGTTATTTTGGATGAGTGAATTCGAGAATTCTATTTTCTGAAGATTCTCCAACGGTCCAAAACCACCAAGAAGTTAAATATTGTTCCATCCAACACAACCATCAAGGAATTCTATTTTTTCTAGAGATTTGAGCAACAATTATCAAGGGATCAAATTATTTTGACGAGGATCAAGCCATGGATCAAGGGAACTAGTTGTTATTTCCACTTGGTGGGGCTTGATGCTCTCATTTTTCTATATAAGGAAGTTATTTTCTCCTAATGTAAAACAATGTAATCATCATAAGATCATTTGTATTGAGCTCTAAGTCAAGCTCTATAGGTTGTAATTTTCTCTAAAATAATAAAGAAAAAGTATTTGGGGTTTATTCATGGTGGTGTTCCTCTTTTGCTTCTTGTGATAATGTTTTATGGATCGTGTTAACAATGCTCCATTAGCTAGTTGGTTGGATTAACTATTTGCATAGGTACCTTGCATTAGTTAATGGGTTTAGAAAAGCTTTCAAACTTGATTGATCTAGAAGGTATCTCTAGATATTGAGGGTTTTTATGTGTATCTAGCCTCTATTGATCTAATAACTTCATCTTAAGTGTGTAGAGACTCTATGGTATTCATATATTGTGCGTGAAGGAATTCTTCAGTTGGACCAACCAAATCCCACGGCAAGAAAGCTTAAGAACGCACTTTGTTAAATTCCACGACTTATCCAACGATTGGTTTTGCAGAGATCTTGGCTATTGCTTACCTATAAAATTATTTCTCTGATGTATTTTAATTTATTTGTGCATTAACAAAATAAATCTGTTTCTAAGAGCCATAAAAATTTTAAATTTTGTAAATTATTTTTTCTAAGACTTGTACATATTTTTCCATTTTTATATATAGCCATTGGGGTTTCTAGCTTGATTTTTCTTGCAGATTTGAAGAGGATGCTCAAATGTTAAAATTGGACAACTAGGTCCAAACTCCATGTTGTGATGCTCAGATGAAGATACCAATATTTTTATTGGGTTCCTCTTTCAGAGAGGTGGAAAATCGATCTAAAGATCATCTTGATCCGATGAGCAAAACATTTATTTTGAATTTATTTTCTAATATATTCAAATATATGCAGGTCGGCTTTAAGGTTTTGTACCCCAGCAAATGTGTCACACACCCTCAAGTGATGGATATAATTAAGGTCAATGTTGGAGGACATTTCACTCATCTCATCTCATCATCACACATATTTCTCTCTCCACTTCTGATTGGTTCGAGCTGCTTGGGGGCAATCTGCGGTTCACACGTGGGAGAAGGATGAAGACATTTCTGCTGCAGCTAGGGTTTCCATTGCAGGTTTGACCAGCATTGACTTTGGTCAATGCATAATCAAACGAAGCTAAATTTTGGCATAGACTTCGATTTCTGTAGTCCATACATTTTGGCACAATAATCGAGGTCAAAGGTTGACTGTAGACTGTGATGTGTTGACTTTGACTTGCTGCTATTCTGTGTTGAATTTTTTGGGCAACATTGACTTTGAGTTGACCGTTTGGCTATTTTGAGGGTTGTGTGACATTGTTGGTTAGCCGACCATATCGAGACTTTGTTGGTTGAAGCATCTTGTTGACCGTCGTAACACGCCATCACAATTATTTGTTTCTGGCTTGTCTTCTGTTTATCTACTGGTATGTTCTATCAGCATTTTACTTAATGGTTTATGTGATTGTTGTCTAGTATTGAAGAGAAATTAAAGTTGCATCAAGCATAGAACATCTACATAAATTTACATGGTATCAGAGCTAAGGTGAAGACAAAGCCCTAATTTGTAGCAATCACCGAAGAAGAAAATGGGTTCCACAAACTATGGCTTTAAGGAGGATGACAAATTGACTGGAAAGGATGACTTCCATGCTTGGAAGATGACATTGGATCTTAAATTGGAAGACCAAGATTTCATGGAATATGTGCAGGGTAAAATCCAAGAACCTCCATCCACTGCTACTGTTGCTACCAAAACAAAATATAAGAAAGAGGAGATCAAAGCAAAGTTGATGATTAGGGACTCAATTCACAAGGGTCTGGTTGCCTTCATCTTTGCGCTGGGCACATCCAAAGAGATGTATGATAAGTAGGTCCACGTGTTCAATGACAATAATGTGAATCAAGTCCTATTCTATAAGAATCAATTGAATAATTTGAAGAAAGGCAGGGATGAGTTTGTTCAATCATATTTTCTAAAGCTAACTGAGATCAGGAACAATCTGCTGGCTATTAGGGAGACAATAACTGATCGAGAGATGGTACTCACCGCACTTGGAGGGCTCTCATCCGAATGGCATGTGTTCAACACTACCATTCTCAATAATAATGTGATACCTAACTTTGACGAAGTACTATCAAGGTACGTTCAAGAAGAGACAAGAATGAAGGAGTATGAAAATGAAGGAAATGCTAGCTACGCTGCTCATTCTAGAAAGAAGAACTTTGGTGGTCCAAATAACAAAGGAAGAACAGGGGCCCAAGGAAAGAAGGGCAAGTGTTACAGTTGTCATAGGCCAGGTCACTATGCTAGAGAATTCCCTTTCAAGAAGGATTATCCCGAAGGTGATGACAACAACAACAATTGGAGGAATGGAAATCAAAGGAACAACAGGTTCAAGGGAAAGAGGAAGGCTCCCTCCGAAGGAAATGGTCAACCTTTAAAAAGTTCAAGGAACTCCAGGTATGAGGAATCAAATGTTGTTGATAAAAGAAATGAATACATTCTTGTATCTGCCCTCTCTGCTACATCTCCACTCGACACTATGGATGTATGGTTGATAGATAGTGGTGCCTCAAGGCACATCACTAGGTTCAAGGAAGAATTCTCTGATATAGTTGAGAAGGATACCAATTTGGAAATTATCCTTGGAGATAATTTCACATATCCCATGAAAGGGATAGGGACTGTGACCCTCCACTTGTCTCAAGGTCAAGTCCTTCGCTTGCAGGATGTACTCTATGTACCAAAATTGAAGAAGAACCTTGTGTCTATATCGGCCATGGAAGACAAAGGTTTCAATGTGGCATTCATTGATGGAAATGTGCGCATGTGGAAGAAGAGCTTCAAGGAAGCTATCATGATTGGGTTTAGAGTTGACACACTCTACCAGGTTGGAGGAATTCCACTGGGAGCGATGACATGTGATACTATTTGACAGACTGAACTATGGCACCAGAGGTTTGGACACCTTCACTACAAGGCCCTTCCCGAAGTAAGGAAGGTGGTGACGAGGATGCCCGAGTTCTCAAATAATCATGAAGGTGTATGTCAGGTTTGTATCGAAGGAAAGCATACAAGGGAACCTTTTCCCTCAAGCGTCACAAAGACATCTAATGTCTTACAATTGATCCATTCGGATCTGTCCGATATGCTTCCCGTAACATCCTTGGGAGGATGTTCTTATTATATGAAGTTCATAGATGGCTTCTCTCGTAAAACTTGGATATACTTCTTGAAGAAGAAGGATAAGGCTTTCATGTGGTTCCGTACCTTCAAAGCCTTGGTGGAAAATATGACAGGGAAGAAGATCAAGATTTTGAGGACTGACAATGGCACTGAATATGAGACAAATGAGTTCAAGAACTTTTGCAGAGAAGCTGGCATCAAGAAGGAGACCACAACTATCTATACTCCTTGATCCAGGAGGATCTTTATCAGTACAGATCAACAGAGTTCCAAGTCCACTTCAGCAGTTCAACGTTCGGTTCAGTCTTCAGAATCATCAATTCGCCAGTGAAAAGGTCCTCTAGATGTCATAAGGATCGAATTTTTTATGATATAATGTAAAGGGTTTTAATCCTAAACTAAGGTTTAAAAGGACATTGTAAAGGTTTAATGTTAAAATTTATACCTAGATCTAAAACCCTAATACCTTAGTCTAAAACCCTATCCACATCATCTAAGACCTAAGGTTTAAAGACCTAAGTGATAGCCTAGGTTCTAAACATTAAGCCTAAGTCTAAGACATTAAATCCTTATCCTAAGTTTTAAACCTATGAAAAAAATCATATGCATTAAACCTAGGACCTAAGCACTATGGACTTTTAAATCTAAGCCTAAGCCTTAAAATCCTATGGTCTAAATCCTAAGACCTTAAAACTAAAAATCTAGCGCAATCCATATTAAAACCATATTGTAAAAATCTATGTCTTAAACCTTTAAAAAGGGTTCGGGATATTAAAAATGTTGTTACAATAAACTTTATAACAAAACCCACCACAACGTTAGATAACCGTGTGGTTCATAGACCATGTCGGAAATAAAGACATGTGATTAGTCTAACCGCATGCTTTAACTGTGAAGAAGACCACAACAAAGTTGTTTGTATTGACCGCAGCTACAAACTGCGACGAGTTTCATATAAACCATGTGACAAGTGTTAAAACCGCGGAGTTAAGCCGCTAGGTGTAGCCGGACCCTAACCGTCGGGATCGACCATAACCACCAGATAAAACCCGCCTGATCACACGCAGCAGTTTTAACGATGCACCCGGTTAGCCTAACGGTCGGGCTAAGTTTTTAATATAATGTTTTATTTTGGGTTTTTAAATTTAATTCAGTGCCTAAGGTTTGGGAACTTTATCCCTAGGTTCATGCATAGGAGGGATTCAAGACCCTTATCACCATTTTTCCTCAACCAACTCCTAAATGAGGAAAATGGAGGTTCAATGCAGCTTATTTAAGCCATAGCATTTGCTCATGAAGATCATCTTGGACATTGGAGTTTTTGAGATCAGTTTCAACAGGTTAGAGGCGAATTTGTTTGTAGCATTGCTCAGCCGTCGGTGGTCGGAATTGAGCACGGAGACAGGCGTCGGAAAGGCGAGGAAGAGTAATTTCTGTTTACAGGGTTCAGAAGTGCCTGGAAGAACAATCTTTCTATTCCATTTCAGTGTACATATTCTTCAATATCAATGCTAATAAAAACGGACACCCACTTAAAAGCAAACCCAGAGATGTAGTCCAGGAGGGACAAACTCCGTCATCAAATTGTTTTCCTCTTCTACTTTCTGATTATTACTGTTATTTAATTCATTTATGCTGCTAGTTTATGTCATTTTTCATTAAAGCAAACTTCAGTTAACATTTAATCTAAAGGACAAACTAATCAAACTGCTTAAGCACTTTATTCGATCAGTTACGGATCATTTTGGTATCAGAGCAGGTTGTGCTTGTAGTTTGTTTGTCAGTGGATGTTAACTAGGTTGGGATTGCAACGTGGAAAAGACGAGCTTGAGGAATTCGATCCAGAGATTGGAAGGTGGAAAGTCGATCATCAATCAACGATGACAGGGACTGAGACTGTTGAGACTCCTGAAGCTACTGAAAAGAAACCCATGGATGAGAATCAAATCCAACAGATGTTTCTAAACATGCAACAAATGTTGGCAAAATTATATGAAGACAAGAAGACAAGGGATGCAGCCCCATCATCAAAGGCATCAAAGAAGGACAAGGGTAAAGGCAAGGCAGATAAATATCCTTCTCCTCCGTGATCTCCATCATCTTCTTCTTCCTCTTCTACTTCTAGTTCTAAATCAGAAAAAGAAAAGAAACATAAGAATCCACTTTTGAAACTTGATGTTAAGTTCGAATTACCTATGTATGATAGTGAAATAAACCCTGAGAAACTAGATAATTGGGTAAAACAATTAGAAGTCTATTGTCGTATTCAAGATATTACTGATGATAAGATAAAGATCCAATTAGCTACTCTTAGAATGGGGGGTACTGCTTTGATCTGGTGGGAAAGTAGGACACAGATAGATTTAAAGCGTAAGGGAAAAGTTATCACCTCATGGACTAAGTTTATTAAAGCTCTAAAGAAACAATTCTATCTATTGGGTCACACACATCAAGTAGTAATTGATTGGCAGCGCTTGCGACAAGGTAAGGGACAGAGTGTTCAAGAGTTCACACAGGAATTCAGAAAGAAAGCATTAGCACTCGGTATTTCTTTGGACACAAAAGAAACTTTGTTGAAGTATATTGGCAGTTTGCATTCATATTTGCAACATACATTATTAATGTTCAATCCTAATGATTTTGATGAAGTTTGTGTTCAAGCAATTCATGTCGAATCAGGTGGTAGACCATTCAAGTTTACAAGGAATCATCAAACGGATACGATGACAGCAGTCAAAGGCGCCGACTCGAGAAGGAAAGATATACCTACATGTACAAATTGCCAAAGGATCGGCCATGATGAAGCTAGGTGTTGGAAACTTCATCCGAAACTGAAGCCAAAGAAGTTTCAATCGAAGAAGGGTGAAAAGAAGGCTGAAACAACAGTCTAGCAAGGCTTGGACTTGGGATCCGATTTAGGTGATGAAGGTAAAATCACTGCTATGGTTACAACTGGTAAAATTTTTTATGCTAGTACTTCTACTTCTTCAAACATCAAACAACAAAATGAAGATAAAAGAATCGAGTTATTTCATATAAGGGTAACTTCAAAGCATACTAAAATAGATACATTGTTCGATACGGGTGTTGGGGTCCTAGTGATTTGGCATACTGGCATACCAAATGACCAGGCAACATCAAAACCACTTTGAGATCTCAGGATCTAGCCCTCCTGGATCCAGAGAGGGATCTCTCTATAAAGGTAAAGAATAATGTATCTTTAAATTCCAATTTAAGGTATTAGGCTAGTTATAGAGCACAAGGGTTTTTGTTTTGTTTGTTTGGTTGGGAAACATTGACAGAAGGGTTTAGTGTAAGGTAAAGGAATGAGTAGTGAAGGATTTTCGGCAATGGGGAGATAATTCAAAGCGAATACAAGTTCATTGGGAAATGGGTTCATAAAAGGGTTTACTTGCAATTCAAATATCCAAGGCTTTCAATGGGCTAGTCATCTAAAACAGAGGATCTCTTAAGATGATTGTATGGGATGAAACAATAAGGAAATGAATGGGAATAACAAGGAAAACCTTCCAAGGTGACCCCTTCGGAGTAAGTCAAGGGACAGGGCATACCTTATACCTCTATGATCAATACTCCTGATGAGGCTAACTTCAAAGGCAACAATCCAGCAATCCTCTTGACTACTTTCAAACAGTAGAAAACGCTTAAGTTCAAACACAGAGTGAAGCCTAAGATCAGAGAAAGACTTTTAACCTTCTCTGCTTTTGACATTCAACTCAAAGGGATCTTAGAAAAACTAACTCTTGGAAAGGGGTTTAGGGGACAGGGCTAACACTAAATCTCACTATTTTCCGATTCTTTCAGCTGAACCAAACAAGAACATCTAAAAAACAAACTCTAAATTCATATACCAGTAAGCATGGGCAAACCACTCTTCAACTAGTTAAATTATCTTGAATTTGTTCTAAGATACACAAATAGTAGAAAACATAAAGATAAGAATGTGCAGGAAGCATTAGGGTACTTGCAGCAGTATATCCTAAGCTAAAATTACTATTTCTTGTCAGAGAAAATGAAACATAATGTAACACAGAGAGAAAACAATAACATAGAAGGGACACATCACCAATGACTTAGATCAGGATCCGATGAACATGCTTGTCATATTAGGAGAGCAAAACCAGTCACATACATTCTTGTCCAATAGCTTGATACAATCCAGAAATCATCTCCCAGCCTATTTACAACTACTCAGGGAACTCTAACTCAATAAACAGCTTATAATCAGTTAATTTCTGACAACCAACAACCCTTTACAATGTATTTCCGATGAGTTTTTATATGTGAATCAGTGATAGTAGTGGTAGATAGGACTTAAATGGTTCATTAAGACAGAGGGGATGGAAGTATTCGAATGCCCACTCTGCTTAATGGTTTTACATTAACTGCGTGTACCCTTAAGATGACTTAGGAGTCTTTGTCAGATTCACAATAACTCCCAGGGTATGTTCTTTGAAATAATTTTCTGGCTGTACTACTTTGTTTTGTCCCCTGAGACAAGTAAAATAGATAATCTGGCTTTCAGGTCTTCCATGCTGTGCAACCAATGCATTGACATTCTGGGAATTTCTGTCAGAGTAATAACTGTTCTGGGGCTCGATGAAGAATGGAATAGGCTGTGGGAGTTTGTCTTGCCTTGGGAAAAGAACATTCTGTTCATCTTAAACTACTGATATGACTCGAAGTATGCTTTGGGCTTCACTGAGCCTTTCTTGGTCATCCTTATGGTCTTTGAACTGCATCATTGTATTTAACTATGGATTAGGTATCAAATCTTCAATATTTATGCATTAATCTTCTTAGTCCTTCCTGATACTCTTTGTTGTTTCTTCTACACAGGTGTTCGAGTTTGTTCGTTCGGCCAGTGATCATGATACAGGGCCGAGACACGTAGTTCATCCCCCCTTTGTTCCCTTTGCATTGATTTCAGGCCGCAGGATCATCACCCTGGACCTTCTTTGTCACCTGTCTGTGACTGTGGGAAACTGACAACGATCACCATTAAACCTGCAAACATAAGATAAACCAATTTAATAAAACCTGCGTGTGGAGTATAATTGCAACAGAGGCTCGGGATGGCAAAGGAGTAGTGCGGAGATGGTGAATGCAGCGGCCAAAGGGTCGAAACCATGGCGGAGGGCGAAAACCAGGTTCAAATTGGTGGAAGGTGCGAAAAGAGGGAAAATGGTTTAGGAAAACCACTGGTGGTGATCACATAGCAAAAAGGCAGTAAGCGGTTTTTCCTGAAGGCAATGCGATTCCATACATTTCTTGCCACGTGGCTTTTGGAAAACCGCCGGTTTCGCAAAATTTTGAAACGTTAAGCCTCGGGCGCAATAATTTTGCGATATGGAAAACACGCCATCGGATGAGGGAGAGGAGGTCCGACGGTGCGGGTGGAATGCGATGAATAAGTTGCGCGATGGGAGTGATAATGGAATACAGGTGGCAACACGCGACTGGACATGCGCTTCATGTGGTGGAAGGTAGGCCCTGTTTGAAGTTGGGTTATCGGGTTTAACGCGGACCGTTAGATCATTTAGATATAAGGTTGAGATTTCATTGGGAGATCGGGAATCACGGAGGGGAAGGGATAGGACCGATGGATTGAAATTTTCCGATGCGATGGGGTGGGACCGGAATAGGTGCCGCGACGTGATCATGTGGGAGCAAGCGGGACCAGGGGTTTAGAGGAAGGCGCTTATCGCATTGGGGAAATAGGATGAAAGGAAGTCCAGGATAGAAGAAACTCGCGATTGTGATGAGGACGCTTAGCGCTTGGTCATAGCGCGGGTCGTATGTGGAGGAGGGGCTAGGGGGGTTTAAGCCCTCGGGGCTAATACCTCCATGATGTAAAGAAGGTTGCTTTAGGCGTTAAAAAGGGATTTTCAGGCTGAATGAAAGTTCCGATAGGTGGAAAAGGGGGGCTTTTAAACCAAATATGAGGGAGATACAAGGTTTAAAGGGGAATTTTGGATAAAATGGGCTTTGAAGGGTAAATCATAAGGGAGAATGAAGAATATGGAGGGTAGTTTAGAGGATGAAATGGTGAAGATGGAGACCCTTTAAAACAAATTCCCTTCATAGTAGAATAGCAGGTTTTGAACGCTTTTGAGGGAAACAACAGTGAATATTTCTGAAGGATAAAAGATATCTGAGACTTCAAGAATGATAGATTTTCAAAGAAAGGGTTCACTTGAAGGCTCGGTCACCTATTTAGCCACCTTTTTGCTTTTTCAAATTATTATAGGTGGCTAACAACGAGATCACAGGCAAATTTGATTTCTGAGTCATTGGTTAAACAATTGGGTTTGAAAACACATAATCATCCAAAGCCATATCCTTTAGGGTGGTTAAAGGAACAAAGTCAAATTCATGTTACCAAATACTATCGGTTAAAATTTTCAATCACAGCTAACTATATCGATAAAGTGGAGCTAGATGTGATATCGTTAGACATTTGTGGAATTGTCTTAGGTAGCCCTTATCTCTATGACCATGATGCAGTGTTTTATAAAAAAGAGCATGTGTATCATCTCAGGAAAGATGGGATTAAGTACATCGTTCGGGCACATAAAAACAAAGATCACTTGAATTTAATGAATGCTTATTAGATGAATCACTTAATAAGTTCAAGTAGGAGATACATACTCATGTCGATAAAAGAGCAACATAAGGATCTTATCGATATTTGTTCAGGTTGTGAAATTCAGTATGAAGGAAATTTGGTTAAACATATAGATTCATTTTAGGATCTAGTTAAATAACCAAAACATCTACTTCATAAAATGAAAATATCACATGAGATGCAGTTGATGTTTGATGCCTCTAATAATGAAATGTATCACAAGTCAGTTATAGAGCATAAAGAAATAAAGCAACAAATTTCAGGTATGGAATTCATGCGACACAGATGATCTCCTTACAGTTCACCCATAGTTTTGGCTCATAAGAAAAAAAGGGCATGGGGAATAAGTTTTGATGTTAAAGTTGATTTAATTAAGCAGAAAATTTTCATAGTATTGATAAATCATCAACAACCATATGAAGATAAAACAAATGTTAAAGGATATGCAATGGAAACAGTGATTCACATAGATTATCAGCTGCTTCAATACTTTCAGTTATATACTAAGATGCAACAATCTCACTACAGTTGGATGGGATTTCTTCAACAAAATCACTTAGTAATTAAGGACAGGGAAGATGTAACAAGTAAAGTAGTTGATATGTTGTCTTTGAATGCTTCAGTAGTACTGCATAGAAGTTCATTGGTTTATGAAATTTAAGTAGAACGTTATGAAAATACGTGTGGTTGAAGATACTTTTAAGATACTGCTTTAATTCCAGGTTCCACCCCTCGTATGCGGAGTTGTTAAAATTTATCTTTCTTGAATTGCAAGCGCAAACGAAACTGACACAAAGTCAAAAATATTGTTACTGGCCTCATATGTATGAAACAATTGTGAAGTACATAAAGGGATGTGTAATGTGTTCGACAAGCAGGCCATGCAATCGAAAGATTGGTTTGCACATGCCACTTCTAGTTCCTTTGCAACCATGGGGCAGCATGGATTTGGTTCAAGGACAGACAGAAATGGTGAACAGGACCAGGATACATTTGTTCTTCGGTGGTGCAATATCGTTCTAGGAATGTTAGGATAAATTTGTAACTTGTATTGCATCGAGTTTAATCCAAGCTTTCGCCTTGCGCCACGTGAACGTTGAGTACGAGTCGGTAATTTTGCGCCATGATAAGCATCAGTTTCAGGTACACAAACAGGTATGGTTGTATGTCATCAAAGTCAAGATGAAAGTGAGAGAATTGTATTCTCACTTATTGCCAGTTTAAAATTAAGATTTTGTGGTCCAAAATCTTTTCAAGTGGAGAGGATTGATCCAAGAGGATCTTGATCAGTACAGATCAACAGAGTTCCAAGTCAACTTTAGCAGTTCGACGTCCAGTTTAGTCTTTAGTATCATCAATTTTCCAATGAAAAGGTCCTCCAGATGTCATAAGGATTGAGTTTTTTGTGATATGATGTAAAGGGTTTTAATCCTAAACTAAGGTTTAAAAGGACATTGTAAAGGTCTAAGGTTAAAATTTATACCTAGATCTAAAACCCTAATACCTTAGTCTAAAACCCTATCCACATCATCTAAGACCTAAGGTTTAAAGACCTAAGTGATAGCCTAGGTTCTAAACATTAAGCCTAAGTCTAAGACATTAAATCCTTATCCTAAGTTTTAAACCTATGAAAAAAAAAAATCCTATGCATTAAACCTAGGACCTAAGCGCTATGGACTTTTAAATCTAAGCCTAAGCCTTAAAATCCTAAGGTCTAAATCTTTAAACTAAAAATCTAGCGCAATTCATATTAAAACCATATTGTAAAAATCTATGTCTTAAACCTTTAAAAAGGGTTCGGGATATTAAAAATGTTATTACAAATAAACTTTATAACAAAACCCACCACAGTGTTAGATAACCATGTGGTTCATAGACCGTGTCGGAAATAAAGACATGTGATCAGTCTAACCGCATGCTTTAACTGTGAAGAAGACCGTGACAGAGTTGTTTGTATTGACCGTAGCTACAAACTGCGACGGGTTTCGTATAAACCATGTGACAAGTGTTAAAACCGCGGAGTTAAGCTGCCAGGTGTAGCGGGACCCTAACCATCGGGATCGACCATAACCGCCAGATAAAACCCCCCTGATCACACGCAACAGTTTTAATGATGCGCTCAGTTAGCTTAACCGTCAGGCTAAGTTTTTAATATAATGTTTTATTTTGGGTTTTTAAATTTAATTCAGCGCCTAAGGTTTGGGAACTTTATCCCTAGGTTCATGCATAGGAGGGATTCGAGACCCTTATCACCATTTTTCCTCAACCAACTCCTAAATGAGGAAAATGGAGGTTCGATGCAGCTTATTTAAGCCATAGCATTTGCTCATGAAGATTATCTTGGACATTGGAGTTTTTGAGATCAGTTTCAGCAGGTTAGAGGCAAATTTGTTTGCAGCATTGCTCAGCCGTCGGTGGTCGGAATTGAGCACAGAGACAGGCGTCAGAAAGGCGAGGAAGAGTAATTTCTGTTTACAGGGTTCAGAAGTGCCTGCAAGCACAGTATTTATGTTCCATTTCAGTGTAAATATTCTTCAAGATCAATCCTAATAAAAACGGATACCCACTTAAAAGCGGACCCGGAGATGTAGTCCAGGAGAGACAAACTCCATCATCAAATTGTTTGCCTCTTCTACTTTCTGATTATTACTGTTATTTAATTCATTTATGCTGTTGGTTTATGTCATTTTTCATTAAAGAAAACTTGAGTTAACAGTCAATCTAAAGGACAAACTAATCAGACTGCTTCAGCACTTTATTCGATCAATTACGGATCACTTCTACATAGAATGGCATTGCTGAACGAAAGAACATGACCATTGTGGAAGCTGCCCGTGCCATGCTATGTGACCAGGTTCTACCGAAGTTTCTGTGGGGAGAAGCTGCGAACACTGTCGTGTACATACAAAATTGATGCTCGCATTCCGCTCTGGACTCTAAAACTCTCGAAGAGGTTTTCACTGGTAAGAAACCTGACGTCTCACATTTTAGAGTTTTTGGATGTCCTGTTTATTTTCATCTGCCGAAAGAGAAGGAAGAAAGGAATGTTTGTGGGCTATAACGAAACTTCGAAGGCCTATAGAGTCTATGTGCTTGGTCAAAGATAAGTGGAGATATGCCACGATGTCACTTTTGACTAAGATGCTTCCCTTAAGAAAGTAGTCAATCTTCCGAGATCTGAGGAAGATCATGAAGCAAGGCCTGGAAATCAAGAAGAACCGAAGGATGAGACGATGCCTTATGTTGAAGGACCGATGGACCTGATTAATCCACCTCCTTCACTGGGGAAGAGACCATCATGGCTCAGGGACACTCTCGAGGATGCTGAGGGACATATGGCCTCAAGGGGGACATTCCGTGAAAGCAAGAAGCCGAGTATATACCAAGGGTATCTAGCAGCCATGAGTACTATTGTACAATCCGAGCCTGGATCTTTTGAGGAAGACGTAAAGCATCAAGTCTGGAAGGATGCTATGCACGAAGAGTATGAGTCCATAATGAAGAATGATGTCTGGGATGTGGTTCCAAGACCAGAGGACAAAGCAGTTGTCACCTCAAAATGGCTCTACAAGATCAAGCCTGGATCTGATGGAAGTGCTTAAAATTTCAAGGAAAGATTCGTTTCCTGTGGCTTCTCTCAAAAGAAAGGCATAGACTATGATGACATATTTGCACCTGTGGCACGATATACCACCATTCGATCTATCATAGCCCTTGCTGCTATGCAATGATGGAGTCTTCATCAGATGGATGTGAAGATCGCATTTCTGCATGGTGCGATAAAGGAAGAGGTGTATGTAGAGCAACCTCTAGGGTTCGAAGTCCAGGATTGGGACACCCATGTTTGCAGGTTGAAGAAAACCCTCTATGGGTTGAAGCAAGCACCCAGAGCTTGGTATGAGAGGATATATAGCTACCTGAAGAAGCTAGGAGCCTTCACTCGTAGTAATGCTGATCCAAACCTTTACTTCAAGGTTGACAGAGAGAAGCCTCTCATTCTGGTGTTGTATGTGGGCGACCTCTTTCTGACAGATGCTGACCCTCTCATTCATCAGTGCAAGAGGGAGCTCGCTGCTGAGTTCGAGATGAAGGACCTAGGACTAAAGCACTACTTCCTAGGCCTGGAGGTCTGGAAGAGACTTGGCGAGATTTTCCTTTCTCAAGGAAAATACATTGTGAAGCTTCTGGAAAGATTTGGTATGGTGGACTGCAAGTCTGTGTCGACACCAATGGAGCTCAACTTCAAGAATTTGAGTGGCAGCGCTGCTGGGCCCGTATTGGCAAATCCTACTAAGTATCGTCAACTCATAGGGGCCCTGATGTTCTTAGTGAGCACCCATCCAGATATATGTTTTGCAGTGAACACTTTGAGTCAACAGATGGTTGAGCCTCATCACACTCACTAGGTTGGTGCCAAGAATATTCTGAGATATCTTTGGGGCACGATAAACCATGTGTTGAGATACACTGTCGGGAGTGTGACACTCCTTGGATATACTGATGCCGACTGGGCTGGCAGTGTGGTGGATCGTAAAAACACATCGAGAGGCTGCTTCACACTTGATCTGCTTTGATACTATGGATGAGCAGGAAGCAGAAGTCCATGGCATTGAGCACCGCGGAGGCCAAATACATTGCAACAAGTATGGCCTGTTGTGAAGCAGTTTGGTTGTGAAAGCTCTTCAGTGAGCTGTTCAGGCATGTGCTAGATACCGCCGTGATACTCTGTGATAACCAGAGTGGGATTCGCTTGTCCGAGAATCCTGTGTTCCACGATCGATCCAAGCATATTTATATCAGGTACCACTTTATCCGGGATATGGTACATCGAGGCACCGTAAGGCTCGATCATATAGGAACTGATGAGGAGGTTGCAGATATTCTCACAAAACCCCTGGGGAAGGTCAAGTTCCTAACCTTCCATGAGAGTCTTGGTATCATGGAACGACCCTATGATGAGGGTCCTATTGGACGATGAGCTCTGGGAGCTCTCGGGGGCTTTGGGGATAGCTTCTCGGAGCTATAAGCAACCACAGGGCTAGGCTTGTCGAACCTTGTTGGTGTGCTTGGGCCCCACCGTTGTGATGATTGAGTTGGTTCACCTCTCATTATCTGTGCCTTGTATGCATCCTACCCATTGAGTTCAGGGCTCATGGGAAGTACCTCTCATTTGGCCAATGAGGTGGGAAAAGCTAGAGACTAGTAGCAAAGACTGATGGACGCATCAAAGATTGTCGTATTCTCTATCTAGGATGGCACGGTCCAACCAATTGATTTGGGATCAAGTCTAGTGAGGTTTCAAACCTCCTATTGACTTCGAGTCAGATAAACCAACTTTGGGTTGGTATGAGACTCTTTGTGAGTCCTATAGAGGTTTCAGACCTCTGGGTTGAATCTGTCAGCCGAGAATGATGTCTTTGTGACTGACCCACTTCTGTTCTGAAATAAAGAGCTAGCAAAGCAAGTTACGGCGGGATGATGCATGATGTTGAGTTGCACAGGTGGATGGAGTTCTCCCTAGTTGAGAGGGAGTGTTAAAATTGGACAACTAGGTCCAAACTCCATCTTGTGATGCTCAGATGAAGATACCAATATTTTTATTGGGTTCCTCTTTTAGATAGGTGCAAGATCAATCTAAATATCATCTTGATCCGATGAGCAGAACATTTATTTTGAATTTATTTCCTAATATATTCAAATATGTGTAGGTCGGCTTTAAGGTTTTGTACCCCAACAAATGTGTCACACACCCTCAAGTGATGGATATAAATAAGGTCGACGTTGGAGGACATTTCACTCATCTCATCTCATCATCACACATATTTCTCTCTCCACTTCTGATTGGTTCGAACTACTTGGAGGCAATTTGCAGTTCACATGTGGGAGAAGGACGAAGACATTTCTGCTGCAGCTAGGGTTTCCACTGCAGGTTTGACTAGCGTTGACTTTGGTCAACGCATAGTCAAATGAAGCTAAATTTTGGCAGACTTTGATTTTTGCAGTCTGTACATTTTGGCACAAGAACGGAGGTGAAAGGTTGACCGTAGACTGTGCTACATTAACTTTGACTTGTTGTTCTGCATTGACTTTTCTGGGCAATGTTGACTTTTCTGGGGTTGACTTCGAGTTGATCGTTTGGCTGTTTTGAGGGTTGTGTGACATTGCTAGTTAGCCGACCATATCGAGACTTTGCTGGTTGAAGCATCCTCTTGACTGCCGTAACGCACCATCACAATTATCTATTTCTAGCTTGTCTTATGTCGATCTACTGGTATGTTCTATCAGCTTTTTACTTTATGGTTTATGTGATTGCTATCTAGTATTGAAGAGAAAGTAAAGTTGCATCAAGCATACAACATCTACATAAATTTACAGTTTCTTTGTGGATTTCCCTCAAGGTAAAAGAGAAGTCAAAATTTTGGAGGATCTAGCCTTCACAAACCCTAGAGGTCTAGGGTTTTAGAGCCATCATTTCCACCTTGAGAGGGCCACAAATATTTTCACATTCTCCTCTAAGGCCACAAAGACTTCAGTTATATGCTTCTACAAGGAACGACCTCATAATTTTGTGGCTCTATACTCTCAACAAAAGAAATCTTCAAGGGAGTCATTGAGCCTAAAAGACCTAGCGTTATTTAAAAATTGAAATTTTGGGCAAGGGTTTCATAGTTAAAATTTTATAAAGAATTTTTGTAATCATTTCTTATTTATCTCATCTAAATCTTACTTTGGTTGGCTTTTGCAAGCATATAGACTAAATTTTGGGGTTTGATCTAATTATAGGTCTCGTTCTTGTTGGCGGATAGCCTATTTAGTCATTCCAGGCCTAGCCACATACCTAATTACGCCTAATTTCCTTAGTTGTGGGCCTAGTAGGGCATGAAACTTATTGCATTTGATTTGAAAATTTACACTTGATGTATTGCGGGCCTAAATCCATCATTACAAGGGTTTTTTTTACTTGTTTTGGATTTGGAAACTAATCAAATTCATATATAATCTATTGGAGAGTCCTCCTAGGGCTAGACACAAGGCCTAGAGGCCTCATTTAGCCTAGACACGAAGCATTATAAGGTCTTCTCAATACCTCATTCATTTCAAAGCTAACACTTGTGGCTTTGTAGGGGTATTTCTTCACTTGTTGAAGGGTTTTCTCAATGATCTGTGACTAGGGATTTTCCCTTGGGGTTTTGCATTGACATATCATTGCTTGGGGGGAAGCCGTAGGCCTAGGAGGCCTTTTCCTCCTAGCTTTGAGCCTCTAGAGGGATGTATATTATTCAGATTTGAAGCTAATATTTTGGAGGGTTATTGCATAAAAAGTTTAATGACTAAAGGCTTGAAATAACTAAAACCAATCACATATAACTTGCAAACTTTTCTAACCTTTTCCCTTGTTTGGTCGTGGGTTCTTTGTGGAGTAATCTAGCTTGCTTGTGGGGTTTTCTTATGTTTGGTGCAAGTTCTCTATCTCTAAAATATACTGATTATCTTCATGTTCCTTCATCTTTTCATTTGGCAGCTTGAGGAGTGTTGGTAATAGAAGTGTTTATCATCTATGTCATCTCCTCGGGCTACTGGTAGGAGCCTTTCTTAGACATTAACTCTTTGCTGCTCTCTTGGTTGGCTCAAAATTGCATTGCATAGTTTAGATCTAGTTCTCATTGTATCTTTCATTATCCACTGATAGCAATCTCATTCGGCATTAGTTACTTGTGCTTGTCACTTGAACTTCACTTATTTCTAACTGACATATCATATAGGAACATCCTAATAAGCACATAACTAAAGGCCTTTGATCCTTTGATATTATTGTCTCTTTGGTCGTTTTTTCACCGAGAAATCCTGGAGTGCTTCATTGGTTACTTGTGTTCATCATTTAATATGTTCGCTTTTCTCTAATTGATATATCACATAAAATGAAACATCCCTAATAAGCACTCATAGTTTAAAAAGCAAATTGAAATTGTTCCTAACATTGCAATCTAATCCTAGCGTCTAATGGTTCATTGAGTATCAAGCTTATGCTCCATGCTCTTATTGGTCTGCCCTTTTGTGTTCTAAGTGGATCTCTATCTTATTGATTGGCTATGACATATTATATCATTGTTATCTCATTTGAAGCGTTGTCATTTGCATTTCACACAATCTAGGTTGCATCTCATCTATCTAACATTGTGTCATCTCTCATTGATTTGTGAGCATTATTAATTTACTTGCAAGTTGCATATTGATATCTCTTTAAAGTGAAAGTGCTTGTTTCATTTATATTGCAGGTTATCTTTTGCTCATATATCAAACTTGTATCTTATACTAACCTTTCTTTGCAACATTGTTGTTTCTATAATTTTTAATCTCCAATTCATGAAATTATCTTAATTTTGGGCATTGTTATTAAGGCACTAGTCTTTAAATATGTTATCTCATTAAGCGTCTTTATAATCTCATCGCCCTCTAATAATATCACTTACTAATCTTAATCAAGTTATATCAATAACAATTGCATTGCCCTTAGTCTCCTAGAACTTTTTGTTCCAACAAGTTTCCCCTTTCCATCTACCCTTAGGGACTACCCCCTTTAGCTTGTCTAGAAGAGAGCTTAAATGGAGTGAGTAGGGATCAAAATGACAACCCCTACTTGTTCCAACAAGTTTTCCCTTTCCATCTACCCTTAGGGACTACCCCCATTTGCTTGTCTAGGAGAGAGCTTAAATGGAGTGAGTAGGGATTAGAGTGACAACCCCTACTCTAAGCGTTGCACCACAAAGTTTATACCCTGCGGGGTTGGAAACTTTTCCCGCACTTAGGTGTACAACTTGGGCGACAACGGGACATATGCCAAACACATGTCGAACACATGCCCTAACCGTGTCCCCTATAAAAGAAACCCACAGCCCATAAAATCATGTTTTTTCTTTCACTTGAGCTCATTCCACTCAACAGAGTGGAAGTGTGAGACATTTTGGAGTGCAGCTGAGAGCTATTGTGCAATGTTAGAAGGGACTCCAAATGCTAGGCAAGTGGATTTGTCCACCAATCTTCATGTTTTTCGCTACAACAGTCCATTGTATCCTCATTTCACATAAATCATAGCTCAATCATCAAGCGCAGCTGGAAAAATTTAAAGGCAACGAAAGAATGCCCCCATTGATGTTGTTCCTCCTGCTCCATTTTCTTTAGGCTCTACTAGTGCTCCATTTGCTGGAAGTGGGGCTACAACAACAGCTTCAAATGCTGAAAAAAAATTGTTTTAGCAAGACAGAAGGCTCGAGAAAAAGTTGTATAATTGAATTTGTGTTATCATCATGTAAAAATGCAAATGTTTTAGTTTCCAAGTTTTTTCATTTTTGTATGTAATTCACTAATTTGTTATATATATATATGTATGTATATCCTCCGTGCCCTGTTTCTAAGGTCACTGTGTCTCATGTCGAACACTTGTATCTCCATGTCCAGTCTCATCGTGTCATGTGACTTGGATTAAAACTGTATGGTATTATTTCTTTTTGGCTTAGAATCACAAAAATATTATATTATCAATCTCTACCAGAATAGTACTCCCTCTTAAGGTATGAAAAAAATGTAGCTTAGTTTAAAAAATCATAGTTGATTATAGTGCCCAAGGAGGAATTCAAACAACTGAACTATATTACAAAATACAAAAATGTTGCTTAGTTTAAAAAATCATAGTTGATTATAGTGCCCAAGGAGGAATTCAAACAACTGAACTATATTACAAAATACAAAAAATTTGGGAAGAACAAAGTTGCGAGACTGTTATAATCCCCCATCAGCCAAACCCATATGTGTCACACCTGCATCTCAACAACCTTCTCCTCTATAGAGGAATTGTCACCCTGTTGAATCTATAATTTAAAAAGTTTCACCCTTGACACGTCTCGTCCTGTACATTTTCACCCTTGACACATCCACTCCTGTACATGCACCTGCAGCTAGCGATAACCCTGCAGCACTAGGTAAGAATAATAACTCATCGCTTCTTTCAGGTGCCCTAAATATTTAGTTCCAATTTTTGGTATGTTCGATTTACATTTGATAATCTTATTTTAAGATGACTGAAATTTGGTAGAGAATACAGGGTAAAAGCTGTCCAGCTCAATTTCCTTCAAAATTTCTGATGCCGCAGTGAGATAAGCAGAGTGTCCATTCACTGCTTCTGTCACATCAACCTACAAGAACAAATTGTTTTCTGTGAACTTCCACTGTAGCACGTACCCATGCAAAACAGGATTTTGAGTATTGAAATTGAAATACATAAGGAAAATCTCTTCTATGCATCGGAAAATATAAAACCATGCATAAGCATTCATAAAGTTGCTAAGATGACAGATGCAATAGACATAAGTCGTGTACATTCTCAATGCCTGGAATGTTCACTGGTTGAATTCCAGCCAATCCTTGTGTAAGAAGGCTGCATACATACAAATAAGAAAATGATCAAACTTGTTTAACATTGAGATAGAAAAATGTGTAAAGAAAATTTCACAAATATCATGTATAAAGACATACCTTGAACGATATACAATACCAAGAATCCAATCATTCGTTGAATAGCAATTTATAAACCTTCCTGCCACCATCTGAAGAAGGGAAAAACAGTGAATATAGTTGTTGAGATTAAAGATTAAAAAATTGACCAACTCTCAGCACTACAAACTGTGTTTCAAAGAATTAAAATGAAATAAAAATAAATGTTTGGAATACAAAATCTGATGCATGAGTGATCATGAAATATAAATTAATGCACACAATATTTTCTATTCATAAGTCAATTAACATAAAATATATTATCATTCGAGCTCAAAAGTTGTCTGCGAACTATAATGCAAAATTAAAAATCTTACAGCTAAGTCAAAGGACATGAGGACAGGGGATACAAAGCCATAGAAATAGGGTTGCAGGGAAGCTTCACCCCCCCTCGTTCCCGCTCCCGAAACGCGCTCCGTTCGGGAGCGTTTTGGGAGCGCTTGGAAACGCGTTCCTGAAAACGCTCCCTGAGGGGAGCGTTTTTGGGAGTGCGTTTCCGACCCTGTAAAAATGCTTCCTGCCTTTTCGGGAGCGTTTCCGGAAGTGCTTGGGAGCAAACGCTCCCTGAGCGCTTCCGGCGTTTAAAAAACGCTTCGGGAGCATTTTTTAAACGCCGGAAGTGGTCGGGGAGCGTTCGCTCCCGAACGCTCCCCGGCAAAAAAAATGTTTCCCACAGGAGAGAAATTTTTTTTGTTGAAAAAATCGTTTTGTTTTTAAGAGGGAGGGAGGCTCATTTTGTTTATTGTTTGTAGTTGAGTGAGTGAAAGAGTGAGAGGAGCAAGAGGAGCAAGAAGGAGAGCTTGAGAGCGGAGCTGCAGAAGTGACAAGGAGAGAGCAAGGAGCAAGCTGCAAGGCAACAGGAGGATTGCAAGAAAGAGGTAGGTCTTCTAATCTAATCTTGTATTTTCTAGGATGAATTTGTAAGTTGTTTAAAAATGAAAACTTGATTTTTTTCTTGAATGTTGCATTTTATTGTGTTTAAAAATTAAAAATTGAATTGTTTTTTTCCTATGTTGCATTTCCTATTCCCATTTTGCATTTCTCCATTTGTTTTGCAGGCTAGAAATTTGAAAGTTGAAAGTTGAAACATCATGGCTATATGGCTAGGGATTTTCCTCATGTTGGTTCCTTTCTTTGTAATAATGGTGTCGAAGAGTAGAAGAAAGAGGCAAATCAGAGAAGAGGAGGACGAAGAGGAGGGTTATGGTGGATTTGAAGAAAATACTGAAGAGGAGGAGGATTATGTTGAGGAGGAAGTGGGAAGTGGAGAACATGAGGACACAGATTCCCCAACTAGACAAGACCAAACTCAGATACCTTTGTGGAAATATGTTCAGAAACAGGAAAGAGGGAAAGGTGGTGGAACCACTAAATTTATTTTCCCCCATTGCAATAAACAATACCATGGTTCATACACCCGTGCGAGAAGGCACCTTTGTGGGAAAATGCCAGGGGATGGAGAAAAAAATATAGGAATCAAAATTTGTACTAGTGTGCCAGCAACACAGAGAGAGAAATATAGAAAGGAAGAGGAGGCTGACCTACAGAGATCTAAAAGATATAGGGGTTTCATTGATTCTTATTCAGGCCCATCACGTCATGGACAAACAAGTCCAACTTCCACCCATGCCAGTGGTTATGGAGGTAGTGGCACATCTGGATTAAGGCATAGAACCATATCCGATTTCCTAGACGAAGGGTCTAGGAATGACGTGGATTCAAAAGTTTACCGGTTTCTATATGCATGTGGGGTGCCATTCAATGTTCTTCGCTCACCTTATTGGCATGAAATGGTTTCTGCCATTAATGATGCCCCCAAAGGATACAAGAGCCCTGGGTATGACAAGGCCAAAACCGTGGGTCTTGATCATGAAAAAGCTAAAATAAACCATTCTTTGGCTAGAATGACAAATTCGTGGAATGAGCATGGGGTGTCCATTGTCTCTGATGGATGGACCAATGTAAAAGGAAAGCCATTGATAAGTGTTTTGGTTGTGTCGGTTAGTGGTGCAATCTTCCTGTCAACATATGATTATTCAAACAAATTCAAGACCGGCATTAACATTGCAGAACCATTACTTGCAATAATTGAAAAGACTGGGCCATACAATGTCATACAAGTCATCACTGATAATGTTGCTAACTGTAAGGCACCAGGAGCAATTATTGAGGATAAATACCCCAACATATTTTGGTCTAGGTGTTTGGTTCACACAATGAACCTTTTGATGCATGATATCATTAAAAACAAACAACCTCAATTCAAATGGCTTGGTGATTTGTACAAGAGAGGTAAAAAAATGATAAAATTTATTACAAATCATAGCAATACCCATGGGTTTTTCCGTACTCACTCCAAATTGGAGTTGTTGAAGATAGCAAAGACTAGATTTGCTAGCTATTACCTCACCTTCAGGCGCCTTTTGAAGGTAAGAGAGTCATTGGCTGCAATGGTATGAAGCCCACACTAGTAGGTATTAAAGGACAGGGCAGCGACAATAGTTGACAGGCAAGGTTTTGAACATGTGGAGGAGACCGCCTTTGACCCTTTGTTTTGGGCACGTGTGAGGGAAATTTTGAATTTCACCAAGCCAATTTATCACATGATTCGTTTTTTAGATACAGATAAACCAGTGATTGGGGAGGTTTATGAGCAGATGGATAGCATGTTGGGCCAAATAAAAGATGTTGTTAAGGATAATGATCCCAACTTGTATGCAATGATTCACGACTGTGTGTGTGCACGATGGAATAAACTCAATGTTCCACTACATGCCTTGGCATATATCCTTATGCCAAAATACTACTCTCCATCTTGGTTGGGCCAACCTACACCTGGAGGTGGGGTTAGGATCAAACCTCACACAGATCCAGAGGTACAACAGGGATACATGAAGGCATTAGACAAGTTGGTACCCGACAGGGAGGAGTGTGCTAGATTGCGCCTTGAATTAGGCAAATACTTCAATTGCACTGCTAACTTTGTTTCTTTCCATGCAATGGAAGATAGAGATAGATTTGATGCTCTCACATGGTGGGAAGCATATGGCGGCATGGGACTTTTGCCAAAGTTGGCAAAAAAAGTTCTCTCACAGGTTGTGAATACTTCTTCTGCAGAGAGGTGTTGGAGCACCTACAGCTTCATACATAATGTGAGAAGAAACAGGCTAAATGAAAACTGAGTTGAAAGCTTGGTTTATGTGCATTACAACTTGAGGTTGTTGAGCCATTACTGTAATCGGGCAAATGAGGATCCATCATACAGAGTCTGGGACAACAACCCAAAGGATGATAATTTGGCGGACGACACGGTACATATGAAAGAATTGGAAGCAAAACTTTTTAGGGATGATGATGAAGCATCAGCAACATCGCCACACACAGGGCCAGTCCCACCATCTACTGGTAGCAATGCGGGTGCGGATGCCAGTGCCAGTGCCAGTTCTCGATATCAAACTATTGTTCCTTTGCAGATTCAGCCTCCACCTTCTAGTCATGGTCGTGGTACTCCTGAGAGTACTAGAAGACCACCATTTCCTCGTGGCTCGCACAAATTAGACATTTCTCGTGAGCGTGGCAAGGAGCCAGCCAGTAGATAAAATAGATTTGTTGTTTACTAGTCTCTTCTATTTTCTAGTAGTTTTTATCTTTTATAACTGTTGACAGTTGAATAGTTGAAACTTGACTCTTTCATATATTTAATGACAATTTAAGTTTGAAGTTTGAATTTGAAAGGTGAAACTTTGAAGTTGGCATTTATAAGTTTACAAGTCATTATGAATTATGAATATGATGTTTCATGAAAGTTATATGGTGATCAATGAATCAATGATGATAAATGTTATATATCAATGATGATAAATGTATATTGAATTTTGAAATCAATGAATCAATGATGATAAATGTTAGATATTGAAATTTGAAATCAATGATGATAGATGTTATATATCAATGATGATAAATGTATATTGAATTTTGAAATCAATGAATCAATGATGATAAATGTTAGATATTGAAATTTGAAATCAATGATGATAAATGTTATATATCAATGATGATAAATGTTATATATTGAATTTTGAAAGCTTGAAACCTTCAGATTGATGATTCACGAGACTCAAGAGTCAATATGTTGTATGATTCCAACTTGTGGGCATGGTTGATGAAGATTATAACTTCTAGATGATTGATGTTATATGATTCAATCTATGTTTTTATGTTTTTTATGTCTAATTCATCATTCTACATGTTTTTGTTGACATATATGCATCAAAATATATATATATATATATATATAAACGCTCCCCGAAATGCTTCGGACCAGGAGCTTCTAAATATGGTGCTCCCGCTCTTGCCCCTTGCTCCCGCTCCCGCTTCCAAGTAACCTTGCATAGAAATACAAGTATATGACATGGGACACATCAACCATAGAAACAGGAGATAAAACTGACTAAAAGCACTCATATATTTCACACTAAAGTGTATGCTACAATACAAACACACAAATTACATTCAGATTAATCTAATAAATAGAGTTTCTCAAATCTAACTTATTCCTAAGTTAGAAAGAGAGGTTGAGATAATTTCTCAACCATCACAAACCAACATCTTAAATATAGGATGTAAGAATTAATTCCAACATCCCCTCTTAATGCTTACATTATTGAAAACACAATCATTATTTAGCTTCTCAGTATAGGCTCCATCAAGTTGCCTCATAACCCTCGTAAATGTGTAGTCGGCAAGTTGGATTCCCGAGTTCGACTTCTGAACTCCCGAATCAAGGACCTCCTGAAGTCTATTACCGAACAACGTCCCAAGCTATCACATAACGTCATTAGAAGACCACTCCACGTCTTCAACGAATGAGGGATCCTTCCCTAGATCCACAACTGCCATAATATCTAGACAACCATCCATATTGAGCCTTACTTCCACTCTATATCTTCAAACACAATTGATTACATGTTTGCAATAGATGAACTGCTAGTCATTCTATGGATGAGCTCCCATCTACCGAGATACATGGGTGCCAATCGCTGTATTCGCTAGTTATATAGAAGAGCAGTCTAAATATGGAATGTATCTAGATTCAACTATTACATCATGACCTTTTTATCTGATTTGAAAATTCATCCTCACTTAATTTCAAAACAATTTATAATACTACTAAACCACAAAGATTTCAATATGAGAAACCAATGGCACATAAAATGAAGTGGTTTGATGTTGTGAGTAAACAAATTATGAACAGGGTACGTTGGAGATCAATGTTGAACTTTGTATCGATGTGAATGTGAGAGAAATCACGCTTTTCGTCATAGTATCCCGGCTCCCTTCCGTAGAGATTGGCTCTTTGTGTTACACTACGGCGAATTTTCTCTCCCATGGGCGGCGGCGAATTTATTTACTGGTCGGCTGAGAATTGTAAACAGAATTAAACTCGAGTCTTGCTTAATACTTCAAATAATGTCCATTATTGACGGAGGCCAATATATTTAAGTGCGAGCTTCACAGCGCCCTTCAAGGCTACTACACATGAGCCTCTCCTAGTATCATGAGTCCCCTTCTGGCCTTCACCCACGACAAAGATGATCAGCTTCCATGGAAATCAATCCTGCTCTTTCATGGTTATATATTTTATTGTCATCTTTTCCTTTAATATATTCATTTGCAGCAGCTTACAACCAGAGTAGTGGCCGACTCCTTACACCAACCTGACCATTCAATATACAAACGGCAGCACGTTTGTAAGGAACCTGAATGCCACATTGAATCGTCTTCTAGTCAAGGTTGAACATACCTCCCAAGGCAGGTTTAATACCTCTGTTTATGGCCAAACTCCTAACCAAATATATGCCTTGATAAAAAAACTGAAATTTGCGAGTCGATAACAAAATCGTTAATCATGCACAACAAAATTTTGCCGGCAACCTCAAACATATCTCGCATCAATGACATCCCCCTGTTGAAAGGGCATTATCGGTAATATTCATAAGCCTGCAATAAACCCTCTTGTCTCTACAGGTTTGATTGACAAACAATTACCGCTTCCATATATAAACTAACACACTATTACGCAGCAACAAAATACATTCTCTCTCTGCCCCTTGGCCTTCCCATAAAGGGGTTAGCCCAGATAGGCTCCGATACCAAGATAAACTGATTAAAAGCACTCATATATTCACACTAAGGTGTATGCTACAATACACACACACTGATTACATTCAGATTAATCTAATAAATAGAGTTTCTCAGATCTAACTTATTCCTAAGTTAGAAAGAGAGATTGAGATAATTTCTCAACCATCACAAACCAACATCTTAAATATAGGATGTAAGCATTAATTCCAACAACAGGTCATGGGAACATGTTATATATATATCGACAAATACACAAATGAAATATAGACCAAAATTAAAAATCTTACAGCTAAGTCAAATGACATGAGGAAGCCATAGAAATACAAGTAGATGACATGGGACACATCACCCATAGAAACAGGGCATGGGAACACGTTATATCTATATATATATATATATATATATATATACAGACAAATACACATGAAATATAGACGTAAAGATCAATTTTTTTTAGAAACTAGAACATTTGTAAAACACTTGGAATCCCTTCAAATCTCAATTTTACTCTTCACCTGCACAATGATAAATCATGAGAGCTCTTTCCTTATAGCTGAAGAGTGAGAAAAACTCAATGAATATTTTTTTCTTTACAGTCAGACATGCAGGACACATCTAGGGAACATGTTGGACATGTGTTTGCCATGTGTCAGTTTGAGGATATGTGTCAAACACATGTCCTAGCATGCCTGTGTCTGATACGTGGGATACGGACATGGGCCCCCAGTTGGGTGTGTCCTGTTTCTTAGTCATACAGCTCTCCTAAGTCCTTATTAACATATTCTCCCAATATTACAATTTACATCATTCTACAAATACTGATGAATAATCTGACTCTATCCATATTTTTGCAACCCGTATGGGTATTATTTTCAGAAAAGATAGAAAGCTCAGAAGGAGCATTCCTCCTATACCACTCTGTTATAACATGGGAAATTCCAGCATTCAGTATACTATTAGCAACTGATGGACCACTTTCCTTGGTAATCCAATTCTGTATCATTGCACAATGCATGCAACATCTGACAAGATTCTCATTCTTGTGACTTGGTTGAAAAATTGAACAGCAAATTCCAAAACCAACTGGCATTGTTCTAGGCACTACAGTTATCCTTGAGTTGTATTTCAATGGAAAGAATCTGTGATGTTCACATTTGAGAGATATCTCTGTTTCTGTGGTATAAGCATTGTCAATGATCATCAACATAGTTTCTTCATAGATACCACTATTTTGTTTCTAGGAATTGATTCATCAAGGTCCAATGCAACAACAGTATTCCCTTCTAATCTGTCACATAATTGAAAACAACCTAACTGCACTTTCCACCATCTGTAGCTTTCTTGACCTACATTTTCTGTCAGTTTCTTTTTTATAAGTTTGGACCTCCAGGCTCCATTCACGAAGTAATGTGGTAATGCCATAAGTGGTTCCATGTTCAGTGCATGATTGAGATCCAAAATATATTATACAGCACTTCTTCCTAGACCCTACACGTGTTCTTTATAAAAGAATCTCACCCAGAGCACTCTTTAAAGGTTATTGTTAGCTTTTGGGGTTACTTCAAAATTGTTCACCTTGCTAGAGCATTGTGTGTCCTAGCCCTTCGGTGATGTTTCATGGACATATGGACAATGCAGTTTGGATGGATGCTTGACCTGGTTAGAGTGCTGCCATGGCACCCTAACTTAGGAGGTCCTTACCTTGACCAGCGTGTTGACTAATCCATTGGGTGCACACAATGGGGGATTTGGTTGCTCAATCACTGGAGGTACCTACCTAGGAGTGTTGGGCACTTGGAGCAGGGCACTTAGCCATAGGAGCTTGGGACCATGTGATATACACCTTGGAGGTTGGACACTTTTCTTGACGTTGACTGGGTTGAGGAGCAGATTTCTGGGAGGTTGTTGACGGACTTGGACAGATGTTGAAGAGGAGAATTGAAGCAATGTGCACATGAGAGTAGCATTGGGCATGTTAATGTGAAATCTAGCACCTTAGTGCAAAGCCTCACTAAGCAACCTAGTTTGAGCTCAACAATGGGAGAGTTCTATTGCCACCTTAGCAACCACTCCCCTCACTTCTGTGAATGGATATAATCCACCACAAGGGAGGCCATGCTAGTACTGTCGGGAATCATGAATTTTTGTTAGACCAAAACCTGTAGGTGTTAGTCAATGATCGCATCGCTAGAGATAAGGATCCACAAGAGGCAGTTCATCCATGTCGCGAAACACACGGCGAGCGTTGGTTTATCCAATGTCCAACAATCTCCCCCCCAATGCGAGCCGGGCGTGTATCGAGTTTGTGACCTACGCTCTAATACCACTCGCTGGGAATCACGAATTGTCGTTAGACCAAAACCCGTAGGTATTAGTCAACGATCACATCGCCAGAGATAAGGATCCATGGGAGGCAGTTAGTCCATGTTGCGAAACACACGGGGAGAGTTAGTTTATCCAATGTCCAACAAGTACAACAAGATTTAACCTAAGGATAAGAGTATGCAATGATTAGAGTTTTTTGGTGTAATTCGAAGACAATGAGTTCAAGGGTTCCTATGGCTCAATCTAAAAGGCTTAGGCTAACCATTAGAGGCTCAAATAGGTTTCCAAACACATGGAATCAAGAAATTACACTTGGCTGTTATATGTTATGGTTTAAACCAGCAATTTACAGCTTGCAAATAGTCTATATGTTAAATTTGGCAACTAGGGCCAAACTCCACTTTGGACAACTCATATGATGGAAATGATATTTTTGTTGGATTCCTCTTTCCGAAAGGTGCAAGATTGATCTAAAGATCATCTTGTTTGGATGAGCAGAAGTTGGATTTTGAATTTATTCTCACACATGTACATTTGTCAAGGTCGGCCAGAATTGTAATGCAAGCTCACAAGCCCCAAAAGATGTGTCTCCACCCCTCATTGATGAATATAAAAAGGAGAGAGTCAATCCTCATTTGGACATCATCTCATCACACATTCTCTCTCCCTCTCATTGGTTCGTACAGCCTCATAGCAGCCTCTCTCTCTTCTCACATGTGTGAAAGGAAGGACAGTTTCTTGCTATGATTTTCGGACTGTTTTCTAGGGCTGCAGCAGAGCGTTGACCAACTGTCAACCTTCACATTTTGACTTTGATTTCTTCGGCAGAATTTCGATCTTGCTAGGCCGCAGCTCTTGGCACGAAATCCGAGAATTCTGGACAGTTTGACTTTTGGGTTGACCACAGCTTTGACCGCAGAGTTGACTAGTGCGTTGACCTGGTTTGACCAAGTTTTTCAGGACTGTTTTGGGCTTGACTTTGACTGTCTTTGGAGGCCGCATTGACTGAAGTTGACCAGGCTGATTTTGGAGAAGTCAAGTCGCTGATTTGACCAGCGTTGACTTTCTTGTTAGGGCATCCCGTTGACTGTTGTTTGACTGAAGTAAATTTGTATATTGTACTCTCTCTCTCTGCTGAAATTCTAAAGAATAATAAGAAGGTTTGATCAAAGGGTTTTCCCCACATTGGGATTTTTCCCTGGCATCCGCCAAATATTGTGTCCTCTTGTCTTGGCTTGTCTTCCGGTTATTTGTTTATGTTCTATCAGCATTTACTGTCAATGTTAATGTGATTGCTAATCTAGAAATGGTATTGGGCTAATAAGAAAAGATTGAAGTAAATTGCTCTAAGCCTAGAACATACCATTGTTAACTAAAATTAACATGGTATCAGAGCTAAGGGTGAAGACAAAGCCCAAGTAAGAGTGAGAAGAGAAATCAGTGAAATCTATTGGACAAGGACAAGGGTCAAAGGCTTTCTCATCATACTTCAAATCTGATGACAAGCTCAATGAAAAGTCTAATTATCATACTTTGAAAATGTCCTTGGACTTGACGTTGGAGGAACAAGATGTTATGGACTATGTGCAGGGAAAGATTACTGAGCCTCCATCAAATGCACCGGCTGCCACTAAAACAAAGTACAAGAGAGGGGAAAATAAAGCGAAGAAGATCATCAGGGACTCAACTCACAAGCATTTGGTTGCTTATATTTCTAAGCTGGGCACATCTAAGGAGATGTATGACAAGTTGGTTGGCATGTTCAGGGCTAGTAATGCAAATCAAATTATCTTTTTGAAGAAAAAGTTGAAGGACATCAAGATGGATAAGAGAGAGTCCATCCAATCCTACTTCATGAGGATCACCGAAATCAAGAATGATCTCTTATCTATTGGAGAGTGTTAAGTAGCATCGAATGTGCTCTAGCTCTGAAACTTTGTGGAGGGGCTAGAACACATGAGATCTGCAAGACCCATAAATCGTTTGGAGAAATTCCACCCCGTGTAAAAGTTATTCAAATAATTAAATTTTTTAATGGAGACCCTAAGTCTAACTTAGGGAAATTGAAAAATTAAAGTGAATTAATTTACACGTGGTGAGAATGTTCTAAGTGATGTGGATCAAGCTTTTTCTAATCTTAGCCGTTGATTAGTGATTAGATCACGGCTGTTGATTTCTCAATGGGAAAAGTATTAAAGGAAGGCTTGGGGTCAGTTGGAGACACACACACAAATTGTAGTAGCACTTGAGCTAAGTCGAAATTCTAGGGCGTGGTTTGCTGAGAACTTTTGAGTGAGCTTGAAGTGCTGGTGAGGGGAAGATCGGAAAGAGATGTTCTGATCTGAGGCCGAGAATACATAAATCTGAATGGCAGATCCATACCAGGCAACACAGAGGCCAGCAGGTGGGACGCAACCCAGCCAAGTTAATGCAGAGGCAACACAGGGGCTGATGCAGAGGCTTCAGGATGACGCAGAGGCAGCATAGAGCCCATAAGTGTGACACAGGGGCAGCCTTTGCTGCGCAGAGGCCACGCTAGGCAGGAAAGGCTAACGCAAAAGCTGGAGGCACAACGTTGGGGTTCCAGTGGGCCAGAAAGGGCTCATGTTCAGTAATTTCCGTGAGGGTTTGAATCAGCCATATTTTTTGTCTCTGAGTGATAAGGTACAACTGTCGTGAAATTCTTTGTTGGGAAAACCACTACTGGTGCCCTTGATGTATTCAGATTCTGCTTAATAATAAAACCCTCAAAGAGCTGCTGCACTAGTTTTCCCGCATTGGGTTTTTCTGGGGGCATTTGTCCGAAAAATCATGTGTGTCCTTTGTCATATGTGCGCTATGTTTCAGTAAATGATTTGTATATGTGTAGGTTGCAGATTGTGTTTGCTTTGATATTTTTCTGAATATTCAGTTAAATAACTTGTTAATTAAATCAGACAAGTAGGAGAAGTAAATCAATATTCTGCAGTAGGGTCTCTGTGTTAAAATTTTTTCACATGGCATCAGAGAGATTGCAGATCAAGCTGAAGCCATCAACAAGAGAAGCTGAAGAATTTTTGCTACAGGAGTGAAGCTCACAGATCCAAGAAGAGGCAACACAACAACAAAGGGACAACACAGACCCAGCAGAAGGGTGACGTAGAGCCAGTCTGCTCACACAGAGGTTGATGCATGCCCTAGTGGGTGACGCAGAGCCTATCAAGCTCACATTGAGCTGACGCAGGCCCTAGAGGGTGACGCAATCCAAGTTGGAGTGACGATGTGCTGGTTGCCGGGGCTGGAAGTGCAATTTATGATCTTCAAAGTTGTTGGTGAGGCATCAGTTCTAACGGTGCAAAATAGTGCCTAGCAAAGTTGACAAAGTAGGGGGAAACAGTCCCTCAACAAATTTTCTTGCCAAGAAATTTGAGATTCGATCAAGAGGAGTGAGGGTTGATTCAACAGAATTAGCGAAGGATTTCCAGGGGGGAAGTCATTTGTCAGAGGGAGCATATACTCTAGAGGGTTTCTATCGCCAAGAAACCCATATCCAGTCTTTTGCTGAGTGTAGCAGCAACGGAAGGGAGAAGAGCACTTGCTTCGACTTGTTTGAGCAAAGATGGCCCTGTACGGACTGAGAGATCAAGATAGGTTAGACGGAGTGTCTAACTTTGCTATCTAGAAAGCCAGAATCCTGACAGTCCTAAAGGAGTACGACATCAGAGACCACGCTGAGAACGTCCTAGCTGTGCCGACTGATGCTGATGCTTTGAAGAAGTTCAATGAAAATCAGGCGTGGGCTAAGCGCTTGATCATGGATGGAGTGAAAGATCACATGGTTCCACATATTGCCGAGAAGAAGACGACAAATGAGAAGTGGATAGCACTAACCATGTTGTTTCAAGGCAGCTCCGTCCAGAGGAAGATGCTTCTGGAGAATTAGATGCGGATGTTCCAGATACACAAGGGAGAGGAGATTGATCCCTTCCTCTTCAGATTGCAGACTATCCAAGACCAACTGATTGCCATGGGGGCAACTCTGGATGATGGGCCCATGGTGAGGATTGCCCTGAATGCAGTCACAGATGATTGGGAGACCTTTGTCCAAAGTATCTTGAGCAGAGCACAACTCCCAAATTGGGTGGACATGTGGGTAATCCTTCGTCAGGAGGAGATCCAGAGAATAACCAAGAGGGAATTCAGCAGCAGAGGATTCAAAATAAAGAAAGAGGATGAAGATGCAACCCTAGCATCTAAGGGACAACGACAGCAAGGGAAGAAGAAGAAGGACCTATCCAAGGTTCGGTGATTCAGAATTGGCGAATTGGGACACTTCGCCAATACTTGTCCTAAGAGGAAGGGCAAGGAAGATTAAGATTCCAAGGCAACAACAGTGAAAGGGGACGATGGCAGCGAAGATGATGTGGCCATGAGTGCTCATGTACCTCAAGAGAAGAGGTGGGGAGACATATATCTGTAGAGTGAGCTACAGATGGTGGGTAGCGAGATCCTTGAGGCGCCCAAACTCTTGGATCACATATGAGCTATGAGAGCCTTAAGACAATAGCAAGATGACTGGAGTCAGTGGGTGCAGAAGATCATGAAGAAGCAGGGGCAGTGCTGGGACGCTGGAGAGTAGAGCAGTGCAGTGCAGTGGCAGCGACAGCATGGAAGCAGCAGTGCAGAGGCTGATGGGACTTCAGCAGCGTAGAGGGGCAGTGCTTACGCAATGCAGAGGCTCTAGAGGGACAACGCAGAGCACCAGTAGAGGATGTTTCAATGATGAGATGCAGCCAGACTGACTTGTCTGTCAGTTGATTGGGTGATTGTCCTTCATGTAATATTCCCAATTAGCCTTGCTAATTGGAATATTGCATTTTTGCTTTATTTTGCCGCTTTAGCTAGAAATAATAAATAAAGTGAGAAATAAGAGGGGTCACCTCACTTTATAATAAAGTGTTCTTTTTCCTAGTAGATTGACGTTGTAACTTAGAGAGGGGGCCTTGGGGGTCCACTTGAGTATGATGGGGGAGGCATCAGGCTAACCCAAGGTAAACTGCATGTTGGCATCCAAAGAGAGTTGCTTGGAGTGAGTTTATTATAAAAGGAGAGGCTCTCACCTCATTAGATCATTCATGATTTGATATTCTTATTGATAGCTGGACTCTTGTCTGCTTCAGCACGCCGGTTGTTTAGTCGGTCTGCAGCACTGTTTAGTGCACGAGTGTCTCCGGTCGGAGATCTCACCCTTAGCCTCTGGGGACTTCGAGTGCCTGCCCTGGTAAGGTTTTTCTGGTTTCACCCTTAGCTTCGGGGGACTTCGAGTGCTCGCCCTAGTAAGGTTTGTTCTGAGTTCTATCTTTCAGTTCCAGTAGCAGAGCAGCAGCAGTTTCTGAAGCAAATCTGAGGAGGAGGGAACCCTCTAGTGGCTGCGCAGTTCAGTGAGGAGAGGACGCTGTCTCATCAGGAGAGAGGACGCAGTTTTATTCAGGAGGGTGAGGACGCTGCCCCAGAAGGGACGCAGTCCAGATCTGGCAAGGGAGAACGCTGTTCAGGAAGTGAAGAACGCTGTCTAGCCTGGGAGTGAGGACGCTGTCTATTTCTGAAGGAAAGGGTTGCAGATCTGAAGGTCCTTTGTTAGATCCAACCTTGAAAAGGGTAGATCTGAGCAGATACTTGCAGATCTAGTCTTGTATGTTGCAGATCTGGAGGTTTAGCCCTAGATCCAGCTTGGGGAGTTACAGATCTGAGGAGATATTGGCAGATCTAGTCCAGATCTGAAGGGATAACATCAGATCCAGCCCTAGAGGTTGTAGATCTGAAGAGATATTGTCAGATCCAGCATAGATCTGAAGGTTTGGTAGCAGATCTGATAGTGGAGGACGCAGATCAGGAAGGGAAGGACGCAGATCTGGTTTGGAGGCTTCAGATCCAGCAGATCTGAACATTCAGGAGCAGATCCACTTGGTAGGACGCTGATCTGATGAGCAGGCTTGGGAGAGGTAGGCTCAACAGCGTTTTCTAGCCTTTAGTGGCTGATCTATCTGTCTGGAGGTTTGGGTGACTGGTGCTCCATCTGTTTCTGCGCTGTCACTAGCAGAGACAGCGTTTTTCATTGGGGAGGGTTTGCAGTGGAGATCAGCTATTTATCAGTCTTCAGCCCCAGTATCAGCGCAGTTCATCTTCAACATTCAGAGCAGCTAAGACGCTGTCCTTGTTGCAGCCATTATCTGTTGAGAGGGTCTCCACTTGCCTAGGGCAAGGATAGGTGCACTTACTCTGATTTATTGTACTCCTCTCTATGTACTTTCTGATTAATAAAATGGCTCAGTTTCTGGTATTCTATGTGTCATGATTCAGTGATCTGGTTCAGCGTTATATTTTCTTTATCTGCTTGGCATATTTCTGTTTATTACTGGTTATTTCCCTTTGGGGATATTACACTTCAGTTGCTTACTTCTCAACAATTGAGTTGCAGTGCAACAATTAGCAGTGGTAGTACTATAGGCAGCATGATGCAACAATTTGAGAGGGAGTTGTAGCACAAATGTGGCAGAGTCATGGCGAGCAGTACAGAAAACAACAGCGTAGTGGATGGAGGGTAGAAGGCAAGCATCAACAGCGTAGGGGACCGATGCCAGAGATCAGGGTGATGCTTCAGTGGTGAAGTGTTGCTAAAGCACATTCCTCGCTAAGAGGGAATGTTGAGATTTTAGGTAGCATCATATGTGCTCTAGCTCCGAAACGTTGTGGAGGGGCTAGAACACATGAGATCTCCAAGACTCAAAAATTGTTTGGAGAAATTCCACCTGGCGTAAAAGTTATTCAAATAATAAAATTTTTAAATGGGGACCCTAAGTCTAACTTAGGGAAATTGAAAAATTAAAGCGAATTAATTTACATGTGGTGAGAATGTTCTAAGTGACATGGATCAAGATTTTTCTAATCTTAGCTATTAATTAATGATTAGATGAAGATCACGACCATTGATTTCTCAACGAGAAAAGTATTAAAGGAAGGCTTGGGGTCAGTTGGAGACACACACACACATTGCAGTAGCACTTGAGCTAAATCGAAATTCTGGGGCGTGGTTTGTTGAGAATTTTCGAGTGAGCTTGCAGTGTTGGTGGGGTAGATCGACAAGGGGTGTTCTGATCCGAGGTCGAGAATACATAAATCAGAGTGGCAGATCTGTACCAGGCAGCATAGAGGCCAGCAGGAGGGACGCAACCTAGCCAGGCTGACGCAGAGGCATCGCAGGGGATGACGCAGAGGCTTTAGGGTGACGCAGAGGTAGCACAAAGCCTAGAAGGGTGATGCAAGGGCAACCTATGTTGCGCAGAGGCCATGCTGGGAAAGAAAGGCTAATGCAGAGGTTGGAGGGGCAGCGTTGGGGTTCCAGTCGGCCAGAAAGGGCTCGTTTTCAATAATTCCTGTGACGATTTGAATCAGCCATATTTTCTGTCTCCGAGTGATAAGGTACAACTGCCGTGAAATTCTCTGTCAAGAAAACCACTGCTGGTGCGCTTGATGTATTCAGATTTTGCTTAATAATAAAATCCTCAAAGAGTTGTTGCACTGGTTTTTTCGCATTGGGTTTTTCCGGGGACATTTGTCTACAAAATCATGTGTGCCCTTTGTCATATGAGCTCTATGTTTCAGTAAATGATTTGTATATGTGTAGGCTACAGATTGTGTTTGTTTTGATATTTTTCTTAATATTGAGTTAAGTAACTTGTTAATTAAATCAGACAAGTAGGAGAAGTAAATCAATATCCTGCAGTAGGGTTCTTGTGTTCAGAAATTTTCACAGAGAGGTCATAGCTGACCGAGAGCTCACTCTCATTTCTCTTGGAGGACTTCCTCGGACATGGTATATATTCAATACCACTATTCTCAATAATAACATAATTCCTTATTTTGATGAATTGTTGACGAGATGCACTCAAGAGGAGACAAGGATGATGGAGAGAGACAAACCTTGAGCCTACTGCCTTCATCGCTCATGCAAAAAAGAAGAATAGTGCTAGTCCAAGAAATCAAGGTCAAGGAAGAGCAGGACCCAAAGGAAGGAAGGGTAGATGTTACAATTGTAACAGGTTTGGCCACTATGCTAGAGAGTGTCCCAATAAAAGGGATTCATCCCGAGATAATGACTACAACAATAACAACAACTTCAGGGGAAATGGAAATCAAAGGAACAACAGGTTCAACAAAGGAAAGAGAAAGGCACCCTCTACTTGAAATGGAAATGGAAATGGTCAACCATTCAAGAAGTCAAGGAACTCTAGGTATGATGAATCCAATGTTGTTGATAACTAGAAAAATAAATTTGTTCTTATATCTGCCCTCTCTGTTGCATCTCATCCCGCCACACTGGATATCTGGTTGATTGATAGTGGTGCCTCAAGGCACTTCACTGGATATAAAGAAGCCCTCTCTCATTTGATTGAAAAGGAAACTAATTTGGAGATCGTGCTTGGAGACAATGCCACCTATTCCGTGAAAGGGACAGGTTGTGACTCTTCATCTAAATCAAGGTCAAGTCCTTCATCTACAAGATGTGCTATATGTACCTGACTTAAAGAAGAATTTCGTGTCTATTTCGGCGATGGAAGATAAAGGATTCAAGGTGGCATTCATTGATGGAAAGGTGTGTGTTTGGATTCTTTGGAAGAGGAATTTCAAAGAAGCATTCACTCTTGGTTTCAGGGTTGATACATTGTATCAGGTTGGAGGGAGTCCGTTGGGAGGCATGACATGCAACACAACTCTTCAATCCGAGTTATGGTACCGGAGGTTTGCTCACCTTCATTACAAGGCTCTTCTCGAAGCAAGTAAGGTGGTCACAGGTATGCCCGATTTCAAAGTTGATCATGAAGGTGTTTATCAAGGTTGTGCCGAAGGGAAACATACAAGGGGACCATTCCCCTCAAGTGATACCAAGACTATTGAAATTCTACAATTGATTCATTCTGATCTATTTGGTATGTTCCTTGTAACATCCTTGGGAGGATGCTTATATTATGTCACTTTTATAGATGACTTATCCTACAAGACATGGATATACTTCTTCAAGGCCTTGGTTGAAAATCAAACAGGGAAGAAGATCAAAATTTTGAGGACCGATAATGGAACCGAATATGAATCAAATGAGTTCAATGACTATTGCAGGGAAGTTGCCATTAAGAGGGAGACCACTACTACATATACTCCCGAACAAAATGGACTTTTTGAAAGAAAGAATAGAACCATCATGGAAGCTACTCGGGCCATGCTACATGACTAAGGTCTTCCAAAGTTCCTATGGGGAGAAGTTGCCAACACTATTGTGTATGTTCAAAATAGATGCCCACATCAAGAATTGGACTCCAAAACTCCGGAAGAAGTCTTCACTGGTAAGAAACTTGATGTTTCTCATTTTAGAATTTTTGGAGGTCCTGTATATTTTCATGTGCTGAAAGAAAAGGGAAGTTGGATGCTTTTGGAAATAAGAGAACATTTGTGGGCTACAGCGAAACCTCGAAGGCATATAGAATCTATGTGCCTGGTCAAAGGGAAGTGGAGATATGTCATGATGTCACCTTCGACGAAGATGCTACCCTTGGGAAACTTTGAAATCTTCCCATCTCAAAGGAAGACAAAGAAGAAGATGCAGGAATGTAGGAAGAATTGAAGGATGAAAAGATGCCCGATGTTCAAGGTCTGATGGATCTTATTGATCCACCTCCTAGAGAGTCCACTTCTTCAAAGAGAAGACCCTCATGGCTTAGAGATACGCTCGAAGATGCCGAGAGACATATTGCACCAAGGGAAACATTTCGTGAAAGTAAGAAGCCGAACAGGTACCAAGGTTACTTAGCCATGAACACCATTGTCCAATCTGAGCCTGGGACGTTTGAAGAAGCTGTGAAGCACCAATTTTGGAAGGATGCAATGAACAAAGAATATGAGTCGATCATGAAGAATGATGTCTAGGATGTGGTCCCTAGACCAAAGGACAAGTCTGTTGTCACCTCGAAATGGCTCTACAAGATCAAGCGTGGAGCCAATGGAAGTGTTGAAAAGTTCAAGGCCAAATTTGTTGCCCGAGGCTTCTCGCAGAAGGAAGGTATAGACTATCATGAAATATTTGCACTTGTTGCTCGCTACACCACCATCCATTCGATTATTGCCCTCGCTGCATCACAAGGATGGAGTCTACATCAAATGGATGACAAGACTGCCTTCTTACATGGCTCAATCAAGGAAGTGGTATATGTGGAACAAACTTTGGAGTTCGAAGTTGGAGATCAAGATACACATGTATGCAGGGTGAAGAAAGCCCTATATGGGTTGAAGCGAGCCCCCAGGGCTTGGTATGAGAGGATCGATAGTTATTTGATGAAGCTGGGCTTTACTCGAAGTGAAGCTAATCCAAACATTTACTTTAAGGTTGATAATGACAAGCCTCTCATCATGGTACTCTATGTGGATGATCTCTTCCCGACAGGTGCAGACCCTCTCATTCATCAATGTAAGAGGGAGTTGGCTTCTGAATTAAAGATGAAGGACCTAGGACTGATGCATTACTTTCTAGGCTTGGAGGTCTAACAAAATCAAGGTGAGATTTTCCTTTCTCAAGGAAAATACATTGTGAAGCTGCTAGAAAGATTTGGGATGGTGGACTGCAAGTTCGTGACTACTCCGATGGAACTCAACTTTAAGAAGTTGTGTCGAAGTGTTGTTGGGCCCGATTTGGGAAATCCTACCGAGTATCGTCAACTCGTAGGGGCCGATTTGTTCTTAGTGAACTCACGTCCGGACATATGTTTTGAAGTGAACACGTTGAGTCAATAAATGGTCAAGCCTCATCACATTCATTGGATATTTGCCAAGAATATCTTGATATATCTCCAAGGCACAATCAATCATGGACTAAGATACACTGCCGAGAATGTGAGGCTCCATGGATATATCGATGTTGATTGGGCTGGCAGTGTGGTGGATCATAAGAGCACATCTGAATGTTGCTTCACTCTAGGTTTTGCTTCGATCTTCTGGATGAGCAGGGAGCAAAAATCAGTTTGCTTTGAGCACCGCCGAGGCTGAATACATTGCTGCAAGTATGGCTTGTTGTGAAGTTTTTTGGTTGAGTAAGCTCTTCAGTGAGTTGTTTGGGCATGTGTTGGATACCACCGTGATCCATTATGACAACCAAAGTGGGATTCGTCTTTCAGAGAATCCCGTGTTCCACGACCGCTCCAAGCATATTGATATTAGGTACCACTTTATTCGGGATATGGTACAGTGAGGCGCAGTAAGGCTCCATCACATTGGGACTAATGAGTAGATTGCAGATATTCTCACGAAGCCCCTGGGAAAGGTCAAATTCTTAACCTTTCGTGAGAAGATTGGAATCGTGGATAGACACTCTTAGGAGGGTCCCCCTTGAGTTGGACTTTGAGCTCTGGGAGCTCTGAGGGGCTTGGGGATAGCTTCTTGGAGCTATAAGCAACCACAGAGCAAGGTTCGCCTTTCCTTGTTGAGTGTTATATCCCCACAGTTATGATATTGAGTTGGTTCACCCTCTCTTGATCTATGCCCCACATACGTCCTACCCATGTAGTCTGGGACTCATGGGAAGTACCTCTCATATGGCCAATGAGTTGGGAAATGAGGATAGAGACCATATCGTACTCTCTATGTCTAGGATGGGTTGTGTCCAACACCTTGATCTGGGATCAAGTTTGATTGATTTTTTACCTCTAAACTGACTTCGGGCCAATGGAGAGTGGCAAGGTCTTGTGACTCACTCTCGATCAAATCTTCTTCATTATTTCTTCATGGTTCAGCAGAGCAGAGTATAGGGACAGCAGGATGACACATGATGACAGGATGGTACATGATGGTACAGGATTGTACAGTATGACAGGATTGCACAGGTCGATAGATGGATTGATGTGTGGAGTTCTCCCTAGTTGAGAGGGAGTGTTAAATTTGGAAACTAGGGCCAAACTCATTTGATGGAGATGATATTTTTGTTGGATTCCTCTTTCCGAGAGGTGCAAGATTGATTTAAAGATCATCTTGTTTGGATGAGAAGAAGTTGGATTTTGAATTTATTCTCTCACACATGTACATTTGTCAAGGTCGGCCATAATTGTAATGTAGGCTCACAAGCCCCAAAACATGTGTCTCCACCCCTCATTGATGGATATAAAAATGAATGAATCCTCATTTGAACATCATCTCATCACACATTCTCTCTCCCTCTCATTAGTTCATATAGCCTCATAGGAGAGCCTCTCTCTCTTCTCGCACGTGTGAAAGGAAGGACAGTTTCTTGCTATGATTTTTGGACTATTTTCTAGGGCCGCAACAGAGAGTTGACGAGCATTAAGGAAGGGTCAACCTTCACATTTTGACTTCAATTTCTTGGGAAGAATTTCGATCTTGCTAGGCCGCAACTCTTGGCAGAAATCCAAGAATTCTGGGTAGTTTGACTTTTGGGTTGACCGCAACTTTGACCGCAACTTTCACCAGTGCGTTGACCAGGTTTGACCAAGTTTTTCAGGACTATTTTGGGCTGGACTTTGACTGTCTTTGGAGGCCGCATTGACTAAAGTTGATCGGGCTTATTTTGGAGAAGTCAAATCGTTGATTTGACCAGTGTTGACTTGTTGGTTAGGGCATCTCGTTGACTGTTGTTTGACTGAAGCAAATTTGTATATTGTACTCTTTCTTTGTTGAACTTTCGAAGAATAATAAGAAGATTTGATCAAAGGGTTTTCCACACATTGGGGTTTTTCCTTGGCATCCGCCAAATATTGTGTCCTCTTGTCTTGGTTTGTCTTCTGGTTATTTGTTTATGTTCTATCAGCATTTACTGTCAATGTTAATGTGATTGCTAATTTGGAAATTGAACTGGGCTAAAAAGAAAAGATTGAAGTAAATAGAACATACCATTGTTAACGAAAATTAACACTATAACAGTAGCAAGAAAAAACCCTAGAATCTATGATAAAGAAGTGTAAAAGTAGGACCAATTAATGAGTAAACAAGGGAATAAATTATAGTAATTTTCCATAATGGAAAATGCATATAACAACAAAACAAACCCTAGATGTCAGCCCTAATTGATAACTAAAAAATACATGTAATTATATTTTTACTTGCATTTTCCAGCCATAAATTAGGGCTGACATATTTTATTTGTCCCAAGTTGGTAGCTCGAGTCATATTACTCGTATCGTACTTTATCGAACATGTTACCAATTCACCATGGTTAAAAAACACAAATTGATATATATATATATATATATATACTTTCCGGAAAAAAATTGCATGCAAGACCTAACCCTAGGACAATAATACCTAAGGGAAATAATGGTGAAAATTAAAATTTTGTGACAACCTAACCCTAACTTACCCTAGAACTAGTAAAAGAAGAAAATATTGAGGATTTTTGAAAGATTGGCAGCAGAGTAAAGACTAGTGGCTTTCTCAATCTATAGGATAAATTCTCTCCTAGATTTGTCTTCAACTGACAACCAATAACCCCTTGACAGACACCTGATAGCTTTTATGTGCTACATCTTCTTTGCCGCCTGAGCCAACCATTGTGTACCTTCGGTCATATGTCATGGTCGTAAGTTTGAAGGTGGGCCATCCAATCCTAAAGGTATGCTTGTTCATTACATGGTTGGGTGTTTATGCTTATTTTTCTTCGGCACACATGGGTATGGATTATTGGGTGACTTGGAAAAGGGAAGGGTTTTGACTGTACTCTTGTTCCCTTACCTTAACTGGGGGGTTAATCCTAAATCCTAGTTTCGTGGGATCTCCTTTATTGGTTATTAGCTTTAGGAATAGAATTACAAGAGAAACCCCGATCTTGGTTGCATGGTCCTGCTTCCCGATACCATATATCTCACTCCCCTTCGCTCATTACAAGCCCTTTTCACATTTTCCTATCTGGGTCCACAAGATGTTAGCATCCCCTTCCCCTTTGTCCACACCTTGGGCTAGCCCCGAAACAATGCCCCAAAGGTTGATGCAGTTAAAAAAAGCAAAAGATAAAAGCATAATATGGCCACATACAACAGGAAATGTACCACGAAATGCAAAAGATAGTCAAGACAATAAAATTTAGCACATGGGAAAAAGACAAGCAGGTGGGTTTTCATCTTGTACTTGGCCTACCTATACGGGATCCAAGTCCTTCAGAGGATCATGATAGCATTTGTAGGGTAAGCGTTGAGAACCATGGGACTCCATTCATGTAGAGTATTGATTGCCACACCATGGGCTTCTTCAGCACCATTATTTGGTTGTACGTTGCTCAGTTGTTCGAGATGATGATGCACTTGGACCAAGTTGCCCCAGTTGGCTACACATTGCACCTGACACTTGGTAGTTGATCCAAGGCCCAAAGGAGGTTATGTCTTTCCTAGGGAGACATGTGAGGGCATGTTGTCGAAGGATGTAACTAGGTTCGGCCTGCATAACTGTATAATTGTCAAAAGAAATTATATTATTATTAAAATGACTTATTAAAGCATGGGTTTCATGCTTGGGTCATTATTTTCTAAGTCAAAGTCCCCATTGAGGACTTCTAGGTTTTATCTGGATTCATTAGAGTCATTGTCCATTTTATTAGACCCTTCTTGGGCTTTTGCATCATGTAAAAAGAATTATTTTTGAGTCAAATAATTCATTTGTCACCTCCACACCAAGTCGACCCTTACATGATGAAGTCGGCCTACATTAGGGAAATTCGACCCACAGAAGAGGCTATATATTAAGAGCAGTTTGATTAATTTGGACCATCATTCACTCAAGTTCGATACACAAGGAGAGGCAAAAAAGTGCAAAGATGCAGGAAAAGGAAGAAGATTGCAAGGAAATACAGGATCGAAGTTTTGGGCCATCTATCTCTCACACGTGCGAAGTTACTGGGAAATTGCAAGGGTCGAAAATCTGAAATTTACTGCAGATCGAAGTTCTGTTGCAAGGGAGGACAAAATTCTGTTGTTGCAGGATCAAAGTTCTAGGTTGAAGCCGCTGCTGGAAGGTTATCATATGCAGAAGAAGGAAGGGCTGACTTGGTGATTGGAGGAAGTTTGTTTCTAGGTCAAAGAGTCTTGGATTATGAGTCTTGTCTTATGAATCTACTAAAGGAAGAGGTTTGACAGGGTTTTCCCCTCATTGGGGTTTTTCCCTGGCTGTGCACCTATATCTTGTGTCTCTTGTTCTTGTGATATTCATACACATATAATTTGGTAAATGTTTGATGAAAGATAACATAATAAAGAAGTAAAAGAGGCCAACATAATTCACAAGTAATTATCAAAAAAGAGGAATCAAACCCCAATTCTACTAGCATTGATTTCTCAACATGGTATCAGAGCTAAGGTCAAGAAAGATTGGAGATCACTTTGTTGGCTTGAAATGAAAGGTTACTCCCTCTATGATAAGATACTTGAAAATGGGATTCAATATTACAAGAAGCTAGAGTAAAAGAATCATCTACAACTTATCTAATAAGATCAAAAGTAAAGGGTTTTTGGCTGCACACACAGGTTCACTCAATGATGACAACACATGGATTATTGATAGTGGAGCATAAAGGCATTTAACAGATGAAAGTAAACAACTTCACACTCTATCTAAGGAACCAACTTCTCATTCAGTGGAGTTGGGAGACAACAATAGTTATGCAGTCAAGGGCCTGCGATCAACTTCATTGAAGCTGGAAAATGAAGCAAAGCTACATCTCAACAATATACTCTATATTCCAGGTTTGAACAATAATTTACTTTCAATTTCTTTTTTAGAAGACAAAGGAGATAGAATTTCTTTTGTATAAGGTAAAGTTTTGGTTTGGGGAAAAGATTCAAGCATTGATAAAGCAAGGGTTATAACTTATTGGAATACGTGAAGGAAGTTTATAGAGTCATAACACCATCTCCTCAAGCCCTAGTTCACATGGAGATCAATCCCATCGAACGATGGCATAGAATATATGGACATACATTATAAGTTCATCCCCTCTCTTAATCAAATGGTAAATGGCATCCCCAATATCAGAGAAATTGTGAAGGAATATGTAAGGGATGTGCTTTGGGAAAGAATACAAGGAAACCCTTTGCAAGCAGTGAAACAAGGTCTAAAGAAATATTAGACCTCATTCATTCAGGATGTGTGTGGCCCTATGTCTGAAAAATCACTTGGAGCTCATATTTATTATGTGACCTTCATTGATGATCACTCTAGAAAGACATGGCTCTACCTTCTCAAGAAAAAAGACAAAGTATTTGAGAAGTTCAAGGAATTTCGATCTGAAGTGGAGACCTTAACCGAAAGAAGAATAAAGACTTTGAAATCCGACAATGGTGGGGAATACACTTCAAAAGAAATAATTATGTATTGTAAAGAAGCAAGAATTAAGAGGGAGCTCATTGTTCCCTACAATCTCGAGCAAAATGGAGAGGCAGAAAGGAAAAATAGGAGACTTGAAGAAATTCGTATACGAACAATGATGTTTGATCAAGACCTACAAAAATTTCTATGGGGAGAAGCAACAATGACCGTAGTATATATATAAAATAGAAATCCTCATAGAATCCTTGAGAATATGACACCTAAAGAAGCGTTCACATGAAAGAAGCCATGTGTGGACCATCTTTGAATCTTTGGTGTCCTGCATATATCCACGTTCCAAAGGACAAAGGAAAGAAGTTAGACTCTACAAGCATTAAAGGGATCTTCGTTGGATGCAGTCTTTCTTCAAAAGCATATAGAATCTACATCAAGGAAGGAAGACAAGTCGAAGTAAGCAGGGACGTTATATTTGATGAAAATCATGCTTACAAAAGATCCAAGGATATTCCTATTGATTCTGACGACAAATATATATCGTTATTTGAAGAATAAGAGCATCATGATAAAACTACTACAATCCAAGAAGAAGAAGAAGAACGACCAAGTGAGCCTATTCAACCTGTGATCATACCCGACACAAGGAGGAGGCCAAATTGGTTAAAAGCTACTCTTGAAGATGCTGAAGGACATGGAGCTACGAAATAAACTTTTAGAGAAAGAAAAAGACCAAAAAGATATTCAGGATATGTAACATATATGACAAAACTAATAGAAGCTAAACCAACTACATTTGAAGAAGCTTCTCATCAAGAAGAATGGAAGAAGGCGATGCAAAAAGAATATCAATCCATCATGAAGAATGGGATTTGGGAAATCGTGCCTAGACCAAATGAAAAATCGGTTGTCACCTCAAAATGGATTTACAAAATCAAACATGCTATTGATGGAAGCATAGACAAATACAAAGCTATATTTGTTGCAAGGGATTTCTCTCAAAAGGAAGGCATAGACTATGAAGAAACCTTTGCACCTACTGCAAGATATACTACTATAAGATCTTCGTCTTCATTGGTTGCAACAATGGGATGGAATATCCATCAAATGGACATAAAAACAACATTTCTGAATGGAACCATCGATGAAGAAGTATACATTGAACAACCTGAAGGCTTTGAAATAAATAGCAAGAACACTCATGTTTGCAGACTCAAGAAAGCCCTATATGGCTTGAAGCAAGTTCCCAGGGCATGGTATGCAAGAATGGATGCATATCTCTTAAGAATTGGGTTCGTCAACAGTACTGCAGATCCAAACCTCTACATCAGAGTGGTGGATAATGAACCAGTCATTATTCTACTATATGTGGATGATTTATTTGTTATAGGTGTGGAGTGAAGGATACAAGAATGCAAGAAGATGTTCTCAGCCGAATTTGAGATGAAAGATTTGGGACTTATGCATTATTACTTAGGTTTGCAAGTGTGGCAGAAACCTGGGGAAATATATCTAGGGCAAGGAAAATATATAATCAAGTTATTGCAGAAATTCGGTATGATGGATTCTAAGCCCACGACTACTTCCATGATCACCAATCTCAAGAAGTTGAGATGCTCTAACTCCAGTCTCGTAGATCCTACTAGCTATCATAAGTTAGTAGGTTCTCTAATGTATTTGGTAAATACTAGACCGAATATATGTTTTTCTGTAAACATCCTCAGTCAAATTCAGTTGGAGCCTCATCATGATCATTGGATAGCTGCCAAGCATATATTAAGATATCTACGTGGCACTATACATCACTGCCTAAAATATGACAACAAGTAAGTCAAATTAACAGGTTTAACAAATTCAGATTGGTGTGGCAATGAGACTGATGGAAGGAGCAATGCAAGTGGATGTTTTAGTTTGGGATTTGCTATGATTTTGTGGATGAGTAGAAAGCAAGATCTTGTTGCATTAAGTAGTGCTGAAGCATAATATGATGTTGCATGTGAAGTAGGAAAGGAATTTGTATGGTTGAGGAAACTTCTGTCAGATTTGTTTGGGAAGCCTCTTAGTCCTATTGTGATAAATTTTGATAACCAAAGCAACATCAGGATGTTTGAAGATCTCGTGTTCCATACAAGGACGAAGCATATCAACAACAGGTACCACTACATTATAATCTTGGTACAAGATGGGATCGTGAAGCTACAGTATGTTTTGACTGATGAACAGGTAGCTGATGTGTTAACAAAGTCTCTTCCGAATAAGAAGTTTGAATATCTTAGAAGCATGCTTGGTTTGGTTGACATTACTGATTTAGTTGATAGGAAGTGTTGAAGCTGTTAGCCACCTATAATATTTTGTTATACCAAAAGGTGGCTAAATCTGTTTTGAGCCTTCAAGGAACAATTTTTCATTACTAAAATTTGTTGGCTCTTGAAGACTCCTTGTAGGCCTCATGCCTCTGTCCAAAATCTTCATTAATTTTCCTATTAATTCTGCTGATTTCCTGTAAGAAACTGCTGAAGAAACCATCATTTTTCCCCTTTCTCCCACTCATAACTAACCTTCATTTACTCCCCCTTTTCTCCATATTATTTCCCTACTTTTCATAAGTTTCTCCCTCCATTCGTGAAAATCCTCCTAACATGGTTTAAAACTTCTGGTTGAGCTGTGCCGAACCCCCAGAATCCCCTTTAAAATCTTTCCCCTAACCTCTGTTGGCCATTTTCCTCCCTTACCCCTCTATCGTTCCTTTCCTCGGCCTTCAAATTCCATTTAAAAAGGCCAAAACCCATTTTCCGACCTTAATATAGGCATAAGCCCCCTCCCGCTAGCCCCTTTCAAACCACTTCCCCACACATGCCCCGGCGCTGGGACCAAGCGCTTAAGTCCCAAGCGCTAATCGCAATCGGAAGTCGGGCGGGTGCACAAATCCTTTGTAAATAGTCAAACTCCGATGCGATTTATTTATAACAATAAGTCTGGCGATGCGTTCCGCATCGTTGATCTTCCGCGGAAATCTGATGGTGGAGCGCTAATCGTATCCCCCTGCCCGATCGCAATCGCAATGCTTCAAATATGCCATCCGATCAATCGCAGTCCATACCTCCGATCTTCCGATCCTACTCTCCCTCCGATTTATTCTTGACCGTTGATCTAATCCTTGATCCAACGGTCCGCGCAAAAACGCATCGCAATGTTTCACCCCCTTGCGATTACCTCCGATTCATTCCCCGCCGTCGATCTGGTCCTCAGATCAACGGCCAGCACTTAATCGCGCTGGAAGTTCAATCGCATCCCCTTTTGTGCCACCCCCGATTGAGACCCTCCGATTAGATCTGGACCGTCCACGTGTCCAGATCGAACGGTCCAAAACTACTCCTCCTTATTCTTCTCCCGCTATCCTTTTTGCCTTTCTATGCAGATCTCCACCGTTGGTTGCCTTCATCCGACGGATACGCTCCTCCCCCGCCATCTAAAGCAGTTTAAACCTATTTTAGCGAGTTTCTTGCTTGTTGTGTTTGCGAGCGTTTAATGGTTTTCATTATAGAATGAAGAAACGAGAGGATGGAAAGAAGTTTCTGTGCCCAAGACTGTCTTAAGGAGGCATTCACGAGGTTCTATTCCATGTCTCCGTCGGTACTGCAACAGGTATTGATCTTAGTAAAAAACCCGTGCGGGTACACACATCAACAAGGCATAACATTTTAATTCAAAAACAGTTAAAGAGTATCAGTTTGAAGACAGAGCACAGCAGATGAAGATTGAAGACGATTTTTATGGGGATTACGGCTAAGACCGTTATCAAAAGCCTAATCCCCAATCTAAAACACAGTTTAAAGGAAAAAACCTAAAAGTGTTTCATCGGACAGAAAACCTCCACCGCCACATCTGAGGCAAATTGATTCCTCAGCTACCACGAAACCTTTTTTGTTGCCTCGAACCATTCGAGCTTGATAGAAGTTATTGCTCGATGAAATATGCACCTCATTGCCCATGTTATTTATGCAAGGAAACCGATGAATAAATATCTGCAGAGTTACTCCAAAACATGCACAGAGCCTCAAAGTCAAACAAAGCTTCCACCGAGCTTTGATATTTATTGTGAAACAGTTAATGTAGTGATCCATCTGTAAATTTCTCCCTCGAGCCTCTCGAAGGGCCGAGAAGTCTTCACTCTGCATTAACTGTCCTTGAGATATTTTGTTAAAAACTCACCTCCTCATCTTCCTATAAATACTTCTACAGAAGATGAGAAATTGTTGGTTGCAGAACTTTGAAATACACTTGAGCTTGAGACTTCTATTTGTACATAGTATTCACTGGCCCTTGAAGCTCTGTTTGTGCTAGAGTAGTTAGGTTGAATATTGAAGATGATTGCTGAACTGAAACATTGGACTTGAAGTTTGTAGCTGGTTTGACATCAATATAAAAGCTGTTTCATGGGATCCTGATCTATATTGACGGTGATGTTATTCTCATTTGTAACTTGTTGTTTCATTTATGTTTTCATGTTGTTTCATTCTCCACTGTAAAGAACAGTTTAAACAGGGTTAGGACCTGCTGTATATCAGTAACCTTCTCTGGCTGAGAAATCTTTATTTGAATGTTTTCTTCCAATCTGTGTTATTCAGGAATGACTTAATTCAGTTTAGGCATGAGAATGCTGGCGTTCCCTCATTTTATCGTCCTAGCTGAATATTGTTTCTGAACGTTACTTTCAGTATATGTTATGTGATGATGAACTGAAGGAAGATATGGTTAGCCCTAGTCCCAGACTTGTCTGCATAACTAACAGATTGTTTCCCTTGGAATGTGTTAAAAGCTGGCTAGTTTAGAAGCACTTGCTAGATCTTAGACCATTCTGTGTTATCGTTGTGTTTCCCCTTGTTTTGTATATTTTTTCTATTGAGTAATGTCAAAAGTGGATTGTGACTAAAAATCACTATAAGATCCTAGTCTGCACCGTGTCATTACAAAATGTTTACCGTGATCAAAGAACAATATTCAAGGTCTTATCAGATCTGGTGTTGCCCGTCGTTCTTACTTTTTTTAAATTCCCCACTATGATTCCTCACTCCATTCCTACATAAATCAAAATTCAGAAGATCACCAGGCATAGGTAAACACAACCCTGGATGTGCACCAATGTTGTTGTTCCAGTAAGCCAGAATGTGACTCATCCAATGATTAAAACCATGTTATATCTATCTATCGCAAAACACATTTATATTACCTTTAACTTCTTAAACTTCTACTTACTTGGAAACTTTATAACAGGACACCTAAGCTAACATTTCATGCTCAACCATCCCAAACAAAACAAAACCCGTGGCCTTCATAACTAGCCTAATATCATTACCTTAAGCTTTTCAAAGACAATATCCATCTTTTTACATATTGGAGAGATCCCTCTCCGGATTCAGGAGGGCTAGATCCTAGAATCCCAAAGTTTGGTTGAAATGATGTTAACTCTGTGATTGGACTCTCCCAATATTGCTAATAAATTACAGAGAGCTAACATTTTTGGCGACTCCGCTGGGGACCCTTACCCAGAATCTTCATAACATTTTGAGAGTCAAAAGCAGCCTTTTCAAGCACTACCAAGAAATGGTAATTAAGATGAAACTCAATTGAATCAGTGACAAACTAGGTCAGTCCTAGAATTCTTTCGAGTTTTTATCTAACCTTGGAAAATCAGCTAGCTTAGCCATAAGGATACACTGTCTTTGTTTCATAACCGTAGCTAAGTTTTGAGGCAAAGTTAGGATATTCTTCCGAACCACAAATAAAAGCAATTTAGAAAATACCAAAACATTTCAGATTGGTAGTAAAACACTAATTTTGATATCTTTTGTACGTCTTTGATGTGTTTTACTTTATACTCTTAGACAGAGTCTGGAAAGGGCCAGGTAGCCTCCGGGTCTCATCCTCTTTTGGGGGTGACATATCTGGTGAATGCCCTCCCAGTCAACCTCTGGTTAGAGTTTGTTGTGTTTTGAGATATCCTTGAAAGGAATGTTTCACAAACACTGTGGTGGACAGTGTACTCCTTTGACAAAACTCTGAACTTTCCACCTGGCGACTCCACAATCCTGAGCAGACCTTAAGACTCCACTGGGAAGAACCCTTATCATTATAAAATCATTCAAACTCAGTTAGAGGACTGTGGGATTTGAAATCATAAAACAGATTGGTGAACCTCTCTAAGATTGTCATATCTGGTTGAACTTCTCTTGTTTTAGGTCTAAACAACATAGCATAGTGGCTTCTAAAAAGATTCACTAGAGCCCATCCAGACCCTAACCCACCTAAGATAGTTGATAATCCAGAAAGTATCCTTTGGAAGTCTCCTAAGGTTAAATTATTAACTGTTTTCATATCACCCTTGAGAGCTAATTCAGTCCCCGAAAATCTTTCAGCTCTGCAACAATCACAAACTGACTTAGTGAACCCATTTAGGACTAGGTCATTTGATGATATAATCCAGTTAGACTCTGAATCTTCACTTTCATCTCCTGAAACAAGTGAACATCCTGGTAGCAGGGAAACAACACCTCCTGATTTACATTTCCTTCACAATTTAGGTGTCTCTCATCCAAGATCATCTCAACGGTCTACTCCTGGTCCATCCACTTCTACTCACCCTACATCCACTGTTCAAACCACTTCACCTCAGCCCACTTTCCCTTCTGTAAATCCACCTCCACCTCCTGCCATGGCAACATGGTATGCTCCCTTAGTCCTTCCTGTACCATTATTCAATCTTCCACAGGACTATCAGTCCAAAATTCCATTATATGATGCTAGTAATACCATAACAACATCTCAACATGTAGACAAGATGAATGACTACTTTGACAGAAATGAAATTGATAATGACTCTGTCAAGTTGAGACTATTTGCTCAAAGTTTGGGGGGAGAAGTAAGAAAATGGTTTAAAGGTTTAACCCCCCATAGTATTAACGATCTCCAAGCCTTCCATCAAGCATTCTTAAACAAATGGAAGTGAGGAAGAATCCTCTCCAAGTCCTTGCTGACTATAACAATCTCCATAGGAACCCTGGGGAAAGTGTACAATCTTATTGTACCAGATTTAACAGCGTCTATAATGCACTTTCCCTTGAACTAAAACCTCCTCAGGGCTAAGCTTTAAACAAATTTCCTGAAGGGTTTGATCCGGACATGACATATTCACTTAGAGAAAGAGTCTTTGCAACTCTAGAAGACATGCAAAGGGGTGCTCTTTCTGTGGAAGTAAACTTGATGGAGAAAAGAGCAAGAATGAAGAGCGAGAAGAGAGTATCTTTTAGAGAGGAATCCACCCCTTCCACTTCAAGCTCAAAGATGGAGAAAATGATGGAAGAAATGATGAAAGAGATGAGCATAATTAAGAGAGCACAAGCAAATCAAAATCAAACTGCTCCTCAAAATAGAAACCAGAATCAGAATGTTAGAAGGAACCAACCTCCAAACAGACCCAGGGAAGATGATCAACAGATCACTCCTCCCTTTCATCAAAACTATGTAAGCGAGGTTGAACAAACAGAAGACATAGCAGAGGAAGAGGATATCAACATGTTTGGGAAAGAGGATGATGACTTTGAGGTTCATTATGATAATAAACAAGGTCTTTACACACCTTACGACGACAAAAGAAATGATAATGAAAATTATTATCGGGACATGGAAAATGTCGTCATAGAACCTCAAAGAGAATATGACCTTAGAAGCAAGACCAGTCAACAAGCCCCCAACACCAAAACCTCTGACAAATCCTCTCAAAGCAGCACCGCAGCTAAACCCAAAATAGCCAAACAAAAAGACAAAACAGTGGTTGTTAATTCTGATAAGGATAAGGAGAAAAACACTCAAAATTCTGAAAAACAGAGTGAAGACATCAGCAGTACTAACACTTCAGTTAGTACTCCTTCTACAACAGTTGTGTCAAGTAAAACAAATCAGCAAGCTGTAATTGTTGATAGAGTGACAGCTAATAAGGTTGAAACAAGTGCTTCGAAGAATCAAACCCCTTTCAGCCTTGAACAGGAAATCTTAAAGATCAAAATCTCTGTTCCATTAACTGAGTTAGCTGCCCAACATGTATATAGGAACCAAATTTTGAAGGCTTTAAATATAGAGGAAAATGGAGATACGGTTAATCTTAGTGACGACCTACCAGAGTTGATTTCTGGCCCTAAGATTGAAGGGAAGTTTCAAGAAGGACCAGTTCCTCCCTTTTATGTGAGTTTGAACATTCATGACAAAATTCTACACAACGCTATGCATGATTCCGGGGCTTCTCATAATTTAATGCCTAAAGCTGTGATGGAGAGCCTTGGTTTAGAAATTACCAGACCCTACAAAGACCTATACTCCTTTGACTCAAACGGAGTAAAATGTCTAGGATTGATCAAAGACCTTTGTGTTAACCTAGCCCAGATTCCAGCCAAATGTTTACTCATGGACATTGTTGTGGCTGATGTTCCCCCAAAGTATGGAATGCTTTTATCAAGATCTTGGGGAGCTAAGTTACAGGGGACTATGCAGATGGACATGACATATGCGACCATCCCGGTTTTCAATCAGACCAGAAGACTTTACAGGGAGTCTCATATGCAATACACGGTTACAAGTCAAGACGGACCACGAAACTCTCCTATATATTCTGTCAATATAGGCCTTGATTCTTTTATCATGTTTAACAATGAAACTCCTAGTGAGCAAGTCACTTTAACAGAATTAAAGGCCGACAGGGAAGAAGAGTATAATAACGCAGAAGTGTCCAAACAGTTTGCCACATGTGAAAACATTAGTAAACAAAGCATAGGTCTTGATTTGCCGGTTATGAGCCCATTGTTGTTAGGACTTAACAACCCAGAAAATACCCCTAACATTTCCGGCAACATCCCTCAATCTATTGAAGAATTTGAGGAGTCAAAACAAATTCAATTGGGTGATGCTAATCATGAACAGTCAGAAGGCACCATAGTTAAAAAGGACAATCGCCAAACAGACGAAACCAAAGACAGTCCTTTATGGAGTATGTATTTTGATGGGTCATGCACTAGAAATAATGCTAGTGCGGGGGTTTGGATCATTAACACTGAAAACAACCACACATAATGCATCTCATGCAAATTAAACTTTCAGTGTTCCAACAACATAGCAGAATATGAATCCCTTCTCTTGGGCTTGCATCTCTTGAAGAAATTAGGAGCCAGAAGAATTAATGTGTACGGGGATTCTGAGTTAATCATTAGGCAAGTCAATGGGGAGTATAATGCGAATCATCCCAGACTTAGAGCCTATCGGAATGATGTCATGGATCTGTTGACAACATTTGAGGAGTCAAACCTGAGTTTCATCCCAAGGAAAAAGAACATTATGGCCCACAATTTAGCCTTTGCAGCCAGAACATGTCTAACGCCATATGAGACTGGAGACAACACAACTCCGATAAAATTTAGACTGGCAGTGCTTGATAACGAAAAATATTGGCAAGTGTTTGACAATGACAAACAAATAGAAGACTTCATGCAATTCAGAAATGAGTTCGAACTGCACAGTTCAGATTCAGATTATGATACAGACTGCAGTGAAGAAAACTTTCTTAGTGAAGAAGAATCGTCTCCTCAACCTGCCAATATTAACCTATTATCTAGCGAACTTAGGAACAAAACAGAATTAAGTGCGGAGTTAGAAACGGAAGAATTACAAACTCTGCATTCTAAAGATGAAAATTTGCCGAGTGGTCTAACGCCTTTAGAGGAGTTGTTCGATTTTAACGATGTGGCCAATAAACCAAAACTGGAACCTGTAGAAACTGAAGTAGAGGAGTGCAATATAGGCAGTGAGGAAAAACCGAAAATGATCAAGCTGTCCAAAACTTTGCCAGCTCACATTAAACTCAAATACATAGAGCTGTTCAAAGAATTTTCTGATGTTTTTGCTTGGAGTTACGAAGATCTCAAATCCTATGACACTGAAATAATACAGCACAAAATCCCTCTTAAAGAAAACCAAAAACCATTTAAACAGAAACTGCGCAGAATAAACCCTGTCCAGTTGCCATTGGTTCATAAGGAGATCATGAAAATGTATGAGGCTGGCATTATTGTCCCTATTAGATATTCTGAGTGGGTATCTAATCTGGTGTCCGTTAGGAAGAAGACTGGAGAAATCAAGCTTTGTATAGACTTTAGAGACTTAAACAAAGCTTCGTTAAAAGACAACTACCCTTTACCAAAAATGGATCACATTTTACAAAGGGTGGTGGGGTCTAAGAGGATTTCGTTGCTTGATGGCTATTCAGGGTATAATCAGATTTTAGTTCACCCTGATGATCAATTAAAGACAGCTTTCACTACTCCATGGGGCACTTTCATGTATGTGAAGATGCCTTTTGGTCTAATGAACGCTGGAGCAACCTTTCAGAGAGCCATGGACATAGCATTCTCGGAAAAAATTGGGCTTCTTCATCATTATCTATCTAGATGATGTCACTGTGTTTTCAAAAACAGATGAAGAACATTTAGAACATTTGAGAAAAGTTTTCGAGAAGTGCAAAAGGTTTGGAATATCTTTAAACCCTAAGAAGACACTATTTGGTCTCCAAGAAGGTAAGCTTCTTAGACACATTATTTCAGAAGAAGGTATAAAGATAGATCCAAAGAGGATTGAGGCTATATTGCAAATCTCTCATCCTCGAAATATCAAAGAGTTGCAGTCTTTCATTGGAAAGATTAACTTTTTGAGAAGGTTCATCCCTAACTTAGCGGAGCTCCTTAGAAATATGACAAACATGTTGAAGAAGGAGCAAGGGATAAAATGGACCTTGGAAGCAAAGACATCCTTTGAGCTGGTGAAACAAGCATTAACCAAAACACTGGTTCTCATAAGCCCTGATTTTTCGAAAGATTTTTATATCTTCTCATTTGCATCAGAACATACCATTGTTGTTGTCCTTTTACAGAAAAATCCACAAGGACAAGAGCAGCCTATTGCATTCTTTAGCAAGGCATTGAGGGATGCCCCTTTGAAGTATAATATTGTGGAAAAGCAAGCTTTTGCTTTGGTTAAAGCATTGAAAGACTTCAGAGTATACATCCTTCACTCACACATCATTGCCTTTGTCCCAAATTCAGTTGTAAAAGACATTCTAACACAAGATCCAGATGGTAAGAGAGGTAAGTGGATTGCTGTTATTCTTGAATATGATTTAGAGATAAAACCCACTAAACTCATCAAAGGCCAAGGTCTAGCTAGATTAATGGTTGAATCCAATTTTGAAGTTCTTGATATTAATGTGATTAATGCTTTGGACAACCAAGAAGAATTCTCAACTCCCATTATTGAAAACCATTTTCTGAATTCTCCTTGGTATGCTGATATCGTTTATGTTTTTCTTAATTTAAACACGCCTCCTGGTTTATCGAAAACGAAGGCAAGGTTCTTAAAACTGAAAGCAGTAAACTATTGCATTATAGATAGGTGTCTTTATTGGAAAAATGCTAGTGGTATATTGCTTAAATGTTTGCCTGAGTTTGATGTAGAGAATATTAAGCAGGAATTTCATGAAGGAGAGTGTGGAGGCCATTTGTACTGGAAGTCAACGGCCAACAAAATTTTGAGGGATGGTTTCTTTTGGCCCACCCTTTTTCCTGATGTTCACAAAATGACAACTACTTGCCATAAATGCCAATTGTTTGAGGGCAAGATAAAATTATTACCCCTTCCTCTGCATCCAATCACTGTTGAAGCTCCTTTTCAACAGTGGGGACTTGACTTCATAGGTGAAATCCATCCCTCATCTTCTGCCCAGCATAGATGGATCCTTACTGCCACAGACTATTTCACTAAATGGATAGAAGCCATTCCTTGTAGGCAAGCCAATGATTCAGTTATTATAAAGTACATAGAAACCAATATCCTTTCCATATTTGGCTGCCCTACCAAGATCATCACGGATAATGCAGCAGCATTTAGAAGCAAGAAAATGGTTGACTTCTGTCATAAATACCAGATAACACTAGGGCACTCCACAGCCTATTACCCTCAAGGTAATGGACTTGCAGAGTCCTCCAACAAAAGCTTAGTGAACATAATGAAGAAAATGTTGGAAGACAATAAGAAGTCTTGGCACACGAAGCTGATCCATGCCCTGTGGGCTGACAGATTAACATTGAAAAAATCCATTGGTATGTCACCCTTCCAGCTTGTATATGGTACAGATGCAATTTTCCTAACAGCCTTGGTGTACCAGTTATGAAGTTAATTCAAGAGTTGCAGACTGAAGATAATGACATGATTAGAAGAATAAATCAGACCATTCATCTTCAGCAAATCAGAGAGGAAGTGTACAACAAAACATTGCAGAAACAAGACAGCATTAAGAAGCTTTTTGACAGAAGAACAAAGGCCAGCAATTTCAAGATTGGGGACAAAGTGTTAAAGTGGGATTCAAAGAGAGAAGATAAGGGAAAGCATGGTAAATTTGACAATCTATGGCTTGGCCCTTACTCTATTCATTCAGTTGCTGGAAACAATGCATTCTTCTTACAAAAGCTGGATGGAACAGATTTGTTTGGGGGTCCAGTCAATGGCAGGATACTCAAGCATTACTTATCTTGATTCATGATATGTTTTTAAGCCTTCTTTTTTCTTTTTTCCATTGTAAACATTTCATCCATCATTGCATTCAAAGTTATGAAAAATCAAAAAATACAAAAACAAAGAAAAATAAAAAGAGGGCAGAAATGAAAACAAGAAAGGCAAAGCCCCATGCCAAAAAAGAGAAATAAATTCTGTAAGTGTGCAAGCTCAAATGCCACTCCTCAGAAACACACTTCTAGTTAGTCAAACTGTTTAAACTTGACTAATTAGCTTTAAATTTTCTGCTGATAGGTTAGTGAATTTGATTTGCCAAACTGTTTAATCTTGGCTCATCAGTAGATCGATTAAGATAGAAATTAAGGTTCAAACATGTTCAAAATCTGAACCAAAGTTTCCAAAGAGAGATGACTCAAAACTGTTTTATTTTATGAGTCAAAGAACGTGTAAATCTGGTTCTAAATCACTCAAAATCTGAACCAGAAGAAAAGAAAAGACAGCTCAAACAAAGTAAAAAAAAAAAAACAGAGCTATGAAGAAAGGGAAGGCAGTACTTAAACTTTCAGATCTTAAGCCTTCTATTTTTATTTTAATTTTCTGCAAATAATAATCTATGTGCAGCTTGTTTTTATGCCATAGATCACAGCAAGTCAAACTGCTTAATCTTGACTTGGCTGTTTTTAAATTTCTGCTTTAGAATTTAGAGAATGAAAGTTTGTTGCACTGTTTAACCCCAACAGACAGTGGATTAGGTAGAGAAATATCTGAGCTCAACTGTTTAATCTGAGTTCAGGGAGAAATAAGGAGTAGAATTAGATTAGTTTTTATGCTTTCAAAAGAATAAAATGTTGTAAGAGAGTTTGCCAATCCAAGTGTACTCTAAGAAGAAAAAATGTTAGATCAGTAGGATTGGGTAGGTAGAAAGCTTGTAGATGAAAATCCATTATTTTCATGGCTACTGAATATGTTTTCAGAACCAGATCATCCAGCAAAGGAAGGACAGCCCAATGGATCAGGCACAAGTCAGCGTCCCAGAGAAATCAAGTCTGAATTCTTGATGCCTTCAAGAAGGCACCATCCCCAAGTGGAGCCACTGTTAGCCACCTATAAAATTTTGTTATACCAAAAGGTGGCTAAATCTGTTTTGAGCCTTCAATGAACAATTTTTCATTACTAAAATTTGTTGGCTCTTGAAGACTCCTTGTAGGCCTCATGCCTCTATCCAAAATCTTCATTACTTTTCCTATTAATTCTGTTGATTTCCTGTAAGAAACTGCTGAAGAAACCATCATTTTTCCCCTTTCTCCCACTCATAACTAACCTTCATTTGCTCCCCCTTTTCTCCGTATTATTTCCCTACTTTTCATAAGTTTCTCCCTCCATTCGTGAAAATCCTCCTGACATGGTTTAAAACTTCTGGTTGAGCTATGCCGAACCCCCAGAATCCCCTTTAAAATCTTTCCCCTAACCTCTGTTGGCCATTTTCCTCCCTTACCCCTCTATCGTTCCTTTCCTCGGCCTTCAAATTCCATTTAAAAAGGCCAAAACCCACTTTCCAACCTTAATATAGGCATAAGCCCCCTCCCGCTAGCCCCTTTCAAACCACTTCCCCGCACATGCCCCGGCGCTGGGACCAAGCGCTTAAGTCCCAAGCGCTAATCGCAATCGGAAGTCGGGCGAGTGCACAAATCCTTTGTAAAAAGTCAAAACTCCGATGCGATTTATTTATAACAATAAGTCTGGCGATGCGTTCCGCACCGTTGATCTTCCGCGGAGATCTGATGGTGGAGCGCTAATCGCAGCCCCCCGCCCGATCGCAATCGCAATGCTTCAAATATGCCCTCCGATCAATCGCAGTCCATACCTCCGATCTTCCAATCCTGCTCTCCCTCCGATTTATTCTTGACCGTTGATCTAATCCTTGATCCAACGGTCCGCGCAAAAACGCATCGCAATGTTTCACCCCCTTGCGATTACCTCCGATTCATTCCCCGCCGTCGATCTGGTCCTCAGATCAACGGCCAGCGCTTAATCGCACTGGAAGTTCAATTGCATCCCCTTTTGTGCCACCCCCGATTGAGACTCTCCGATTAGATCTGGACCGTCCACGTGTCCAGATCGGATGGTCCAAAACTGCTCCTCCTTATTCTTCTCCCGCTATCCATTTTGCCTTTCTATGCAGATCTCCACCATTGGTTGCCCTCATCCGACGGCTACGCTCCTCCCCCGCCATCCGAAGCAGTTTAAACCTATTTCCGTAGGATTTCTTAACTGTTGTTGTGTTTTGCAGGCGTTTTAATGGTTTTCCATTATAGAATGAAGGAAAACCGAGGGATGGGAAAGAAGTTTCCTGTGCCTTCGGGCTATCTTAAGGAGGCCATTCACGGGGTTCTATTCCATGTCTCGTCAGTACTCTATGAGTATTGATGCCGTAAAGCCCAGTGCGGGTCTGCACATCAACAAGACACTGTTTTAAATCAAACACAGTTAAAGAGTATCAGTTTTGAGAATAAAGCACAGCAGATGAAGATTGAAGACAGTTTTTATGGGGATTACGGCTAAGACAATTATCAAAATCCTAATCCCCAATCTAAAACACAGTTTAAAGGAAAAACCTAAAGTGTTTTATCAGACAAAAAGCCTCCACCGCCACATCTGAGGCAAATTGATTCCTCAGCTACCACCAAGCCACCTGTTGCCTCGAACCATTCAGAACAGAGGCCGAAGTTATTGCTCGAAGAAATATCTGCCTCCAGCATTGCCAAGAGGTTATTTCTGCAAGGAAACCAATGAATAAATATCTGCAGAGTTATTCCAAAACAGACACAGAGCCTCAAAGTCAAACAAAGCTTCCCCCGAGCTTTGATATTTATTGTGAAACAGTTAATGTAGTGATCCACATGTAAATTTTTCCCTCGAGCCTCTCAAAGGGCCGAGAAGTCTTCACTCTGCATTAACTGTCCTTGAGATATTTTGTTAAAATCTCACCTCCTCATCTTCCTATAAGTACTTCTACATTAGATGAGGAGTTGTTGGTTGCAGAACCTTGAAATACACTTGAGCTTGAGACTTCTTTTTGTACATAGTATTCACTGGCCCTTGAAGCTCTGTTTGTGCTAGAGTAGTTAGGTTGAATAGTGAAGATGATTGCTGAACTGAAACATTGGACTTGAAGTTTGTAGCTAGTTTGACATCAATATAAAAGTTGTTTCATGGGATCCTGATCTATATTGACGGTGATGTTATTCTCATTTGTAACTTGTTGTTTTATTTCTGTTTTCATGTTGTTTCATTTTCCACTGTAAAGAACAGTTTAAACAGGGTTAGGACCTACTGTATATCAGTAACCTTCTCTGGCTGAGAAATCTTTATTTGAATTTTTTCTTCCAATCTGTGTTATTTAGGAATGACTTAATTCAGTTTAGGCATGAGAATGTTGGCGTTCCCTCATTTTATTGTTTTAGTTGAATATTATTTCTGAATGTTACTTTCAGTATATGTTGTGTGAAGATGAACTGAAGGAAGATATGGTTAGCCCTGGTCCCAGACTTGTCTGCATAACTAACTGATTGTTTCCCTTCGAATGTGTTAAAAGCTAGCTAGTTTAGAAGCACTTACCAGATCTTAGACCATTCTGTGATTATCTTTGTGTTTCCCCTTGTTTTGTATGTTTTCTATTGGAAGTGTGTCAAAGGCTGGTTGGTTTAAAAGTACTTACCAGATCCTAGTCTGCTTTTGTGTCCTTCTTAAGTGTTTGTCAAAGGCTGACTGGTTTAAAAGTACTTATAAGATCCTAGGCTGCTCTTCATTCTACATCTGTTTAATTCCCTTCTTGATGTATCACTCCATTCCATGAATCAAACTTTAAAGAGATCCTTAGACATAGATGACTTTCCCCTTGGATCACACTTGACGTTGTTGTTCAATTAAAGCCCAGATATGACTCCATAGCCCAATGGAATAAAAACCAACGTTATATCTATCTATCTGCCAAAATTGTTCTATTTGCTTGCAACTTCTCACTTTTGAAATTTTTGCACTTAGGACTTTCCCTTTCCCTCAACATTTCATGCTCAACCATCCAAAACAAAACAAAACCCTTGGCCTTCATAACTAGCCTAATATCATTACCTTAAGCTTTTCAAAGACAATATCCATCTTTGCACATATTGGAGAGATCCCTCTCCGGATTCAGGAGGGCTAGATCCTAGAATCCCAAAGTTTGGTTGAAATGATGTTAACTCTGTGATTGGACTCTCCCAATCTTGCTAATAAATTACAGAGACCTAACAGAAGCATCTACGTGTTTGATGCTTGGGAGGACATCTACATGTGTCTGATGTCTAGATCCCGAAGAGAGAGGGTGGCGTTGGTCATAGAACTCTGACCTTGGATACACACCTAAGTAAGCCTGACCTGGGTTGTTGGTTATTAAGTAAGCCTGATGGTACCTATAGTGGTTGAAAGCTTTAGTCCATCTTAGTCCCACTTGAATAGATTACCCTGGTCAGGAATCTAGTCTGTGGCACTGAGTGTGCCTAAACTCTTCGTAGTTCATGTGCTTTGAGATATTTCATGTACTTGTATATATATGTAATTATGAATACCTCCCTAGTTAAGAGGGAGTGTTGAAGAATGTAACTAGGTTCGGACTTCATAAATGTATAATTGTCAAAAGAAATTTTATTATTATTAAAATGACTTATTAAAGCATGGGTTTCATGCTTGGGTCATTATTTTCTCAATCAAAGTCCCCATTGAGGACTTTTAGGTTTTATCTGGAGTCATTAGAGTCATTGTCCATTTTATTAGACCCTTCTTGGGCTTATTTGTATCATGTAAAAAGAATTATTTTTGAGTCAAATAAGTCATTTGTCACCTCCACACCAAGTCGACCCTTACCTGATGTATTCAGCCTACATCAGGGCAATTCAACCCACAAAAGAGGCTATATATAGAAGAGCGGTTCGATTCATTTGGATCATCACTCACTCAAGTTCGATACACAAGGAGGAGAGGTAGAAAAGTGCGAAGTTGCAGGAGAAGGAAGAAGATTGTAGGGAAAGACAATATCGAAGTTTTGGGCCATCTATCTTTCACACGTGCGAAGTTACTGGGCAATTGCAAGGGTCGAAAATATGAAATTTACTGCAGATCGAAGTTATGTTGCAGGGGAGGTTGAAATTCTACTGTTGCAAGATCGGAGTTCTAGGTCGAAGTTGTTGCTAGAAGGTTATCATCTGAAGAGGAAGGATGGGCTGACTTGGTGATTGGAGGAAGTCTATGTCTAGGTCAAGGAGTCTCGGATTATGAATCTATTGAAGGAAAAGGTTTGACTGGGTTTTCCCCTGGCTATGCGCCTATATTTTGTGTCTCTTGTTCTTGTGATTTTCATACACATATAATTTGGTAATTGCTTGATGAAAGATAACATAATAAAGAAGTAAAAGAGGCCAACATAATTCACAAGTAATTATCAAGAAAGAGGAATCAAACCCTAATTCTACTAGCATTGATTTCTCAACATATGTGTCATCTTTTAGCCCTCATTGATGGAGTATCGACTTGATTTTGCGCCAATTGGAGACCCATGAGACCCATTATGGAGCTCCAAACCCAAAATAGGGGTCTCGGAGATGTTTTGCAACATAAGGAGGGTATCACCCTCTTCATCATGATTTTTGAGCCCCCCTCCCACATTTCTAGCGAAGTAGGCCTCAACGTTGCCTCTCCAGGCCTCCACGCATGCATGACGTCAGCCTTGCGTCGACTTGGAGAGAAATTGATTTAATTTTTAAAGCTATCATCGTTGGCTTGTAACCATGGGTGGGTTACTTCACATTAGACATGTTAGAGGGGCTTTATTATTTGCAAAATGACATTATAGATCTTGTATATATACGTAAGACCTCATTTGAGATCTCACCATCGCACTTGGGATTTTCGTATACCTCATTAGAAGATTTAGACGTGCAATTTGGAGAGGACTTTGGATGCTTATGGATGAATTTTGATGTTTGGGAGCGAACGCTCCCTAAGCACTTCCGGTGTTTAAAAAACGCCGGAAGCGATCAGGGAGCGTTCGCTTCCGAACGCTCTCTGGAACAAAAAACGCTTCCTGCCGCGCACAAATTTTTTTAAGTGAAAAAACGAATTGTTTATAAGGGGGGGTGGGGGGGGTTTCATTTTGGTTTTTATCGTTTGTTGAGCGTTGAGAGAGAGAGAGCAAGAAGAGACAAGGAGAGCAAGGAGCAAGGCAACAAGAGGATTGCAAGAAAGAGGTAGGCCTTCTAATCCAATTTTGTATTTTCTAGGATGAATTTGTAGGTTGTTAAATTGTTTAAAAATGAAAACTTGAATTTTTCTTGAATGTTGCATTTTATTGGATTTAAAACTTAAAAAATGAATTGTTTTTTCCTATGTTGCATTTCCTATTCCCATTTGGCATTTTTCCGTTTGTTTTGCAGGCTAGAAACTTGAAACTTGAAACTTGTTTCCATCATGGCTATATGGCTAGGGATTTTCCTCATGTTGGTTCCTTTCTTTGTGATAATGGTGTTGGAGAGTGGTAGAAGAAAGAGGCAAATCAGAGAAGAGGAGGATGAAGAGGAGGGTTATGGTGGATTTGAAGAAAATCCTGAAGAGGAGGAGGATTATGCTGAGGAGGAAGTGGGGAGTGGAGAACTTGAGGACATAGATTCCCCAACTAAACGAGACCAAACTTAGACACCTTTGTGGAAATATGTTCAGAAAATGGAAGGAGGGAAAGGTGGTGGAACCACTAAATTTATTTGCCCCCATTGCAATAAACAATACCATGGTTCATACACCCGTGCGAGAAGGCACCTTTTTGGGATAATGCCAGGGGATGGAACTAAAAATATTGGAATCAAAGTTTGTACTTTTGTGCCAGCAACACAGAGAGAGATATATAGGAAGGAAGAGGGGGCTGCCCTACAGAGATCATCTAAAAGATCTAGGGGTTTCATTGATTCAGGCACAACACGTCATGGACAAACAAGTTCAACTTCCACTCGTGCCAGTGGTTTTGGAGGCAGTGGCACTGGATTAAGGCGTAGAACCATATCCAATTTCTTGGACGAAGGGTGTAGGAATGATGTGGATTCCAAAATTTACCAGTTTCTATATGCATGTGGGGTGCCATTCAATGTTCTTCGCTCACCTTATTGGCATGAAATGGTTTCTGCCATTAATGATGCCCCCAAAGGATACAAAAGCCCTGGGTATGACAAGGCCAGAACTGTGGGTCTTGATCATGAAAAAGCTAAAATAAACAATTCTTTGGCTAGAATGACAAGTTCGTGGAATGAACATGGGATGTCCATTGTCTCTGATGGATGGACCAATGTAAAAGGAAAACCATTGATAAGTGTTTTGGCTGTGTCGGTTAGTGGTGCAATCTTCCTGGTAGCATATGATTATTCAGACAAATTCAAAACATGCATTAACATTGCAAAACCATTACTTGATATAATTGAAAACACTGGGCCATACAATGTCATACAGGTCATCACTGATAACGCTGCTAACTGTAAGGCAGCAGGAGCAATTATTGAGGATAAATACCCCAACATTTTTTGGTCTGGGTGTTTGGTTCACACAATGAACCTTTTGATGCATGATATCATCAAAAACAAACAACCTCAATTCAAACGCCTTGGTGATTTGTACAAAAGAGGTAAAAAAAAGATAAAATTTATTACAAATCATAGCAATACCCATGGGCTTTTCCGTACTCACTCCAAATTGGAGTTGTTGAAGATAGCAAAAACTAGATTTGCTAGCTATTACCTCACCTTCAGGCGCCTTTTGAAGGTAAGAGAGTCATTGGCTGCAATGGTATCAAGCCCACATTGGCAGCTATTAAAGGACAGGGCAGCAACAATAGTTGACAGGCAAGGTTTCGAACATGTGGAGGAGACCGCCCTTGACCCTCTGTTTTGGGCACGTGTGAGGGAAATTTTGAATTTTACCAAGCCCATTTATAACATGATTCGATTTGCAGATACTGATTAACCAGTGATTGGAGAGGTTTATGAGCAGATGGATAACATGTTGGGGCAAATAAAAGATATTGTTAAGGATAATGATCCCAACTTGTATGCTATGATTCATGACTGTGTGTGTGCACGGTGGAAAAAACTCAATGTTCCACTACATGCTTTGGCATATATCCTTACGCCAAAATATTACTCTCCATCTTGGTTGGGCCAACCTGCACCTAGAGGTGGGGTTAGGGTGAAACCTCACACAGATCCAGAGGTACAAGAGGGGTACATGAAGGCATTGGACAAATTGGTACCCGACAGGGAAGAGTGTGCTAGATTGCGCCTTGAATTAGGCAAACACTTCAGTTGCACTGCTAACTTTGGTTCTTTCCATGCAATGGAAGACAAGGATAGATTTGATGCTCTCACATGGTGGGAAGCATATGGCGGCATGGGACTTTTGCCAAAGTTGGCTAAAAAAGTTCTCTCACAGGCTGTGAACACTTCTTCTGCAGAGAGGTGTTGGAGCACCTACAATGTGAGAAGAAACAGGCTGAATGAAAACCGAGCTGAAAGTTTGGTTTATGTGCATTATAACTTGAGGTTGTTGAGCCATTATTGTGATCAGGAAAATGAGGATCAATCATACAGAGTCTGGGACAACAACCCAGAGGATGATAATTTGGAGGATGGCACGTTACATCTGGAAGAATTGGAAGTAGAACTTTATAGGGATGATGATGAAGCATCAGCAGCATCGCCACACACAGAGCCAGTCCCACCATCTACTAGTAGCAGTGCGGGTGCCAGTGCCAGTGCCACTCCTCGATATTACACTATTGTTCCTTTGCAGATCCAGCCTCCACCTTCTAGTCATGGTCGTGGTACTCCTGAGAGTACTAGAAGACCAACATTTCCTCGTGGCTCACAAAAATTAGACATTTCTCGTGGGCGTGGCAAGGGGCCAGCCAGATAAAATAGATTTGTTGTTTACTAGTCTTTTCTATTTGTTGTTTACAGTTGAACAGTTGAAACTTGACTCTTTCTGATTTCATATATTTAATGACAATTTAAGTTTGAAGTTTGAATTTGAAAGGTGAAACTTTGAAGTTGGTATTTATAAGTTTACAATTTACAAGTCATTATGAATTATGAATATGATGCTTCATGAAAGTTATATGGTGATCAATGAATAAATGATGATAAATGTTATATATTGAATTTTGAAATCAATGATGATAAATGTTATATATCAATGATGATAAATGTTAGATATTGAAATTTGAAATCAATGATGATAAATGTTATATATCAATGATGATAAATGTATATTGAATTTTGAAATCAATGAATCAATGATGATAAATGTTATGTATTGAATTTTGAAAGCTTGAAACCTTCAGATTGATGATTTGCGAGACTCAAGAGTCAATATGTTGTATGCTTCCAACTCGTGGGCGTGGTTGATGAAGATTATAACTTCTAGATGATTGATGTTATATGATTCAATCTATGTTTTTATGTTTTTTATGTCTAATTCATCATTCTACATGTTTTTGTTGACATATATGCATCAATATATATATATATATATATATAAACGCTCCGGACCAGAAGCTTCTAAAAATGGCGCTCTCGCTCCCGCTCCCAAGTAACCTTGGGACTCTAATGCATGAAATATTGTCTCTTGATGAAATTTGTGCCCTAGTTATTGAAAATTATTCTAGAATTGTAATCTTGAGAAATTTTGCATATGTTACTCATTGACAATGTGAAAAGAACGTTCCTAGTGGATAATGATCATATCTAATCCATGAAACTCCCTTAAAGGGGCAGTTAGGGCTTCCTCTTTAGGCCTCCTTAAAGGACAATTTGGTGAAATCAAAGTTCCCATGACTACAACTTCCCAATGGTCTAGGCACTAGTCTTGTCCCTTGGTTGTCACCCTTGAATTTTATCCATAAATTCTCTTTCTTTCCTTCATCCCTTTAAGGATAAGGAGGCTCATCTAGGGCTTGGTGTGAAATTTATTATAGGAGGAAATTTTGAATTTGGTTGAGACAGAAATCTTCATTTGTGAATCCTCTAAAGGTGCTCAAGTTTTGGTGGAATTCCCATGGTGGATTCTCCATAAATTTTGATGCCCTAGTTGTCACATCAAGAGGGAACCCTTGAAGCTAATCGTTCAACTTAGGGATTCTTTGAAGGAAATATCTTTAGTTCTTGGTGAAGTAAATCATTCATTTCCTTTTCTCTCCCCTACCTTGACCTTCAATGCACACACACACACACACAAACACACATATATATATCGTGTCAAATTTCAACCATAGGTCTCGTGTAGTTTCTTCTCCAAGGAGTTTTTCATTGAAAGTATTTATAGCTTCTCCCAAAGCTTGCACCTTTGTTGAACCTGTTACCCACCACCTGTGGGTAACACCCATAGGAGAAATTTTTCTCATAGATGGTCCTCAGCCAACAGCCAACAACCCCTTGCAGCCACCAGATAGCTCGATGTGCCATTTTCTCTGGAACTTAAGCCAGCCATTATGCTCCCTCGCCCATCTGTCATGATCATATGTTTGAAGGCAAGCCTTCCAACCCTTAAGGTATGGCTTTCATTATGTAGTTGGGTACTTTTGCTTGCTTATCATGGACACTTCTAGGATGGATTAGTAGGGGGATTCGGCAGAAAGAATGGGCTTGGTTTGTACGATTGTCCCCTTGTCCAATTTGGTGGTTAACCTTGTATCCTAGTCCTGTGGGATCTCCTTTATTGGCTACTAGCTTTAAGATGGGCACTACATGGAAAATATCGATTTTGGTTGCATGGTCCCACTTCACCACACCACCTACATCACTCCCCTCCGCTCATTATAACCCCTTTTCACATATTTCCTATCTAGGTCCACATTTGTCCATTAGGTCCACAAGGAACTACACTTCCCCCTCCCCTTGTCCACACTTAAGTTCGGGCCTGGAACTACGCCTCGGAGGTTGATGCAGCTAAAAGAAAGTAAAAGGCATAATTTTTCCACTCTCCACGGGAAATGTACCATAAGATGCAAAAGATGGTCGAGACATACAAATTTAGCATGGGAGAAAAAACCAGCATGAGCTCTACCCTCTATCATTATCGCCATCACCTTGGTTCCTAGGGCCCTTATATGAGCCCCCTACATCATTATGGAACACATGATTGTACCAACCCCTAGTGGGCGATGAACTTCCCAACCTGAAGTGGGTATTCACTGCGATATCTTACACATCATGCTCTCATCGCCTAGAACCTCGAGTAGTTATGCAAAGAAAAATCAATAAAAAGGCAAAAGGCATATGAATAAGGGTTGAAAAAAAAAGAGGTCAAGGTAACTCATGTACCATGATTTCTCCCTCCTACATTCATACACCCAAGTGTGAGCTTCCCTTATCATGGCTACCCTTGTACTGTGGCATGTGTCTTGGAGCCTTCCCCTGTTGCCCCACTTTGTTCCATCATTATATCACATGCCACCTACCATTTGGTGGATGTACCATGGGCATGTCACTCCCCTTAGAAGTTGAAACCACTTAATAGGGTCCTTGATTAACCTCCTTCTTGAACTAGGAAACACTTGTACGTTCCAACACCCATTATGGAAGGGCATGCCATTGTGAAGTGTCCACTTGGTTCCATGATTTGTAAGCTCATTTACTCAATTGCATTGATGATTTGTTGTACTGGAAGGTGAGGAGATGCATTGGATCTTATACAGGATTGCAGGTGGGTCTTTGTCTTGGGGTTTAGTCTCCCTATACGGGGTCCAAGCCCTCCATTAGGGTCATACTGGCATTTGTAGGGTAAGCGTTGAGAGCCATGTGCTTCCACTATAGCCGAGAATAGATAGCCACATCATGGGATCCTTCATCTCCACTTAGTGCTCGCTCATGGTCCATTTATATGATGTAGCTAGACCACCTTGCCCAATTGGCTACACACTTGGACCACACACTTGACAATTGTTCTAGGGCCCAAATGAGGATATGTCTTACCATGGGAGACAGGGGGGGCTTGCATCATTGTTCCAGCCCTTAAAGATGGGATATATGCTTGTTCGATCCACTTGGAGACCCATGAGGATGTTTTTGTGCCCCCACAGCCACTTGGGAGAACCACAGGTCATTGAAGCACCACAGGTCATTTGCTTGGAGATCAAGAGGCCACCCACTTCTTCACTATTTTTGGAGCCCTTCCATCCATTTTGGCACATGTTGGACTTCACTCGGCCTTCCAACGACCCTCCTAGCTATTGCATTATCATTTCGACCCTCTTAAGAGGCTTATTTTTCATGTTATGGAGCTATTTGGTGGGCTTGTCACCAATTAGGGTGTTATTTTGCACATTAGAGACACTTTTAGGGGTTTGTTAGGCTAATTACACCCATTGAACTATTAGAGGCTCATATAAATACAAGTGAGGTGTCATTTGTAACTCATCATCACTAGGATTTGGATCATTGTTTCTTCTGGAATTTCACTATAGCTATTGGAGGACAAATTGGACATTCTTTAATGCATTTTGATGTTTGGGTTAATGCTATTCTATTTTGGAGCTTCTCTCTTGCAAATGTGATGGATGGATATACTTTTTTTGCCATGTAAGTTTCTCTTTTATGCAAAATTTTCATTATATGTTTAATGTATGGAATACTGCATCATGATGGTGCTTATGCTCTAAATTATGTGAAAATCTTGAATCACTTTGGTAGTCTTGATATATTGTATGCGTTATTCATTGGGCAAGAAAAAGTGAATGTTCCTAGGGGTTTTCTTTGAAAACCTAACCCTAAAACTCCATTATTTGACAAGTCGAAGTATAAATCCTTGTTGTAGATCGGTCGTTTCTTCATTAGAGAATGTGAAGCTTGTTACTACTCAGACTAGCAAGGGACCTAAAAGGGGGTTCCTAAGAGGGCAACTGCTAGGTTAATGGCAACGATGGAGACTTAGCCCACTGTCACCACAGCAAAGGCTCCCTGCTCTTTACAGACTTTCATTGATGGGAGGAGACCTGATGTTTAGGAAGCCACTTACAGAGGATATATCAACAAATATATGAGAAGTGACCCCTTAGACCCTTTCCCTAGGGTAGGATGTAGAGTGAAACTTGCTTGCTTTATAATCAAGAGACTTGATTTTCTAGGGAGAGGGGAAGAGGATTGGAGGGTTGAGGTAGAAGATTATGACTTATAAAGGAGTTTCCCGATCCCTAAAATCACTTGGGAACTTGGATTCCCTAGTCCTTGACAAATAGTCTATGGCGAAAAAGTTTCTCTTTTATGCAAAATTTTCATTATATGTTTAATGTATGGAATACTGCATCATGATGTTGCTTGTGCTCTAAATTATGCGAAAATCTTGAATCACTTTGGTAGTCTTGATATATTGCATGTGTTATTCATTGGGCAAGAAAAAGTGAATGTTCCTAGGGGTTGTCTTTAAAAACCTAACCCTAAAACTCCATTATTTGACAAGTCAAAGTATAAATCCTTGTAGTTAGGTCGTTGCTTCATTAGGGAATGTGAAGCTTGTTACTACTCAAACCAGCAGGGGACCTAAAAGGGGGTTCCTACGAGGGCAACTGCTAGGTTAAGGGCAACGATGGAGACTTAGCCCACTGTCACCATAGCTAAGGTTCCCTACTCTTTACGAACTTTCACTGATGGGAGGAGACCCAATGTTTAGGAAGCCACTTATAGAAAATATATCAACAAATATATGAGAGGTGACCCCTTAGACCCTTTCCCTAGGGTAGGATGAAGAGTGGAACTTGCTTGCTTTATAAGCAAGAGACTTGATTTTCTAGGGAGAGGGGATGAGGATTGGAGGGCTGAGGTAGAAGAATATGACTTATAAAGGAGTTTCCCGATCCCTAAAATCACTTGGGAACTTGGATTCCCGAGTAGTCCTTGACAAATAGTCATTGGCGAAGAATGGGACCACACGAGGCCAAGTGGACCCAACCTAGGTTAGGGGATGCATTTTGGCAACCAACGATGTTCTTAACCTAGCCAAGGTGAGGGGAAAGGATCAAACAATAATTTTCACCCAAAGATGTCAAATTGATCCAATTAGGTACTAGCCTTAGGAACACCAGGGCAAAACTTGATCCTAGAGATAGGGCTTGGGATATCCCGAGATGCCACTGTCGGAATTCCTTCAAATTTGAAGGAGACGTAGGGGACCCACTAACACAGCAGATCCTATGAGATCGAAGTTTTTCTATGGTTAGTTTCTAGGGAAATTGATGCCCTAGGTGACCTAATGAGGCTAGACATGGGAAAAAGGGGAAAAAGGCAATGTTCCACCAAGACTCCGGTGCGGGGAGACGCACAAGGGGGACGTGTGGCAGTACCCTCAAATTTTAGGGAAATTGCGGAGGTGCGGGGGAATGTTGGGGTATATAACACACACACACACACACACACATAATTCAAGTTCATATTCATTGTTCAATAATGAAAGCATAAATATTAAATAGACTAATAGTAATACGAATACCAATACATTGAAAATTGAAATTTGATCCACACGTAAAATTTAAATTCTTAATTGAATTAAATAGTGACATGCATTGATCCATCCTCATCATTCATTTTGATACATACATCATTCATATGCCATACTCATTATTCATCCATACCATGAGATTCAATAATGAAATATTCCAATACATTGATCCATATCATTCATCATTCATCATTGTACAATCTACATTGATTTAAAATTTAAAATTATCATTCATCATTGTAGAATCTAAATTGAAAGAAAAACATACTAGTATATTACTATATACTAGATACAAGACACTGAAGTTTGAGCACTAAATTTTTATACCTCAAAGTTTCAAACTCAAAAATAATTAAGAGTGAAGAGTCAAGAAGCAATTTGAGGTCATCAATATCTAGTGTCACAACTCAAAAGTTAAAACTGAAATGTAAAAATGGATAATGAGCACTGAAAATAAAATCTACATCAAGGACTCAATCTCAGTGATTGGTCCTCTAAATCCATTTGCTACAAGAAGTCATCGATACCATCAATGGGAATGTCGTTATCTAAGTCAAAGTCACTTTGTTGAGTAATCAACAGAACTCCAACCAAACCATGTTGCAACTCATCTGGTCCATCCTCATCATCTATATCTGCACTATCCTCTGGATTGACATCCCATCGTGTTGTTGGTGCCCTCCGATACTCTGGTGTCTTCCTATGTGCAAGAGGTAGAATTGTGCACTGTAACTACCTTTTATGCTTTCCTTTGAGGGGGGATGCCCAACCCCTTTTGGGGAGTCTCGTCCCCCACACGGGGAAATGCACCCCCTTGTGTCTCCCCAAGACTCCCCAAAAAGGGTCCTTGGGAAAACGCACCCCAAGTAGACTCCCCATTCCAAGTGCGTGGGGTGCAAGGGGTGCGTGCACCCAACCTTGGGGGACGCATCCACATGGAACACCGGAAAAAGGTGAAAAATAGGGTTGAAATGATCACCCTTTGATGGACCAGTTTCTAATTTCACTTGGGGATATGTAGTCAAGGAGAATTGTGAAGACGGCTTTTGTTTCTTATTCAAGGAGGCTCCAAAAGTCAACTTTGTCCAATGTTAGAGGTAAGAGAAGAAAAGTGACTTTAAAGAATTTATACTTTGTTACAAATGGTGAAGGCTTATCAAGATAACATGATCTCTAGGACATTTCATTCATTCAACATGGCCCATACATTGAAATAAGCTAAATAGACACATAATTCCACATTAAACACATGCAACAATTAGCCCTAATTATAGCGAAGTTTCAATGTATGCAGCAAAATGAAAAATAACGTTTAATTTGCACTTAAATGTTAGAGAGTATATCCAACCACCATCACATTTGCAACATAAGAAGCTCTAAGATAGAAAATAACCCAATCCATACATCAAAATTCATCCATCATCCAAAAATATCCACCAAGGAAAAAATGTGAAGTTCTCTAATGTGAGAGAGATCTAAATCCAAGTGATGATACAAATGAATCCATCCAACTCCTATTTATACACCAATTAGGAGTTTGAATTACCCTATGGGCCTACATTATCCCCTAAAAATAGAATAATGTGTAAATTGACTCACTTTTGGTGACAATCCCACCAAACTAGCTCACATATGAAATAATAAGCCTCTCATGAGAACAAATAACCATCTATGCATGTCGTGGGTCCCCCAAGAGGCCTGATGAGGTCCATAAGTGCCATAATGATGAATAAAATCCTCAAAAGTGATGGACAAATCCTCAAAAATGATGGACAAGGGGGTGGTCCTTGTTTTCCAAACAATAAACCTGTGGTGCTCCTAGTGGGTGTGGGGGCACACCAATGACCTCATGAGTCTCATATGAGTCGAAGATGCCTCTAGACCATCTGTAAAGACCTCATATGATGGAATGAATGTTGCCATGTCATCGTACAAGTCCTGGGACACCTGCCAAGTGTGTGGTGCACCTGTGGGGCCAACTAGGCATAGTGTACCAAATGCATCTTCCTTGTCCAAAAGGTGGATCTCTGGCAATCTCTGGACATATCTGGAGATCCATGGAGTGTTGTCTACTGTTGTGGAGGCCCATGGCTCTCTACACACACCCTATATGTGCCAATGTAGCCCTATGGAAGGTTACGACCCCATATAGGGAGACCAAACCCAAATGGACACCATCTGCAATCTCGTATAAGATCCAATGCATCCCCTAGCCTTCCTGTACAACAAGTCATTAAAGTAATCATGTAAAAGGGCTTACAAATGATGGACAACAAATGGACACTTCATAATGGCATGCCCTTCCATAGTGTGCTAATGTCTCCAAGGTCCAAAGGGAGTTAGCCAGGTACCTTATTAGGTGGTTTACCTTTAGAGGGGATAGTATGTCCAAGGTACATCCCTCAAATGTTGGTGGCATGTGATAAAGAGGTGAAATGGAATACGGAATAAGAGGGGAAATCCCAGGCCACATATCGGGGCACAAGGGTAGCTAGAGAAAGGGAAGCCCACACATGGGTGCATAATGGGAAGGAGGGAGCAATTGTGTTACATGAGGTGCCCCAACCTTGATTTTTCCACCCTTCTTTATATGTCTTTTGCCTTTTATGATTTTTCTTTGGTTAACTACTCGAGGCTCAAAGGACAAGAGCATGATGTGTAAGATATAGCAGTGATTACCCTCTTTTTGGTAGGCCGGTTCATCTCCCTCCAGGGTTGGGACAATCATGGGTTCCTGAGTGATAAAGGAGTCTCATCTAGGGCCTATGGAACCAGGGTGATGGCCATGGGTATGGGGTAGAGCTCATGTATTGGCTTTTTCCCACGTGCTAATTATGTTTATCACGACCATCTTTTGCATTTTGTGTTACGTTTTCCTGTTGAATGTGGCCATTTATGTTTTTGCTTTTCTTTTTAGCTGCTTGAATCTTTGAGGCATCGTTCCAAGCTTGACCCATTGTGGGGGCAAAGGAATGGGGAGGCTAAACCTATGTGGACCCAAAGAGGCAATGTGGACCCAGGTGGGAGGGATGATGAATGGGGGTATATTGAATGGAAAGGGGAGCAGTATATGCGGATAAGTGAGCGGGACCACTCAACCAAAGTCGGGGTATCCCAAGTACTACCACCCTAAAACCAAATGGTCAGTAAAGGAGATCCCATGAGAATAAAATCCAAGGGTAACATCTAAAAGAGATCAAGGGGACAGAAGCACAAACTAAGCTCACTCTTTCCGCCAAATCCCCCCATCAATCCATACCCACAAGTGTCCATGATAAGTAAACCCAATACTCAATTACCAAATGACAAAACATACCTTTAGGTTCGGGAGGCCCACCTTCAAACATACGATCAATACAGATGGGTGAGGGACCACATGGTTGGCTCAGGTGGTGGAGAAATGGCACAACGAGCTAGTTGAGAGCTACAAGGGGATGTTGGCTGCCGACTGAGGTCCATCATGGAGAAAAAAATTCTCCTAGGGATATCACCCACGAAGTGGTGGGTAACAAAGCTACAATTAGGCTCCTTGATAGAATAAAACCCTAAATCAATCTCATTATTGACTTCATTCTCCAAATAGATTAGGCACTGGTCCTAAATCCTTGGTGATCACATTAACTTAACGAATTATCATTCTTTCACCTTTTTTCTTCCTCTTTTTTTCGTCCCCTAAGGAGAAGGAGATTTTTTAGGGCTTGGTGTGGAATTTTAGGGAGCAGGAATTTTAGGATTTCATCCAAACAAGTTTCTTTATTTATGTCTCCTTTCGGCATCCGCCAATTTTGAACGAATCCCGACAGTAGAATTTCAAATAAATTGATGCCCTAGCTATCACACTAAGAGGGAACTCTTGAAGCTGCTTTGACTTAGGAATATCTTGAAGGTTTTCACTTTGTAGTTCATCATTCAAAACCTTTTCTAACTATAGGTAATCATTGGATGAGCCGTTATCACTGTATATCTCTCAGCGCTTGGTCTCTTATAGTATTTCTCTCAAAGGATTTTTCGTGGAAAGTCACCCTAACTTCTCCCAAAGCTTACACTTTAATTGAATCTTTCCATTGAATTAGCTATCCTTGCCTTACTTTGAACCCTAGTATAAACACATCAATCACAAGTGAGGGATTTTGGAAGTTTTGATATTAGGCATTTATCATTTTTGAATATTCCTAAACCCAAGGTCATCCTTCCCTCAAGCCTTTCTTGGAGAGCCCTTCTTTTGCTTCTAAAATAAGCAACCTATTTTTTGAGCCTCTCCTTTGAACGGGCATTGGGAATTAGATTGTGCATCGTTATTGACCTCATCATTCTAGTGATTCTCCTATACCTGGACTCCTCCCATTGGTGAAAGTCCATAAAGAGTAAGGGACATTGACTAAGGTGACAGTGGGTTCTTGTCCCATTGTTTCCACTTGATCTAGTAGTAGTCCCTTTGGAACCCCTCCTAGGACCCCTGCTAAATTAAGTGGTAACATTTTGGTGTCGTTGTCGGGGACACGAGCCCTGTGCCTGTGAAAATTCTTTTATTCAAAATCCTGCTGCAGCAACTGATTAGATTTCTTCTATTTGTTATTTTATTGAACAAATTATTTATCGTGTACTATGGTAAATATCGAAATAAATATGTTAAAGCCCTCACAAATAAATACTACGAAAAATAAATACAACGGAGGAAAGACTAGATGCACACATACATAAGTAGACAATTATTTTTGGACTAAGTCCCCGAAAAAACACAACTTGGAAAAACCGGTGCAACAACTGAGGGTTTTAATATTAAGCAGTAGCAAATCTAAGTACAAACCTTTGGATGCCTAGACTAGTTATCCAATACAGAGAAATAACTGAAAAACAATCTAGTGAGAAAATTCTCACTTCCACAGGTGATCCGACATTAACCTCAGCTCTAAAAGAGTTGCTCTACGTTGCCTCTGCGCAGTGATTGCGTCACCCTACACAGTTCTGGGTCACACAGCTGGGAGCACTCGTTCTCCTCGCATCTGATCTTCTACTGTTTGGAAATTGAACCATCATGGCCTCCAGAAACTCTCTCCAACTTTTGGCACTGAATCAACTCTATCTCACAGCAAAATTGTGGATTTCCTTTGAAGCATGGTGTGGCCTCTATGTTGCCTCTCTCTGGAACTACTGCCTCTCTGCTATGCACTCACCGGATCTAGAAGAATTTCCTCCGGCCTTACTATCCCTATCCCTCTCTCACTGCAACGAGCTCACTGGCTCTCTCTCCGGTGCCTCAACGCTGCTACTCTGGAAAATCGATCTGCTAGTAAGTTCGATCTCTCTCTTAGTGTGTTCTCCAAGTGCCCATCGAGTTCCTTCTTATAATCTCTCGTTGAGACATTAATGACCATGATTATGTCTTAATTGATGGCTCAAATTAACTTGGACTCGATCCAAGCCTTTATCTAGAAGATTCGCACTCGACTTAATTATTACCCTTTAATTAAACATATTTCCTAAGTTTAGACTTAGGAAATATTAAAAACTGATTAATTATTCTAATTAAGTCACTTCTAGGTGGAATTTCCCCAAACGATTTATGGGTCTTGGAGAATACATGTGTCTTAGCCTCTCTGCAAAATCCCAAGGCTAGAGCACATCCAATGCTACAAAAATCAACACTCCCTCTTCGCCAGGAACGTGCTCTAGTACTGTTGCCCTCCTGATATCAGTACTCTGATTCTACACCATCTCCAGTTGCATTGTTGACGTCTGGCTACTGCTTCCCACCAAGTACTGTGCAACTTTGCTTCTGCGTTGCATCTGTGTTGTTGTTGACCCTGCATACTGCTGCCAACTACTGCAACTCGGTTGTTGCTGCCACTGCAACATCTGCAACTGTCTCTCATCTGCTACTGTTGCAACAAAGAGATGTCCATCATACTGAACCAACTATGTTCAGTCTGATGCATTTGTCACCCGAGTCCTGACTATTGCTAGTCTCTGCATTGTCACTGAAGCCTCTACGTTGCTGCAGAGTCTGCATTGTGCCCACTGCACTGCTACCAACTCTGCTCTGCGTTGCTTAGTCCTGACTGCTACTAGCTGCTGCATCTGTCACTCTGGCACCTGACTGCACCAACTCTCACTGGTCCATCTTGCTGTTGCTGCTATGGGCTCCTGAAGCAAGGAATTGATCCAAGAGGTGGACTCCTCAAGAATCATGCCCATCCTATAGCACTCTCGGGCTACAAAACCAAATCACCCCACCTCATCCCTGGAGGTATGTCGGTGATCATGGCCAATTCTTCCTCCAATCTGGAGGACAGCCTGTCGATCTCTGTGGATGCATCCTATTGATCCTGCTTCTCCTTTTTGACCAATTTCACCACATCTGAAGCACTTGATCTTCGAAACGTCCTTCTTTCTTCTGCACTACTCCTGATGCCCCTTTGATGCGAGAGGTGCATTCTCCTCTTCCTTCACCTCTGCTTTCGTCCCGGTGCTACTGCTACCACTGATCATGTTGTTCACCAGATCTCATCTTAGCTCCTCCTGCTGCAAATCTACCCACATCCTATCCCACCTAGGCAATGTTTCTCTACCCAAAGTACTTTGGACGAACACTTGCCATTCCTTAGAGACAGAATTTAGAGCTATTCGCACCATCTTTGAAGCCTGAGGCGTTGCCCCTAAAGCTGCCAACTGATATCGAACATCCTGAAGCCTAGTGAAAAAGTGGTATATGCGCTCCCCCTTCTCCGTACGGGTACATCTCAGATTTTCCTCCAGGTACATTTTCTGCTGCTCGGAAGATCCCTAGTACAACGTGGCAAGGGAGTCCCGCATCTCTTTGGTCGTACCCAAGGCCACTATGTGAGAAACCACATGATCTCGAACTCCATCGAGAATCATCCTCCTCACCTTAGCCATCTCTTTCTTGTATGTCTTATGCTAATCTGGATCCGTGGGGACAGCCACCGCATTATCGATGTAAGCTTTAAGATCGTATTCATCCAGAAGGAAGGAAATTCTTGCCTTCCAGATCACATAGTTAGACACTCCTTCCAACCAATCTTGATCTCTTAGCCCTATTGATGCCATCTTGCCAAACAAAAGTCGAACTCTGCCTCTTCTCCTGTGTGCAGCTGCTGACTGGCTTTACACACTCCCTGTTGGAGTGGTTAAATCTTCTCTCGGCTACTACTGCTCTGCAAGGAAAATTTGAACTTCTTGGCTAGAAGTTCCCTGAGGAAAGAATTCCCTCAGTGTGTGCTCTTCTTCCCTTTTGACGCTATTATGCCAGCAACTGTTGCAAAATGACTGTCCCAGCTGAAGATCTTCTCTGCAAGGAAACTGTTGTTGTTACTCCCTCTGCCTCTAACAATATTCGATCTGAAAATTTTGTTCTCTGTCGACTCACTCAAAGAAACAAATTTTCCTCAAAAACTGCCCTGCTGGCTAATGGACTGCGCAACCTCTCTAGGGTTTCGAGCAGCTACCTACACAGTGCTTCGAATCTCCCTCTTCCTTCTGCAGTTGAGCTCTTCCGCTTTTATTTGCGCTCTGATACCATGTGAAAATTTCGTTACTCGAAATCCTACTGCAACAACTAATTAGATTTCTTCTATTTGTTATTTTATTGAACAAATTATTTATCGTGTACTACAGTAAATATCGAAATCAATACGCTACAACCCTCACAAATAAATACTACGGAAAATAAATACAACGCAAGAAAGACTAGATGCACACACACATAAGTACACAATTATTTTTGGACTATGTCCCAGGAAAAACCCAACTTGGGAAAACCGGTGTAGCAGCTGAGGGTATTAATATTAAGCAGTAGCAAACCTGAGTACAAATCTTTGGATACCCAGACTGGCTATCCAACAAACAATCTAGTGAGAAAATTCTCACTTCCACAGGTGATTCGACACTGACCTTAGCTCTGAAAGAGTTGCTCTACACTACTTGCGCAGTGACTGCGTCACCCTACTCAATTCTGCGTTACACAGCTGGGAGCACTCGTTCTCCTCGCCTCTTATCTTCTGTTTTCTTGAAACTGGACCCTCCTGGCCTCCGAAAACTCTCTCCGGCTTCAGGCATTGAATCAAATCTATCTCCCAACAAAATTGTGGACCTCCTCTGAAGCACTACGCAGCCTCTGCGTGGCCTTTGCACTGCCTCTCTATGGAATGATTGCCTCTCTGCTATGCACTGGCCGATCTAGAAAACTTTCCTTCAGCCTTACTATCCCCGGCCCTCTCTCACTGCAACGAGCTCACTGGCTCTCTCTTTGGCAACTCAGTGCTGCTACTCTGGAAAATCAATCTGCCAGCAAGTTTGATCTCTCTCTCGGTGTGTTCTCCAAGAGTCCAAGTACCCATCGAGTTCCTTCTTATAGTCTCTCCTTGAGACATCAACAACCATGATTAGATCTTAATCGATGGCTCAGATTAACTTGGACTCGATCCACGTCTTTGATTAATACCCTTTAATTAATCATATTTTCTAAGTATAGACTTAAGAAATATTAAAAATTGATTAATTATTTTAATTAAGTAACTTCTGGGTGGAATTTCCATAAACGATTTCTGGATCTTGGAGAATACATGTGTCTTAGCCTCTCTACAAAATCTCAAGGCTAGAGCACATCTGATGCTACAAAAATCAACAGTGTCTAGTTCCCATACAACATTAATGACATATCTTTTGGCGACTCCATTGGAAGAACGAAGCCCTAGTTCTTCATTGAACTCCAAAGTCAATGCTTTTAGGGTGAAGCAAGCATCTCTTTAGGCACCTTTGAATTCACCCTGGCGACTCCTACATGACTGATATGCCTAACTTAATAGGTTGTCTTTCTTTGATGATTTCACTGCCTTGGACATTGCTCGCATTCATGGACGCCCTAAGCATCTCACATGGACTATCATACATGGGGTGCCCAAGTTTGATCGTGATCCACAATCTGTAGTTGACCATGTGGTAAGATTTGCCACATATGCCTCAAAAGTTGAATTGGTTCATCACAATGTCCTTGTGGTACTATTTATGAGATCCCTCCATGGTCATAATTCATGGTTACATAATTGCAAGCCTAGGAGTATCTCATCTATTGAAGTGTTCTTTGATGGTTTTCTTGAACATTTTCAGGCATGCCTACCATTGGATATTCAAAAGGAAGTCTTCATGAAAATCATTTTGACATGGACCCTATCTATGATCATCGATGATGATACCAATAGGACGCTCGTCTTTCCTCATGATCATGGGGTTGTAGTTGAGTCTCATGTGGTCCCTTTCTGTTGATAGTGGTGGTCATTGATGTCAACCCAAGTAGCACCAGGGGCTACCCCGATCTTGCATGAGAATTTTGACATGACAACTTACTCTATTCCGAGTCAGGGATATTTTGGATGGTTTCTACTTGTCAAGATGTTTCCGTTGATATATGGCACACCACGTAATTCTTCACGGTTTCAGAGATATTCGTGTTTTAATTTAGTAACCCCAGTTAGTGGGCTAAAACCCCATGGGGTTGTGGCATGACACAAATCATTGGTTGTGGTCATTGAATATTCAATAATTAATAATTTTTTAAACTCCTAAAATCCCTCTAACATTCACTTGTTGAAGACCCTCTCAACCTAAGCATTTATAAATTGTGACCCTCATATCCTCTTGATGTAAGGATTTCACTACTTAAAACAGGTCATCGTGGCATTATCGTTATAACTTTTTTGTTTGCGAAGCTTCAGATGCTAAAAAAAAAAACTCATTTGAGCCGAAATCCTGATGAAGCGCGTGACGGAATTTAAGATATTGGTTCGCTATATTTTCGAAGATTTGATTTGAGGAAGTTAGGGTTTTTGCAAGCTCCCGAATTTCATGTCAAACAGGACCAAAGTTGAAACAGTGACACGTGGCACTTCGTACAAGTTCGCTCTACTGAACCACTCTATAATCAGTTCATCGTAGGAGATTGGGCATAACTATTTCTTGACGAATCCAATATTGATCAAACCTGCGAGGTTGGAAAGAGGACTCAAAGGGCTACCACAGGGCACAATTTCAGACCTTGGAGATCCGAAATCACATAGATAGAGCAGATTCAATATTGAGCTTCTAGAAGGCAAGAAAAATATGCATTCAAGGATCATTGCAGTAAGGACAACACATCAACAGTCAAGGGTTAATCTGCTACAACCAGGTATGTATGATTAGTGTTTGAATTTTAATTTGAATATCATCTCTGACATGTGTTTTTGCAGGACAGTGTAAGTATTTTGTATGTATGTTTGATTGGGTTTTGTTCATAAATATTGAACATATTTACATTTGAATTTTGAATATTTCTCTGACATATGGTTTGCAGGACAGTGTAAGTATTTTGTTTGTATATCGGTTTGGGTCTTGTTCATTAATGCATGTGCACGATGTGAAAATTTCTTAATCTAAGAAATCCTATTGTTAAATCTCGATTTACTTCTCCTACTTGATTAAATCCACAATTTATTATTCTGAATATTCAGAAACAACATCGAAGTAAATACATATAACAGCCTACATATACAGATCAAACACTGAATAACATGCTCATAAACAAAGTGACACGTATTTTTTGGACAAATGTCCCCGAAAAAACCCAATGCGGGAAAATGGGTGCAGCTAGCTCTGGAGGGTTTTCATTATTATGAAAAATGTAAGTACAACAATCCTGGGTACCAAAATTGGTTCACCCGATAGAGAAATAAAATGGCAGCAATACCTCTATCCTCAAAGACAGAAAACATGGTTGATTCACACCGTCAAACAGGATTTACAGAACTCAAGACCCCATCGTTGCATTGAAGCCCTCTGCAATAGCCTATCTGGCCAATGTCAGCCTTTGCGCTGCTCAGGAAGGGCCTGCGTCACCCCTGAAGGGCTTATGTTGCCCCTGCACTGCCCTGACTGGGCCTGCGTCACTGCTGCGTGGCCCCTGCTACCTCTGCATGCCCTCTACTGTACTGCGTAGCCCCTAGCTGCCTCTCTGTCACTGTTGTACTCTTGGCCTGGGATCAAACCATCCCCTTGCCAATACTGCCCCTCGCTGCACTACAAACTGCTTCTGAAATTCTTAGCAAACCACACCCTAGAATTTCAACTTAGCTTCAGTGCTCCGCCAATGTGTGCGTTCTCCAACTGACCCCAAGCCTTTCTCTTATACTTTTCTCGTTGAAACATCAACGGTCGTGATCTAATCTCTAATTGACGGCAAAGATTAGAAGCTGCTTGATCCATGTCACTTAAGTCGTTCTCATCACATGTTTAATATAATTCGCTTTAATCTTTTAATTTTCCTAAGTTAGACTTTGGGTCCTTAATTAAAAAGATTAATTATTTGAATATCTCTTAAAACAGATGGAATTCTTCTAAACGCTTTCTGGGTCTTGGAAATCTCATTTACTCCAGCTCCTCCACAAAATTTGGGAGCTAGAGCACATCCGATGCTACCCAAAAATCTCAACACTCTCTCTTAGCGAGGAATGTGCTCTAGCACTATACTTCACCCTGAAGTATTGCTCTAATCTCTGGCATCGGCCTCTGCGTTGATGCTTGGCCTGCTGCATGGCCACCCCTCATCACTGCGTTGTTGCTATTCTCTGTATTGTTGCCCATGACTCTGCCACCGTCAATGCTACATACGTATTGCAGCTCCCTCTCAAGTTGTTGCATTGTGCCACCCACTGTTGCACTGCAACTCAGTTGCTGAGAGTAAGAAACTGAAGGACACTTGCCCAATGATAGACAAGTCAGTCGGGCTACATCTCATCACTTAAGCTCCATAAGCTGCTGCTATGCGCTGTCCTCCTGAAGCCATTGCGCTGCTGCAGCTCTGCACTACATAACCATGCCTCCTCTGCGCTACCTCTACACTGTTGCCTCTACGCTGCTGTTGCATCTGCTCTGTACTGCTCCCTCTCTAGCATATCAGCCTCTGCCTTTGCTTCATGTGTGATATTTGCACCCACTGCTCCAGTCATTTCTTGCTACTGTCTTAAGGCTCCTGTAGCACGGATGTGATCTAAGAGTTGGGCTACTCAATGATTCTGCGACCACTCTATAGTTGCTCTACAGACCAATATCGCCCTACCTCCGTGGTTCATGAGTGCTCATGGCTACGTCATCTTCGGAGCCATCCTCTGCTACTGCAGCCTTGGAACTAGATGCTTCCTTGTCTTTCTTCCTTTGAGGACAATTGCTAGCGAAGTGTCCAAGTTCGCCACATTGGAAACATTTGATCTTAGATAGATCACGCTTTTTTTTCCTTGTTGTTTCTTAGATGTCGGGGCTGCATCTTCTTCTTCCTCCTTCTTTACCTTACTTGAACCGGTGTTGGTCGGCCTCTTGGTCATTTGGCGGATCTCCTGTTGTCCGAGGATAGCCCACATATTGCCCCAGTTTGGAAGGTCCACTCTGCTCAAAATTCTTTGGACAAATGTTTCCCAGATCATTGTGACTGCATTTAGAGCAGTCCTCACCATGACATCATCCTCCACCTTGACCCCCATGGCAGTCAGTTGATCCCGAATCGACTGCAACCTAAAGAGGAAAAGATCGATTTCCTCTCCCTTGGACATCTAAATAACCTCAGCTGATTCTCTAGAAGCATCTTTCTCTGGACGGATTTCCCTTGATACAGTGTGGTTAAATCTTTCCACATCTCATTAGTTGTATTCTTCTCGGCTATGTGTGGTACCACATGATCTTTAACCTAGTCCATGATGAAGCGCTTGGCATGTTCCGCTGATTCATTATGCTTCGCCAAGAGAAGAGCATCGGTTGGTGTAGCCAAGAATTTTTCTACATGCTCCCTCAAGTCGTATGCCTCCAGGACTACCAGGATTCTGGCCTTCCAGATAGCAAAGTTGGACAAATCTTCCAACCTATCGTGATCACGCAGTTCGTGTGGCGCCATCTGATCATATCTCTGTTGGAAGAGTTCTTCCTCTCGTTTCTCAACAGAAGCTCGGATCTAGGGTCCTTGGCGAAAAAAGGCACCCTCTGCTCCCTCTGACAACTCCTCCTTGGAAATCAGCCAAACACAACGAATCAGCTCTCTTCGATCACCCTACGATCGATCCTCAGATTTATTTTGACAATCAAATTTGTTGAGTAGTTGTTCTCCTCCTGCTCTTTGTCAACATAGCTTAGGAAGATTCTGCATCGGCAAAATCTCCACCTCACCAGCAACTGCCGAATATCTGAAGCTCTACTTCCGTTCCACGGGAAATCTACACAGCACTGGATTGCGTCACCCTGGCTAGCCTCTACGTGAGCAGACTGGCTCTGTGCAGCAACTGCGCAGCGCAGGCTACTTCTACGTCCCTCTGGAAGGCATTGCGTTGTCTCTGCGTCACCACGCTGAGACTGCGCTGCCCTCTCCATGGCTCTTGTTGCCTTTGTGTCCTACTAGTGCTGCGCTGCCCTCTCCGAATTCTCTGTCGCTTCAGCTGCTCTCTGCAGCACAAATTTCTTCAGTCGATATGTTGGAGATCTAGCATGATCTGCAATCGCTCTGATACCATGTGAAAATTTCTTAATCTAAGAAATCCTACTGCTAAATCTCGATTCACTTCTCCTACTTGATTAAATCCACAAGTTATTACTCTGAATATTCAGAAACAACATCGAAGTAAATACATATAACAACCTACACATATAGATCAAATACTGAATAACATGCTCATAGACAAAGTGACATATTTATCGGACAAATGTCCCCGGAAAATCCAATGCGGGAAAACCGATGCAGCTAGCTCTGGAGGGTTTTCATTATTATGCAGAATCTAAGTACAACAATCCTGGGTACCAAAACTGGTTCACCTGATAGAGAAATAAAATGGCAGCAATACCTCTATTCTCGGAGATAGAAAATATGGTTGATTCACACCCTCAAACGGGATTTACAGAACTCGAGCCCTTTCTGGCCCACCGGAAACCCCAGCGTTGCTCTGAAGCCTTCTGCGACAACCTGAATGGCCTGCGCCAGCCTCTGCGCTGCTCAGCAAAAGGCTTGCATCACCCCTTAAGGGCTTACGCTACCCTTGCGCTGCCCTGACTAGACCTGCGTGGCCCCTATTGGCTCTGTGTGGCCTTTGCTGGAGTGCGTAGCCCTTGGCTGCCTCTGCGCTGCTCTGGTATGTTGCCTCTCTGTCGCTGTTGTAATCTTGGCCTAGGATCAAACCATCCCCTTGCCAATACTGCCCCTCGTTGCACTGCAAAATGCTTCTGAAATTCTTAGCAAACCACGCCCTAGAATTTCAACTTAGCTTCAATGCTCTGCCAATGTGTGTGTTCTCCAACGGACCCCAAGCCTTCTCTTATACTTTTCTCGTTGAAACATCAACGACAGTAATCTAATCTCTAATCAATGGCTAAGATTAGAAGCAGATTGATCCATGTTACTTAAGTCATTCTCATCACATGTTTAATTTAATTCACTTTAATCTTTTAATTTTCCTAAGTTAGACTTAGTGTCCTTAATTAAAAAGATTAATTATTTGAATATCTATTAAACCTGATGGAATTCTTCTAAATTCTTTCCGGGTCTTGGATATCTCATGTACACCATCTCCTCCACAAAATTTGGGAGCTAGAGCACATCCGATGCTACCACAAAATCTCAACACAAGAAGGAGGACACAATAGGACAACTCAGACACATACTAGAAGGACAATGCAACGCCAAAGTACCATTACTTGAAGCAAGCACAACAATACCTCAACAACAGCTTGTGTTCAAAGAAGCAGTGTCAAGTCAGGATAATGTTATGGTTGGGTTGCAGGTCATAGTGTGATTGGGTAATTGGTCTATTTCAAGAAAATCATTGTGAATCATATTGTATCATGGATCATTGTCCCTAGAATGGGATTCCACACTCTTGTCTTATTTCTGATCATTATAGGGTGGCAGGGAGGTGCTAGGTTGGTGCATGAAGTCACCTATAGGTTGGAGCCTGTGAACACTTCAAGGTGGTAGGTCGGTCTAGGATGTCGGGGTATCCATTCAGTTGACTACTGAAGAAACCAAGGACTTGGAGTGTCCTTCCAGTGGTAGCTGGAGAAGAATGTTTTTCTAGAATTCTAGGAAGTTGTATCTTTCATTTCAGTTGGGGTTGAAGATTAAATAGTTTATTAGAAAAGCATTCGGTGGTTTTTGACTCGGAGGGGGTTTTCCACCTAAAATTCATGTGCCTTTGTGTTCTATTGTTTATTGTTGTTATTGGATAAACATCAAGAATAATTGAAGATTAACTAATGCTCTGAAAAGATTTAAAAGTGCTAATTGGAAAGAAATATTGATTCACCCATTCCCCTCCCCGCTCCCCCCCCCTTCGCTCCCTCAGTATTTCCAACAATTGGTTTCAGAGCTTGGTTCCTTCAATAGCAGTCTAACAACTGGAAGGAGATCATGGAGTATACTAAGAATAGAGTTCCTTTGCTCAATGGAAATAACTACACACTTTGGAGTGGAAGAATGCAGGTTTATTTGTTGGCGCAAGGATACAAAGTATGGGAAATCGTTGAAAAAGGCTTTACAGTGACCCACGATGAACAAGGTAAGAAAAATATGGTATATGATGCAAAGGCTAAAGATCTCATTATCAGTGGACTTATTGAATCTATCGATCTTAAGGTACTAAGTTGCAAAACCTTAAAAAGATCCTTAGAACCCTGCCGGCAAGATTCAACCCAAAGCTATCTGTCTTGGAATATAGTTCGAATCTAACCAATCTCAGCAAAGATGAATTGCATCGAGTGCTTACGGCATATGAAATGAGGATTGAAGAAGAGGACGACACATCTCACCTAGAAACAACATTCGCCGCATCCAAGAAGACTAGTAGGGACAAGCATACTTTGAAAGCGAAAACTTGTAGTTGTAAGGAAAAAGAAAAGGAAGAAGATGAAGAAGAATTTTCAGATAAAGAATTTTCCTACTTCACGCGAAAATGAGAACAGGTACGGAGAAATTCAAAGCTAAACTTCCATTGATATGTTTCGATTGTGGTGAGGTTGGGCATTTTGCAGCCAAGCGTCCTCAAAAAATGAGGTTGTTACGAAAGGAAAGAAAGGTTTGAGGAAGTTCAACAAGCAAGGCAAGAAGAAATGGCTTAAGAAGAGTTTCTTCTCCAAAGAAGATAGCTCCTCATCTGATGAAGACAATGATAACGAAGAAGAAATCAACATAAGAGTATTGTTTATGGTCAAGCATAATAAGCAAGAAGTATCTGACGAAGATGGAGACGAAGAAGAAGAGATGACTGAGGTTGAATTTCAAAACGAAGTGATCAGGGTTATCTAAGAGCTCAAGGTCGAGAAGAAGCATGCCAACACTCTTGAAGACGAATTAAAGATAGAAAGGGAATAGGTCCTAAATCTTAAAATCAAGGTTGAAGAATACAAACGAGTCGAAGAATCGCACAGGGAAGAATTAAAGGAAAGCAACAAGGAAAGAGAAGCATTGGAAGCTGAAATAGTTTCTCTACGAAAGAAAATAAAAAATGGCAAAACTCAGCAAAACTACACCAATAGCTCAAGGGCATTAGAAGAAATCATCAACAATCAACAATCAAACAGTGACAAGACTGGTCTTGATTACAAAGAAAACTCTAAAAAGGAGCCAAGTCCTATGACAACAAAAGAAGATGGATATGCAAAATATAACCATGGAAGACAATTCCTTGAAGAAGATTTCCTCCTAGGTATCAACCTATCTTCTATGGTAATTGTTATTCATGTGGATGGTTTGTACATAGAACTATAGAATGTCGCATGTATGTTTGGAATAAATACAGATTCGGGAGATCTCTCAGAAATGGATATTTCGAAACTCAACAGAATATTAACAGATTCGATCATTTGAGAGATGATCTCGAATGTTACAAATGCAACAATTTTGGACACCTGGCTAAAGATTGCAGACTTGGAAGTTCTTCAAAGGAATGCTCGCAAAATCAAAATGAACAAATATGGAAAAAGAAGACCGAAAAATGTGTTATCGTTCTCAAGGTTGAAAGCAACAGAAACATTTGGTATGTTGATATTGGTTGTTCAACTCATATGACTTGGGATAGGAATAAGTTCATATCCTTTAAGGAAAAGAAGGATGGAACAATGTCTTTTGGAAATGACGAGTCTTCAAACGTCATAGGAGTAGTATAGTCACACTTGGAAGCAATAATGCATTAGTGAAAGATGTTCTGTTGGTTGAAAATATGAATCACAATATGCTCAATGTTGGACAAATGTGTGATCAAGGACACATGATGCTATTTAACTCTAAGAAATGTGAAATTAAGAAAGGCAAGTTCGGTAAAAATTATGGCTGCAGCAAGCAGAGCTCCAAATGACATATATATTTTGGATGACACACCTAAAAGGTGCTTTTTGGCGAAAGAAGACGAAAGTTGGTTATGGCACAAATGAATGGAACATATAGATTTCGACAATTTGGTCAGGATCAGCAAGAAGGAAGCAGTAAGAGAAATGCCTAAAATTTCAAAACCTACCAATACAATATGTGAATCTTGTTGGCACGACAAGCAGAAAAAAGTTGAGTTCAAGACAAAAGAACACTTTGCATCACGTCCATTGGATTAGTACATACTGATCTATGTGGTCCTATGAGAACAAAAGGTTTAGATGGAGAATTATATTTTATGCTAATGATAGATGATTTAACCAGAATGACAGTCGTCAGCTTCTTAACGAAAAAGACTGAGGCATTCGAGTGTTTTAGAATCTACAAGGAATTGGTCGAAAATGAAACTGATTTGAAGATCAAATGTTTGAGATCAGATAATGGCAGAGAATTCACTTCCAAGGTATTTCAGCAGTATTGTGATGAAAATGGAATAGAAAGGCAATTCTGAACAGCCAGAACACTGCAACAAAATGGAGTTGCTGAAAGAAAACACATAATCGTACAGGAAATGGCCAGAATAATGTTAAATGAATCAAAATTAGATGATAAATTATGGGTTCAAGCAATTAATACAGTTGTATTTATTATAAACAGAGGTTTGCTAAGGAACAATTGTAACATGACTCCATACGAATTATGGAAAGGAAGACTGTCTAACGTCAAATACTTTAAAATATTTGGAAGCAAACACTACATCAAAAGAGAAGATAAAAAATTGGGCAAGTTCGATTCCCGTGTCGATGAAGGTATTTTCATTGGTTATTCATGCAAAATGAAGGCGTATAGATGCTACAATCTGAGTCGAAAACAAATAGTGGAAAGCATAAATGTTACTTTTGATGAAGATTGTGTTACAAAGGATGATGATGAGATTGTCCCTTCAAGCAAATCTGAGGGATCTGAGGGAGAATCTGTGAAGGATGAAGAAGAAGCTCCAGAACAAGACCAATCAAATAAGGAAACAATAGTCAACCAAGAGGAAATAAGAAATGATCAGCAGGATGTATAAGAAAATTCTCCAAAAGCTTTAAAAGAATGGTGTCAAAAGAATCATCCATCGAATCAAATCATCGGCAACATAAATGAAGGAATTGGAACCAGAAGAAGTCGACAGCTCTGTTCATCACAACAAGCCCACCTTGCTTTTTAGCAACTTTTGAGCCTAGCAATTTTGAGGAAGCTAGTCAAGATGAACACCGAGTAGCAGCTATGAATGAAGAACTGGATCAAATTGAGAAGAACGACACTTGGGAATTGGTTCCGCGACCAAAGGATAAAAATGTTATTGGAACTAAATGGGTCTTCAGAAACAAATTTAATGGGGATGGATAAGTTACCAGGAATAAAGCAAGATTAGTCTGCAAAGGATATGCACAAGTTGAAGGAATTTATTTTGAAGACACATTTTCTCCCATTGCCAGAATGGAAGCTATCAGAATGTTTCTCGCTTATGCATGCTCGAGAAAAATCAAGGTCTACCAAATGGATGTTAAGTCAGCCTTTCTAAATGGTGAATTGGAAGAAGAAGTTTACATTGAATAACCTGAAGGTTTTCTGCTCTCTGAAAAGGAAGACTATGTCTGCAGATTAAAGAAGGCACTAAATGGTCTCAAGCAAGCTCCTAGAGCTTGGTATGTATGTCTTGATGGATATCTACATCAACAAGGATTCAAGAAAGGAAGCGCCGACAACAATCTCTATGTGAAAGTGGATCAAGATAACCTAACAATTATCGAGGTATATGTGGACGATATAATTTTTGGAAGCAATGATGACAGATTAAGTAAAAACTTTGCCACAAAGATGCAAAGTGGGTTTGAAATGTCTCTACTTGGCGAGCTGACATACTTTTTAGGGCTTCAAATATCTCGGCAGGATAAAGGAATATTTATATATCAAACCAAGTACATCAAGGAAATGCTCAAGAAATTCAAGATGGAAGATTGCAAGCCTATCCTTACCCCAATGGTAATAGGTTGCAAGTTAAGTTTAGAAGATTTGTCAAAGGATATGGACCAGAGGTTGTATAGATCTATGATTGGCAGTTTTCTATATGTGACAGCTTCTCGGCCAGACATAATGCAGGCAGTTGGACAAATAGAAAGATTCCAAGCAACACCAAAAGAATCTCATATTATTGTCGTCAAAAGAATTCTCCGATATCTTAAGGGCACAAGATAATATGGTTTATGGTATCCCAAAGGAAATAATCTAGTTATCCAAGCTTATATAGATGCAGATTGGGCAGGAAGTGTTGATGATCGAAAGAGTACCAATGTTGCAACATTCTATCTAGGTGGTTGCCTTGTTTCATGGTTAGGTAAAAAGCAGTCTTCAATCTTGTACTCAAGTTCTCTGGATGAAGCAAACTTTGCAAGATCTTGAAGTCAAGCTTGATGAGCCTATTCCCATCTTTTGCGATAACACCAGTGCCATCAGTATCTCCAAGAATCCTGTGATGCATTCCAAAACAAAGCACATTCCGATCAAATATCATTCGTTAGAGCAAGTCACCGAAACGAATATCAATCTTGAATATGTTGGCACAAAGGAACAAATTGTTGACATCTTTACCAAACCATTACCTCGTGAAGCATTTGAGTATCTTCGCCTAAACCTTGGGATTCTCCCAAGTTCTCATTAGACTCTTTCTCTTATCTAACTAAGTAAAAAAAGGGGAGTTGAGGTGCGTATAGATCCGCAGGATGACGTTTGTCAGGGTGAGTTACCCTTTACCATTGATGACAAAGGGGGAGAGAATGTTGTAAGAAGAAGTGTCATGATCGCAGGGGGAGTACTTGTGTTGCCATCAATGCCAAAGGGGGAGATTGTTGATCAATGGTTGTCATTGATGTCAACCCAAGCAGCACCAGGGGCTACCCCGATCTTGCATTGGAATTTTGACTTCACAACTTACTCTCTTTCGAGTCAAGGATATTTTGAATGGCTTCTATTTGTCGAGATGTTTCCGTTGATATATGGCATGCCACGTAATTCTTCACGGTTTGAGAGATATTCGTGTTTGAAGTTAGTAACCCTAGTTAGTGGGCTTAAACCTCATGGGGTTGTGGTATGACACTAATCATTGGTTTTGGTCATTGAATACTCAATAATTAATAATTTTTGAAACTCCTAAAATCCCTCCAACGTTCACTTGTTGAAGACCCTCTCAACCTAAGCATTTATATAAATTGTGACCCTCATATCCTCCTGATGTAAGGATTTCACTTCTTAAAACAAGACATCATGGCATTATCGCTATAACTTTTTTTCTGCGAAGCTTCAGATGCCGAAAAAACAACCCATTTGAACCAAAATCCTGAAGAAGCGCGAGACCGAATTTCAGATATTGGTTCGTTATATTTTCGAAGATATGATCAGAGGAAGTTAGGGTTTTTGCAGACTCCCGAATTTCATGTCAAACAGGACCGAAGGTTGAAATAGTGAGACGTTGCACTTCGTACAAGTTCGCTCTACTGAACCAGTCTATAATCAGGTCATCATAGGAGATTGGGCATAACTATTTCTTGAAGAATCCAATATTGATCAGACTTGCGGGGTTGAAAAGACGACTCAAAGGGCTACCACAGGGTGCAATTTGAGACCTTAGAGATCCAAAATTACATAGATACAGCAAATTTAATATCGAGGTTCTAGAAGGCAAGAAAAATATGCATTCAAGGATCACTGCAGCAAGGACAACACATCAATAGTCAAGGGTAAATCTGCTACAACAAGGTATGTATGATTGGTGTTTGAATTTTAATTTGATTATCATCTCTAACATGTGTTTTTCCAGGACAGTGTAAGTATTTTGTATGTATGTTTGATTGGGTTTTGTTCATAAATGTTGAACGTATTTACATTTGAATTTTGAATATTTCTCTGACATATGGTTTGCAGGACATAAGTATTTTGGTTGTATATTGGTTTGGGTCTTGTTCATTAATACATGTGGAGGAAGGAGGACACAATAGGACAACTCAGACACATACTAGAAGGACAATGCAACACCAAAGTACCATTACTTGAAGCAAGCACAACAATACCTCAGCAGCTGCTAGTGTTCAAAGAAGCAGTGTCAAGTAAAGTATCAAGTCGTGTTAAAAGTCAGTATTGTAAAAATCATCATTGTCAATTTGTAAGAGTCATTCTTATAAAAGAGTCAATTTGCCTAGAGTTGGAGAGGCATTGTTGGGAGGTAAAAGTGTCATTGTTGGATAATTTTATGGTTGGGTTGCAAGTCATAGTGTGATTGGGTGATTGGTCTAGCTCAAGAAAATCGTTGTGAATCATATTGTATCGTGGATCATTGTCCCTGGTACGGGAGTCCATACTCTTGTCTTATTTCTAATCATTATAGGGTGGCTGGGAGGTGCTATGTTGGTGCATGAAGTCACCGACATGTTGGAGCCTGGGAACACTTCAGGGTGGTAGGTCAGTCTAGGATGTCTGGGCATCCATTCAGTTGACTACTGAAGAAACCAGGGCGTTGTACCTTTCATTTCAGTTGGGGCTGAAGATTAAAGAATTTATTAGAAAAGCATTCGGTGGTTTATGACCAGGAGGAGGTTTTCCACCTAAAATTCACGTGCCTATTGTGTTCTATTGTGTTCTATTGTTACTGGATAAACATCAAGAATAATTGAAGATTAACTAATGCTTTGAAAAGATTTAAAAGTGCTAATTGGTAAGAAATTTTGATTCACCCACTCCCCCCCCCCCCCTTCTTCTTAGTTTTCCCAACACTTTCCTCAATATCACTGATAATGAGGGATTATCTCCTAAGTATGATCATCATGAGAAACCTAATTGTTGTGTCTTTCCATGTCATCAGTCTCCCTCTCCTTCTAACGATGAACTAGTGGTGGCCACAAAACCCAATGTAAGTGATAAGGAACCTAATGAAGATGATATGCCTAAGATTTCCATTCATCGAAGATTTATGAGCCTAATTGTCGATATCTCAATCTTTTGGTTGTGATAGGATCGTGTGGAGTAGATTGTATCCCTTTAATGATGATGATATGCTTGAGATTTCCATTCATCGGAGATTTATGAGCCCTTCTTTCTCTTGTCTTTGGATTTATTGCATGGGTAATCATATAGGCAGGCATGTTTATATTGATCTAATGATATGTTGGTTACATTGGCTTTGTGATTACACTTAGCATTTTCTCAACGTAATATGCATGTTAGAGTAGGATGCATTGTTGATTTATGGTAGCATCGGATGTGCTCTAGCCTTGTAATTTTGTATATAGGCTAAGACACATGTATTCTGTTGTTGCTCCTAGAGACAACCTTGAGTTGCAAAAGACCAGTGCCTAGGACATCTTGAAATCAGAGGTTAGGTGTAGATAATTTTAAGGGGTGCCTCTGACAGAATATGGATTAAGAGGATAATGATTGTGGTGGTTCAGGAATGGTGAAGACTTTGGAGTTGATTCATGTGAATTACCCTATACTATGAGAGGGCTCAGGAGGCTGTATGGCTCGATGGCTGTTCAAATGGGCCAAGTATGAAACAATGAGCAGAGGCTTTCAAAATATGCAAAGGTGTTGAGAAGGAACGAAGGAGGAACCTGCGAGAGACAGGCTTAAAAGTCTTAAGAATCTGTCTCTGTGAACATAGAGGAAGCGAATGTAGGTGGAATGTGACCAACAAGAGAGATTCATGAAGCACGAATTAAGGGGGCACAACAAGTTTAACACATGAGTGTTATCCATACACGAATTCATGAATAAAAATGCATACCACCAGCAACTACATTACACGAATCATCAAAGCAGCAGAGCATGGAAAGATCAATATACATAAACAAGAGATTGCTAATAAACAAGAGAACATAGATACATGCTACTCATTGCTCCATCTGGAATCCAAATAAACAACGCTGTATATCATATTATGTTCAAAATAGCTCTCCCAAATATGTATCTCAAAGCACAAAGAGCACACTCATACAGAACTACAACAAAAATTCTCCAAAATTCTGAACCCTTCTTTCATCTCTAAACTCTCTACATATAGAGTTCTCCCTGAGGGTTTACGATCGAATAATCATTCATGATCAGCCCACACATGTGAACATCAAAATATCCTAACCAACTCGCAGAGCGTGCATCAAGCAATCACTCCCGTAATCAGAAAATCAAAACAGAATCAAGTGAAATCGAGATTTCACCAGCAAAACATCATAATCAAACAGTAAAAGAGAAAACATAGTTGGCCACAGAGGCCAAATCCTAGAATCTTCAAAATGGGGCGGTGAGGAGTGGCTGTGAACAGGTGGGCAGTCTAGCTTCCATCACGTGATTCCACCTACTGTGGAAAGCCTCCACTCCTTCATTCTCATGATTTCCACTAAACCGTTATGAAACGACCAGTCGTGTTGTGCGTGCCTAACTCTTTAGTGGAGATTTCCTGGACAAATTGAATAAACCATAACTGTGCATAACTTGCAAAACCGGAGACCGGATTTCGGAGGGGGGCCTGTCCGGTTTGTGGTATTTGGATGGGGAAGGGTGCGAAATCACTGCAGGCCGACACGTAGCACCGGAGGTGGTTTCCAAAACCGGCCATTTCGGACCCGCCCCCTCCCCCCTGGCATTAACCTTCGAAAGGTGAGGGAGGGTCGAAATAGATCATGAGCCGTCGGATGCGTGATGGGGAGCGGAGATGAGCAGAAGATGGTGGAGTTAGCAGGATGATTAACACTGAAAAGAGCGGGACAAAGGCCATGGGAGGGCTATTGATGACATGGCAGGGAGGTGGGGCGCAAACTGATATCGCAAATCACAATCGAGAGTCGAGAGATTTTTGTTATGAGAAACGAGAGGTAAGTGTTATGATCTGCGATGTGCAAAGTGCGGTGAGTGGAAGGAGACATGGCAAGGACATGGGGCCCAAACTGATATCGCATATTGCAAATCGGAAGTTTTTGTTATGATAAGTGGGAGGTAAATGTTATGATCTGCAATGTGTGAAGTGTAGTGAGTGTAAGGTGATGTGGCAAGGAGGTGGGACCGCCCGCAAATCGCAAATCAGGAGTATTGTTTACGAGAAATGGGAGGTAAGCGTTAAAACTTGCGAAGTGTGAAGTGCGATGAGCGGAAGGTGATGTGGCCAGACAGAGGTGGGGCCGCCCACAAATCGCAAGCGGGAGTTTTTGTTATGAGCAGCAAAGGGTAAATGTTATAAGCTGCGAAGTGCGATGTGCGGTGAGTGGAAGATGACGTGGCATGACGAAGGTGGGGCTGCCCGCAAATCGCAATCGGGAGTATTTAGTTATGAGAAGCAGAGGGTAAATGCTATGATTTGCGAAGTGCGAACAACGATGACTGGAGAGGTTGGTGATGCAAAAAGGTTAGTGGTAAGAGCTCTTTCTTCTTTTGACTGCGGGGTGTCCACCCGACCCGCGCTCGAAGTGCTTGGCTTTCACTTTAGCCGCTCCCGCTCTTCATTTTCTTAACTCTGATGTTCCCTTATCCGTTCATAAAAACCACAAGCCAAGATTGGCTCCATTGGGGACGACGCACTTGTTCGAGTGTGTCGAGAACTCACAGACCACTTGCTTGTGTTCTATTGGGCGCATGGAGTCGCAAATGCATACTATAAATCTGAATTGAAACTACAATTGAGCTGCGCACTCCAAACTATCAAAATGGAAATCACTGCTACACCTTGAAAATCTCGAATGTTGGAATCGAAATCATGCTGAAAATGAAATGTAAAACACACTTGAACTGAAAACTGCAAAGCAATCTGAAACTAAAACTGGAAAGACGCTCATAGCACTGAGCTTATTTGCACACCTACCTACCCTAATCTACTGGAATTACTACTATTCTAAATGATACAATAATCCCAGTGTAACCAAGCAAGCAACTACTCTAATAACTTTGTTCTTTCACTATTTTTCACCAAACTCAGGAACAAGCCTATTAATGGTATTTGATAGGAATTCCCAGCCTGATCTTCCTTGCAACAAGCTTGGTAAACCTGAACAACAACAAAAACGCTGGAAAGGTATGGTGGCTTTGTGATGAATAATTTCTCAATATAGATAGCCACTGGATCAAGATACACTTGACCTATTTCTGAATATGCTAACCTAATCAATCCAACCTCACAACCTGTTACTGCACATGTGTTCTCCATGTCTTCAAACAACTCGGAACATATTTTCATTTTATCTGATGGATTTTTTGTCGATACTCCTACTGAACCAGACAATAGGGCAGACTGTCTGATCATATCCATACCGTAGCAGCTTCTGAGATTATTACGTGTACATGAAAACTGACTTTGAAAACTCCAACCATCCAATGTATCAGTTATTGGGTCATGAAGTGCTTTAGATGACTGTAGCTTTGGTTCCACTAACATCTCATGATTTCTCCTATGATTATCAACCAAAATGTGACCAAGATTCCCTTTCACAATCTAAGATGAATTAAAGCATAAAGGTAGAGAATCACACTGGATCAATTATTCCTCTATTTTAAACTTTGCCTCTTCGTTCAGCAGGTTCACTTCCACATCAACTGCAATATTTTGCATTTCTTCCAGGGTCGCAGTGTCCCCTTCTCTTACTTGGAATGCCATCTCTGGATTAAAGGCATCTAGGTAGTGCAAGAGAGAAACTCCTGGGGGTGGCCTTATATCAGCAGGCACTGAATGATACACCTTATTGAACCTGGCTGAAAATACTATACTGTCTCCCCAGGCTGACTTTTTAAATGTCCATACTCTTCTATGATCAGAAAGACATTTCCCATGATTACCCATCGACCTAGGAAAACTTGCATGAATTGATGAATATTGCTCATGCTAGCAGCTGGAAGATTCTCAAACCAATTTTTAACTTTACCTTGCCATGGTAGGACAAACATCCTAATACATACGTCATCTTCTTCCTTTACTAATGACTGAAATACACTGACTAAAGGATCATGATAAACATGCAATATAAGATCTTCTCGAAGATTTGTAACAGGAAAACAAACCTCTTTCCAAACTGTTGCTTTGCTTGTGTGTTGAAAGTGATTCTCTTCAAACAGCAAGGGAACCAATTGTTTTTCCTCACTATCCACGGTAGTCAAGTGATCTGAGTGTTCTTTATCTTTCTCTTTGTCACACAAAAGCTTGCAAGGGAGCTGCAAACTCTCATTAATTTTGAGTGAAGGAACATGATTTGTAACAATATGTTGTACTATTGAAAGAGAATTTGAGAGATGGTCTTCATCATGCAAATCAGACTAGTCTTTAATCTCTGAAGGAAACGCTGCTTGCTAAGGATGTTCTTGTGGATCTAGACAATTAAGCTCTGTTGCCTCTGTTTCCGGATCACCAAACTGCTGTTGATTTTTAGTGTTGTCCTCTGGCAAGCACTCCAACTCTTCCCCTTCTTCATGGAGGGTAAGTTCCACTCCCTCTTCTTCAGAATAGGCTAGGAATTGGTTTTCTACATGCAGTCCAAAAACCACCATGGGTCGTTCTTCTTGGAGATTATAGGGTGTGGGCCCTTTTTCTGTAATGGCTTCTTTGAACTGCTCTTTAAGAGGGTCGGGCAGCTTCAAGGGTATAGATGTGGACTTCTCATTTTTGGGAGGATCAGCTTCTTGCTTTGTGAAAGTGGATGCAGTGGCCTTATGAGGGGCTGACTCTTCTAATGGCTTCTTCCCTTTACTGGAAGGACTAGGAGAGGTTTGTTCTCTTGATATTGACTCTTCATTTTGTTCTTGCCCTCGGGTTCTCTTTCTGGAGGACCTGAGGTCATACTTCTTATGGAGTTGAGCTTGCATGAAATCCACGAACTATCTGCAGTAATGTTCAATATCTCGATCCTCTGGAGGAACCTCCTTCTCCTCTTGCTCCCCTTGCAGGATGATTTCGCCCTCCTCATCATCAGAGTAAGCAAGGAATTGATTTTCTTGGTTGTCTATGACTTCCTCGGCCTGTCCCTCCACTTCGCCCTCCAAGTATAGAGGAGGTTGAATGTGGTCTTGCTATTCCGTCCTCTCCCACTGCAACAGCTGCAGAGGGGGATTCCGATACTGAGGATTAAACCCTTGGTTAGGACACATTTGGTTGGGACGAGGAGGGGAATTTTTGGCCTCCAATTCAAGATTAATCAACTTATTGGAAAGGTTCTTGATTAACTTATTCATTTCTTCAATTCTATACTCTTGTGATTCCCTCTCCTGATTTGAAGTAGAAGCCTCCTCCCTGTTCTTTCTTCTGGCTTCATGTTCTATCTTCCCCTTGAATTTACCAGTAGAAGCAAAGTTTGCTTCTACCTCCAATGCATCAGTCTGGATCTGATCCAGAGATGTGGATTTTCTCTCTTATGGTGAAACCAAACTCCGGTTCGAAAGCTCCTTCGAAGACCACCTTAGCAGCTGCTTAGGAAGGCTTTATTTCAGCAGGAAGATTATTATAGAGCTTATTGAACCTCTTTATGAATTCTGTTACATCCTCATTGTGTCTTCCTTAGAGCATTGAACTTAGTGAGAACGTATCCATGGTCCCTCTTTTCTCCCCATTTCAATGTGAAGAAATTCTCCATTTCTTCCCAAGTGTGGACTGTGTTATCGACTAGAGACTTGAACCACTTCCGAGCTTCTCCATCCAAGGATTGGATGAAAAGCCTTAACACCACATCTAAATGTTCTACATTCGCATACTCAGCAAAAGCGTAGAAGTTTTCAATATGTCTTTGAGCGGGCATACTATCTTCCCCTGTAAATCGCGACAACAGCTCTAGATAGTCTTGCGGCATATCATTTAGAGGTTGAGGGAGGGCCAAGGGGGCATACTTGTTCAAAAGGAAACCTGACACAACCATCTGATTTAGAGGTGGGGGTAGATGGTGGATCTAAATCTAGTTTGAGGTCTGGTGAAAGCCAGGATTACTTCTGATTAGGAATATTTTACAGTGGAGTTGAAAAAATGAGGAATACACAACTCCCAACCCTTCCTGCTCACCTGTCTGAAGGGTGGAATTTATGTCGTCTCCCAGGGAAAAAGATTTCTTCATTCGTATCCTCAGCAACGGCGTCAAAAAGATGTTGTAGCTCCTAAAGACAACCTTGAGTTGCAAAAGACCAGTGCCTATGACATCTTAAATCAGAGGTTAGGTGTAGATAATTTTAAGGGGTGCCTCTGACAGAATATGGACTAAGAGGATAATGATTGTGGCGGTTCAAGAATGGTGAAGACTTTGGAGTTGATTCATGTGAATTACCCTATACTATGAGAGGAATCAAGAGGCTATATGGCTTGATGGATTTTCAAATGGGCCAAGTATGAAACAATGAGCAGAGGCTTTCAAAATATGCAGAGGTGTTGAGAAGGAACAGAGGAGGAACACGTGAGAGACAGGCTTAAAAGTCTTAAGAATCTGTCGCTCGTGAACTCAGAGAAAGTGGATGTAGGTGGAATGTGACCAACAAGAAAGATTTTTGGAGCGCGAATTAAGGGGGCACAACAAGTTTAACACATGAGCGTTATTCATATACAAATTCATGAATAAAAATGCACACCACCGACAGCGACATTACACGAATCATCAAAAAAGCAGAGCATGGAAAGATGATTATACATAAACAAGAGAATACAGATATTTACTACTCATTGCTCCATCTGGAATCCAAATAAACAACGTTGTATATCATATTATGTTCAAAACAACTCTCCCAAATATGTATCTCAGAGCACAAAGACCATAGTCATACAGAACTACAGCAAAAATTCTCAAAAATTCTGAACCCTTCTTTCATCTCTGAACTTTCTACATATAGAGTTCCCCCTGAGGGTTTACGATCGAATAATCATTCATGATCGGCCCACACATGTGAACATCAAAATATCCTAACCAACTCGCAGAGTGTGCATCAAGCAATCACTCCCGTAATCAAAAAATCAAAACAGAATCAGGTGAAATCGAGATTTCACCAGCAAAACATCATAATCAAACAGTAAAAGAGAAAACATAGTTGGCCAGAGAGGCCAAATCCTGGAATCTTCAAAATGTGGCGGCGAGGAGTGGTTGTGAATAGGTGGGCAGTCTCGCTTCCGTCACATGATTCCACCTGTTGTGGAAAGTCTCTCCCTCATTCTCATGATTTCCACTTAACCGTTATGAAACGGGCAGTCGTGCTGCGCGTGCCTAGCTCTTTAGTGGAGATTTCCTGGACAAACTGAATAAACCATAGCTGTGTTTGTTCTGCCAAAAACCCATGTTGTGCTTAACTTGCAAAACCAGAGACCGAATTTAGGAGGGGGGCTTGTCCAATTTGTGGTATTTGGATTTTTTTTTTGGGGGAGGGGGGGGGGTGGCGGAAATCACTACGAGGTCAGCACGTAGCCTTGGAGGTGGTTTCCAAGCAGAGCCATTTTAAACCCCCCCCCTCGGCATTAACCTTCGGAAGGTGAGGGAGGGCCGAAATAGGTCATGAGTCGTCGAATGCATTATGGGGAGCATAGATGAGGGAAGATGGCGGAAGTAATGGTGGAGTTAGCGAGATGATTAACACTAAAAAGGGCAGGACAAAGGCCATAGAAGGGCCATTGATGATGTGGCAGGGAGGTGGGGCCCAAAGTGATATCGCAAATTGCAATCGGTAGTTGAGAGCTTTTTTTTATGAGAAATGGGAGGTAAGTGTTATGATCTGTGATGTGTGAAGTGCAGTGAGTGGAAGGTGACGTGGCAAGGACGTGGGGCCCAAAATTATATCGCATATCGCAAATCATAAGTTTTTGTTATGAGAAGCGGGAGGTAAATGTTATGATCTACGCTGTGCGAAGTGCGGTGAGTGGAAGGTGACGTGCCAAGGAGGTGGGAATGCCCGCAAATCGCAAATCGGGAGTTTTGTTTATGAGAAACGAGAGGTAAGTGTGAAAACTTGTGAAGTGCGAAATGCGATGAGCGTAAGGTGAAGTGGCCAGACGGAGGTGGGGCCGCTTGCAAATCGCAAGCAAGAGTTTTTGTTAAGAGCAGCGAAGGGTAAATGTTATAAGCTGCGGAGTGCGAAGTGCGATGTGTGGTGAGTGGAAGATGACGTGGCATGATGGAGGTGGGGCCGCCCGCAAATCGCAATCGAGAGTGTTTAGTTATGAGAAGCGGAGGGTAAATACTATGATTTATGAAGTGCGAAGAGCGATGAGGGGAGAGGTTGGTGATGCGAAAAGGTTAGTGGTAAGAGCTCTTTCTTCTTTTGACTGCAGGGTGTCCGCCCGACCTGCGCTCAAAGTGCTTGGCTTTCACTTTAGCCGCTCCCGCTCTTCATTTGCTTAACTCTAATGTTGCCTTATCCGTTCATAAAAACCACAAGCCAAGATTGGCTCCATTGGGGACGACGCACTCGTTCGAGTGTGTCGAGAACTCGCAAACCACTTGCTTGTGTTCTATTGGGCGCATGGAGTCGCAAATGCATACTGTAAATCTGAATTAAAACTACAACTAAGTTGTGCACTGCAAACTATCAAAACGGAAATCACTGCTGCACCCTGAAAATATTGAATGCTGGAATCTGAATCACACTGAAACTGAAATCTGAAACACACTTGAACTAAAAACTGCAAAGCAATCTGAAACTAAAACTGGAAAGATGTCCTAGGCACTAGTATTTTGCAACTCAAGGCTATCTCTAGGAACTACAATATGTTCCATAATACCTAGAAAGGATTTTGGAAAATTCCACTTAGAGATGGTTTAATTAAATTAATTAGTCATTTTTTAATGTTTTCCTAAGTCTAAACTTAGGGAAACTGATTAATTAAAGGGTATTAATTAAACTAAGTGTGAATCTTCTAAATAAAGTCATGGATCACCTCCAAGTTAATCTTAGCCCTTGATTATGTTTTAATCTTGGTCGTTGAGGGTCAACGAAAGATTGTAAGGAGGGTGAGGGGCCTATGGAAAATACATTGAGCATTTGGCATTTTCGAGCTTGTGAAGAGACACAACTTTTGATCAAGATCGAATCACTAAGGCAGGGCTGGCTAAGTGATTTCGATCTAGTGATCAGTTCCAGAGAGGGGCAGAAGCAGTAATTGGTTAGGAGGACCAGGAGTACATTTCAGAGAGAGAGGCAGCAGTGACGCAGTAGAGGCAGCGTAGTCATCTAGAGGGGTGATGTAGTCCCTGAAGGGGATCACGCAGAAGTGACGCAGTGCCTTCTAGATTCAGTTCGGAGATAGCTGGAAGTTGGGGTTTCTGAGCCAGGAGGGCCAAAACTCAGTTCCATATCAACTTGATCAATTCAGAGGAGGAGGTGATGCAGTTTCATAGCTTTCCCACGCAGGCTTACGCAGTAGCAGCGTAGGCATCATGCAGAGACAAAGAGGGGCTTCACCAACACTGCTCCGAATCAGTCGAGGACTTGCAGAGTGAGGTATATCTCCAATTTCCTCTGTTGCCGAGATTTTCTCTCAAGGGTGAGCCGGATATTGGCACCCTAGTTGTACTCAAGATTCTGTTGCTTAATAATATAAAACCCTCAGATCTGTTGCACCGGTTTTCCCAAGTTGGGTTTTTCCGGGGACTTATTCCAAAAATAATTGTGTCAAATGTCGATGTTTTTCATTGTATTTTGTTCAGTGTGTTTCAACACTTAGATTTATTCCGCAACATTATTTGTGTAGACTGCTTCAGTAATTACTTCGATATTTCACTGTAATGAAATAATTATGGAAAATAATAGAAGAAATAATTCAGATTTGTTGCAATAGTAATTCAGATCTAGGATTTTTCACATGGTATCAGAGCTTATTCAAGATGAAGTGCAGGAGAAACAAAAGAGAACCAGCAGATCAGCGTTGAAGAAACTGGGTGCTGTGTAAGCAGAAGGAGACTACCCCAGTAGTTACGCAGTCCAGGCTAGGAGGGCATTCCAGCGCAGAGAAAGCTCCCTCTGAGAGAGTTGACAGAGGGGTAAGCTTTTACAGTTGCAGAAGAAGCAGCGTAGTTGAAGGACACAGTTGCTGCACAACAGTGAATGCTGGTGCATAAGCATCAGAAAATTTCTAAAAAACACAGATTGGGGATTTCTTGACCTTAGAGAGTTTTCTTACTCAAAGAAACTCATTTTTTCCCATGCAGCAACAGAAGCATTAACTTACTCCTCAAGGAGTGTGTAAGTCTAGCTGAGCAGAGAGTTAGAGGGAGAAGTCGACAATTGAGGAGATGGCCAGCAACAAATTGCGTGACCAAGATAGGTTGGAGGGTGCCTCTAACTATCTCATTTGCAAGTCAAGGATTCAGTTTCTCCTTGATGAGAATGATCTAAAGGCCCTCATTGATAGCACAGTTGCAGAACCACCAGATGCAGCACATCTGAGAGCCTTCAAGAAGAACATGGCAAGAGCCAAACGATTGATCCTAGATGGCATAAAGGATCACATCGGACCCCACATCGCAGCAAAAAACACTGCTAGAGAAATGCGGGTAGGGCTAGAAAAGCTATACCAAGGATCTTCCGAGCAGCGGAAGATGTATCTAGAGGAGAAGATGTGTAATACCAGGATGAAGAAGGCAGAGCGTTTTGACTCCTTCCTGTCTCAAATTCAGGATAACCAAGACCAGCTATCAGCAGTGGGATCAGCACCTAAAGACTCAGAGCTAGTAAGGCTCACTTTGAACTATGTTTCAAAAGACTATCAGGTCTTTGTCCAAAGCATTCTAGGCAGAGAAAAGCTTCCAGGATGGGAAGCAATGTGGGCAGCCTTGCAGCAAGAAGAGCTTAGGAGAGATCTCCTCAAAATCCATATTGAGGATGGCAACAGCAGTTCGAAAGTCAAGAAGGAGGAGGAAGAAAACACAACTCTTGCATCAAAGGGGAAACAAAGGCAGAAGAAGAAAGATATGTCCAAGATCAAGTGCTTCAGGTGTGGGGAAATGGGACATTATGCCACACAATGTCCTCTTAGAAAAAGGACAAGGAGGAGAAGCAAGATCATCAAGCCAGAGCTGCCAAGATTGAGGCAGAAGTTGATTGTGCCATGTTAGCTCATATTTCGAAAGGAGAGAAGTGGGCTGACTTAGAGTATTTCTGAACTCTTGGATCACATACGAGCTACGAGAGCCTTAAGACAGTAGCAGGATGGACAGTTCCAATGGAAGATGAAGAGACGATGCAGTGGCTAGTATTACTAGAACCTGATCAGCGCAGAGAGGGAGCAACAACAGTAGTAGTTGAGCAGCAGTAGCACAGTGCAGAGCAACAACAACACAGTATATTCAGAGAGCTAGTGGAGAAGTTAGCAGCAGTTAGTCTTATTATCCAAGATGCAATTTTACTTGTCCAATTTCGGATGTTTTTCTGTTGCAATTAGCAACAGTGCAGCAGTTGAGCAGCCACAACAATGGAGTAGCAGCAGCGTAGGGCACAATGGTGCAACGCAGTGCAGAGCAGTGCTCACGAAGTGCAGCAGCATGGTTGTAGAATTCAGAGGGAGTTACAGTACAATAGCAGTTGGTAGCAGCATGCAGAGTCAACAACAGTACAGATGCAACATTTGTGCGGTGTTGGTGAGCAGCATCAACAGCACAACAACAGATGTTCCAAAAGTCAAAGCAGCACATAGACTTGTATTGCTAGAGCACTTTCCTCGCTAAGAGGGAGTGTTGATATATGGTAGCATCGGATGTGCTCTAGCCTTGTAATTTTGTATATAGGCTAAGACACAATTATTCCATTATACCCAGAAAGGATTTTGGAAAATTCCACTTAGAGATGGTTTAATTAAATTAATTAATCGTTTTTTAATGTTTTCCTAAATCTAAACTTAGGGAAACTGATTAATTAAAGGGTATTAATTAAAGTGTGAATCTTCTAGATAAAGTCATGGATCACCTCCAAGTTAATCTTAGCCCTTGATTATGTTTTAATCTTGGTCGTTGAAGGGTCAACGAAAGATTATAAGGAGGAGGGTGAGGGGCCTATGGAAAACACATTGAGCATTTGGCATTTTCGAGCTTGCGAGAGAGACACAACTTTTGATCAAGATCGAATCACTAGGGAAGGGTCGGCTAACTGATTTCGATCTACTGATCAGTTCCAAAGAGGGGCAGATGCAGTAACTGGTCAGGAGGACCAGGAGTACATTTCAGAGAGAGAGGCAGCAGTGACGCAGTAGAGGCAGCGCAGTCATCTGGAGGGGTGATGCAGTCCCTAAAGGGGATCACGCAAAAGTGACGCAGTGCCTTCTAGATTCAGTCTGGAGATAGCTGGAAGATGGGGTTTCTGAGCTAGTACGGCCAAAACTCTGTTCCAAGTCAGCTTGATCGTTGTAGAGGAGGAGGTGACGAGTTCCACAGCTTGCCCATGCATGCTTACGTAGTAGTAGCATAGGCATCACGCAGAGGCAGAGAGGGGCTTCACCAGCGTTGCTCCAGATGAGACAGAGACTTGCAGAGTGAGGTATATCTCACATTTCTTCTGTTGCCGAGATTTTCTCTGAGGGGTGAACCGGATATTGGCATCCTAGTCGTACTCAAGATTCTGTTGCTTAATAATATAAAACCCTCATATCTGCTACACTGGTTTTCCCAAGTTGGGTTTTTCCGAGGACTTAGTCCAAAAATAACTCTTTCAAATGTGGATGTTTTTCATAGTATTTTGTTCAGTTTGTTTCAGCACTTAGATTTATTCTACAACATTATTTGTGTAGACTGCTTCAGTAATTACTCCGATATTTCACTGTAATGAAATAATTATGGAAAATAATAGGAGAAGTTATTTAGATTTGTTGCAGTAGGAATCCAGATTTAGGATTTTTCACATGCATTGCATGTTGATTTTCACATTAGAACTAACATCATATTCTTTTATCATGATAGAATAGTTGCATTTAGATTGCATTTAGGATACATTTTATTTTTTGTTGATTTTGATGGCCTAACATAAGCAAGGGTGATCATAAGACACCACAAAAACATGCTGCCCTGTGTGCTTAGCCTTTGATGTGTAGGCAACAGGCTTACTGTTCCAAGAGATTGTTGATGTTCTCATGACCTCCCCGTTCGACTACGTCCATTCACTCTACTCAGAGATCATGTCCCAGTTAGAGCTAGATTTTACCCACCACCTATGGGTGACACCCATAGGAGAAATTTTTCTCCTAGATGGTCCTTAGCCAGCAACCAGCAACCCCTTGCAGCCACCAGATAGCTCGATGTGCCATTTTATCCACCAACAAAGCTAACCATTATGCTCCCTCACCAATCTATCATGATCATATTTTTGAAGGTGGGCCTTCCAACCTTGAAGGTATGCCTTTCATTATGTAGTTGGATATTTTTACTTGCTTATCATGGACACTTCTAAGCATGGATTAGCGAGGGGGTTTGGCGCAAAGAATGGGCTTGGTTTGTACTCTTGTCCCTTGTCCAACTTGTTGGTTAACCTTGTTTCCTCATCCCATGGGATCTCCTTTATTGGCTACTAGCTTTAGGAGGGGCACCACTGTTGAGAAATCTAGGGCATCAAGTATTAGGTGATTTCTCTTCTTAGATAACTTCTCGTGAATGCTTTTTACTTCTTAGATCAGGATCTTCTTTTACTTACGTTATTATAGTGTTTTTCTTCATCAAACAACTACATATGCATTAACATAAAGGGACAAGAGACATAGAATGTAGGCTATCAGCCAGGGCCAAAACCTCTCCCACTTGAGAGGAAAACCCGCACAAATTCTTCTTCTTATAGAGACTTCAATTGACGAATACCAAGACCAAGACCCTTGACCTATTTGCCACTCCAAGACCAAGACAAAAATCCTCCTTGATGAGATTCTTCCTGCAATGATCAAATCTCTGGTTCCTCTTCCTTCACAACTACTCTTCAGAATTCTGGTCCCTTGGTTCAGTATTGCACTCCTTGGTTCTAGTTCAAAAACCCTTAGCACATGAGCTTGACCAACTTAGACCATATATCTTCTTCGCTCTAGAAGGACACTTATTCTTTGACACTTGGGCTTTGTCCTTCACCCAAAATCCTATCTCACTGTGACTGTTATACCTCGATCTTCTTTCTGCAATATATAGGTCTGCAATTTTGCCTGTGTGGAGGCAAGTTGTCCCAAAAACAGTCCTAAAATAATATGATCTTCTTCTCCCTTTATTCGTTGGTTATAGGCTGCCTTCCTTGACCCTTTCCACACTTCTTTTCCTGCCTTAAACCTTCATTGAATTGCAGAGTTCATGACCACCGAAATATGCTCTGAAATTTTTACTGAAATCTGAATTGCCCTATTTATAGTTGTTGGAGCATGTAATAAGCCGACATGACTTAGAGATGGCTGACGTGTCTAGTTGAGAAATTCTATTATTCTTTTGAAGCAGACTTGAAGGGGGATAATTGTGCTTGTCTTGGATGGTTGTTTGACACTTTCATTGACTCATATACAAACGTATTATTCCCAAGAAGGGTCCTTCATACATTGACTCTCTTTAACTTTGACTCTCTTTAACTTTGTGACCAATCCTAAAGGTTCACAATGGGAGCCATTACGAAAAAAAAAATTCTTACTTATGAAATCGATGAGACAAGCATTACAAAAATAATTTTATTTTTCTTTATATCAATTACATAAAATCACATTTACATATGTCATTATGATGACCTAACCTAGTTACACTTTTCAGCACTCCCTCTTAACTAGGGAGGTATTCATAATAGTAATTGGTCATTCTCAATTTGAAGAATTTCTCATAAGAAGAGTCGGATTGGTAACCCATCTCTATAGCATCATATCAACTACCATTGTCACATAGCAAGTCCTTGACTAATAGCTCTATCTCTCCACGACATCTGAGCACAATGCTGACGAGACCAATGATGTATAGACACCCTCATCATTGTCTCTCTCGGAACATACCCCACCCGGGTTCTCCTGGTGTGTTCCACCAGTACTATTCTTATCTTGGATTCCTAGTCCTCAAAGAATATTGGTCCTCTATGACTACTCTTATCTTGGATACCCTAATACATTCTCAAAGAGCATCATATGCCAGATGTTTACCCAATCCTCCATTTTGTCTTGCCCAAGTGAAGACAAGAATGATGTGTCTATCTCTCCCTCTTAATTAGGGAGGAAATATCTATTCCAATAAAGGAATGTACTCATTCCTATGGAAGGAATGTACCTAAGCTCCCTCTTGGATTAGGAATTTCCAAGTTTCTTCCAAGTAAGTAACTTGTTTCCACGCTCCCTCTTAATTAGGGACCTACAACAGCTCCTCAGGTGGAGAAGATGGGGCAACAAGCTGCTTGAAGAGCTCCTCTTCACAATGTCATGAACTTCTTTTCATTATCTAGGAGTCTTCATGTTTGGGACTTCTACCATCCATCACTTTCATCCATGAGTCAACCATGCCATCATCAGAAAGTGATCCATCAATCCATATCTGGCCTTCCTTCATGTGATGTTGCCTTCTTCATATCATGTATACTTTTAGGATCTCTCATCCTACTAGATGTGCATCGATGGTGGAAAACATCCATAGATCTTCCCTTGGCAGCCCTGCATAAACCCATCCAGATATCTGTTCAAAAATAAAGGAATGAACATTAAAATCAACATTACTTTTGTGATGGTATTTCATCATGACATCTACAAGTTCGCATCAGCATCCTGCATACATATCGACGCATCTCCCAAAGATATATATTGTCAAGGGTCTCTTTCTTTTCCAGACTCCATCAGAGTCTCCATATCTTCCATGGAGATATCCCATTCAAATCTTCTTGGCCTATTAGATGTTGATTGCCTTTATCATGGTTGCATATTCCACGATCTCTTCCTTCCTTTCGTCACACATCTCATTCCCAGGAGCTTCCAATCAGAGTTCCTCAATTGTTGTCAACCACCTCATACTTCATATGAGGACATATTAGGTTGATTTCATCTAGTGAATGTGTGACCCATGCATTCCTGCATCCCTTTGAGGGAGGAGATCCTTTCTTTTGATCATGCTCTTAAGATAGAGCATTGGTTCATGATATCTGCAACCATATAACATGACTTCCACAATATCCAATGTAAGAATCCATACCTAATTTTTCCTTTGGGTCATCCAGACTTCCTGCAACAACTTCCTTGACTGAAAGAGCTTCAATTCCTTGATATGCTTCATTTTTATGTCATCACACTATCATCCCATGAATTCCACAGGTTTTGAATTCTTGATGAAGCACTTTCTTTGCCTCATGATTGGTGAACCTTTCAATGAAGATTCCATCAGAGAATCTTGAGGATTTAAAATATCCCCATCAGCATATGTTTCCTTTTAACAGATGTATGATGAACCTTGAACTAGATGACCTTGCCACTTGTTATCACCGAACTCAGGCTAATTGGGCTACTCAATAGTCAATTCAGTGTAACTGTTTCAAACCACTTAGGGTTGGAAGTTAGCCCTTCCAACCAAAGAGGGCTCTCTCAAGAAAATGTATGATATTCAATAATGAAGCTTAAAAAATAAGATGGCTAACTCTCATATGACTTTTGGATAGTTTTTTGCAGGTGAAAGATGTGTGATGGCTACCATTGGGCATGGCGTCAGTATGAAACTCAATTACATAAAAACATCATTCATGGAAGCTGAGGCATATGAACTCTTACAAAAATAACTTTAACAGCAAACAAGATGCATAAAGGAAATTGGAGCATAATAATTTATGAATTCCAAGTAATTATGCATGAAGTAAGTTGAATTGACATTGAATAGGTAAATGAGACAAACACGTAAGAGCACATAAAGAATATCAGGTCTGAAAAAGGTTTTCTGCAACTGTATATTAACTGAGTACAGAAAATATTACAATAGTAGCATTGGTCATAACATCGATCAACCCCTCTCTAACTCTAAAACTCCTCTATTTATAGAGTGATCACTCATACAAATGGTCTTCCACCTTGCTAGCTTCGAATTCCTACCTCAGAGACCTATTTCAAATAGGATTACTGTTGGAAATATTGAGAGGGGAGTGAATCAGTGTTTCTTTCCAATTGTTAATTAATGCCAGTTAGATTCTTCACAATTAAAGACGAAGAGGTGTATAATGATAATATTAAGGATTAATAAGAATTTCAATTTCCTTTCTAATAATAGTATACAAAAGATAAGTGAGGGCACCAACCCTTTTAATGAAACAGGCACCAACCTGTTGCCAAGCACCGACTTGGACTTTCATGAGGCTCTGACCTCTAGGGCTTTGACCCTATCTGCTCAAGGCACCAACCTTGTGTTTAGGAGCTCCTACTCCAAGGACACCAATCCTTCTTTGCTTGGTTTTATAGAGAATGTGAATAGTGCTTACTTAAATGTTCTTGAGATATTCATCACTGTATTCTTTCTTCCAAAATTCTTCACTGACTTCACTGTCCAATGTCTTCACTTGTCCAAAACTCCAAATGTTCCATTGTCCAAAGCCTTCAAATTTTGACTTGTATTAGTCTCCAGCTATCGTCATTTCAGGCTTTCAATGTTGACTGTTTACTAGCATCAACCCTTCCACAATTGTATTACTAATCTTCCCCAGATCCTTCAAGACCATATCTAGGCCAAAGTCTTGTAGTTGGTCCGAGGCTGCAATAGGTGAGGATCCTGTAGCTTGGTCCGAGGCCTCAACTCCATGGTTCGAGATTTAGATTAGTAGCCCAATCCGAATATATCTCTATCCTTCAACAATTACACTTCTTATCACGGTCAAGGCAATAGGTCACAAATCCAAGGTTTATCGGGATGAGACATTGAAGTTGTATAACACAGTTCTGAGCCCTTATATATACACACACACCACTGTCCGAGCTAGTTCCGAACTGTTGTAAGTATTTTTCACACCACAAATCCTTCAACAACACCACTGTCGAGCTGCTGTAGGTATTTTCTACACCACAAATCCTTCAAAAACCACCACTGTATATACTACTGTCCAAGCTAGATCTGAGCTAGATCTGAGCTGTCCAAGGACGTTCAAATTTTATTGCTTTCCAATGGTGAGGGTCTGTCACAAATTTATCCGAGCTCCAATTCAGTGATGAGCCTTGAAGACAGGTCTGAGACAGCTACAAGTCCAAGCTGTATAGATGATCAATTCAGAATTTTAACCCAGGCAAATATTTCTTAAAAGAATCCTCCTCGGTGCTTCTAAGTTCACGAGTTGTGAACTTTTTATATCTCTGCAATCTCTTCTGTATTAACTCTGAATTGCTTGACCGAAATTCATGTCTAGAAATGAAGGTTTGACATTGTATTTATACAATTTTGACTTTAAAATGAAGGGACACGTCTTTTTGGAGGTAGGCCGACATGAAGGACAAGGATAGGTCGACTCATTGCTAAAGTTAATTTTTCTTGATTTAAAAATTCATATCTCATCAACCGCTTGGAGTTTTCGGCCAAGTGAGAGCTCGTTAGAAAGCCAAAATTATGCTCTAAAAGGTAGTGTAGGTGTCATAGTGAAATTCTGCCTTCAAGGTAGAAAAATTTATTTTTCTTTATAACTATCCTTGAATATTTATGTGCGGAAAGTGAGATTCTGCCTCCAAGGTCATCTTTATTGTTAGGCTTATCCATCAAAGGGTCATAGTCTGACTTCTCCTTCATCAACCTGTTGCCATCAATGACAACTTAGATTAACAATCTCCCCCTTTGTCATTGGATGGAAATATTTTTCTTCTCTCCCCCTTTGACATCAATGGCAATGGGATGCCAAAGTACTCCCCTTGTCATGTTGCTCCCCCTAACATACTGTACCCCTGACATGCTGCTTGATTTAATGTGATGCAAGAGCAATGACCCCCATCTTTTGGCGAAGATACTCAAATGCTTCTCGTGGAAGGGGTTTTGTAAAGATATCAACAATTTGCTCTTTTGTATTTTGATGTATTCCAACCTGATATTGTGTTCAGCAACTTGTTCACGGAGAAAGTAGTATTTGATTGGAATATGTTTGGTCCTCGAGTGCATCACCGGATTCTTTGAAAGACTGATGACGCTAGTATTGTCACAAAAAATAGTAATTGGTTGCTTAGTTTCTATGTTGACATCCTTCAAGGCTTCCTTCATCCATAGAATTTGTGTACAACAATCAGCAGCAGCTATATATTCAGCTTCAACTGTAGAAAGAGATATAGATGATTGCTTTTTGCTGAGCCAAGACACAAGACAATCTCCCATAAAGAATGCATTTCCACTGGTACTTTTTTGATCATCCACGCTTTCGGCCCAATCAGCATCGAAGTAAGCGGTCACAATAAGAGTTGAACTCTTAGGATACCAAAGACCGAAATCAATTGTTCCTTTCAAATATTTGAGAATTCTCTTCACAGCTGCGAGATGGGATTGTTTAGGACTTGACTGAAATCTTGCTACCATTCCTACTGCTTGCATAATATCTGGTTTTGTAGCAGTTAAGTATAGGAGACCTCCAATTATTGACCTGTAAAGAGTTGCATCTATGAGAGGGGTATCATCATCTTTGCTTAATTTACAATCTGTGGTCATCGGTGTGCTCATAGGTGCACAATCTTCCATCCCACAGTGGTGCATACAGTGGTGTTGTTGAAGGATCTGTGGTGTGGAAAATACATACAGCAGTTCGGAACTAGCTCAGACAGTGGTGCGTGTGTATATATAAGGGCTCAGAACTGTGTTATACAACTTCAGTATCTCATCCCAATAAACCTCGGATCTGTGACCTATTGCCTTGACCATGATAAGAAGTGTAATTGTTGAAGGACAAAGATATATTCGGACTCGGCTACTGATCTAAATCTCGGACCGTGGAGTTGAGGCCTCGGACCAAGCTACTGGATCCTCACCTATTGCAGCCTCGGACCAACTACAAGACTTTGGCCCGGATAAGGTCTTGAAGGATCTGTGGAAGATTAGTAATACAATTGTGGAAGGGTTGATGCTAGTAAACAGTCAACATTGAAAGCCTGAAATGATGATAGCTGGAGACTAATACAAGTCAAAATTTGAAGGCTTTGGACAATGGAACATTTGGAGTTTTGGACAAGTGAAGAGCTCGTTAGAAAGCTAAAATTATGCTCTAAAAGGTAGTGTAGGTGTCATAGTGAAATTCTGCCTTCAAGGTAGCAAAATTTATTTTTCTTTATAACTGTCCTTGAATATTTATGTGCAGAAAATGAGATTCTGCCTCCAAGGTCATCTTCATTGTTAGGCTTATCCATCATAGGGTCATAGTTTGGCTTCTCCTTCATCAACCTGTTGCCATCAATGACAACTTGGATTAATAATTACATCACTTGGAGACTTCCTAGGGATATTTTATGTTTGGCAGAGTTTGAATACAAAAAGGACTCTTCTTTCATTAAATAGTTCAACAAATCCCTTTAATAACCCTTATCAAATGCAACCAACTAATTTGCTGAGTGCACTCGACTGTTGATGTGTCATTATGCCACATGGATGCTAAGCTGGACCTCTTCCAAGTCAAATTTTACAATTTTTACACAAATCTGGTTAGTGAAATTCCGAAAAATAGGCCTCAAAGATGAGTTCATAATTTCCAAACCCTAATGGCTTTGCAAAAACTGAGAGAGGGTTTTGTAGATGGGCTTGTGCTGAAGAAAACCCTCCTTCAAATTTCCAAAATGATTTTTCATTTGGTCAGAAGCTGAAGTTGAAGTTGACTGCTAAAACAATCATGTATAGGAAAGTTCGTAGCGTAGTTTTTGTAGCATTTTCATTTCACCACCTTTTGCACTTTTTCTGACTTTGCTGCCTGTTGGAGGGTCTTCATTAGGTAAAAGAAGGTAAACACATGTCTTCATCCACCCCTGACATGATATTTTTTAAAAGTTTTAACTCAAAACATTCTACAACGAGTTTGTAGCGAAAACTCGCTTCAAGCCTGGAGCTCGCTACGAACTTGCCTAACTTTACCAGATTTTACAATTTTCACTCTGTACCTCCAAAAAACATGTTCACAGCTCTGTAACTGATTTGATAGAGTATCCTAAGTAAAAATTTGCCAAAAAATATGTCTTACCATCTTTCAAGGGGCAGCAGGGTCATCCACTACAACCATCTTCAAACCCTTTTTTCTTCAATTCTGCTTGCACCATCTCCATTGAACCAAACTAACATGCTGAGGTGTCAACAACCATGATCAGGTGGAAAACTGTCATGCTAGATTTCAGGTCCTTATATTATGAATTTGAAGATGAGTTGTGTATTGGTGAGGTGGCAAAAATGGTGTGCTAGTAGCCATCTCATCCTTTTGCTAAGTGATCTTCATCAACAGGTGTCCCAATGGCACTCCTCAACTCTTTTGATGACTCATTTGCTCTCTGAAATACATTAAACGCTTCAAAAATACCAAAACTTCAGCTTGCTATATAAACAGAGTTTTTAGGCAAGTTCGTAACGAATTCTGACTGTTTTACATTAATTTCGCTATGAACTTGTGTAGAAGTGCCAAATTTACATGTAATGGCCAATTTCACTTATGCACGAGATATTTTTGGGATTTTTATTTGACATTGACACCTATCACCTTAATGATGACCTTTAAGACCCCCACATATGTACATCTTTTGAAAATTAATGAACTTCATGACCTTATTTCACCCTAATGACCTAACCTAACTTACCTAAGACTAACCTAGACAAACCTAGTTGTTATCAAGGATAGCACCACTTATGTTTCCAATGAGATTCCCAAGAGCTATATCCTTGAATTCGATAGATTTTAACCATCTTTCATGCTTTTCTATGATGATGTCCCTTGATAAGATGCCCTTCCTTGACTTAGTCACCTTATCTCCGATACCATGTTGAGAAATCTAGGGCATCAACTATTAGGTGATTTCCCTTCTTAGATAACTGCTTGTGAATGATTTTTACTTCTTAGATTAGGATCTTCTTTTACTTATGTTATTATAGTGTTTTTTTTCGTCAAACAACTACCAATGCATAAAGATAAAGAGACAAGAGACACAAGATGTAGGCTATCATCCAGGGCCAAAACCTCTCCCACTTGAGAGGAAAACCCGTACAAATTCTTCTTCTTATAGAGACTTCAATTGACGAATACCAAGACCAAGACCCTTGACCTATTTGCCACTCCAAGACTAAGACACAAATGCTTCTTGATGAGATTCTTCCTGCAATGATCAAATCTTTGCTTTTCCTTCCTTCATAGCTACTCTTCAGAATTTTGGTTCCTTGGTTCAGTATTGCACTCCTTGGTTCTAGTTTAGAAACCCTTAGCACATGAGCTTGACCAACTTAGACCTTATATCTTCTTCGCTCTAGAAGGAGACTACTTCTTTGACACTTCGGCTTTGTCTTTCACCCGAAATCCTATCTCACTGTGACTGTTATACCTTGGTCTTTTTTCTGCAATATATAGGTCTGCAATTTTGCATGTGTGGAGGTAAGTTGTCTCAAAAACAGTCCTCAAATAATTTGATCTTATTCTCCCTTTATTCACTTCTTTTCCTACCTTAATCCTTGACTGAATTGCAAACTTGATGACCACCGAAATCCACTCTGAAATTTTGCATCTAACTGAAATCCAAACTAGCCTATTTATAGTTGCTGGAGCCTGCAATAAGTCGACATGACTTGGAGATGAGCCGATGTGCCTATTTGAGAGATTCTATTATTCTTTTGAAGCTGACTTGAAGGGGGATGCTTTTGCTTGTCTTGGAGGGTCGTTTGACACTTTCATTGACTCATATTCAAATGTATTATGCCCAAGAAGGGTCCTTCATACATGACATTGACTCTCTTTGACTTTATGACCAATCATAAAGGCTCACAATGGGAGCCATTACTAAATATAAAATTTCTTGCTCATGAAACCCATGAGACAAGTATTACAAAAATATTTTTTTTTCTTTAAATCAATTACATAAAAACACATTTACATATGTCATTATGACAGTCGAACCTAGTTACACTTTTCAACAACTACATGGAAATCTCAATTTTGGTTGTGTGGTCCCGCGACCTAACACCGCCTACATCACTCCCCTCCGCTCATTATAATCCCTTTCCACATATTTCCCATCTGGGTTCAATTTTTCCATTGGGTCCACAAGGAGCTACCCTTCCCCCTCCCCTTGTCCACACTTTGGTTCGGGCCTGGAATGATGCCCCAGAGGTTGAAGCAGCAAAAAGAAACTAAAAAGCATAATTTGGCCACTCTCAATAGGAAATGCACCATAAGATGCAAAAGATGGCCAAGACATACCAATTTAGCACATGGGCAAAAGCCAACATGAGCTCTACCTCTATCATTATGGCCATCACCCTAGTTCCTAGGGACCCTATATGAGCCCATGCATCATTAAGGAACCCATGATTGTCCCAACCCCTGATGGGTGATGAACTGCACCACCTAAAGGGGGTATTCACTGCTATATCTTACACATCATGCTCTCATCCCCTGGAGTCCCAAGCAGTTATGAAAAGAAAAATCAATAAAAAGGAAATAGGCATAGGAAGAAGGGTGGAAAAACAAAGGTAGAGGTAACACATGCACCATGATTTCCCCCTCCTACATTCATACACCCAAGTGTGGGCTTCCCTTATCATTGCTACCCTTGTACTATGACATGTGGCTTGGAGCCTTGCCCTAATGCCCAACATGGCTTTGACCCTTCCCCTAATGCCCCATTATATCACATGCCATCTACCATTTGGTGGATGTACCATAGGCATGTCACTCCCCTTAGAGGTTGAAACCACTTAATAGGGCCCTTGATTAACCCTCTTATTGAACTTGGAGACACTTGTACGTTCTAAAGTCCATTATGGAAGGGCATGTCACCGTGAAGTGTCCACTTGGTTCCATGATTTGTAAGCTCCTTTACTCAATTGCACTATTGATTTGTTGTACTAGAATGTGAGGAGAGGCATTCGATCTTATACAGGATTGCAAGTGGGTCTTCGTCTTGGGGTTTAGTCTCCCTCTATAGGGTCCAATCCCTCCAGAGGGTCATATTAGCATTTTAGGGTGAGCGTTGAGAGCCATGGTCCTCCATTATAGAATAGAACAGATAGCCACAACATGGGATCCTTTAGCTCCACTCAGTGCTCGCTCGTGTTCCATTAATTTCACTATAGCTATTGGAGGATGAATTGGAGATTCTTTAATGCATTTTGATGTTTCAGTTAATGCTATTCTATTTTGGAGCTTCTCTTTTGCAAATGTGATGGATGGATATACTTTTTTTGCCATGTAAGTTTATCTTTTTGCGAAATTTTCATTATTTGTTTAATGTATGGAATACTGCATCATGATGCTACTTGTGCTCTAAATTATCTGAAAATCTTGAATCATTTTGGTAGTCTTGATATATTTCATGCGTTATTCATTGGGAAAGAAAAAGTGAATGTTCCCAGGGGTTGTCTTTAAAAACCTAACCCTAAAAATCCATTATTTAACAAGTCGAAGTATAAATATAACTGCTTCATTAGGGCATGTGAAGCTACAATTAGGCTCCTTGATAGAATAAAACCCTAAATCAATCTCATTCTTGACACCATCCTCCCAATAGACTAGGCATTGGTCTTAGATCCTTTGTGATCACATTAACTTCACGAATTATCATGCTTTCACCTCTTTTCTTTCTCTTTTCTTTGTACGCTAAGGATAAGGACATTTTCTAGGGCCTGGTGCGAAATTTTAGGGAGGAGGAATTTTAGGATTTCTTTTGGACAATTTTCTTCATTTATGTCTCCTCTAGGCATCTACTAGTTTTGAACAAATTTCAACAATGGAATTTCAAATAAATTGATGCCCTAGCTATCACATTAAAAGGGAACCCTTGAAGCTTCTTTGACTTGGGGATTTCTTGAAGGTTTGCACTTTGTAGTTCATCATTCAAAACCTTTTCTCCTAACTATAGGTAATCATTGGACGAGCCTTTACCATGGTATATCTCTCAACCCTTGGTCTCTTATAGTATTTCTCTTGAGGGGTTTTTCGTGGAAATTCACCCTAGCTTCTCCCTAATCTCACACTTTAATTGAATCTTTCCATGAATGAATCATCCTTGCCTCACTTTGAATCATCCTTGCCTCATTTGGAAAGAAATCACTACGAATAAATGAGCAAGTACATTTAAATGACAAACATAAATGATAAGCAATCTTCCACCATTTGCTTATATTGGTATCCTCATCATTATTATCACCTTTTGCCTCTACCTCAATCCTTTAGGACATCAGTTAACACCACCCAATTTTGATGAAACTACCTAATCCAAGCTTTAAAATAGGGTACGAAAATCTTAGCATGCCTAATAAATGATTTTGGTTTGAGTAAAGGGTACATTTTTGCTAAGGACACAAAAGAGGAGTCCAATAAGAAATATTGCTAAGATTGAGGTACATAAAGGCCTTGATGCTCTTGATTAACTACCAATTCCATACCTTCATACATGATAGAATCTAATGAAAATGCTACAATACTACCAATCCTGAAATCCTTAAAACCATTAAGTTTGTTAAATTTTTAATGGGATATGAATTTCTACTTTCTCCATATGAAGTGTGATGAGGTTGGAGCCAGTCTCAAACATCCTAAAGCAGCTAATGGTAATCTTAAAATTTTAAGTAAAAGAATGAAGAGGAAATATAAATGGAAACGTGTTTCAAACAAGTTTCAATGTTTCGATACGGAAACATCACTGATATGCAAAGGTGGGCCACATTTCCTGCAACTTAGGAGAGAACCATCCATGAAGAATCCTCCAAGAGAAATTCACTTTACTAGTGCTCCATAATGCACAAGAAAGAAAAGGCAAGTTACTAGTGTTATTTTTCTGTAAGTGTGGCAGTGAATCAATGAGAGGAATTGAACTCCTACTTATACAAGCCTAGGTAGGTGTATTTCCTCTAATTTGGCTTTAAGAAGCCCTAAAATACAAGTAATCCATGATACAAAGTGTGTAAGTTTTACTTGACCCAATCATCGGTTTTCAATCCCAAAGAAATTTCTCAGTTTCTTGCTGGTTAGGGTTTAATGCTCATTCACAACTGCATTCAAAACTAAACTTATTAAAGAAAAGAAATTGAATCCTTTACCTTAAATACTGAGAGGAAACTTAGAAAATCAAACTAATAAATGACAAAAAAAAAAAAAATGGACACTTCCCCTGGAAAAACCCTGAAGGAAAAACTAGTAGAGAGAGAAAAATTTATTAAGGCTCACAGAAAAATGAGTTTACAACAAACGCTTCTACCCAACAAATGCATTACTTATCTTATATTCAGTGTCAGGACTCCTTGAAATTTGTGTTGTCAATCATCTTTGACTTCTATGCATTCAATGTAGCCACAAAATCTAGCAGGCTTGGAGAGGGGAACCCTACAAGGTAAAAACAAGACTAAGAAGCAACAATGGGTTAGTGGCCCACTGTCACCACAGCATGTTGATTTATGGTAGCATCAGATGTGCTCTAGCCTTGTAATTTTGTATATAGGCTAAGACACATGTATTCCATAAAACCCAGAAATGGTTTTGGAAAATTCCACTTAGAGATGATTTAATTAAATTAATTAATCATTTTTTAAATGTTTTCCTAAGTCTAAACTTAGATAAACTAATTAATTAAAGTGTATTAATTAAATCAAGTGTGAATCTTCTAAATAAAGTCATGGATCACCTCCAAGTTAATCCTAGCCCTTGATTATGTTTTAATCTTGGCCGTTGAAGAGTCAATGAAAGATTATAAGAAGGAGGGTGAGGGGCCTATGAAAAATATACTTGACGCTTGAGTCATTGGGCATTTTCGAGCTTGTGTGAGGACAACTTTTGATCAAGAACAAATCACTAGGGCTGGGTTTGCTAACTGATTTGATTCAGTGATCAAATCCAGAGAGGGGCAGAAGCAGAGATTGGTCGGAAGGGCCAAGAATACATTTCAGATAGAGGCAGCATCAACGCAAGAGAGAGACAGTGCAGTTTCTGGCTAGGGTGACACAGTTACTGCAGTGAATCACGCAGAGCCAACGCAGTGTCTCTTGGAGTCAGTCCGAAGAAGGATAGAGGTTGGGGTTCTGAGCCAGGAGGGCCAAGATCCAGCTTCAGATCAGCCAGATTAGCTACAGGGAAGGGTGACGCAGTCCCTCTAGCTTGCCTACGCAGACTTACGCAGATCTAGCGTAAGCAATGACACAGAGGCAGTGAGGGCTTCATCAGGGTTGTTTTTGATTAGTCAGAGACTTCTTGAGTGAGGTATATCTCACTGTAATTTCTGTTGCCTAGATTTCTCCAAAGGGTTTGGCAGATGTTGGAACCTTAGTTGTATTCAAGATTCTGCTGCATAATAAAGAAACCCTCAGATCTGTTGCACCGGTTTTCCCAAGTTGGGTTTTTCCGGGGACAATTATCCAAAAATAATAGTGTCTATGTGTGATTACTTGTGCTATTTTTTTTGTGTGAAGTCTGCAACATATTTTATTTTGTTATTTAACACGAGAAATGTTAAATAATTGTGTTTGATAATGTAATAGAAGAAATTTAATAAGTAACTGCAGTAGGATTCTCCACTATAGAATTTTCACATGGTTTCAGAGCTATCAGATCCAAAGGAAGCAAGGTCATAAAAAGGGACTGCGTAAACCAAAAGCTTCAGAGGGGACACAACGTAGGAAGAAGCACAGATAAGTATGACAGACTTAGATGTCTTATCCTCTAGATTAAAAGAGGATGATACATGCCTAGCAAGTTCAGTGTCTGCAAGAATCTGGTATATTGATAACGGGGCTTCAGCACATATGACTGGAGTACGAGAATACTTCTCGAGCTATAGGGAAGAGCAGATGAACTTCCATATCACTATGGGCAATAGCACGAAGTGCACTCCAGTTAGGAGAGGATCCGTAGTGTTTCAGACGGAAACTGGAACCAATGTCAGAATCACAGATGTACTACATGTGCCAGGGCTTGGGATGAACCTAATCTCAGTATCCCAGTTGCAAGACAAAGGGTATGACATTCACTTTACCGGGAAGAAAGTATATGAAAAACATCCCAGTTGGAAGCAAACAAGGCAGATCGGGATCAGGAGTAACAGACTATATCGGCTGCAAATCGAAACCTGATGGCACTAGTTAGTAGTAATCTTGAAGACAAGAAAGGGTTGAATGAACTTTGGCATAGAAGAATGGGGCACCTCCACCATGGTGCATTGAAAATGCTCAAAGAAGCAGTTGATGGGGCACCTATTCTCAGCACAGAGCATGATGATATATGCAGAGGATGTGTACTTGGGAAGTACGCTAAGGCATCTTTTCCCATAAGTGGAAACAGGGCAGCAAGCATTCTGGGATTGATACACTCAGATATCTGTGGACCAATGTCCACTAACGCTCTAAAAGGTGGCAAATATTTTGTCACATTCATTAATGATCACTCCAAGAAGACTTGGATCTACTTCCTGAAGACAAAAGATGAAGTCTTTGAAAAGTTCAAAGAATTCAAGGCCCTTGTTGAAAACATGATGGGGAAGAAGATCAAGACATTGCGTTCAAATAATGGTGGGGAATACATAGATGGGGACTTCACATATTTCTGCGCAAAGGAGGGCATCAGGAGAGAGTGGACTGCGCCATACAATCCAAAGCAGAATGGTGCGGCAGAACGAAAGAACATGACAATTGTAGGAGCAGCCAAGGCCATGTTATTTGAACTTGACTTACCCCGATATTTATGGGTTGAAGCCTGCAATACATCGGTGTTATACAGGACACCTCATAGAGCCTTGAGTAAGAATACTCTTGAGGAAGCTTTCACAAGGAAGAAACCTCAGGTAGGGCATCTTCGGATATTTGGTAGCATGGCTTATTGTCATGTACCCAGCGAGAAGAGAAGCAAGCTAGATCAAACTGCAGAAAGGGGGTATCTTGTAGGGTACAGTGACACCTCCAAGGCATATAGGATCTATATTCCTGACAGTAGGAAGGTTGTGATAAGACGCGATGTTAAGTTCATGGAGGATAGAGCTTTTCAGAAATCGCGTGATATGCCAGCAGAGGATCAAACTGCTGAAGTTCCCTTGGTCCAAAAACAACAGGGGCACCAAGAAGAACAGACAGGAAAACAATCTTTGGTACCAAGGATAGGTACCAACATTTTCACAGAGGAAGATCAGGACGATACTCAGTCAGAAGAGCAGATAGATCAGGAGGAAGAGTTGAGAGAGCAACCTTCCACCAGTGGACGGATCAGCAAGGAAGCTCAACAAATACTGAGGGACACAGAAAATTTTATTGGGACTCCTAGGGATGGGAAGAGATAGCGCAGACCTCCTGACAGGTACCAGTCCTTAGTGGCTCAAGTAGAGGAACCTCCCAACTTCCAGGAAGTTGTTCAGCACCAAGTATGGGTAGATGCCATGATAGAAGAGTATGCTTCTATTATGACAAATGATGTCTGGGAAGTCGTTCCTAGACCTCAGAGAAGATCAGTTGTTGGATCACGTTGGATCTACAAGATCAAATACGCTGCAGATGGCAGTGTAGAAAAATACAAGGCAAGGTTCGTGGGAAAAGGTATGCTCAGAAGGAAGGCATTGATTATGAGGAGACCTTCGCGCCAGTTGCCAGATATACCTCCATCAGGATTGTAGTATCTTTAGCAGCATAGATGGGATGGGAGATTCATCAAATGGATGTCAAGACAGCGTTCTTGAACGAAGAAATTGAGAAAGAGGTATACATCGAACAACTAGAGGGTTTTGAGACACATGAAAGAGAATCTCATGTGTGCAGATTAAAGATAGCTCTATATGGGCTTAAGCAGGCTCCGAGAGCATGGTATGGTCAAATAGATAGCTATTTGCAAAAGATGGGATTTGTCAAGAGTGATGCAGATCCCAATCTTTACTATTTGTTGGTAGAAGATGAGCCATTGGTACTTGTACTATATGTAGATGATCTGTTTCTTACAGGGACATCCAGGCTCATCAAGGATTGCAAACTGAATCTAGAAGTTGAATTCGACATGAAGGATTTGGGGTTGATGCACTACTTCCTAGGCCTAGAAGTTTGTCAAAAGGGTGGAGATATCTTCATGGGACAAGAGAGGTATGCCTTGGAAATTCTGAAGAGGTTTAGAATGCAGGATTGCAGACCCATGGCCACATCCATGATCACCAATTGGAAAACGATAGATGCTTCAGAGGATATAGAGGTAGACCCCACCTTATACAGACAGCTCATCAGATCACTTATGTATCTGGTAAACACCAGACCAGACATTTGCTTTGTTGTCAACACTCTTATTCAGTTCATGGTGGAACCCAAAAGAGTGCACTGGGCCACAGCAAGGCACGTCCTAAGGTATATACAGGGAACAGTCAGATTCGGTATCAGATATGGCAAAGAAGAGGATGTCAGACTCAACAGATTCACAGATGCAGATTAGGCAGGGAGCTCAGTGGACATGAAAAGTACCTCTGGGTACTGTTTCAGCGTTGGCTCGGGAATGGTGTCCTGATGCAGCAGGAAACAAAAGTCAGTAGCATTGTGCAAACCAAAAGTAGAGTACATGGCAGCTAGTACAACTACATGCGAAGAAATCTGGCTTCGGAAACTTCTTGTGAGTCTATTCAAGAGCAGGATGGATCCAACTAGTGTTTACTGTGACAATCAGAGTTGTATCAAACTCTATGAAAATCCAGTATTTCATGATCGGTCCAAACATATTGACATCCGATGTCATTTTATCAAAGACTATGTTCAGCGTGGGGCAATACATCTCCAGTACATTCCCACAGGTGAACAAACAACAGATATACTCACCAGAGCACCAAAGCTCTGGGAAGAATTAGGTTCATTCAGTTCAAAAGATAGCTGGGTATGATTGAAAATCCATTTCAGTAAGAAATGGATCCGTAGCATCAGTGCAGCAGCATAGATGAGCAGCAGCAGCACAATGCACAGAGGGATAGCGCAGTGCATAGCAGTGCTCATGCAGTGCAGCAGCATAGTTGCAGAATTTAGAGGGAGTTGCAATACAGTGGCAATTGGCAGCAGCAACACAATTGCAACATTTTTTGTGCAGTGTTGGTGAGCAGCATCAACAACACAACAGGGATGTTATAGAAGTCAGATCAGCAACACATTGAGTTGCTTTGCTAGAGCACATTCCTCGCTAAGAGGGAGTGTTGATTTATGGTAGCATCAGATATGCTCTAGCCTTGTAATTTTGAATATAGGCTAAGACACATGTATTCCATAAAACCCAGAAATGGTTTTGAAAAATTCCACTTAGATATGATTTAATTAAATTAATTAGTCATTTTTTAAATGTTTTCCTAAGTCTAAACTTAGGAAAACTGATTAATTAAAGTGCATTAATTAAATCAAGTGTGAATCTTCTAGATAAAGTCATGGATCACCTCCAAGTTAATCTTAGCCCTTGATTATGTTTTAATCTTGGCCGTTGAAGAGTCAATGAAAGATTATAAGGAGGGTGAGGGGCCTATGAAAAATATACTTGACGCTTGAGTCATTGGGCATTTTCGAGCTTGTGTGAGGAGACACGGCTTTTGATCAAGAACAAATCACTAGGGCTGGGTTTGCTAACTGATTTGATTCAGTGATCAAATCCAGAGAGGGGCAGAAGCAGAGATTGGTCGGAAGGGCCAAGAATACATTTCAGATAGAGGCAGCATCAACGCAAGAGAGAGACAACGCAGTTTCTGGCTAGGGTGACGCAGTTACTACAGTGAATCACGCAGAGCCAACGCAGTGTCTCTTGGAGTCAGTCCGGAGAAGGATAGAGGTTGGGGTTCTAAGCCAGGAGGGCCAAGATCCAGCTTCAGATAAGCCAGATTAGCTACAGGGAAGGGTGACACAGTCCCTCTAGCTTGCCTACGCAGAATTACACAGATCCAGCGTAAGCAATGACACAGAGGCAGTGAGGGCTTCATCAGGGTTGTTTTTGATTAGTCAGAGACTTCTTGAGTGAGGTATATCTCACTGTAATTTCTGTTGCCTAGATTTCTCCAAAGGGTTTGGCAGATGTTCGAACCTTAGTTTTATTCAAGATTCTGTTGCATAATAAACAAACCCTCAGATCTGCTGCACCAGTTTTCACAAGTTGGGTTTTTCCGGGGACAATTGTCCAAAAATAACAATGTCTATGTGTGATTACTTGTGCTATTTTTTTTGTGTGAAGTCTGCAGCATATTTTATTTTGTTATTTAACACAAGAGAAATGTTAAATACTTGTGTTTGATAATGCAATAGAAGAAATTTAATAAGTAACTGCAGTAGGATTCTCCACTATAGAATTTTCACACAGCCAAAACCCCCTACTCTTTACATATTTTCACCGATGGGAGGAGTCCCAGTATGAGGGAGATCACATATAATAGATATTCTAGCGTTAAGGTGTGAAATGATCTCACTAGGAACTCTTCAAGAAAGACACAATTTATTCTCAAGGCTTCACAAGGAAGCAATTCACTTTCTATAAAGAGGCCTAGAAATAAGGGCACAAGACCTAAGGTTCGATAAATTTGACAGGTGTTGGCGTAACTCAAGGTCAAGGCTAGTGGAAAAGGTTTCTCACAATGTATATCAACAATGCCAATGCTCATGAGACCTTCAAGGAAGCCCTTAAGTTGGAAGGAAGGAGAACCATGGTTTCCCTCTTAGGAAAAAAACCTAGGGCAAGGAAATTTATGGATGAAATTGAAGTGGATGCCCACCAAAATGATAGATTTAGTGGAAAATACTATCCTCTTGATGTTTCAGTGCTCCAACCACCAAAATTCCTCTTTCCTAGGGATTCGCACCAAGCCCTAGTTTCCTAACTTAGCCTTGAAAGGGTCGAATCGAGGGAGAAAATATGGATACAATTAAGATATGATTACCAACCAAATGGACATGTTGCACACTTTTTGTCAAAGTTCCGAGGAAGCAGATATTTGAATTTTTTTTCAAAGGATTGGATCATCAATCATTAGTTTATTGAGTCATTGTAAACCCATTTTACAAGTTTGTAATGTAAATAATGCTAGTATGACCGTTTAATTATGTAACAACCTAGGTAAGCCTATTATTTTGGCACGAGTTCCATCCTAGGAGGTTTTTCGTCTCATTGATTCATTTGTGTTTCTAAATACAGATGGTCGGCAGAGTTTTTCCCTCCTGCCTCACCCCAAAGCTAGGGTGGAATTCTTCATCAAACTCTTAGGTGAGTCCTAGTGTTTTAGTTGAGTTTTATGTAAAAGTGATTTAGGAATAATTTAAGCTAGTTGGCTAAATTATTTTATTACAAATCACTTGGTTTACTAGATCATATTGTGTCGCAAAATTAGGTATGTAATTTGAGGGTCCAAGCAGAACGAGTGTTCCCCCTTTGAGGGTTGAAATGCAATTATCTTATGTAAAAAATATTTTAGTGCATGGTCCCTCATACTTAGATAGCATGGTTAAAATATTAGAGGGTGGAAAAAATATTTAATCCCAAGTGTCAATCAGTTAATTTTTCTGGAAAAAAATAAATTAATCCAAAGAAAGAAAATTAATTAATTTGAGTCAAAGTTAGAGTCCTAGAGAAATTGAATTCTCCAAGTGGAAAAATTCATGGTTATCAAAGAAATTAATTGTTGGAGGCCCCCAACCAAGGAAATATTGGAAATTTCAAGAAAAATTGGACCCTTGGGCCTTGTTCGTTAAGTCAAAGTCAATTTTTTTAAGAAATTAACTCAAAATAATTATTTTTGAGCCAATAAAAAATTGGTTAAATGATAAATTCGAAAATTCTTCAAAAATAAGTATTTTCAATGACAGAGATTAAAAGATCATCAAGGATTCATCAACAACCGAGATTATTTTGATGGAGACCAAGCCAACTAGCAGTTATTTTTCCACTTGGAGGATTTATCTATAAATTAGGAGTCATTTGTGTCTCAAGCCATCTAATGTTTGGCTAATGTAATTCTACAAAAAGACTGATGTAACGCTATTGTCCCTTCGGGAACATTTTTTGAATCATAATAAAGACTTTTGGGTACAGTTCATGGTGTCTATTGTCTGTCGATTTCTGGTATGTGTTAGTTACCAGCATTCTTATATTGTATTTAAATTTTAATTAAATCGTTATTTCAATGTAGATGATAGGAACACTCTATTAATTAGCTTTGGGCTTATCTTTAGATGATTCGATTCATTGTTGTTCTAACAGTTTATATGTGAAGAATTATATAGTGTTTGCAGGTTCACCAATACTTGGGCTCCGAGTTCACAAACTGTGGATGTATGCTAACCTTGTTTGGACTTCAAGTATTTTTATGGTTTATCTAACTTCGCTAATGTTGTAGCGTGCATTTATTTTCCAAAGTACATCTAGCCATTTATCAAAAAATCTTCTAAATATTTCTCAAAATCTCTTTTAAAAGCATTGTATATTTGTACATTTTGTAAATAATTTTGTAGAATATATTTTGTAAATATTTTTTTTCTACCTAGGGTTTGGGGTTTTGAGACTTTTTTATATAGTGGGGTTTTGGGTATTTTTATTCTCATTTGTGCAGGTTAGATCAAGTGAGAAGAGTTGGATTAAATCTAGATTTAGGCCCTTCACGGTAAGATCTAGTCATTGAAGATTTTGCAGTAAATATGAAGATCAGAATAAAATTTAAATTTTGAGCAGGGGTTTCAATTCTTTTCAGGCCCTCTTGGCCCAGCGTCCTCCTTCCCTTTATCTATCCTCCCTCCTAGGCTTAGACACTGCCACTTTTGGCCCTTTGGAGCCCTAGCGTGGCCCTTCTAACATGTCATCAGCGCTCCCTAGGCTAGGTCGCAAGCCTTGTGGGCCTCTCCTAGCACTCGGCCTTCCTACTCTTCCTCTCGTCCCTCCTCTTCTCTCCTTCCTCCTCTCAGCTCTCTCTGTCTCCCTTTTTTACCCTTCTCCTCCCTCCATTCTCCCTCTTCCTCCAAGTCGTAGCCCTGCAAGGGCTTACGACTGCCCTTTTCGGCCTCTTTGACCTGGGTCGTGGCCCCTCTGTGGCCCATGACAACCCTTTAGGGCTCCTACCCTAAGTCGCTAGGCTTTCCAGGGCCTTCCGCCTTCAGCGCAAGCCTATATAGGCCTTTTTCCCTTCAACACTAGCCCTCTAGGGCTTAGTGTTGGCCTCTCTTAGCCCTAATTTGCCCTCTCTTCCATCTTTGTGGGCAAGTTTGATTTTGGGACTGAATACTTGGTGTGTTTTGTAGAGAAATTGGCTCTAAGTTGGTGTTTTCAGGTGCCAAGTACCTTGGAGAATTATTTGGCGATTTGGGCAAGTGATCTATCAAGCCCTTGGGCCTAGGGTTTTCTCTCTAAACCCTCATTGTTTCACTGTTTTATTACATCTGTCATAAACTTCTCATAAAAGTGACATAACACTCATTAAAGTGCCTTAAAATAAACTCAAAATTTGCCTAACATATTGAGGAATTAATTGCATGATTTGGGCATTTTTTATCAAGTTCTTTATATGTTTATTTGTTGACTGTCATCAGTGAAATCAGATCTGATATATTCTGAAGCTACATCATAAAAAGTGCTTGATAATTCATATTTTCACTTGGCAAATTGTTAGGCATCTCATTGCTCATTTTTGGTTCATATATGCTTGTTGTTTCCTAGATTTAAAGTAATTTAGTTACTACTTTCCTAAAGACTAATAAGTGCTCATTTCATTGATGTTGCCAAGTTCTATTGTGAAGAAGGTTGTCTTAGCATTGGTTGTTTGAAGGCTAATGTTTGTTTGTTTACTTGTTAGCTCATCCATAATCTCTAAGGAATCATTAATTTTGCACCAAGTAACCACTCACACATCCTAACTCTAATCTTGTTGAAATTGTTTATGTTACTTTGAGCATTGAAGTTTCATTGATCTAATTGGCTTAATCATTTAATTGGGCATTGTTAGGGAATCATTGATAATTTCTAAACACATTGTGTTGTAAGCATTGGCATATTGAGAATAACTTTAGTATCTCTTAGCTTTGGGCATTAAGATTTAATTGGAATTATTAAGAAATTTGTTGAATAATTGCTCTAAGTTAAGTTCATAATCTTGTGCTCTTTAACAATCTTAAGAAGCTTTGGTAATTTTATTGTCTATCTTAAGCAATTGGCATCTTAAGTTTTATTCTAATTAAGCATCTTTCAATATTGGCATTGTCTAAACAGCATAACCTTGGCATTATTATTGACATAAGATTGTTGATAATTATCGTTAGAATATCTTGAGTGATTGACATCTTGTGGATTTGACTTTAGCACCAAGCAAATTGGCATTTTTTTTGGTCATCAAGTTGTTTCATAATTTATCATTAACTACTCTTGTCATTGAAGGCTAATCATAACTTTAAGTACTTAAACATTAACTCAACCTTAAACCAAGAATTCACTCATAACCTTTGCATAAGCATTTTAGGCCTAGTTGCATTAATATTCTACCTCCAAGCATAAGCTTGGTTGATAGATCCTAGGACAACCCTTTCTCACCTAGCTTGATGATTCAACACCTTTCTCGTGGTTAACACAGTGACCTTGCAGTCGTTAGAGCCACAGTTTCTGTAGCATCGGAGGCACTGGGTGGTTGGGACACAGGGGGAGGAATAATCATTAATCAAGCCTCTATTTGTTTCTCGTTCGCTTCTGTTGACCACTAGAGTGGAACCTAATGATTATATGAAGACTCCATGCCCAAGGATGTACCATAGGACACTTGTACCATCATATATCATCAAATTACCAGAGTTTTTAAACTCTACTTCTACTTCTCATCATTTTCTCTTGTACCCAGATTCCACACCCTACAGGGAATTGTAATAAGTGATGCTATTAATGATGAGTTTTGAGTCTGTAACAAGACTAGGTAGCGTGGGACCTTGCCAACAAGTGATTATTACTCTAGGAGGTTTTTTTCACTTCGTTAATTATCATCTCCCTACCAGGACTTGATAATTAATTGAATTTTTTCCTCCAAATTTACCCCAAAGTCAGAGTACGGCTTGATTGTGAGGCCTTGGGTGAGTTCTAGTGTCTAAAGTCAATGAATATTACCATACTAGATCACACAAAAAATTTCGTAGAATTTGGTTAGGTCTAGGTAGCCATTTTTTAATTTTCTAGATTTTCCGCAGGGTAGAAATTGCAATAAAAAATTATACCTGTTATATAATAAGTGATGTCTAGGGAAGTTGTATGGGGTATGAGCAATAAAATGTGCACCTCTCACCATCAACTTTTTACTATGACACACTTTGAGGGGTCAAAAATGCGTTTAGAACCCCAAAACCTGTTGGAAATATTGAGAGGCGGGGTGAATCCGTATTCCTTTCAATTAGTATTATTATTAATATTTCAAAGCATTAGTTAATCTTCAATTATCATTAGTGTTCATAAAATGATAGTAGTAAAAAAAAGAAACACAAATGCACACAGTTTTTAAGGTGGAAACCCTTTCCGGGACAAAAACCACCTGAATGTTTTTCTAATAATTCTTTAATATTCAACTCCAATTGAAAATAAAGCTTCAACTTCCTAGAATCTAGAAAAGCATTCTTCTCTAGCTCCCACTGGATGGACGCTCCAATGCCCGAGATTCTTCAGTAGTCAACTGAACGGATGCCCCAACACCCAATGAGCTACAACTCACCCTAGCACCACCCTACCACCCTGAAGTTTTCACAGGCTTGAACCTATTGGTGACTTGATGCACCAACCTAGCACCACCCTACCACCTTATAGAAGAATAAAAGAAGAATGGACTCCCATACCAGGGAAAATGGTCCACTTTACAATGATATAGAATGATGTAGAAGAAAAAGACATAGTAGACCATAACCCCAACTATGACACAACCACCTAATGATGATCCTAGACCTCCCGACACTGCCACTTCAACTCTTGGAGGATAGACACTTGTACAAATTTTACAATGACTTAGTACAATGATACATTCATAAAGACTGTAAGCAGTGCTGCCCACTTGAAGACTTCATGTGGTGAACTTCTTACTGCTGTTCTACACCTTGATTGTTGCTCTTGTCATGCTACCCTCTGTTGCACCTTCCTTTTCTTTGCTGCCCTAGAAAGTTTGGTCCTTTGCAGCCCTTGACAACACATGATCTCGCTTTTTCTTATAGAAATTTATGTTCCCAACCCCGGTTTTTAGTTTCTCCTTATTTCTCCCATATAGTTAAATGCCCATTCCCATAGCCATACATTCAACAAGCTGGAAAAAATAAATATTTTCTGGAAATTTCACAGTGCTGAAATGCAGAAATAAAAACTCAAAAAAAATAAATCAACCACACACAGAAATTTGATACGCTAATTTTTGGTCAACTTGACCCTGGAAAACCCCCCTACAACTCTTGGGGAAAACCAGTGCAAAAGCTTCTCTCTATTTCTGAATATGCTTTTACAATGAACGTCAAAACATAGTAAAAAATTACAGCAAATACAAAACCCACTTATCTCGATTTCCATGTCAACCTCCAAACTTGAAAATCGTGCCAACAGAAAAACAGAAATTTACAGAAAAATTACAGCATTAAATGTTGTACTTGCAGCCTCGAAAAATGTGCCAGAATCTATCTCTACAGACTATACGGATTCTATACGAAAATGTACAGCAGCCCCTCCTCGATTTTCGAGCCCTGAAATAGCCTCGAAATTCGTGCCCTTTGCTGCTGAAAACCACTCCTCGAAATATGCAATCTACCTTGCCTCGAAATGTGTGCAACCTTGCTGTATGGATTTTCTGTCTCGATAAACATGCCAATAAATGCTTCTGTATGGAAATGCTGCCTTGGGAAATGTGCCCTCTTGTTGTACAGATTTTTTGTGTAGCTATTGCTGCTCTCCCTCTGGTCAGAAATTTCTCTTCAGCTTTCTCTCCTCTCTCAATCTGCTCATGAAATAATGAATGATATTTTCTCTCCTTTTCCTCCTTTAACCTAACCCTAAGTGACTTTTGGGGAATCCCTAAATCCAATGGCTGAGATAGCTTTAGATCTAGGGCTGAGATTAAATGCTCATTTAAATCTCAATTTCTATTTTATAATTCACCCCACTTTAATAAAGACCCTCTTAGTCATTTATTTCTAAAGTCACTTTTCACTTTCTAATTTCACATTGAGTTTATAAAGTCACTTTAAAATTAGACTTAGTAACTTTATCACTTAAAGTCACTTTTAAATTAGATTTGACTTTATAACTTTATAAAGTCACTTTAGGAGAAAAATTAAATTCTTTTGGAAACTTTTCCCTAGGCCAAAGATCAAAGCCTTAGGGAATCATCTGTCCTCCGATAACCAAATTTCAACACTCCCTCTTACCGAGGAACGTGTTCTTCACCACACCCATCTTGTCTCCACAAGCAGACATGCTGTCTCCGTGCAAGGCTTTCTGGTAAGAATATCTCAGATCCCGGCTCACTTCTGGGAATATACCCGCCTGCTGGGCCCCTTTCTGAACATCGTCTCTGATGAAATGATATTTGATCCCGATATGTTTTGACCTGTCATGAAATACTGGATTCTCCGTGAGTTTAATGCAACTCTGATTATCACAGTAAATCACTGAAGGTCTCAACGGCTGACCAAATAAGCCAAACAACATCTTGCGAAGCCAGATGGCCTCACAACTAGCTAGACTGGCTGCCTTATACTCTGCTTCCGCTGAACTCAATGCTACTGACTGCTGCTTCCGGCTGAACCATGACACCAATGCCGAACCCAACCCAAAAATGAAGACTCAAGTGCTCTTCCTATCAGAAGCACAACCTGCCCAATCAGAATCAGTGTAACCTGCCAATCTCACTCCATCCCCCTGCCTGTAGTCCAGACCATAATCCACTGTCCCCTGCAAGTACCGCAAAATGTGTTTTGCAGCCACCCAGTGAACCTTCCTAGGCTCACACATAAACTGACTCATCGTGTTGACCGCAAAACAAATATCTGGTCTAGTGTTGACCAAACATCAAGGAACCAATCACTGCCTATACAATGTGGGATCCACCAACTTCAACTGGCCGAGTTTCTTCCGCTTGTGATCATCGCGTGTCGGTTATTGTTCACAATCCTCCATGAGTCCTCATGATGTCCACAATATATCGCCCCCAGGAAGAAAATGCCCCTCCTCCTGCCACACCTCCAAACCCAAAAAGTAATGCATCAAGCCAATGTCCTTCATCTCAAACTCCGACGCAAGATCTCTCTTGCAGCTCTCTATGAGTCTCTCTGCACCCGTAATGACCAAGTCATCCACATATAGAACCAGAATGAGAGGCTCCTCACCTATCACAATAAAGTATAGGTTCGGATCTGCATCACTCTTTGTGAAACCCATCTCCTGCATGTATCTATCCTAGAGTACCAAGCTCTAGGAGCTTGCTTCAGGCCATAAAGGGCCTTCTTCAGTCTGCACACATGGGACTCCTTCCCATGCACCTCAAAGCCCTGTGGCTACTCAACGTACACCTCCTCCTGTATGATGCCATTGAGAAATGCGATTTTCACATCCATCTGGTGGATCTTCTAACCCATCTCTGCTGCTATCATTATGATGGAGCGAATCGAAGTATATAGAGCCACGGGAGCAAAGGTCTCCTCATAATCTACTCCCTCTTCCTGGGAGAACCCTCTAGCCACAAACCTTGCCTTGAATTTCTCAATGCTGCCATCTGCAGCATGCTTTACCTTGTAAAGCCATCTGGAAGTAACCACGGATTTGCCCTCAGGCCTCGGCACCACCTCCCAAACATCACTCTTCATGATAGAAGAATACTCCTCTTGCATGGCCTCTTACAAACCTGCTAGCTGGCTGCCTCCTCATAGCTAGAAGGCTCAGAGTCAATGATGTTGGCAACCATTGCCATATACCTACAGAACCTCTCTAGTGGTCTGCTCTCTGTGATCGGCCTCTTCAGCGCAGCAACAGATGTGGCCTCTCTCAAGGTATCTTGAAGCCACTTGGGTTTCCTCTTTCCTGAGCACACTTCTCCCACTGGAGAATGAAACTACTCCCCCTCATCAGGAGCCTGAACTCCTGACTATTTGTCTGTTTTCATCTTGACTGAACCTGAACCTGTAGACGCTGAAGTACCGTGTGAACTGTCCATCAGTGGACTCCTTAGTGAACTGCTCTGCATGTTGCCCAAAGCACCACCCCTCTGACTCTAGGAGCCACTACTCACTGATGGACCTGACACCGTAATCGATGTACCTCTGGATCATCCTGATCCCTGGCCACTAGGTCCCTGTGACTAACTCAGCTACTCGTAAGGGTCTGGCCGATCCAAATACTCTAACTCCCGTGACCTCCTGAAAGCCCTGTCCTCCTCGAATTTCACATCCCGCCTAGCAACAACTCTCCTCTGTGCGGGAATATAAATCCGAAAGTCTTTCAAGGTCTCACTGTAGCCCACAAAGATACCCTTCTCTGCGGTGGGCTCTAGCTTGGTCCTCTTCTCCTTGGGTACGTAGGAGTATGCAATACACCCAAAGATACGAAGATGACCAATATCAGGCTTCTTCCCAGAAAAAGCCTCCTCCAGAGTCACATGCCCCAAGGCACAATGCAGACTCCTCTTCTGCAAATATATAACAGTGTTGCAGGCCTCTACCCACAAAAACAACGGTAACCCATGATCATGTAGCATGACTTTGGAAGCCCCTCCGATGGATCTGTTCTTCCTCTCCGCAACCTCGTTCTGCTGGGGGTTGTAAGGAACTGTGAACTCACTCCTAATGCCTGCCTCCGCACAATAATCAACAAACTCACCAAGGGTGTACTCCCCTCCATTGTCCAACCTTAGGGACTTGATCTTCCGACCTGTCTGAGTCTCCGCAAGAGCTCTGAACTCCTGAAACCGCTTAAAGACCTCACTCTTGGCCTTCAAGAAATAAATCCAGGTCTTCTGGGAGTGATCATCAATGAATAAAACATAATACTCATATCCACTCAAGGAAACATGAGACATCCAACAGCTCACATTGGTATGAATCAAATCAAGAATCCCAGTCGATCTGCTGTCACTGCTGAGAAAAGGGGATTTGCCAACTTGCCCATAGCACATCCTCTGCATGTATCAATGTGATCAGTACTGAAATCTGACACACTTGTAGTGATCTCCCGAAATGTCCTCAAGGCCCCATGATACATGTGCCCCATCTTGCGCTGCCAAATCTCACACAGCTCTGAACTGCTAGCTCTGCTGTCGATACTACTGCTCAATGCCAAAAGGGGCTGAAATGCAAACTTGTACACCTTTGCATGGCGTACACTAATCACTCTAGCCGACTTAGCTGGAGCGCCTCTGGGATATTTAAGCACCTGTCCTCTACTGAACAATATCTCATACCCTCTGTCCTCCAATGCTGAGATGGATATGAGGTTCTTCCTCATCCCTAGCACATATAGAACATCTAACACCTTCAAGGGAGGTTTGGGTTCCCTATCAAATGTCAATGTCCCCACACCGACTACTCTAACAACGCTGTCATCTCCGAGTACTACCTCTATATCAATGCCACTCTCTAAAAGCTCTGAGAAGTACTCACAGACTTCTGTCATATGACATGAAGCCCCACTGTCAACATACCAGATACCTAAAGATGCTCCGCTAGTAGAGGGAAATGCACACTCCCTCAACCTCCGTGGCAGGTGATCTTGCACTAGTGGACTCACAAGCAATGAACCCAAACTCCCGGCCAAAACTATCCATAAAGTCCTCTATCTCCATTGATGTTGCCATGTTCTAGTTCTTCCCCTTCTTCTTCTTCTCCAGACACTCAACTGCATAGTGTCCCATCCTCTGACAATTCCAACACTTCACCTTGGAATAGTCCTTCTACGTGTTCCCCTATTTACCTTTACCTTTTCCTTTGCCCCCACCACCACTTGTGGAAGCTTGCTTCTTTCCCTTGCCTTTCTTGCCTCCTGCTAACAATGCTACATCCTCATCCTGCTCAACAGGTTTGGCTGCCCAAAGTTGGCTCTTTCTGATTTCAATCTGTATGCAATCATCCCAGAAACTCTCCCAAGTGGGAAGGGTCTCACGTGCACAAACCCCATCAACAAAATTCAGCCATGAACTAGGAAGGCCATTCACTGCAATCCGCACCAACTCAGTGGGTGGAATGACCTCTCCAACTGCTTCCAACTCATTTCTCACATTAGTGATCTTTGTGAGATATCCAGTAGCACTATTAGTCTTCGCCATCTTAATGGTCTCCAGCTTCTCTCTTAGGACCATTTTCCTGTTCTCATTAGTACTCTGGTAGAGATTGGTCAAGGTTGTCCGCATCTCATGAGCAAATCTCTTTCCTCTCACATGAGGAACGACATGGTCTTTAATACTATCCAGAATCAGTATCTTGCCCTTGTTATTCTTTTTGTTAAAGTCTGCCAACTGAACAGCATCAGTGGGCACATTCACAGGGCATTGTTGGGTATGCTCCATTATACCCTAGACTTCTGCTTCCTCAAAGATGCTTTGCATTCTTTCCTTCCATACACTGTAGTTGTTATGCACATCTAACCTATCCTCCACCCTCAAGCCCAAAGACATGCTTGTTGTCCTAATAAACTGAAAATGACACTGTTGTAGTAAAAGTATTGTTTTCTGTCTGAAAAATCAGCTCGTTGTAATTTTTCTTCTTGCTCTCCCAAACTGCACTTTTCAGCAAACAGACTCTGATACCATGTAGAAATTTATGTTCCCAACCCCGGTTTTTAGTTTCTCCTTATTTCTCCCATATTGTTAAATGCCCATTCTCATAGCCATACATTCAACACGCTGGAAAAAATAAATATTTTCTGAAAATACAATTTTTGGAAATTTCACAGTGCTGAAATGCAGAAACAATCTCTGTTGTTTCAGATCGTCAATATGTGATTTTCAGTTCTGTAGTAGTCCTTTGAGTCTTCTTTCCAATGCCACAGGTCTGATCCAATTTGGATTCTTCAAGAGAGAGTTATGCCCAATCTCTCACGATGACCTAATTATGGACTGGTTCAGTAAAGTGAAATTGTACGGCGTGCCACGTGTCACTGTTTCTCCATTCGGCTCTGAAATTGATACAGCAGAAACTACAGTCCGTGCACTATCTTCTGTTTTTTACAGAATTCCAATCTGATACTTAGAGAGAGAGTTATGACGATTTTCCCAAGGTCACTTCTTTGAGATGAAGTTCAAGAGCCTGCAAAAACACTGACTTCCACAGATCATATCTCCGAAAATATTGCGCATCTTGATTTGAAAGTTTTACAGGAGCTTCCTCAAGATTTCGGCTTCGCCTCATAAAAATTTCAATTTCTGAACCTTTGTAGAAAAAAATTTAGAGCGCAAATGCCACAATGACCTATTTCAAGTAGCAAAATCCCTGCATAAGGAGGATATGAAGATCACAATTTATATAAATGCTTAGGTTGAGAGGGTCTTCAACAAGTGAACGTGGGAGGGAATTTAGGAACTTAAAAATTATTGATTATTGACTTTTCAATGACCCATACCACAACCCCATGGGGTTTTAGCCCACTAACTGGAGTTACAAACTTCAAACATGAATATCTCTCAAACCATGAAGAATTACATGGCGTGACATGTATCAACAGAAACATCTCGACAAGTAGAAACCATCAAAAATATTCTTGACCCAGAATATAGTAATTTTGTAGGTCAAAATTACCATGCAGGATCGGGGTAGCCCCTAGTGCTGCTTGGGTTGACATCAATGAAAACCACTGATAAACAATCTCCCCCTTTGGCATTGATGGCAACACAAGTACTCCCCCTGCAATCATGACACCTCTTCCTACAACATTCTCTCCCCCTTTGACATCAATGGCAAAGTGTAACTCCCACTGACACACAACCATCATGCGGACCTGTACACACTTCCACTCCCCCTTTATATTCTGAATGAGGAAAATCTAATGAGAACTTGGGAGAATCCCAAGCTTCTGGCGAAAATATTCAAATACTTCACGAGTACTCTTACGATCATCAACGCTTCCTGCCCAATCTACATCTGTAAAAGCTTGAATAGTGAGATTGTTACCCTTGGGATACCAAAAGGCATATTCTATTGTTCCCTTTAGATATCGAAGAATTCTTTTGACGGCAATAATATGTGATTCTTTTGGTGCTACTTGGAATCTTGCTACTTGTCCAACTACTTGCATAACATCTTTCCAGGAGGTTGTTACATATAGAAGACTACCAATCATAGATTTGTACAACCTTTGATCCACATCCTTAGATGAGTCGTCTATGCTCATTTTGCAACCTGTTACCATCGGAGTAAGGATGGGTTTGCAATCTTCCATTTTGAATTTCTTGAGCATTTCCTTGATGTACTTGGCTTGACATATAAATATTCCTTTCTCTTGCTGAGATATTTGAAGCCCTAAGAAGTATGTCAGCTCACCAAGTAAACACATCTTGAACTCACTTTGCATCTTTGTAGCAAAGTTCTTACTTAGTTGATCATCATTGCTACCAAATATTATATCATCCTCTTTAGCTATTAGACGTGCTTTAGTTGCTTCATTCAGAACATATATGCTGTTTGGAGCTCGACTTGCTGTAGCCACAATTTCACCATACCTACCTTTCCTGATTTCACATTTTGTGGAATTGAATAGTATTGTGTGTCCTTGATCACACATTTGTCCAACACTGAGTAGATTGTGATTCATGTTTTCAACCAATAGAACAGTCTTGGCTAGAGCATCTTTGCTTCCAAGAGTGACGGTACTTGATCCCGTAACATTTGAAGATCCATCATTTCCAAAGGACACGGTTCCATCCTTCTTCTCTTTCAGAGATACAAATTTCTTTCTATCTCTAGTCATATGTGTTGAGCAACCGCTATCAACATACCACACATCTTTGTTGTTTTGAGCCTTGAGAGTGAGAGCACAACTATCAGTCTTCTTCTTCTTCCATGTTCGTTCGTTCTGTGCCTTCAAAGATTCTTCTAGAGGATTTTCAAGTCTGTAGTCTCTGGCTATGTGTCCAAAGTTTCGACATTTGTAACATTCAATATTATTTATTAAATGTTCAAATCTATTGATGTTTCGTTGAGCCCTGGGAGGTTCATATTTGAAAAATCTCCTGGAATTGTATTGGTTCCTAGGGTACGTGCGACATTCTACAGCTTTATGACCAAATTTTCCACATGAATAACAATAGCCATAAAAAATATGTTGGTACCTGGATGGAAATCTTCGTCGAGGAATTGTCTTCCAACGATGTTCTTGCAAATCTTGTCCAATGAAGTCTACATGCATGCCAGATCTCATAAGTTCATTGTATTTTGTTGTAGAAGGTCATGCTTCTTCTTTGTAACCGAGGCCAGTTTTGTCGTTGTAAGATCATTGATTGTTGATGAGTTCTTCCAATACCCTTGAGTTGTTGGCATAGTTTTGGACAGTTTTTCCATTATTCACTTTCTTACGCAGCGAGACTACTTCGGCTTCTAATGCTTCCCTTTCTTGGTTGTTTTCTTCCAACTTCTTTCGAAGTGACTCTTCAATACATTTGTGCTCTTCAACTTCAATTTTGAGACCTTGAACTTGTTCTTCAAGAGTATTGGAACGGATCTTCTCAGCCTTGAGCTCTTTTATAAGCTTGATTGCCTCCTTAGAAAATTCTTCTATGGTAATCCCTTCTTCTTCGTTGTTTGATACCTCTTGTTTAATGTGCTTGGCCATAAACAATACTCTCTCATTGGCTTCTTCTTCGCTGTCATTGTCTTCATCGGATGATTAACTATCTTCTTTAGAGAGAAAGTTCCTTTTGAATCCTTTATTTTTTCTTTACTTGTTGAATTTCTTAAAACCTTTCTTTTCTTTTGAGCTCCCATCACTTCTATTTGGACATTTTGCTGTGAAATGCCCAACCTCACCACAACCAAAACATATCAATGGAAGTTTACCGTTGGATTTTCCCTTACCAATTTTTAGTTTTCTCGTAAAGTAAGCATATTCTTCATCTGAAAGACCTTCTTCATCATCTTCCTTTTCTTCACACTTGCAAGTGTAGGTCTGTGCCTTTGAAGGTTGTTTCTCCTTATTGGTTTTCTTACATGTAGCGAACGCAGTTTCTAGATGCGAAGTACCCTCTTCTTATTCAAGTCTCATTTCATATGCTATGAGAACTCCATGTAATTCCTCTTTGCTGAGTTTGTCCAAATTTGCACTATATTCTAAGACCGATACCTTTGGGTTGAATTTCCCTAGTAACGTTCTAAGAATCTTTCGTATAATATTCTTCTCGTCAACAAGCTCTCCCAATCCTTCCAGAGTGTTGGTTATTTCATCAACATGTTGGAAGTATGCAGCAATGTTGTTATCTTCTTTCATTCTAAGTTGCTCAAATTTTGCTTTTTAGATTTGAAGCTTTTCTTCTTTGACATTTGAGTCACCTGCATATATATTCTCAAGCTTGTCCCATACATTTTTGGTGGTTTTACAACCCAACACCTTATGATAAGAAGATTCAATAAGTCCACTGATAATAATATTCTTTGCTTTTGCATCATTTACCAAATTCTTCTTACCTTGTTCATCCACGGTTGATGTAAATCCATTTTGAACAGTGTCCCATACTTCGTAACCTTGCGCCAAGAGATAGACCTCCATTCTTCCTTTCCAGAGTGCATAATTATTTTCATTGAACAAAGGTACACCATTCTTGGTATGCTCCTTCCAGCTGTTAAACTGCTATTGAAGGAACCAAGCTCCAATACCAATTGTTGGAAATACTGAGGGGGGTGAACCAATATTCCTTTCAATTAGTATTATTATTAATCTTTCGGAGCATTAGTTAATCTTCAATTACTATCAGTGTTTGTACAATGATAGCAGTAAACAAAAGGAACACAAATGCACACGGTTTTTAAGGTGGAAACCCTCTCCGTGACAAAAACCACCTGAATGCTTTTCTAATAATTCTTTAATATTCAACTCCAATGGAAAATAAAGCTCCAATTTCCTAGAATCTAGAAAGCATTCTTCTCCAGTTCCCACTGGATGGACACTCCAACGCTCGAGATTCTTCAGTAGTCAACTAAACGGATGCCCCAACACCCAATGAGCTACAACTCACCCTAGCACCACCCTACCACCCTATAGAAGAATAAAAGAAGAATGGACTCTCGTACTAGGGAAAATGGTCCACTTTACAATGATATAGAATGATGTATAAGAAGAAGACACACTAGTGACTAGACCATAACCCCAACTATGACACAACCACCTAATGATGATCCTAGACCTCCCGACACTGCCTCTTCAACTCTTGGCAAATAGACACACGTACAATTTTTACAATGATACATTTACAATGACTTAGTACAATGATACCTTTACAAAGACTGTAAGCAGTGCTACTCACTTGAAGACTTCATGTGGTGAACTTCTTCTTGCTGTTCTACACCTTGATTTCTACTCTTGTCATGCTACCCTCTATTGCACCTTGCTTTGCTTTGCTGCCCTAGAAATTCTGGTCCTTTGCAGCCCTTGACAACACATGATCTAGCTTTTTCTTGCCTTCTAGGATCTCGATATTGAATCTGGTGTATCTTTGTTGTTTCAGATCTCCAATATGTGATTTTCGGTTCTGTAGTAGTCCTTTGAATCTTCTTTCCAATGCCACAGGTCTAATCCAATTTGGATTCTTCAAGAGAGAGTTATGCCCAATCTCTCAAAATGACCTAATTATGGACTGGTTCAGTAGAGTGAACTTGTACGGCGTGCCACGTGTCATTGTTTCTTCATTCGGCTCTCAAATTGATACAGCAAAAACTACATTCTATGCACTATCTTCCACTTTTTACAGAATTCCAATCTGATACTCAAAGAGAGAGTTATGACGATTTTCCCAAGGTCACTTCTTTGAGATGAAGTTCAGGAGCCTTCAAAAACACTGACTTCCACAGATCATATCTCCGAAAATATTGCGCACCTTGATCTGAATTTTTTACAGGAGCTTCCTCAGGATTTCGGCTTCGCCTCATAAAAATTTCAGCTTCTGAACCTTCGTAGAAAAAAAGTTAGAGCGCAAATGATGGCGGGGTCATCCACAGTCCCGTTTTGCTCAACATTTTAACAACGCTGTGTGTACAAATGCATTCAAATTTTCATGCCCAATCATCTCACGATCTAGGCAACTCAACATGTTCTTGATATAAATCAACCATATCATATAACCCTCGACAGGTACATATATTAAACCATGTTCACTACATCACATGTTTCATATTGCGCCAACTTCACATATTTGAATATTATATGGGTGCCATGTCAATATATATGAATTACGCATTGAAATTCAAGAACATTGGAGGTACCTCTATTAATTCGCAACCTTAATTTAACAATCCCGATCAATACATACAACGCATTTACAAACGTGGGGTCAACACATGACCTGATTCATACCTGGCTTATCTCCCCTGTAGTTTGCGACATGACCACCCTTTGATCGATCAACCCCCGGATCAGACGATCCACAGCGATATCGCGATGATTTCCTTGTCGCTAGTTAACGCGCGACGACATGTGCGGGCCCAGCACTAACGACCTTCCACATCTAACGGCGGAGAGCACGTCGCCCTGCTCCATACAATCTGACGGTTATCGCTTGGCCAAGATGCGCGAACAATAACGCGCGATGGTGCGCAATGAGAGCAGTTTTGCCACGCTGCTCAAGGACACGTGTCGCCCATCCTATGGAATCGCTCCCAATTCTCTAAATACCGCTTTCATCACAAAGGTGGGTGGTGCGATCAATACTAGAACCCACCTTCACTGTTCACTCCCGCAAGGTTCTACCTTCAAGGTTCCGCTCTTCTCCTTTATGCTCAGGTTCCGCCTTCAAGGTTCCGCTCAGCTTTCGAATTAAACATTCAAGAATTTGCCGAACCACCGTGACCCTCGCTAGTACGCAGACAACGCATAGCCCTTTCACCTTACTCAGTTATCAAATGCCCGTCGGTTCCTTATGCGCGGCATAAAACCTCTATGCATGGCTTAAAGCCATATCTCTGTCCATGGCATATACTCACGACCATATAAATCCACTGTCGACCAGTTCGAGATGCACTGTCGACAGCATTAACACTGGTTTCTCTAGCTATATACAAAGCGCAATTAACCCCAATTTACAGAGTACAGAACTACACATTATCATACACTCCCTTTTCTGAATACACAGGCGGACTCTTAGCCAGATTTATAGAGTCCTGCTCCTACAAGAAATTAAGGCAATTTCACGCAGGAATTTCACCAATAAATGCACAACTACGAAGGTACTCTCCCCACGGAGTTAAACAACAAATGCATAGTTACACTGAGATAATTTCCTCATACGATTCGACCAAGAAGACATAAAATCACACATGGAACTTATAAACAATTCTCCAAAATAGATATATATACATATAGGCGATCAATCTCAAAGCAATCACTTACAAATTCATGACAGGCCAGATATTCAATTCGGTGGCCATTATCCTCCTACTTTGTTGCTGAAGAAGTTCTCTACCTCTCTCCCTCTCTCTCCATCTAAACTCTTCAGGATTACATTTATACCACAAGGATAACCTGAATCGATTCAGGTCCCCAAACAGTTCAGCAACTCTTAGCATTCCCAATTCCTAAAATCAGACTCAATAACTGAACTAATCCTAAACTGACTCTTCGTATTCCTATCTTAACCAATTTCTCATGTTCTCAAAATGACTTGAGAATGATTACAATTCACTACCAAATTTATTTAATATTTACAAGAAATTTAAAGAACATGGGACCCCCTATGTCTACTTATGTACAAAGTAACTTTTGAGCTTAATACCCCTGCATCAGCAAATGCCACAATGACCTATTTCAGGTAGCGAAATCCCTGCATAAGGAGGATATGAGGATCACAATTTATATAAATGCTTAGGTTGAGAAGGTCTTCAAAAAGTGAACGTGGGAGGGATTTTAGGAGCTTAAAAATTATTAATTATTGACTTTTCAATGACCCATGCCACAACCCCATGGGGTTTTAGCCCACTAACTGGGGTTACAAACTTCAAACATGAATATCTCTCAAATCGTGAAGAATTACATAGCGTGCCATATATCAACAGAAACATCTCAACAAGTAGAAACCATCAAAAATATTCTTGACCTAGAATATAGTAATTTTGTAGGTCAAAATTACCATGCAAGATCGAGGTAGCCCATGGTGTTGCTTGCGTTGACATCAATGACAATCACTGATCAACAAAAACCACATTTCCTAAGTTTAGTGGAAAATGTCGCGATAAATTAGGCTAGAAATAAATCAAATAGAGAGAGATAAATTATTCCATGTGACAGAATGATGTGGAAATGACTTCGAAATTATCCTAAGTCAAAGAGTTGAGTCAAGGGACATGTGGACAATGACTGAGCACCTTACCTCATAAATACAAGAATATCTCATAAAATTGAATTTCCTGGAATTAATGCAGCAGTTGCACATATGGAAACTTCAATTATTTGGAGGAGCTCATGCACTAAAGGAATATTCGATAGAATATTTGGACTGAGGATTTCGTGGGGACTTCTTGCACTGTTAGCTCAAGTGCTTCTACACTTAGCACTTCACTTTGGAAGATTAAGAGTTTCTCTTGGAGGACTACGAGTTTCTCTTGGAAGAGATCACACAGTTCCTGGGATCTACGCAAAGCATCTTTGGGATCATCATCTGAGTTGGCAACACTTGGTTCGAGTTTGGACGGTTTGACTGCAGTTATCTCATTGCTTTGGCTCACTCATGTATCTGTTTACTATGTCATATAGAGAATTCGATTTTCCTTGGAGGCCACATATGGAATTCGATTTGCCTTTGTGTCTCTATCATCTCCACTTGGAACTCGACTTGCTCTTTCTTGGGATTTGTTCCAAGTTCAGTTCTCACATGCATCATTCCTTAGGATTTGCTCCCAACTCTCTATATAATAAAGCCATGGGCTCTCATATGTATCATGTAATACGGGCTATTGGGCTTGAGGACACGCTGCTGGATTTGTACAGGCATTTTGCAATATAATACAACAGACTTTGGCGTTACTTGTGATGGTGTTTTTTTTCCTTGCATATGGTAAATTATTGACATGTTGTTATTGTGTTTCTACATACTTCTTCATGCTATTTTTTCCTTCATGCTTGTTTCAAGTTATGTTGCTATGCAGGTATCTCATATTAGCATAGGAATTGTTTAATTGCTCTAGGAAAGGAAACATTCTAGTTGATGTCAAATATATCTATAGGAGTTCTTTCGATTGCATTTATTTAATTTCATGTGGATTTAATGTGTTGTGGTGAAGTTTTGTAGAAGAATCCGTCTTTGGTCAAGCTTTTCAAGCGTGAAGGGCAGTTCTCGAAGGAACCAACTAACTCTTGAAAATTTTCAAGGAGAACTCGCATGCGTTAAATTTTAAAGTCTCATCTATTTCGATTTGTCTTGCAGGCGTTCTTTTAAGTTTTAGGCTCTTATTTATTGCATCAAAATCCAAAGGTTATATAAGCTTCGACTTCTCTTTCGCTTCCCGCTTCTCCGGGAACCGCTCGCAAGGGAGCGCTTTCGGGAAGTGCGCGAAACGCGGCTCAAAACGCTTCCGCTCTTGAGCTGCCAGAGCGCCAGTCGCACTGAAAACGCCCGTATGTTTTTCGGGGAGTAAGCAGGAAGGTGCCGGCTAACGCTTCAATGCCGATTTAAAAAACGCCAGGAGTTGCGCAACGCTGGAGTGTTGAGCGCTCGTCTAACGCCTGGACAAAGAAAAACGCTTCCTCTGCCGCTACGGAATTTTTTATGAAAAAATTTCGATTTTTATAAAAGGGGGGGGGGGTTTCATTGTTAGTTATTGTTTGTTAGTTGAGAATTGAGATTGAGCGAGAAGGAGAGCCGAGAGCGCAAGGTTTGGTTGATAGGAATCAGGAGAGCAAGGAGCAAAGCTGACAGGAGAGCAAGGAGCAACGCTGACAGGAGGATTGCAAGAAAGAGGTAGGCCTTCTAATCCAATTTTGTATTTTCTAAGATGAATTTGTAGATTGTTAAATTGTTTGAAAATGAAAACTTGAATTTTTCTTGAATGTTGCATTTTATTGGATTTAAAACTTTTAAAATGAGTTGTTTTTTCCTATGTTGCATTTCCTATTCCCATTTGGCATTTTTCTATTTGTTTTGCAGGCTAGATTCTAGAAACTTGAAACTTGTTTCCATCATGGCTATATGGCTAGGAATTTTCCTCATGTTGGTTCCTTTCTTTGTGATAATGGTGTTGGAGAGTGCTAGAAGAAAGAGACAAATCAGAGAAGAGGAGGATGAAGAGGAGGGTTATGGTGGATCTAAAGAAAATCCTGAAGAGGAGGATTATTCTGAGGAGGAAGTGGGGAGTGGAGACCCTGAGAACCTAGAAACCCCAACTAAACAAGACCAATATCCTTTGTGGAAATATGTTCGAAAACAAGAAGGAGGGAAAGGTGGTGGAACCACTAAATTTATTTGCCCCCATTGCAATAAACAATACCATGGTTCATACACCCGTCTGAGAAGGCACCTTTGTGGGATAATGCCAGGAGATGGAACTAAAAATTTTGGAATCAAAGTTTGTACTTCTGTGCCAGCACCACAGAGAGAGATATATAGGAAGGAAGAGGGGGTTGCCATACAGAGATCATCTAAAAGATCTAAGGGTATCGCTGATTCAGGCCCAACACATTCAACGTCCACCCATGCCAGTGGTTTCGGAAGCAGTGGCACTGGATTAAGGCGTAGAACCATATCCGATTTCCTAGACGAAGGGTGTAGGAATGATGTGGATTCAAAAGTTTACCGGTTTTTATATGCATGTGGGGTGCCATTCAATGTTCTTCGCTCACCTTATTGGCATGAAATGGTTTCTGCCATTAATGATGCCCCCAAAGGATACAAAAGCCCTAGGTATGACAAGGCCAGAACCGTGGGTCTTAATTTGAAAGAGCTGTAAAATAAATCATTCTTGGCTAGAATGATGCGTTCGTAGAAATATGAGTAATAATACCCATTGTCTCATGATGACCAGTCGTGAAAGGAAACTATTGATAAATGTTTTAATAATTTAGTTAGTGGTGCAGTGGTTCTTTAAGCCTTTGCGATTATTCGATAAATTCAAACCGCATTACCATTGCGTAACTAGCCACTTTGAAATGAAATTGAAAAGATCACATATACAATGTGATACAGGTCATCACTGATAATGCTGCTAACTGTAAGGCAGCAGGAGCAATTGTTGAGGATAAATACCCCAACATTTTTTGGTCTGGGTGTTTGGTTCACACAATGAACCTTTGATGCATGATATCATAAAAAACAAACAACATCAGTTCAAATGGCTTGGTGATTTGTACAAGAGAGGTAAGAAAATGATCAAATTTATTACAAATCATAGCAATACCCATGGGCTTTTCCGTACTCACTCCAAATTGGAGTTGTTGAAAATAGGAAAAACTAGATTTGCTAGTTATTACCTCACCTTCAGGCACCTTTGAAGGTAAGAGAGTCATTGGCTGCAATGGTATCAAGCCCACACTGGCAGCTATTAAAGGACAGGGCGGCAACAGTAGTTGACAGGCAAAGTTTTGAACATGTGGAGGAGACCGCCCTTGACCCTCAGTTTTGGGCACGTATGAGGGAAATTTTGAGTTTTACCAAGCCCATTTATAACATGATTCGCTTTGCAGATACTGATAAACCAGTGATTGGAGAGGTTTATGAGCAGATGGATAGCATGTTGGGGCAAATAAAAGATATTGTTAAGGATAATGATCCCATTTTGTATGCTATGATTCATGATTGTGTGTGTGCACGGTGGAATAAACTCAATGTTCCACTGCATGCTTTGGCATATATCCTTACGCCAAAATATTACTCTCCATCTTGGTTGGGCCAACCTGCACCTGGAGGTGGGGTTAGGGTGAAACCTCACACAGATCCAGAGGTACAAGAAGGGTACATGAAGGCATTGGACAAATTGGTACCTGACAGGAAGAGTGTGCTAAATTGCGCCTTGAATTAGGCAAATACTTCAGTTGCACTGCTAACTTTGGTTCATTCCATGCAATGGAAGACAGGGACAGATTCGATGCTCTCACATGGTGGGAAGCATATGGCGGCATGGGACTTTTGCCAAAGTAGGCTAAAAAAGTTCTCTCACAAGTTGTGAACACTTCTTCTGCAGAGAGTTGTTGGAGCACCTACAACTTTATACACAATGTGAGAAGAAACAGGTTGAATGAAAACCGAGCCGAAAGCTTGGTTTATGTGCATTATAACTTGAGGTTGCTCAGCCATTACTGTGATCGGGCAAATGAGGATCAATCATACAGAGTCTGGGACAACAACCCAGAGGATGATAATTTGGAGGATGGCACATTACATCTAGAAGAATTGGAAGCAGAACTGTATAGGGATGATGATGAAGCATCAGCGGCACCGCCACACACAGGGCCAGTCCCACCATCTACTGGTAGCAGTGCGGGTGCCAGTGCCAGTGCCACTCCTCGATATCACACTATTGTTCCTTTGCAGATCCAGCCTCCACCTTCTGGTCGTGGTCATGGTACTCTTGAGAGTACTAGAAGACCAACAGTTCCTTGTGGCTCACAGAAATTAGACATTTCTCGTGGGCGTGGCAAGGGGCCAGCCAGATAAAATATATTTGTTGTTTACTATTTTCTATTTGTTGTTGACAGTTGAACAGTTGAAACTTGACTTTCTACTGATTTCATATATTTAAATTTTTAATGAAGTTGGCATTTATAAGTTTACTGTTTACAAGTCATTATGAATTATGAATATGATGCTTCATGAAAGTTATATGGTGATCAATGAATCAATGATGATAAATGTTATATAATACCAATGATGATAAATGTTATATATTGAATTTTGAAATCAATGAATCAATGATGATAAATGTTATATATCAATGATGATAAATGTATATTGAATTTTGAAATCAATGAATCAATGATGATAAATGTTATAATATATATATCAATGATGATAAATGTTATAATATATATATCAATGATGATAAATGTATATTGAATTTTGAAATCAATGAATCAATGATGATAAATGTTAGATATTGAAATTTGAAATCAATGATGATAAATGTTATATATCAAATTATCAATGATGATAAATGTTATATATTGAATTTGAAAGCTTGAAACCTTCAGATTGATGATTTGCGAGACTCAAGAGTCAATATGTTGTATGCTTCCAACTCGTGGGCGTGGTTGATGAAGATTATAACTTCTAGATGATTGATGTTATATGATTCAATCTATGTTTTTATGTTTTTTATGTCTAATTCATCATTCTACATGTTTTTATTGACATATATGCATCAAAATATAAAAAATATTAAAAATATTAAAAATATATATATATATATATAAAAACGCTCCCGAAAACGCTCCGGACCCGGAAACTTTTAAAAATGGCGCTCCGCGCTTCGCTCCCGCTCCCGCTTCCAAGTAACCTTGTCAAAATCACATTAAAAAAAATATTTTTCACGTATTGCACTTCATTTATTAATATTTGGCTATTTCAAAGAGCTAAGTCATGGCTAGTCAAAGAGAAGAGTTTACTCATACTCTTTGGCCTAGCCTCTTGTAGATTATTTTGTAACCTATTTTGTAGTTTCTTAAGCTAATATTTGTTGTGATGTTGTAGCCATTTCTAAAAACTACAAAAACTACTTACAAGTTTGCATGCATGACCTTGGGGCTCGAATTTAGAGACTACTTCCACCTTTAGGCCGAATTCTTCTTGGACAAGATTGTGTTCCATCTCTCTCTCTCTCGACCGTGGGAATTGAAGAGGCTTAGCCTCTCTTCTCCTTCTTCAAAATCTGAATTTTGTTGAGCCTTTTTGGGCCTCAAATTGCAGAATTTTTCAGCAAGGAAAGTTCTATGGCTTCAAACTAAATTTTTAAGACTTTCCTTTGGTTTTAGAGAAGACTTCATGGTCTTTTCCTTCTTGTAACAACTAATAAATTTTTATTTTAGGAGCATAGGTTTTACCCATTGGTATCCCTATCTCTCCACCTTTTGGAGAGAACTAGTGATTCGACTTTTGTTGATTTATTTCACTTGCATGCATGTCATTTAACTGGGTAATTAACACAACCATGCATCAAACTCATTCTGCATGCTCTTTAGTTCGATTTACTACATGCTTTAAGTCCATAACAAGTTCAGATTTTTTGCATGTAAACACTTTTAACTTGATTTTATTTGGCTTGAACAGAGTTCCAAATTTACTTATGCTTCACCATTCAACACATCTTATATGCATCAAGTATTTGGGCCATTTTTTCTCCATAAAGCAACATTTTATTTCATGTCAAGCAAGTACATTTCAAGTTGAAGCTAATATTTTATTCTTTGGTTAATTTACTTATATGCCTCAAGCATCACTAAAATTTACCTCCAACTTAAGTTGGTTGAATAGACATTTTAGGGACCCTCTACTTTTAGGGACTCCTCACTGCAAGATCTAAATCTTTGGGCGAGGGTGAGGTCTGAGAATTAGAGTTCAATTGTAACCTTGTTTTAGAGCTAATTAATAAAATAAACCAAGAGCATTATTTCATCACATTTACTTTACTTGTAAAGTTCTCAAATTTCTTGCTATGTTGATGGTTTAAAGTTTCACATGCAAATCTTATTTCAAAAAGCACTTTGGATGCAACCATTGTAATCTTTTAATTTTGCAACAAGTTTAATTTTCTTGTACTTGGAAATTGGCTTACCTTTGTAATGTAATTGGATGTTATCATTTTGATGGTCATGGAAGATTGATTTCACTTTCAAGTACTCTTATTTTGGGTTGCAAACTTAATTGCATGTTGTCATCTTGGTCTAACATTTGAGTATTTTCTATCATCTCATTTACATTCTCATAAGTAGATTACTAATTTTTTTCATTTTGGGCAAGATAGCTTTGCATGCTTTGATTCATAAATTTGTTTATCTTAAAAGAATTTATAATACCTTGTGCTAACATTTTCTTGTTTCACTTTTCAAGATTACTTTTTCTTTCCATTTGAAAGCATTTCACTTCAATTAAGCAAATACAATTTCATTTTAAAGAGCAGTACTTTGAAGGCACTAGTTTTCATATGCTTTATGCCTATTGCTCATATCACTTTTCACTTATAAATCTTAAGAAGTAATCTATTTAAATCTAACAACTCTCCTAGAAATCTCGCATATTTAACTTAGTTTTCCTTTAGGGAGCACCTCCCATAGCTAACCTAGGAGATCGTTTAAACGAAGAGAGTTGGGAATAGGTGACAGCCCATCCTCTTAGTTCCTTGCCAGCAACCACACCTTGTGGGGTTAAAGGCTTTTCTCACTAACTAGTAGGTAGGCGTAGGTGGGAAACGATAACATTTTTGGCGTCGTTTCTAGGGACAAGCTTTCTGGTACCTGGGAAATCGACTAACTTTTGGTTTTAGCATATTTGAACTTTAGATTTAGATTCTTGCTCAAGTGGCGACCCCACTCAATCCAAATTTTGCTAGAGTCTCTACTAGGAGAAATTCAAGTGGTCTAGTTAGCCTCTCTCCTGATCTTGAAAGGGTTTCTAGAGAGAGGTTAAATAGACTTTCTCATAGTAGATCTCTTGCTAGTCTTGGGCAAGAGGCTATTTCTAATATTCATTTTCTTTTTCAAGAACAAGTACGGCCTAGCATCATGAATGATCTTTTTGCTCCTTGTAATTTTACTAACATAAATGGCTATCCTCACAATATCCCTGACAAGACTATTGAAAGATTTCCTTCTTTTCAAGGTAACAATGTCATTAGCATTGCATCACATGTGAAGAACTTTAATGTTCACATTTTTAAGCTGTGTAACATTGCTAACTATAAGGATCTAAGGACGAGGCTTTTTGTTTTCTCTTTAGAAGAGTATGCTCTTGATTGGTTCACTGAGCAACCTACTAACTCTTGTGATTCTTTACAAGCAATCATTAGTACTTTCATGGGAAAGTTTGGAGAGAGAAGAGAAAATAGTCACTTGATTAGTGCCATTAGCACCATGAAGAAAAATGAGAATGAAACCATGGAAGAGTTTAACAAAAGATTCAGTGAATTGGTAAAATACATGCCTACTATTGTTAAACCTCCTGATGAATTTCTATTATGCTCATATTTAGATGTTTTTGGTGTTGACACTGCTTATGAGTTGAGGAGGAAGGAGCCTACAACTTTGGGTATAGCTCAAACTGAGGCCTTGAAGATGGAATGGGCTAGAAAGAAATCAAGAAAATCTGAAATTCTTGGTTTCACTAGAGGGCCATCAAAATCGAATGATTCCAAAGGCAAGGCTAAGGAACAAACTACCAATGATCCTATTAAGGAGTTAACCCAACTCATTAATACTATGGAAGCAAATCACACTATTCAAATGAATGCTATCGAAAAACGATTGGTGGCCATGGAAAGGAATCAAGCTGGGAGATTCCAAAATTGAGGAAATGATAGATGCCAAAAGAGGGGACCTCCTAATGAGCATAGACCACCAAATCTACTTGAGTCTACTAACTTAGTTGATGATCCAATGCCTTATTGTAGACCATGTGATGACCTACATGATGAACTCACTTATCCTTGTGTAAAAAGGATCTTAGATGGAGAAATGGCTAGAACAAGTGAGTAAATCAATGTAGTTGGAAACCTTGGAGAATTGGGTGGGAGTTATGGAGAATAGCCAAAAGTTAAGTAAGAAGTCTCCATCCTCCCATAGTGTGAATAATTTTGAGGAGTTGAATAGGATCACTGAGTTGTATGGGGAGAAGCCTTCATCGAATCAGATTTTAGAGATAGCCAAAGATAAAAAATGGGCAAGAAGTAAGGGAAGAAATCAAAATGCCCATAAGACTTTCACGCCACCCACATCTAAGTTGAATATTGAGTTGGGAGGATGGATAAATAATGAAAAGATTTTGATACCTGTGACTGAAATCATGAAGATTTCGTCCCAAAGATATAAATTGTTGAAAGCCATTGATGCACCTAATGGAAAATAAATGTCAATCTTTTCTAAGGATAGATATGGAGATGCCCCTATCACTTTGCAAAGTAGTGATATGTGTAGAGATAACAAAGACCATCAACCTTTTCTCACCACTATGTTGGTCAATGGAATGCTTTTGCACAATTGTGTGTTTGATTATGGGGCATCATCTATGAAAGTTTCAAAACAGAAACCTTACTGCAGTGTCTTGATCTACTTTGCCTACTTGTTTGATTAATTAACAAGTTATTAATCTTAAGTATTCAGAAAAGAATTAAAGAAAAAACAAATTGCAGCCTACACATCTACAAATCATTTACTGAACAACACGCACATGTGAAAAAATTACACAGATTTTTCGGACAAATGTCCCCGGAAAAACCCAATGCGGTAAAACCAGTGCAGCAGCTCTAGAGGGTTTTATTATTATGCAGAATTTAAATACAACAATATGGGCACCAAAAATAATCTTCCCTACAGAGAAAATACACGGCAGTTGTACCTTGCACTCGAAGATAGAAAACATGGCTGATCCAACCCTCTGCGAGGAATTACGAATTTGAGCCCTTTCTGGCCCACTAGAAACCCTCAGCGCAGTCTTCCCATCCTCTACGTCAGCCCTCTGGCCCAGCGCAGCCTCTGCACAGCACAGGCTGCCCCTGCGTCACTCTGGAAGGCTTTGTGTTGGCTCTATGTCACTCAGACAACTCTACGTTAGCCTTTGCATGGCCTCTGCATCAGTCTGGCTGGACTGCGTCCCTCGTGTTGGCCTCTGCGCTGCCCTAGTACGATGCTCCCTCTCTGTTGTTGTATTCTCGGCCTCGAATCAAATCATCCCTTGCCGATCTTTGCCCCTCACTGCACTGCAAACTCACTTCGAATTCCTCAGCAAACCCCTATGAAAATTGTATAATGTAGAATTCTACTGCAACTACTTATTATATTTCTTCTATTGTATTCTCAATCACAATTATTTAACATTTAACTGTGTTAAATACCGCAATAAAATATGTTGCAGACTTCACGATCAATAGACAACATAAAAGAAATAGCACAAGTAATCACACATAAACAACATTATTTTTGGACAATTGTCCCCGGAAAAACCCAATGCAGGAAAACCGGTGCAGCAGATTTGAGGGTTTCTTTATTATGCAGAAATTCTGAGTACAAATCTGTGATTGTAAATATCAATAAATCACCTGAATAAATCTGATGAGAGTAGGCTTAGCGAGACAAATCTCACATCACCACGAAGTTCCGGCACTGACTTGCACCCAAATTGAGTTGCTCTGCGTGATTTTTGCATCCCACACGTTACCACTGTGTCACTATTGTTTCTGCTTGTTGTGGCTTCCTCTGTACTGACTGTTGCCTGAGACTAGAGTGATTTCCCCTTCCAGAAGTGACCTCTGGAAACTGGATAAACCCTCAGCTGCCTCCACCAACAGAAATCAAAACTCCCTCTACTGCTCTGCGCTGGCCCAGCATAACTGCTGCTTGGCGCTCTCTGCATTGCTTCTTTGGCTCCTCTCTCTCTACTCTTCCTTTACTCTTTCTCCTTCAGAAATTCTCCCTCCTGGAGATTTCATCTTCCCCTCTCTGCAATCGAAAATCACTTCGACTCTTCCTTCGGCTGAAGAAATCGATTTCTTGATTCTTTCTCCGTCTGATGTGTTTTCCATAGGCCCCTCATGCTCCTTCTTATAATCCTCCGTTAACCTTTCAACAGCCCAGATTAAAACTTAATCAAGGGCTAGGATTAACTTGGAGGCAATCCATGACTTTATTTAGAAGAGTAACACTTAGTTTAATTAATCGGTTTCCCTAAGTTTAGACTTAGGAAATCATAAAAAAACAATTAATTAATTTAATTAAACCATCTCGAAGTGGAATTTTCCAATATCTTTTCTGGGTATTATGGAATACATGTGTCTTAGCCCATATACAAAGTTACAAGGCTAGAGCACATCCGATGCTACCATAAATCAACACTCCCTCTTAGCGAGGAATGTGCTCTAACGCTACAACTCTAAGTGTTGCTCTGACTTCTGTAACATCTCCTGTCGTGGTGTTGATGCTGCTTATCAACACTGCACAAAAAATGATGCAACTGTACTGTTGTTGACTCTGCATGTTGCTGCCAACTGCCACTGTACTGCAACTCCCTCTTTTAACTGCGTTGAAGATCCATTGACTACTGAAATGGATTTTCAGTCCTACCCAACTGTCCTCTGAACTGAGTGAACTTAATCCTCCCCAGAGCCTTAGTGAGTATGTCTGTTGTCTGTTCTCCTGTGGGAATGTACTAGAGTTGTACTGCCCCACGCTGAACACGGTCTCGGATAAAATGACACCTGATGTCAATGTGTTTGGACCGATCATGAAATACTAGATTTTCAGAGAGTTTGATACAACTCTAATTGTCACAATAAACGCAAGTTGGCTCCATCCTGTGCCTGAATAGACTCACAAGGAGTTTTCGAAGCCATGTGGCTTCGCAGGTAGCTGTACTAGCTGCCATGTACTCTGCTTCACCTGTGCTCAATGCTACTGACTTATGTTTCCTGCTGCACCAAGACACCATTCCTGATCCAACGTTGAAACAATACCCAGAGGTACTTTTCATGTCCACTGAGCTTCTTGCCCAATCTGCGTCTTTGAATCCACTGAGTCTAACATCCTCTCCCGAGCCATACTTTATACCAAATTTGACTGTTCCTTGTACATATCTCAAAATGTGCCTTGCTGCTGCCTAGTGCACTCTTTTGGGTTCCACCATGAACTGACTAAGAGTGTTGACAGCAAAGCAAATGTTTGGTCTGGTGTTAACCAGATACATCAATGACCCGATAAGTTGTCTGTATAAAGTGGGGTCCACTTCTACGTCTTTTGATGCATCTATCTTCTTCCAATTGGTGATCATGGGTGTGGCCATGGGCCTGCAATCCTGCATTTTGAACCTCTTCAGAATTTCCAAGGCATACCTCTCCTGGCCCATGAAGATATCTCCATCCTTCTGACAGACTTCCAATCCTAGGAAGTAGTGCATTAACCCCAAATCCTTCATGTCGAATTCAACTACTAGATTCCATTTGCAATCTTTGATGAACCTAGATGATCCAATGAGAAACAGATCATCTACATATAGTACAAGTACCAATGGCTCATTTTCTACCAGCAAATAGTAAATATTGGGACCTGCTTCACTCTTAACAAACCCCATCTTTTGCAAATAGCTATCTATTCGACCATACCAAGCTCTCAGAGCCTGCTTAAGCCCATACATGGCTTTCTTCAATCTGCATACATAGACTTCCTTTCATGAGTCTCAAAACCATCTAGTTGTTCGATATATACCTCTTTCTCAATTTCTCCATTCAAGAACGTTGTCTTGACATCCATTTCATGAATCTCCCATCTCATTTGTGCTGCTAAGGATACAACAGTCCGGATGGAGGTATATCTGGTAACTGGTGCGAAGGTCTCTTCATAGTCAATGCCTTCCTTCTGAGCATACCCTTTTACCACGAACCTTGCCTTATATTTTTCTATGCTACCTTCTGCAGCGTATTTGATCTTGTAGATCCATCGTGATCCAACAACTGATCTACTCTGAGGTCTGCGCACTACTTTCCAAACATCATTTGTCATGATAGAAGCATACTCTTCTATATCATGGCATCTACCCATACCTTGTGCTGAACAACTTCCTAGAAGCTGGAAGGTTCCTCTACCTAGGCAACCAAAGCCTGGTACCTGTCAGGAGGTCTACGTTGTCTCTTTCCATTCCTGGGAGTCCCAATAAAGTTTTTTGTGTCTCTCAGTATCTGCTGAGCTTCTCTGTTGATGCTCTCTCAACTCTTCCTCCTGATCTAGCTGTTGCTCAGATTGAGTATCTTCCTGATCCTCTTCTGTGAAAACGTTAGTACCTGTACTTGGTACCAAAGTCTGTCTTTCTGTCTGTTTTTCTTGGTGCCACTGTTGTTCTTGAACCAAGGGAAATTATGTAGTCTGATCCTCTGCTGGCATATCACACGATTTCTAAAAAGCTCTATCCTCCATGAACTTAACATCGCGTCTTATCACAACCTTTCTACTACCAGGAATATAGATCCTATATGCCTTGGAGTTTTCACTGTATCCTACAAGATACCCCTTTTCTGTAGTTTGATCAAGCTTGCTTCTCTTCTCTCTTGGTATATGACAGTATGCCATGCTACCAAATATCCGAAGATGCCATACCTCCGGTTTCTTCCCTGTGAAAACCTCTTCAGGAGTCTTCTTTCTCAATGATCTATGAGGAGTCCTGTTCTAGATGTACACTGCCATATTGCAGGCTTCAACCCATAAATAACTGGGTAAATCAAGGTCAAATAACATGGCCTTGGCTGCTCCTACAATTGTCCTGTTCTTCCGTTCTTCCACACCATTCTGTTCGGGATTGTATGGCACAGTCCACTCCCTCCTGATGCCCTCCTTTGCGCAGAAATCTATGAAGTTTCCATCTATGTATTCTCCACCCTTATCTGAACATAATGTCTTGATTTTCTTCCCCATCATATTTTCAACAAGAGCCTTGAATTCTTTGAACTTTTCCAAGACTTCATTTTTTGTCTTAAAGGAAGTAAATCCAGGTTTTCATGGAGTGGTCATCGATGAATGTGACAAAATATTTGCCACCCTTGAGAGCATTAGTGGACATAGGTCCACAGATGTCTGAGTGTATCAGTTCTAATATGCTTTCTACTCGGTTTTCACTACTGGGAAAGGATGCCTTAGCGTACTTCCCAAGTACACATCCTCGGCATACATCATCATGCTCCGTGCTGAGAACAGGTGCCCCATCAACTGTTTCTCTAAGAATTTTCAATACACCATGGTGCAAGTGCCCCATTCTTCTATGCCAAAGTTCGTTTAACCCTTTCTTGTCATCGGGACTACTACTGATTAGTGCCATCAAAGATTCAAGTTGCAACCTATATAGTTTGTTGCTTCTAACTCCGATCTGCCTTGATTGCTTCCAACGTGGGTGCTTGGCATATACCTTCTTCCCGATAAAGTGTATGCCATACCCTTTGTCCTACAACTGAGATACTGAGATTAAATTCATCCCAAGCCCCGGCACATGTAGTACATCTGTGACCTTGACACTGGTTCCGGCTTCCGTCTGAAACACTACGGCTGCTCTCCCAACAGGAGTGCATTTCGTGTTATTCCCCATAGTGATTTGGAAGTTCATCTGCTCTTCCCTATAGCTCGAGAAATATTCTCATACTCCAGTCAGATGAGTTGAAGCCCCGCTATCAATATACCAGATTCTTGCAGATGCTTAACTTGACAAGCATGCACCATCCTCTTTTAACCTAGAGGATAAAACATCTAAGTCTGCCATACTTATTTGTGCTTTCTTTTCTCTGTGCTGCATCCTCTTTGAAGCTTCTAGATTGCGCACTCCTCTTTCTGACCCTGCTTCCTTTGGATTTGACAACTCTGATACCATATGAAAATTCTATAATATAGAATTCTACTACAACTACTTATTATATTTCTTCTATTGTATTCTCAATCACAATTATTTAACATTTAACTGTGTTAAATATCGAAATAAAATATGTTGCAGACTTCATGATCAATAAACAACATAAAAGAAATAGCAAAAGTAATCACACATAAACACCGTTATTTTGGGACAATTGTCCTTGGAAAAACCCAATGCGGGAAAACCGATGCAACAGATCTAAGGGTTTCTTTATTATGCAGAAATTTTGAGTACAAATGTGTGATTGTAAATATCAATCAATCAGCTAAAGAAATCTGATGAGAATAGGCTTAGCGAGACAAATCTCACATCACCACGAAGTTCCGGCACTGACCGACACCCACACTGAGCTGCTCCGCATGATTTCTACGCAATGACTGTGTCCCTCACACTGTCACTGCGTCACTGTTGCTGCTTCTTGTTGTGGTTGCCTCTGTGTTGACTGTTGCCTGAGACTAGAGTGATTTCCCCTTCCAGAAGTGACCTCTTGAAACTAGATAACCCTCAACTGCCTTCACCAACAGAAATTGAAACTACCTCTGATGCTCTACGCTGGCCCAGCGTAAATGCTACTTGGCCCTCTCTGCGTTGCTGCTTTGGCTCCTCTCTCTCTTTTCTTCCTTTACTCTTTCTCCTTCAGAAATTCTCCCTCCTGGAGATTTCACCTTCCCCTCTCTGCAATCGAGAATCACTTCGACTCTTCCTTCGCCTAAAGAAATCGATCTCTTTTTTCTTTTTTCTTTTGTAAGTTTGGTAGTACCTTTCATTTTTCACTTTTTTTTTTAACTCCATCTTCATAACATGTCCATATACATCACCCCGATCGGGGAAGGGAATTGAACCTGTGATGAGTGCTATAACAGCCCGCCTCATCACTGTTTAACCAAGACCCCACGGACGAAGAAATTGATCTCTTGATTCTTTCTCCGTCTGATGTGTTTTCCATAGGCCCCTCACCCTCCTTATAATCCTTCATTAACCTTTCAACGACCCAGATTAAAACTTAATCAAGGGCTAGGATTAACTTGGATGTGATCCATGACTTTATCTAGAAGATTCACACTTAGTTTAATTAATACCCTTTAATTAATCGGTTTCCCTAAGTTTAGACTTAGGAAAACATTAAAAAATGATTAATTAATAATTAAACCATCTTTAAGTGGAATTTTCCAATATCTTTTCTGGGTATTATGGAATACATGTGTCTTAGCACATATACAAAGTTACAAGGCTAGAGCACATCCGATGCTACCATAAATCAACAACCCCACCCCAAAAATTCGACTTAGCTTCAATGCTCTACAATGTGTGTGCGTGTGTCCTCCAACTGACCCCAAAGCTTTCCTTTATACTTTTTTCGTTGCCAAACCAACGGTCGTGATCTAATCTCTTATCAACGACTGAGATTTAAAGAAAGCTTGATGCACATCACTTAGAACATTACCTCACATGTGTAATTTAATTCACTTTAATTCTTTAATTTCCCTAAGTTAGACTTAGGGTCCCCATTAAAAAATTTAATTATTTGAATAACTATTACACCGAATGAAATTTCTCCAAATGCTTTTTGGGTCTTGGAGATCTCGTGTGTCTTAGCCCTCCACAAAGTTTCGGAGTTAGAGCACACCCGATGCTACCCCAAAATCTCAACACTCCCTCTTAGCGAGTACTATGCTCTAGAAATACTTCCACACTAAAGCATCACCTAATCTCGGCATCGATCTTTGCACTGCTGATGCTTGGCCTGTTGCCCTCCATCCACTGCGCTACTGCTCTGTGTACTACTGCCCATGTCACTGCCACTGACACTACCACATCTGTACTGCAGCTCCCTCTCAATTTGCTGCATCATGTTTCCCGTATCACTTCCACTGCTAACTGTTGCAATGCAACTCAGTTGCTAAGAAGTAAGCAACTGAAGGACCGTCACCCCATCAGTGACAGACAAGTTAGTTGGGTTGCATCTCATCACTGAACCAACTCTGTTGTTGTGTTGCGTTGTCTCTTTGAAGCTCTGCGTTGTCTGTTGCACTGCACTGCGTAAGCATTGCCTCTGCGCTGTTGAAATCCCATCAGCCTCTACGTTCTTGCTGCCTCTCCTCTGCGTTGCTGCTGCCTTTAGCATCCGAACATGCCTCTGCTTCTCCATGATCTTCTGCACCCACTTCTACAGTCACTCTGCTACTGTCTTAAGGCTCCCGTAGCTGGTATGTGATCCAAGAGTTTGGACACCTCAAGGATCCTGCCATCATCTGTAACTACTCTACAAATCAATATCGCTCCACTTCCTTGGTTCATGAGCACTCATGGCTACGTCATCGTCACTATGATCATCCCCTTTCGCTGTTGTTGCCTTGGAATCAAGAGATTCCTTGTCCTTCCTCTTAAGACAAGAGCTGGCGAAGTGTCCAAGTTCGCCACATTTAAAGCACGGACCTTTGATAAGTCCTTCTTCTTCTTCCCTTGTTGCCTTTGTCCCTTAGATGCAAGGGTTGCATCCTCCTCCTCGTCTTTCTTTACTTTGACTCCACTGTCGCTACTTTGCTTCTTGGTTATCCTCCTGATTTCCTCCCGACGGAGGATTGCCCACATGTCCACCCACGATGGTAACACTGCTCTGCCTAATATTCTTTGGACAAACGTTTCTCATTCATCAGTGACTGCATTTAGGGCAGTCCTCACCATGAGCCCTTCATTCGGAGTTGTCCCCATAGCAATCAGTTGGTCCCGGATAGCCTGAAGTCTAAAGAGGAAGGGATCGATTTCCTCTCCCTTCTGCATCTGGAACAACCGCATCCGATTCTCCAGAAGCATTTTCCTCTAGACGGAGCTTCCCTGATACATCATGTTCAAAGTTGTCCACATCTCATTTGTCGTGTTCTTTCCAACAATATGTGGGACCACGTGATCCTTTACTCCATCCACGATCAAGTTCTTTTCCCGTGCTTGATTCTCGTTGAATTTATTCAGGGGATCTGCATCGGTAGGCACAACTAGGACATTTTATGCATAGTCTTTGATGTCGTACTCATACAGGACTATCAGGATTCTGACCCTCCAGATAACAAAGTTGGACACACCGTCCAACCTATCTTGATCTCTCAATCCATGAGAAACCATCTCCGCTCAATCTGTCAAACCACAAACTCTTCTCCATTTTGTTGTTGTTAGACTCAGCAAAGAATCAGATTTGGGCTTCTTGGCGAAAGAACCCTCTAGAGAATGTGCTTCCTCTAAACAATGATTTCCCTCCCAGAAATCCTTCACCAATTCTGATGAATCAATCCTCTATGATCACTCCCTTGATCACACTCAGATTCCTTGGCTAGAGAATCTGTTGAGCAACTGTTCCCCTCACGCTTTTGTCACCTTTTCTAGGCATTGTTCTACACCGACAGAACCTGTGCCACACCAACAACTACTGAAGATCCGAAACAACGCTTCTGGTCTCGGCAATCTACACAACAACTTTCCGAATTGGACCGTGTCACCCTCCTGGTGCTGCGTCAACCTCTACGTGAGCAAACTGGCTCAACGCTCCTCTTCTGGTGTTGCGTAAGCCTTTGCGTGAGCAGACGGGCTCTATGTCACCTCTCTGGATCTGCATCAGCCTCTCCATGAGCAGACTGACTCTACGTCACCCTTGCAGGGTTTGCGTCTCTTCTGGTGTTGTGTTGCCTTCTTCTGGATCTCTGCTGCTTCAGCTGCCCTTCCTGCAGCAAATATCTTCAGCCGCTTTTGCTGGTTGATCAGCTTGATCTACAATGTTCTAATACCATGTGAAGGTTTCAAAACAAAAACCTTACTGCAATGTTTTGATCTACTTTGCCTACTTGTTTGATTAATTAACAAGTTATTAATCTGAAGTATTCAGAAAATCATTAAAGCAAATACAAACTACAGCCGACACATCTATAGATCATTTACTGAACAACACGCACATGTGACAAAATAACACACGGATTTCTCTGACAAATGTCCCCAGAAAAACCCAATGCGGGAAAACCAGTGCAGTAGCTCTAGAGGGTTTTATTATTATGCAGAATTTGAATACAACAATCTGGGCACCTGAAACAGTCTTCCCTACAAAGAAAATACACGACAGTTGTACCTTTCACTTGGAGACAGAAAATATGGCTGATCCAACCCTCTGGGGGGGATTACGAATTCCAGCCCTTTCTGGCCCAGCGCAGGCTGCCCCTACGTCACTCTGGAAGGCTTTGTTCTGGCTCTGCATCACTCAGACGACTCTGCGTCAGCCTCTGCATGGCCTCTGCGTCAGTCTGGCTAGACTGCGTCCCTCTTGTTGGCCTCTGCGCTGCCCTTGTACGATTTTGCCTCTCTGCTGTTGTATTCTCGACCTCGGATCTGATCATCCCTTGCCGATCTCTGCCCCTCACTTGACTGCAAACTCATTTCGAATTCCTCAGCAAATCCCACCCCAGAAATTCGACTTAGCTTCAGTGCTCTACAATGTGTGTGTGTATGTCCTCCAACTGACCCCAAGTCTCTCCTTTATACTTTTCTCGTTGGCAAACCAACGGTCGTGATCTAATCTCTTATCAACGGCTGAGATTAAAAGAAAGTTTGATCCACGTCACTTAGAACATTTCATCACATGTGTAATTTAATTCACTTTAATTTTTTAATTTCCCTAAGTTAGACTTAGGGTCCCCATTAAAAAATTTAATCATTTGAATAACTATTACACCGGATGAAATTTCTCCAAACGCTTTCTGGGTCTTGCAGATCTCGTGTGTCTTAGCCCCTCCACAAAGTTTCGGAGCTAGAGCACACCTGATGCTACCCCAAAATCTCAACATCATTTTGTGTCATGACTAAGAAGGTCATGAATTACTTAAACTTGAGGATTTCTAGACCTTACCACAACATTTGTGTTATCGATTCGAAAATTATTGAAGTTTGTGGTTTGATAAAGGATATTCAAGTCCACTTGGTAGTACATTATGATATTATGATCACCATGGATATTGTGGTGATTGATGTGCCTGATCCTTGGGGGTTGTCACTGTCTAGGAAGTGGGGAGTTGATATAGGGGGTAGTTTGCAAAGTGATTTAAGTTATGCTACCATCCCTAATAGTGAGGGCATCATGGTTAGGTTGGATAAGGAGTTGGAGAGAAAGCTTCATGTAGAAAATCCCAAGGAGCTCATAATGAAATTGTGTATGAATCTGATGACTTGGGAAACTATGCTATCTTGGCTAAATCTATTGCTCATTTGGAGTAGGTGGAAAATAAGAAAGATTGGGTTTGACACATGAATTTTGATGGTGCCCATTAAAGGTTTGCTAAGGGTGTTGGAATTGTCTTTACCTCCCCTCTTGTTCATATATTCAAGTTTTCCTTTAGATTGGAATTTGATGCAACTAACAATGTAGATAAATATGAAGCTTTATTGTTAGGTCTAGAGTTGGCAAAGGACTTGAACATTCAGTTGCATAGTATCAAGAGGGATTCTAATTTAGTCATTCTTCAAACAAAGAATCAATTTACATGCAACAATGATAGATTAAAGAAGTATCGTAATGTTGTTTGGGATAACATGGAATATTTTGATGCATTAGATCTTCAAGCAATTCCAAGACAAAGAAATAAACAAGCTGATGAGCTAGGTGTTGTTGCATCTACCTTAAAACTTGGAGAGAACTTGATGGATGATAAGATCAAGATGGAAGTTATTTTCAAACCACCAAGTGATTCGATTTTTTAATAATATGGAGGAATTTTCTGATTTTAAAGTTGGATATAAAGAAGAAGGTTGCAATTATGATGAGTGTCATGTTGTGTCAAATCCCACTCCTAGGGATCGTGTAGCCATGGAGAAAATGTTTGATAGGAATGGTGTTATGAAGAGAAAAGAAGATAAGGAATCGACCCAGGGGAATTCATTGAAGTAAACATTGGTACCCCTCATGATCCAAAGATTATCAAAATAGGGAAAGGTACCACTCAGGATGAAAGGAAAAAGTTGATAAATTTACTTCAAGAATACAGGGATATTTTGGCCTTTTCCTATGAGGAGTTAAAAGGTTATAGGGAGGATGTTATGGAACATATTATCCCTCTTAAATATGAAAATGCCAAACCCTTTAGGCAAATAAATCCTATGTTAGCCCCCTTGGTGCAAAAGGAATTGCAAAAGATGCTCCAAGCTGGAATTATAGCTCACACTAGGCATTCCACATGGTGCTCAAACTTGGTTATTGTAAGAAAGAAGAATGGAACAATCAGGCTATGTGTAGACTTTCGAAATCTTAATTTAGCTTGTAAAAATGATAATTACCCTTTACCTAATATGGAAACTGTGAAAATTTCTGAATTTACTCAACAGAAACTCTACTGCAGTAATCTGATTTACTTTTCCTACTTGTTTGATTTACTTAACTTATTTTTCTAAAATATTTAGTAAAACATCAAGGTAAATACACTACAACCTACACAAATATACAGATCAAGTATTGAATAATTAAGCACATTCGACAACGGACACACAAGATTTTTCAAACAAATGTCCCTAGAAAAACCCAATGCGGGAAAACCGGTGCAACAGCTCTTGAGGGTTTTTATTATTATGCAGATTTCTGAATACAAACTAGGGTACCAGTAGTGGTTTACCCAACAGAAAAAATCCCCGCAAAAGTACCTCTATCTCCGGAGACAGACATTATGGCTGATTCAGCTGAGAATGAATAACCCCACAGGTGCCTACACAGTCACTACGTCACCCTTCAGTGTGGCTATGTCACTCTATTTAATCTATTGAATACGAGCCCGATCTGGCCCAATGAAGCCCCAACCCAACTCTCTGAGTGACTCTGTCACCCTCTTCCGACTTTGCGTCCCTCTAGGTGAGCCCTTCTAGCTTTGCGTCATCCCTGTTGGGCTTACGCTGCCTCTGCGTCACCCCTCCTAGGCCTACATTGCCTCTGCATCACCCCTCCTGGGCCTGCACCGCTCTGTGGCACGGATCAGCCTCTCTGCTATTGTATTCTCGACCTTGGACTCAGAAATCCCACTATCGGCCTGCCCCTCTCTACACTGCGAGCTCACTCGAAAATTCTCAGCAAACTGTGCCCCAGAATTTCAACTTAGCTCAAGTGTTGCCACTCTGTGTGTGTTCTCCAACTGACCCCAAGCCTTCCTTAAATACTTCTCCTATTAAACATTCAACGACTGTGATCTAATCTCTAATCAACAACTAGGATTAGAAAAGACTTGATCCTTGTCACTTAGAACATTCTCACCCACATGTCTAAATAAATTCACTTTAATTATTTAATTTCCCTAAGTTAGACTTAGGGTCTCCATTAAAATAACTAATTATTTGAATAACCTAAGCTCTGGGTGGAATTTCTCCAAACGATTTCTATGTCTTGGAGATCTCATGTGTTCTAGCCCCTTTATAAAGTTTCGGAGCTAGAGCACATCCGATGCTACCCAAAAATCAACACTCCCTTTTAGCGAGGAATGTGCTCTGAGAACACCTCAATCCAAAAGCATTACTCTGATCCACGGCATCGGTCCCCTGCGTTGTTGATGCTTGGCTTGTAGCCCCTCATCCTCTGCACTACTGCCTTCTATACTGCTACCCATGACTCTGCCACAGTCACTGCCTCATCTATACTGCAACTCCATCTCAAATGTTGCATCATGTTGCCCATAGCACTCCCACTATTAACTGCGGCACTGCAACAGTTGCTGAGAGTTAAGCAAATGAAGGACATCACCCAAAATCCTAACAAACAAGTCAGTCTAGCTAAATCTCGATCTAAAACACCCTCTGTTGCTAATCTGCATTGTCCCTCTGGTGCCTCTACGATGCTGTTACACTGCACTTCGTAAGCACTGCCTCTGCGCCGTTGAAATTCCATCAACCTCTGCACTGCTACTTCTACGTTGCTACTGCCTCTGCTCTATGTTGCTCCAGTCTTCAGCATCCTAGCTCTGCCAATGTGCCTCCATAATCCTCCGCACCAAATGACTCCAGTCATCCTGCTATTGTCATTAAGGGCTCCCGTGTTGATTTCTATAGCATCAGAAAGTGTTCTAAGTCTCATTTTTGGTAGAGAGGCTTGGACATCAGTTATCCAGAGAACACAGAAATCGTTTGTGGAAATTCCACTCGGTTGTGACTTTATTAAAACAATTAATTATTTTAATGTAGACCCTAAGTTTAAACTTAGGGAAATTAAATAATTAAAGGGTATTAATAGAGCAGAGTGTGAATCTTCTAGAAAACAAAGATCAAGTCATCTTTTGATCCGAGCCATTGATTCACGATATAATCTTGGTCGTTGATTCGTCAACAGGAAGACTATAAGAAGAGACTTGAGGGCCATTTGGAAGTTAAGCCGAGGACACTCTCAGTACCCGAAGGAAATCAATTCTGAAGCAAGACAATTCAATTTTAGTGGGTGAGTTTGTAGAGGCTTGGTTGCCGAAGCAAAACGAGGGAGGAGTCAGTTTTAGGGAAGCAGAAGTCAGAAGGATGAAGGGAAGGGTGAGTTGATCAGCAGCAAGAACCCCTCCACGCATAATCACGTAGTCCAGAGAGGGACTGCGCAGAGCTCTCACGCTGGATGACACAGAGGGTGAAGAAGGTCACCCTGAGGGTTCGAAATTTTTTTGGAAGGTGTAGAAAATTTAGCCAAGTATTTGCTAATTTTTCTCTTCTCATCAAACTCCTGTAAATGTACTTTCCATTTCTGAAGATAAATAGAAAACCCTCATCTACTGCACCAGTTTTCCCACATTGGGTTTTTCCGGGGACAATTGTCCAAAAATAATTGTGTTCATGTGGTTGTTTCTATTATGCTACTTGTGTAAATTATCTTTCTGTTCTTATGCTCTTAACGATACTTGTGTAAATTATCTTTCTGTTCTTATGCTCTTAACGATAGTGAAGATCTGCAAATGTGTTTATTTCAGAATTTACTGAAGCATCTATAAATAACTTATCTCATAAGTAGGAGAAATAAACCAAGTATTGCAGAAATATTTTCCTCTTGAAAATTTCACATCCCGTAACTCATATGTGATCCCAGAGTTTGGGCACCTCAAGGATCCTGCCCCCTACCACTATCCGTAGATCAATATACAGATCTATGTCGCCCTGCCTCTTCTCTCGAGGCACATGAGCACTCATAGCCACATCGTCATCACTCCCATCATCACCCTTAGCTACTGCAGCCTTTGAATCCAAATCTTCCTTGCCCTTCTTCTTCTAAGGAAAAGTAGTGGTGAAATGTCCCAATTCACCACATCTGAAGCACCTGACCTTTGAAAGGTCTCTCTTCTTCTTCCCTCGCTACCCCTGTTGTCCCTTAGATGCGAGAGTCGTATCTTCCTCCTCCTTCCTGAACTTGATTCCGCCATTGGTGTTGCCTGCCTTGGTCATCCTCCAGATCTCTTCTTGTCGAAGAGCTACCCACATGTCTTCCCAATTTGGAAGTGTCGCTCTGCCCAAAATTCCTTGGACAAAGGTCTCCCACTCTTTAGACACTACATTCAGGGCAGTCCTGACCAATAGACCCTCATCAGGAGTGCCCCCCATAGCAGCCAACTGATCACGAATCACCTTCAGTCTAATGAGGAAGGGGTCGATTTCCTCTCCCTCATGCATCTGAAATAGTCGAAGATGATTCTCCAGAAACATTCTCCTTTGGAAAGAAGTCCCTTGATACATTGAGGTCAACGTCGTCCACATCTCATTTGTTGTGCTCTTTTCAGCAATGTGTGGGACCACGAGGACCCCATCCATAATCAAGTGCTTGGCCCTTGCTTGCGCTTCCTCATACTTCTTCAACGGATCAACATCAACAGGAACAACGCAAACTTTCTCGGCGTGATCTTTGATGCGATATTCGTCTAGAATCGGCATGATTCTGGCCTTCTAGATGACGAAGTTGGATACTCCATCCAACCAATCCTGATTCCTCAATCCATGTGCGGCCATCTCTGCTCAAAAGTTGTCGAAGCGAATACTCTTCTCTCTTCTTCTGTTGCTACCCACAGCAAAAGACCGCAACTGGGTTTCTTGGCGCTAGAAACCCTCTAGAGAATAATGCTCCCTTTGACAAGTGATTTCCCTCTCGGAAATCCTCCACCAACTGTTGTTGAATCATCCCTCTCCAATCACTCAGTTGATCAGATCTCAAACTTCTTGGCGAGAAAGCCTACTCAGGAACTGCTTCCCCTTACTTTGTCAACCCTGCTAGACATTTTTCTGCACCGACAGAATAACGCCCCACCAGCAACTTCCAGCCACGGCAACCAGCACATTGTTACCTCCTCTCGGATTGTGTCACCCTTCTGGGCCTGCATGAGCCTCTGCGTCAGCTATGCGTGAGCTAGACAGGCTCTGCGTCACCCCTCTGGGTTTGTGTGAGCCTCTGTGTCAGCTATGCGTGAGCTAGACAACCTCTACATCACCCCTCCTGAGCCAGCACTGTCCCTCTGGTGTTGCACTGCCTCTTCCTGGATCTGTGTTGTCACAACCGACTTCCTGCAGCAAAAACTTCGCCTCTTCGTTGATTGCTTCAGCTCTCCCTGATCTGTAATCACTCTGATACCATGTGAAAATTTCTGAATTTACTAAAGAGAAACCCTACTTCACTAACGTGATTTACTTCTCCTACTTGTTTTATTTACTTAACAAGTTATTTTTTTGAAATATTCAGTAAAACATCAAGGTAAATACACTGTAGCCTACACAAATATACGGATCAAGTACTGAAGAATTAAGCACATTCGACAAAGGACACACAAGATTTTTTGGACAAATGTCCCCAGAAAAAACCCAATGCGGGAAAATCGGTGCAGCAACTCTTGAGGATTTTTATTATTATGCAGATTTCTGAATACAAACTAGGGTACCAGTAGTGGTTTACCCAACAGAGAAAATATCGGCATGAGTACCTCTATCTCCGGAGACAAATATTATGGCTAATTCAGCTGAGAATGAAAAACCCCACAGGTGCCTAAGCAGTCATTGCCTCACTCTATCTGATCTACTGAATACGAGCCCGATCTGGCCCACTGAAACCCCAGCGCAGCTCTCTGAGTCACTATGTCACCCTCTTCTGGCTCTACGTCCCTTTGTATGAGCCGTTCTAGCTCTGCATCGCCCCTGCTAAGCTTACGTTGCCTCTGCATCACCTCTCCTAGGCCTACGTTGCCTCTGCGTCACCCATCCCGGGCCTGCGCTGCTTTGTGGTACAAATCTGCCTCTCTGCTATTGTATTCTCGGCCTTGGACTCAGAAATCCCACTACCGAACTGCCCCTCGCTACACTGCAAGCTCACTCAAAAATTCTCAGCAAACCACACCTCAGAATTTCGACTTAGCTGAAGTGCTGCCACTCAGTGTGTTCTCTGTGAAAATTTATGAATCTTTACAATTTATGCAGAAATTATTACTGTTAATCTGGTTATGCTCCTCCTACTTAGACAAGTTATTAACTGAATAAAATTCAAGTTAAAATCGAAGCAAAACACATAACATATCTCCACCAATCCAAATCTAGAACAAGTTCATACACACAGACAAAGTGACACACAGTTATTTCTCGGGAAAATCGGTCTTCTGGCTACTGCAGGGTTTTATTATTAAGAATTTTTTGAATACAACGAGCCTGGGTTCCAATCCTGGAAAACCCGACAGAGAAATATTAGATCTACAGCTCACTGGCTGATTTAGGGCAAAAATAATGACTGATCCATGCCCTCAAACAGGATTTACAGAACTCGGCCAAAATTAGGGCCTAGAAACCCCAGTGCTGCCCCTGAAGCCTCTACGTCAACCTCGGAAGCCCCTCTAACCCTCAGTGCTGCTCCGGAAAGGGCTGCGTTACCCCAGACTGGGTGACGCAATCCCTACGCTGCCCTTACAATCTCTGCGTAACCCCTGAGGGTTTCCTGCAGAAAATTACGCTGTCTTTGAGGGACTGCGTAGCACAGTGCTGCCCTTCCTGCTGCTGCTCTCCTGCTTCTCAGCGCTGCCTCTCTGAGTTGATCTCTGCCTCTTGTTGATTCTAGACCCTGGGATCAGATCATCCCCTTGCCCTAAATTCCCCTCTCTGCAACTGAAATACTTCTGAGAATTCTTAGCAAACCCGCCCTAGAATCTTAGCTTAGCTTTAATGCTCTACCTCTGTGTGTCTTTACAAATGACCCAAAGCCTTTCCTTTATACTTTTCTTGTTGGAAACCAATGACCATGATCAAATCTTAAATCAATGGCTAAGATTAAAAGAAATCTTGATCCATGTGACTTAAGAAAATTTCATCACATGTTTAATTAAATTCACTTTAATTATTTAAGTTCCCTAAGTTTTAACTTAGGAAATACATTAAAATAATTAATTAATTTAATATCTCCTAAACCAAATGAAATTTTCCAAATCAATTTCTGGGTCTTGTAGATCAAGTGTACTTTAGTCCCTCCACAAAATTTGGGAGCTAGAGCACAACTGATGCTACACCAAATACACAAAATATCAACATTCTCCAACTAACCCCAAGCCCTCTTTTAATAATTTTCCTATTGAATATTCAATGGTTGTGATCTAATCTCTAATCAACGGCTAGGATTAGAAAAGACTTGATCCTCGTCACTTAGAACATTCTCACCCACATGTCTAAATTAATTCACTTTAATTATTTAATTTCCCTATGTTAGACTAAAGATCTCCATTAAGATAATTAATTATTTGAATAACTTAAGCTCCGGGTGGAATTTCTCCAAACGATTTATAGGTCTTGGATATCTCATGTGTTCTAGACCCTCCACAAAGCTTCGGGGCTAGAGCACATCCGATGCTACCCAAAAATCAATAGAAACATTATTACAAAGGGTAACAAGGTCTGAAATGATGTCTTTATTAGATGGATTTTCAGGATATAACCAAGTCATGGTGAAGAAGGAAGATAGGCATAAGACAACATTCACCACATCATGGGATACTTTTTGAGTATGTCTTTTGGATTAACAAATGTTGGAGCAACTTTCCAAAGGGCTATGGACTATGCCTTTAAGGATCTAATTGGGAAATTCATTGAGATTTATCAAGATGATTTAACTATTTTTTCTAAAGATTGAATTTCTCATATGGACCATTTAACACAGATATTTGTTAGGTGTAGAGAGAATGGGATATCCTTAATCCCTACTAAATCTATTTTAGGAGTGACTGGAGGGAAGTTGCTTGGTCACATCATTTCAAAGGATGGGATCAAGATTGACCCTGAAAGAGTTGAGGCAATTCAAAAGATTCCTTTGCCTCACAATATTAAAACCCTTCAATCCTTCCTAGGAAAGATCAATTTCTTTAGAAGGGTCATTCCAAATTATTCTGAGATTGATAAACCCATTCAAACCCTTTTAAAGAAAGATGTTAAGTTTGTCTAGGGAAATGAAGGAAGAAAAGGTTTTCAAGAAGTTAAAGATTTTATCGATAAAGCACCTGTTCTAGTGACCCCTGATAATTCGAAGGAATTTTTTATTCTTTTTTGCATCTGAAGATGCTATTGTTGGAGTGTTGCTTCAAAAGAACAATGAAGGCTATGAGTAGCCTATTGGTTTTATGAGTAGATCCCTTCAAGGTTCCGAGTTGAAGTATAGCACCTTGGAAAAGTAGGCTTATGCCTTAGCCAAGTCTCATAAGCAATTTAGAGTTTATGTGGGATATTCTAGAATAATAGCATGTGTCCCCCACTTTCTGTGAAGAACATTTTAACTCAAGTTGATTGCTTAGGAACTACAGCTAGGTGGGTCTCTAAGATTCAAGAGTATGATTTAAATATTAGACCTACCAAGTTGGTAAAGGGCCAGGGATTGGCCAAGATCTTGACTAAGGGAAATGAGAAAGCGTTAGGAATGATTTGTCAAAATGATTTGGAATTAACTTCACCAGAACTTCGAAGGTTCAGTCAACTAGAATAGTATAAAGACAGTATTTATTACTTTCAAAATTTGTCATGTCCTACCCATTTAGTAAAAGAAGAGAATTAAGGCTTAGAGCAACTAAGTATTGCATTGGGAAGGATAGTCTGGGTTGGAGAAATCCAAAGGAGGTAATACTTAGATGTGTTGATGAAGTTGAGGCCAAAAAGCTTTTGTTTGAGTTTCATTCAGGATTTTTTTGTAGGGAATTATGTTGTTAAAACTACTACCCATAAAATCTTAAGAGCTGGTTATTTTTGGTCTTCTATTTTTGCTGATGTGCACAAGTACGTTAGAGGTTGCCAAGCTAGTCAACTTTTCACATGGAAGCAAGAGTTAGCTTCTTTTCCTCTTCAGCCTGTGGTCGTGGAAGCTCCCTTTCAACATTGGGGGCTTGATTTAATAGGGAAATTTAATGAGAATTCTAGTAATGGCTACTCATGAATCTTGACTGCTATTGATTACTTTACTAAATGGGTAGAAGCCATCCCTACAAGACACGCCACCGACAAAATAGTGATGGATTTTTTTGAAGATAAAATTATCACTCGTTTTGGTGTCCCTACTTGTTAAGTTTAGATAACCATGGTGTGATATATGCTTAATGCAAATTTACTTCAATCTTTCTTAGGCCTGATTCAATTTAGCAATCACATAAACATGAAAGTAAAATGCTGATAGAACACAACAATAGATCAACAGAAGACAAGCCAATAATATAAATCAGATTTTACAATTCTTCTTGTCCAGCAAAGATATAGGATAGTGTGCATTATGGCAGTCAATAGGATGCATCAGCGAGCAAAGTCTTTCTCAACATCAGATCAGCCAACCCTTCAAAATGTCACACACAGCCCTCAAAGATAGCTCATCAAAAGTCAATGTTGGTCAAACAAAGTCAATGCAGAAAGTCAATGTTGCAAATTTAGGGCTTCGGTCAACCTGCTCCTTTTTCCTCGATTTTTGTGCCCAGTTGTACAACCTTCAAAAATCGGATTTTCAGCGAAGTTTGGAGGTCAAACGGTCAAGGATTGACCACGGTCAACATTGGTCAACGCATAGCAAACAGCCCTAAAACAGATCTGCAGATTTCCCCAGCTTTAGCTCTACATGTGTGAAGGAAAGAGGCCTCCAAAGGCTATCGAACCAATCAAATCACAATGAAGGAATGTGTGATGAGATGATGAGAAAATGATCTCCAAGTCTCTCCAATTTATATCCATCAGTGAGAGTGTGTGACACATCTATTAGGCTTCTGAGCTTACATTACAAATCTGGCCAACCTAGCACATGTGTGGAAAATAAAATCAAAATTTATCTTCTGCTCATGCAAACAAGATGATCTTTGGATCAATCTTGCACCTCTCCAAAAGAGGAATCCAACAAAAATATAATCATCATCATATGAGCATTGCAACCTGGATTTTGGACCTAGTTGCCCAAAATTAACACTCCCTTCAACTAGGGAGAACTCCATCTGTCCACTTGTGCCATCCAGAGATCAATACCATCGTGTCCCATCATATAGCATCGTGCTTCATCCTACCTTAACTTGCTTTGTTGGCTCTCATCGCAAATAGAACAAGGAGAGTGAGTCATAAAGACATCACGCTCTGCTGACCCGAAGTCAGCGTCGACTCAAAAGAGTCACATACTAACCCGAAGTTAGTTTACTGACCCGAAGTCAGTTTAGAGGATAAAATCTCAATAGACTCAAAAAAGAATCACATACTAACCCGAAGTTAGTTTACTGACCTGAAGTCAGTTTAAAGGTAAGAACCTCATCAGACTTGCTCCCTAATCAAGGTGTTGGACACGTGCCTGTGAAAATTTTTGAATTTACTAAATAGAAACCCTATTGTTAAACTCTTGATTTAGTTCTCCTACTTACATAAGTTATTAATTTGAAATCTTCAGCATTAACATTGAAGTAAATGCATTAACAGCCTACACATGCAGATCTAAAATGAAAAACATGCTCAATGACAAAGTGACACACAAGGATTTTCTGGACAACTGTCCCCGGAAAAACCCAATGCGGGAAAACTGGTGTTGCTAGCTTCTGGAGGGTTTTTATTATTAAGCAGATTCTAAATACAACAAATCTGGGCACCAAACTAGTTAACCCGACAGAGAAATAAATTTGCAGCAATACCTCTATTCCGAAGACAGAAAAACTGACGGATTCACACCCTCAAACGGGATTTACAGAACTCAGCCTTTTCCGACCTCTAGAAACCCCAACGCTGCTCTGAAGCCCTCTGCGTCAGCCCTGCTGGCCTGCATCAGCCTCTGCGCTGCTCAAGAAGGGCCCGCATCACCCTAGACTGGGTTGCGCTGCCCCTACGCTACCCTAGTTGGGCCTGCGTCAATCCTCCTAATCTCATGATGCCCCTGTTGGGCTCTCAGCTGCTCTGCGTACCTGCTGCCTCTATGCTGCCTTGGTCTGTTGCTTCTTCGCCCTCGTTGTACTCTTGGCATGGGACTAAAACATCCCCCTTGCCAATATTGCCCCTCGCTGCAGCTGAAACACTTCTGAAATTCTTAACAAACCACGCCCTAGAATTCCAGCTTAGCTTCAATGCTCTGCCAGTGTGTGTGTTCTCCAACTAACCCAAGCCCTCTTCTTAAACTTTTCTCGTTGAAACATCAACAACCGTGATCTATTCTTGAATCGACGGCTAAGATTAGAAGACGCTTGATCCACATCACTTAAATCATTCGCATCACATGTTTAATTTAATTACCTTTAATAATTTAATTTTCCTAAGTTAGACTTAGTGTCCTTAATTAAAAATATTAATTAATCAAATATCTCTTAAACCAAATGGAATTTCCCAAAACGCTTTCTGCGTCTTGGAGATCTTATATACTCTAGTCCCTCCACAAAGTTTGGGAGCTAGAGCATATCTGATGCTACTCCGACACCCCAAAATCTCAACACTCCCTCTTAGCAAGGAATGTGCTCTAGCAAAACACTTCACTCCGAAGTTCTGCACTGATCTCTAGTGTGAGTCTCTGCGCTAATGCTTGGCCTGCTGCCCTTCATCACTGCGATGTTGCTGCTCTTTTGTACTACTGCCCATGACTTTGCCACCGCCACTGCTACATCCATACTGCAGCTCCCTCTCAAATTTTTGCATCGTGTTGCTCATAGCACTACCACTGCTAACTGTTGCACCGCAATTCAGTTGCTGAGAGTAAGCGATTGAAGGACCCCTACCCAAATGACAAACAAGTTAGTTGGCCTGCAAATCATCACTGAAGCTCCATAGGTTGTTGCTCTGCATTTTCCTCTGCAGAAAACTGTGCTGCTGTAGCACTACACTGCATAAGCAGACTTCCTCTGAGCTGCCTCTACACTGTTGTTGCATCTGCACTGCGTTGCTCCTGAAGCCTCTACGTTGCTACAACACTACACTGTGTAAGCAAGATTTATCTATGCTTCTCCCTCTCCAATGTGTCAGTCTCTGCCTCTACTTCATCCATGATCTTCTGCACCCTCTGCTCCAGTCATTCCTTGCTACTGTCTTAAGGCTCCTGCAGCACAGATGTGATCTAAGAGTTGGGCTACTCAAGGATCCCGCCACCACTCTGTAGCTGCTCTACAGATCAAGATCGCCCCACTTCCGTGGTTCATGAGCCCTCATGTCTACGTCATCGTCGGAGCCATTATCTGCTACAGCAACCTTGGAACTAGAAGCTTCCTTGTCCTTCTCCTTCTAAGGACAATTGCTGGCAAATTGTCCAAGTTCGTTGCACTGGAAACATTTGATCTTTGATAGATCATTCTTCTTTTTCCATTGCTGCCTCTTTGATGCTAAGGCTGCATCTTCCTCTTTCTCTTTCTTCAACTTCCTTGAACCAGTGTTGTACTACCTCTTGGTCATTCAGCGGATCTCATCTTGTCGGAGGATAGCCCACATATTCTCCCAGTTGGCAAGGTCCGCTCTGCCCAAGAGACTTTGGAAAAAAAATTTCCAGTCCTATGTGACAGCATTGAGAGCAGTCCTCACCATGACATCATCATCCACCTTCACCCCCATGCCAGTCAGCTGATCCCGGATCAACTGCAGTCTGGATAGGAAAGGGTCGATTTCCTCTCCCTTGGACATCATGAATAACCTCAGGTGGTTCTCCAGAAGCATCTTTCTCTAAACGGACCTCCCTTGATACAATGTGGTTAGGGCTTCCCACATCTCATGAGTCGTCGCCTTCTCGACTATGTGTGGTACCAAATGATCTTTAACCCTGTCCATAATGAAGCGCTTGGCATGTGTCGTTGCTTCATTGTGGTTCTCGAGGAAGGTCGCATCAATTGGTGTAGCCAAGACTTTATCTGCATGCTCCTGTATATCGTAGGCCTCCAGGACTACCAGGATTCTAGCCTTCCAGATAGCAAAGTTGGATAGGCCGTTCAACCTATCCTGATCATACAGTCGGTGTGGCACCATCTGCTCAGAATTTTCTCGTAACGGATCCTCCTCTCTATACTAGAGACTCAGATCTAGGGTCCTTGGCAAGAAAGGCACCCTATGCTCCCTCTGACAACTGACTCCCTCCCTTGGAAGTCTACCAAACACAACGAACCAGCTCTCTTTGATCCTATGATCGATCTTCAGATTTATTTGGCAAGAAATCTACTGAGAAGTTTTTCTCCTCCCGCTCTTTGTCAACTTAGCTTAGGCTAAATTCTGCACCGACAGAATCTTCACTCCACCAGCAACTGCTGAAGGTTTGCAGCTCAGCTTCCAGTTCACAGTACTCTTCACAGCAATCAGATTCTAGACTGTGTCACCCTGGCTAACCTCTGCATGAGTAGACTTAAAATATGGTAGAAAGAACTTAAAATGCTTGATCGATGATTCTGCCTTGATTGAAATGTAATTTTTTGCTAACGACATGACAAAGGAATTCAACAATTAACACCACCAACACTAGGGTACATACAGGACTTGGTGCTCTTGATTAAATGCTAATCACATACCCTCATACATGATATAATCTAATGAAATGCCACCCCATACCACTGATCCTGAATACCTGAAAATTGTTAAGTTTGTTGTATTTTGAATAGGATATGAAATTCTATTTTCTCCATATGAAGTCCGATCAGGCTGGAACCACTCTCAAACATCCTAAGTCATTTCATGGTAATGTTAAAAATTTAAGTAAAAGGATGAAAATTAAAAATAAAGGAGAATGTCACTTTAAGAATTTAACATTACCATGAGGGAGTATCTAAGAAACATCTAAGGACGTGAAAGAGAGGTTATATCTTTTTCGTCCTATCCCTAACTCAACACTAACCCAACTAAAGTCAGAAATTTAAATAAAAAAAAGATGCTTTTTTTGCTGCGTTGGTCGGATTTGTACGGACTGTATTGAATCACCGATCTGGCCGTACAGCTCGAGAAATCCAGGAAACACAAATTTTTTTAGGAAACGTGTTTCTTACGGCAGATCCCATGCGGTTTCGTACGGACTGCGTTTCAGGGGTTGGCGCCGAGGAGGGAATGTTTCCTGCAACATTGAGTGACACACAAGAATTTTCTGGACAACTATCCCCAGAAAAACCCAATGCGGGAAAACCGGTGCTGCTAGCTTCTAGAGAGTTTTTATTATTAAGCAGATTCTAAGTACAACAGATTTGGGCACCAAATTGGTTAACCAGACAGAGAAATAAATTTGCAACAATACCTCTATTCCGAAGATAGAAAAACTAGACTGATTCACACCCTCAAACGGGATTTACAGGACTCAGCCTTTTCTGGCCTCTACAAACCTTAGTGCTGCTCTGAAGACCTTTGCGTCAGCCTTCTTGGCTCGCGTCAACCTCTGCGCTGCTCAGGAAGGGCCCGCGTCACCTTAGACTAGGTTACGTTGCCCCTGTGTTGCTCTAGTTGGGCCTACATCTACCCTCCTAGCCTCCTGCTACCTCTGCGTTGCCCCTACTGGGTTCCGGGCTGCTTTGCGTAGCTGCTACCTCTGCGTTGCCTTAGTCTGCTGCTTCTCTGCCCTTGTTGTACTCTTGGCCTGGGACTAGACCATCCCCCTTGCCAATATTGCCCCTCGCTGCAGCTGAAACACTTCTGAAATTCTTAGCAAACCACGCCCTAGAATTCCAACTTAGCTTTAGTGTTGTGCCAGTGTGTGTTCTCCAACTGACCCCAAGCCATCTTCTTATTCTTTTCTCGTTGAAACATCAACGACTGTGATCTATTCTTGAATCGACGACTGAGATTAAAAGATGCTTGATCTGCGTCACCTAAGTCATTCTCATCACATGTTTAATTTAATTACCTTTAATCTTTTAATTTTCCTAAGTTATACTTACGGTCCTTAATTAAAAAGATTAATTAATTAAATATCTCTTAAACCGGATGTAATTTCCCAAAACGCTTTCTAGGTCTTGGAAATCTTATGTACTCTAGTCCCTCCACAAATTTTGGGAGCTAGAGCACATCTGATGCTACACCAACATCCCAAAATCTCAACAATGCCATCTTAGACATAGAGAGTACGGCAATCTTCGATGCGTCCATCAGTCTTGCTATTGGTCTCTATCCACATTTCCCACCTCATTGGGCAAATGTGAGGTACTTCCCATGAGTCTGAAACTCTATGCGTAGGATGTGTGTGGGCATAAATGAAAGAGAGGTGAACCAACTCAATATCATAACGATGGCACAAAAGCACAACAAGGTTCGGCAAGCCTAGACACGTGTGTGCTTATAGCTCCAAGAAGCTATCCCCAAGCCCCTTGGAGCTCCCAGAGCTCATAGTCCAACTCAAGCAGGACCCTCAGAATAGGGTCTTACCATGATTCCAAGCTTCTCATAGAAGGTTAGGAACTTGACCTTCCCCAGGCGCTTTGTGAGAATATCCGCGACCTGCTCATCAGTTCCTATATAATCGAGCCTTACGGTGCCTCGTTGTACCATATCCCAGATAAAGTGGTACCTAATATCAATATGCTTGGATCGATCATCGAACACGGGATTCTCAAAAAGACAAATCCCACTCTGGTTATGACAAAGGATAACGGTGGTATCTAGCACATGCCCAAACAGCTCACCGAAGAGCTTTCGCAACCAACTAGCTTCACAACAGGCCATACTTGCTGCAATGTATTTGGCCTCAGCGATGCTCAAAGCCACCGACTTCTGCTTCCTTCTCATCCAAGATATCGAAGCAGAACCCAAGGTGAAGCAACATCCAGACGTGCTCTTGCGATCCACCACATTGCCAGCCCAATCCGCATCAGCATATCCATGGCGTCTCAAACTCCTGGCAGTGTATATCCGCCCATGGTTGATTGTGCCCCGAAGATATCTCAATAGATTCTTGGCACCAATCCAGTGAATGTGATGAGGATCAACCATATGTTCACTCAAAGTGTTCATGGCAAAACATACGTCCCGACGGGAGTTCACTAGGAGCATCAGGCCCCCCACGAGTTGTCGATACTCTATGGGATTTCCCAGCACAGGCCCAGTAGCATTTCCACACAACTTCTTGAAATTGAGTCCCATCGGTGTTGACACGGACTTACAGTCCACCATAACAAATCTTTGCAGCAGCTTCACGACATATTTTCCTTGAGAAAGGAAAATCTCGCATGGCCTCTACCAGACCTCCAAGCCTAGGAAATAATGCATCAGTCCTAGGTCTTTCATCTCAAACTCGGAAGCTAGCTCCCTCTTACACTGATGCATGAGAGGGTCAGCACATGTCAGGAAGAGATCATCCACATAGAGAACTAGAATGAGAGGCTTTTCTCTATCAACCTTAAAATAAAGGTTTGGATCAACATTACTTCGAGTGAAGTCCAACTTCATCAAGTAACTATCTATCCTCTCATACCAAGCCCTAGGGGCTTGCTTCAACCCATAGAGGGCTTTCTTCAACCTGCATACATAGGTGTCTCTATCTCGAACTTCGAACCCCAAGGTTTCTCCACATACACCTCTTCCTTTATAGAACCATGCAGAAAAATGGTCTTCACATCCCATCTGATGGAGAGTCCACCCTTGCGTTTCAGCAAGGGCAATGATAGATCGAATGGTGGTATAGCGAGCCTCAGGTGCAAATATATCATCATAATCTATGCCTTCCTTTTTAGAGAAGCCTCGGACAACAAATCTTGCCTTGTACTTTTCAGCACTTCCATCATACCCATGCTTGATCTTATAGAGCCATTTCAAGGTGACAACAGATTTGTCCTCCGGTCTCGAGACCACTTCCTAGACATCATTTTTAATAATGAACTCAGATTCTTCATGCATAGCATCCTTCCAAACTTGATGCTTTATGGCTTCTTCAAATGATCGAGGCTCAGATTGTGCAATTGTACTCATGGTTGCTAGATACCCTTAGTATCTATTCAACTTCTTGCTTTCATGGAATGTCCCCCTTGGAGCAATATGTCTCTCGACATCTTCGAGAGTATCCTTGAGCCATGAGGGTCTTCTCTTAATTGAAGGAGTTAGATCAATAGGATCCATAGGTACTTCAACATTGGGCATCGATTCATCCTTCGGCTATTCCTGCTTCCCTGCTTCTTCATCTTCTTTGTCTTCCTTGGAGCTAGGAAGATTTCTCACTTTCTTGAGGGCAACATCTTCATCAAAGGTAACATTGTGGCATATCTCCACTTCTCTTTGACCAGGCACATAGATTTTATATGCCTTTGAAGTTTCATTGTAGCCCATAAACATTAATTTCTTTCCAGAAGCATCTAGCTTGCTTCTCTTTTCTTTTAGCACATGAAAGTAAACAGGACAACCAAAAAATCTAAAATTAGAAACATCAGGTTTCTTACCAAAGAAGACTTCTTCGGGAGTTTTGGAGTCCAGAGCAAAATGTGGGCATCTATTTTGAACGTACACAACAGTGTTCGCAACTTCTCCCCATAGAAACTTCGGAAGACCTTGGTGACATAGCATGCCGCGGGCAGCTTCCACAATGGTCATGTTTTTTCTTTCAGCAACACCATTTTGCTCAGGAGTATACGTAGTTGTGGTATCCCTCTTAATGCCAGCGTCTCTGCAAAATTCATTGAACTCATTTGACTCGTACTCGGTCCCATTGTCGATCCTCAAAACTTTGATTCTATTCTCGGTTTGATTTTCCACCAAGGCCTTGAAGGTACGAAACCATTTGAATGCTTCGTCCTTCAAGATATATATCCAAGTCTTACGGGAGAAGTCATCTGTAAAAATCATGTAATAGGAACATCCTCCTGAGGATGTCACGGGCAGCATACCAGATAAATCAGAATGTATCAATTGCAAGATATCAGTTGTCTTTGTGACACTTGAGGGGAATGGTCCCTTTGTATGCTTCCCTTCGGCACAACCCTGACATATACTTTCATGATCATCTTTAAATTCGAGCATCCTTGTCACCAACTTCCTTGCTTCTGGAAGGGCTTTGTAATGAAGGTGTGCAAACCTCTAGTGCCATAACTCTGTTTGAAGAGTTGTATCATATGACATAGCCCCCAATGGACTTCCTCCAACCTGATAGAGTGTATCAACTCTAAAACCAATAGTAAGAGCTTCCTTGAAGTTCTTCTTCCAGATACGTACCTTTCCATCAACGAATGCCACCTTGAACCTTTTGTCTTCCATTGCCGAAATAGACACAAGGTTCTTCTTCAAATTAGGTATGTACAACACATCTTGTAAACAGAGGACTTGACCTTGAGATAAATGAAGGGTCATAGTCCCTGTCCCTTTCACGGGATAGGTGGCATTATCTCCAAGGATACTTTCTAGATTAGTATCCTTCTCAATCAAATCAGAGAGCGCTTCTTTATAACCAGTGAGGTGCCTTGAAGCATCATTATCAATCAATCAGACATCCAGGGTGTCGGGAGGAGAGGCAACGGAGAGGGTAGATACAAGAATAAATTCATTTCTCTTATTATCAACAACATTAGACTCATCGTACCTAGAATTTCTTGACCTCTTGAAAGGTTTCCCATTTTCACTACGATCATAGGGACCATTCCTTTTTCCTTTGAACCTGTTGCTCCTTTGATTGCCATTTCCCTGGAGTTGTTGTTGTCATCATCCCTGAAAGAGTCCCTTCTATTAGGGAACTCTCTTACATAGTGACCAAACTTGTTACAAGTGTAACATCTTCCCTTCCTTCCTTTGGGCCCCGCTCTTCCACGGTTTTGATTTCTCAGACACCATTGCTCCTCTTCTTCGCATCAGCGGTGAAGGCAGTAGGGTCACCTCCATTTCCATTAGAGGGATCATCTCTCTCCATCATTCTTGTCTCCTCTTGAGTGCATCTTGTCAATATTTCATCAAAATCAGGAATCACATTATTATTAAGAATAGTGGTATTGAATGCATACCAATCACGGGGGAGACCTCCAAGCGCAATGCGAACCATCTCTTGATCAGCTATTTCTTCTCCAATAGCTAGAAGATTGTCCTTGATTTCAGTGAACCTCATAAAATAGGATTGAATGGATTCATCCTTGCCCTTCTTGATATTCTTCAATTGATTCTTGAAGAAAAGAACTTGATTAGCATTGCTAGCCCTGAACATGCTGACCAACTTATCATACATCCCTTTAGATGTGCTCAGCTCAGAAATGTAAGCAACCAAGTGCTTATGAATAGAATCCTGGATAATCATCTTTGCTTTGATTGCCCCTTTTCTATACGTCGTCTTTGTGGCAGCAGGTGCATTTGATGTCAACTCATGAATCTTCCCCTGCACATAGTCCATGGCATCTTGTTCTTCTAATGCCAAATGACATCTTCCATGCACGATAATCAGACTTATCATTCAATTTATCATCAGACTTGAAACCCTTATAGGTTGAGGAGGCCATTGATCCTTGATAGGATTTCTTCTTCGGTGATTGCTTTTCACACTAGCTTGGGCTTTGTCTTTACCTCAGCTCTGATTCCATGTTAAATCTAGAAAACCATGGTGTGTTCTATGCTTAATGCAAATTTACTTCAATCTTTCTTAGGCCCGATTCAATTTAGCAATCACATAAACATGAATGTAAAACGCTGATAAAACACAATAATAGATCAACAGAAGACAAGCCAATAATATAGATCAGATTTTACAATTCTTCTTGTCCAGAAAAGATATAGGATAGTGTGTGTTACGGTAGTCAACAGGATGCATTAGCCAGAAAAGTATTTCTCAACATTAGATTAGCCAACCCTTCAAAATGTCACACACAGCCCTCAAAGACAACGCATCAAAACTTGACATTGGTCAACCAAAGTCAACGCAAAAAAGTTGACGCAGGATAGTCAATGCAGAAAGTCAATGCTACAAATTTAGGGCTTCGATCAACCTGCTTCTTTTTCCTCAATTTTTCTGCCCAGTTGTACGGCCTTCAAAAATCGGATTTTCAACAAAGTTTCGAGGTCAAACGGTCAAGGGTTAACCATGGTCAATACTAGTCAACGCACAGCGAACAACCCTAAAACAGATCCGAAGATTTCCCCAAGTTAAACTTCGCACGTGTGGATGAAAGAGGCCTCCAAAGGCTATCGAACCAATCAGAGCACAATAAGAGAATATGTCATGAGATGATGAGCAAATGATCTCCAAGTCTCTCCAATTTATATCCATCAGTGAGGGTGTGTGACACATCTATTAGGTTTGTGAGTCTACATTACAAATTTGGCCGACCTAGCACATGTGTGGAAACTAAAATCAAAATATATGTTATTCTCATCCAAACAAGATGATCTTTAGATCAATCTTGCACCTCTCCGAAAGAGGAATCCAACAAAAATATAATCATCATCATATGAGCATTGCAACCTGGAGTTTGGACCTAGTTGCCCAAAATTAACACTGCTAAAATTACAACTGATAATGCCAAGGCTTTTAGCTCTGCTGAATTCTCATATTTTTGCTTTAACTATGGCATTATCTTATCCCACTCATCAAACTACTATCCTCAGAGTAATGGCCTAGCTGAGTCTAGCAATAAAAATTTGATAACCATAATCAAGAAGATAGTAGGGGATAACAAAAGGGCATGGGATAGCAAGATAAAATATGCTTTGTGGGCTGATAGGATTACGAAGAAGAGCTCTACTGGAAAGAGTCCCTTTGAACTAGTTTATGGGTTGGATGTTACTCTGCCCGTGCATTTGAGGCTATCGACTTACCAATTATTACAAATTTTTACATCTAATAAAGATGTTTTGCAACATAGGATTGATCAAATTGTAGAATTGGATGAAACTAGGAGAAGAGCCTTTGAAAATAATTGTAAAACTCAATCTAAGATTTAAAAAAAATTGACAAGTCATCTAGGAATAGATGTTTTTCTAATGGTAATATGGTTTTGCTTTGAGATCACAAGAGCGAAAAGCCGGGTAATCATGGTAAGTTTGATAGTTTATGGCTTGGACCTTACATCATCAAAGAAGCAGCAGGACAAAATTCCTACCATTTGAGCACCTTGGACGGAGAATCACTAGAACTACTTGTAAATGGCCAACTCCTCAAATTGTTCTACAGAGAAGACATCTGATGCCATAGGGCATCTTTTTGTATCATATTTCTAACCTTATCCCTTGTCAATTTTGTTTAAGTAGTTTTATTTCATGAATAAATTGTTATTTATGCTCTTAAGATAAATTTCCATTTCTGTACTTGATTTCATTTGATGATATTTTGAATAGATACTGTTGATATATGTCTTTTGTCGGTGGATGCAGTTTCAGGTTCTTCCACACTATTACTTCATAACTAGCATGCATCCCCATGTGGAGCCAAATGTTGACCACTGGAGTGGCACCTAGTGATTATATGAAGACTCCTTGCCCAAGGATGTACCAAAGGACACTTGTACCATCAGATATCATCATATTACCAAAAATTTTAAACTCTACTTCTACTTTTCATCAATTTCTCGTGTACCCATATTCCACACCTTGCGGGAAATTATAATAAGTGATTCTAGTAATGATGAGTTTTGAGTCTGTAATAGGCCTAGGTAGCTTGGGACCTTGCCAACAAGTGAGTGTTACTATCAGAGTTTTTTTTCACTTGGCTAATTATCATCTTCCTACCAGGACTTAATAATTAATTGAGTTTTTCCCTCCAAATTTACACCAAAGCTGGAGTACGGCTTGATGGTGCGGGCTTGGATGATTCCTAGTGTCTATAGTTGATGTATATTACCATACTAGATCAAACAAAAAAAATCGTGGAATTTGGTTAGGTCTAAGTAGTCATTTTTTAATTTTTTAGATTTTTTCATAGGGCGCAAATTGCAATAAAAATTGCATATGTAATGTAATAAGTGATGTCTAGAGAAGTTGTATGGGGTATGAGTAAAAAGATTTGCACCTCTTGCCCTCAAATTTCTACTGTGACACACTTTGAGGGGTCAAAAATGTGTTTAGGACCCCCAAAACCCACATTTCCTAAGTTTAGTGGAAAAAATGGCAATAAATTAGGCAAGATATAAATTAAATAGAGAGAAATAAATTATTCCATGCGGCAGAATGATGTGGAAATGACCTGGAAATTATTCTATGTCAAAGAGTTGAGTCAAGGGACATGTGAATGCTGATTAAGCACCTTACATCATAAATACACCAATATCTCATAAAATCGAATTATTTGGAGGAGCTCATGTAATAAAGGAATATTCGATGGAATATTTGGACTGAGGATTTCGTGAGGACTTCTCTCATTGTTAGCTCGAGTGCTTCTACACTTAGAACTTCACTTTGGGGGATTATGAGTTTCTCTTGGAGGACTACGAGTTTCTCTTGGAAGAGATCACACAGTTCCTGGGATCTACGCAGAGCATCTTTGGGATCATCATCTGAGGTGGCAACACTTGGTTCAAGTTTAGATAGTTTGACTGGAGTTATCTCATTGCTTTAGTGCACTCATGGATGTGTTTACTATGTCATATAGAGAATTCAATTTTCCTTGAGTGCCACATATGGAATTCAATTTTCCTTGGTGTCTCTATCATCTCCACTTGGAACTCAACTTGCTCTTTCTTGGGATTTGCTCCAAGTTCAGTTCACACATGCATTCTTCCTTGGGATTTGCTCCCAACTCTATAAAATAGAGCCATGGGCTCTCATATATATCATGTAATACGAGCTATTGCGCTTGAGAACACATTGTTGGATTGTACACGCATTTTGCAATATAATACAACAGACTTTGAGGTTACTTGTGATGGTATTATTCTCCTTACATATGGTAAATTCTTGACATGTTATTGTGTTTCTACATACTTCTTCATGTTTTTTTTTCCTGCATGCTTGTTTCAAGATATGTTCATATGCAGCTATCTCATATTAGCATAGGAATTGTTTAATTTCTCTTGGAAAAGAAACATTCTAGTTGATGTCAAATATATCTCTAGGAGTTCTTTCCATTGCATTTATTTAATTTCATGTAGATTTAATGTGTTGTGGTGAAGTTTTGTAGAAGAATCTGTCTTTGGTCAAGTTTTTAAACGTGAGGGGAAGTTCTCGGAGGAACCAACCAACTCTTGAAAATATTCAAGGATAAACCGCATGCATTAAATTTTAAAGTCTCATCTATTTCGATTTGTCTTGCAAGTGTTCTTTTAAGTTTTAGGCTCTTATTTATTGCATCAAAATCACATTAAAAAATTTATTTTTCACGTATTGCACTTCATTTATTAACATCTGGCTATTTCAAAGAGCTAAGTCATGGCTAGTCAAAGAGAAGAGTTTACTCATACTCTCTGGCCTAGTCTCTTGTAGATTATTTTGTAACATATTTTGTAATTTCTTGAGCTAATATTTGTTGTGTTGTTGTAGCCATTTCTAACTTGTTCTCTTGCAGCTACTTGCAGGATTCATCTTCAAAAAACTACTTACAAGTTTGCATACATGACCTTGGGGCTCGAATTTAGAGACTACTTCCACCTTTAGGACAAGTTCTTCTTGGAGAAGGTCGTGTTCCATCTCTCTCTCTCTCTTGGCCATGGGAATTGAAGAGGCTTAGCCTCTCTTCTCCTTTGCACAGCAAAATACTCAGAATATCTGAAATATATAATATCCACGATAGGACAAATATATTTATTATTTATATAAGAATGTGAAAAAGATATAAGACAATATTATTGTTACAAATGAGGGCCCGCTTATATACCTAGGCAGATGCCCTTTGTTATGAACCTAATTCATAACTAAAGTAATAAATATAGTCATTAATTGAATAAATACAAATAAATGTAATTACTAGCTAATCAATTAGGATTATGTTAAGTAGTCATTAGTTAACTGAAAAGGCATGTCTAAAAGACATGCCTGTTCATGAAAAGGTACCTGCATAGGTATAAAAGCGGGACCTCATTGTAATCATTCAATCATGTCATATATCATATCAATAAAATATTTATTATTATAAATACATCTGGTGTATTTTTATAATTAAAGCCGCTTATGGTTAAGTCAACAAGTAAATCTTATCAAGTGCGAAGTGAACCTTACGAATTCCGCCGTTGGCGTTGTTACTTGAGCTATCGCAGCCATATTAAGGACAAGTTGAAGCAATGGCACACAACATCGTTCTACAAGCCTACGAACGTAGTTTACAAGCCCGAGCACATTGTTTACCATATAATGTGCCATTACGTGAAAATCCCAAAATAATTGAGCAAATTAGAAAAGTTCAAGAAAAGTTTCAACAATTAGAGAATTCTTGTGCAAAATTCACAAATTCATGTGCAGAAGTCAAAAACAGTTTAAAAAAAAATTCTACAGTAATCCATAAGAGAGAAGATGAACAATTTCATAAAAATGTGGAAAAAGGAAAAAAAGAAAATCATGAGAAACAAAAAAATGAAAAATGTTGTAATAATGAGAAGGCAGTTAGTTTTGCTAAAGGGAAATCAAGTAAAACATCCATGAAAAAGTCAACTAAATATATCCCCCCACCAATGCGTAATAAAAGTAAGGAAGAAGGGAAATGTTGGAAATGTGGAGATAAATATTTAGCAGGACATATATGTGCCTTTTATCCTAGAAATACCATTGCCAGCAACAGTGAAAAAACAGAAAAAGATGATGCTGAAAATAATGATGGAGAAACATCAGTAGGAAAGAGCAAAGATGTTCACGAATTGAGAGAAATGTTGATGATGAATATAGATCAAGACAAGGATCTAGATGAAGTTGGTCTTGATGTGGATGAGAATGATCTAGATCAAGATGATGATGTTCCCTTGCATATGAGGTTTCAAGTAAAACAGTCGACAAAACCTCCCAATAAAGGGTCCCCTATGCATGATGTAGACTCCGAGGATGAGAAGCCTTTAATGTTAAGACACCAACCAAAACCTCTCAATAAAAGTTCCCTAATGGAGAGTAATGTAAATAATAAAGCATTAAAGAATTTATTAAATAGATTGGTTAAAAAAGACATAAATAGGAAATCTCAATCTGTTAAAATTGAAATTAATTCCAAGAAAAAACCTTCAAATCAGGGGGGTAATATTCTAAATTCCTCAGTCACCAAAAAGGCCAAGTCATCAAGGGTATCACCAGAACCAAAAGTGGAAATGTGGATTTTGATTTCGGATAGCCTTCATTTACCGTTGAAATTTAAAGGCCCAGGGTTTGAGATCTTTTTGCATTCAGCTTTAAGTCTGCAAGCAACAATGTACATTGTCGTTAAATGGATACAGAAGGAGTTAACTGACGTAGAGCGGGATAAGAAGATAACAGGGATAAGCATTAAGCTCTACCGGGACGATGATCTGTCACACTTGCATGCTACCATTAAAGGTCCTGTTGGCACCCTTTATGAAGAAGGGGTTTTTCAAATTGATATTCAGTTACCTGAGGGATATCCGTTCAAGCCTCCAAAAATGAAATTTATAACAGAAGTGTGGCATCCAAATATAAGTAGTCAAATTGGTGCAATATGCGTTGGTATTCTAAAAGATCAGTGGAGCGTAGCACTCACATTGAAGACAACCTTACTTTCTTTGCAAGCCTTGCTCTCAGCACCTGAACCTAAAGATCCCCAACTTGGAAAGAAACTGTGCTATGTTCAGTTCCCTCAGAGATTCTATGGTCTTGATCGCCATGATCGATATGCAAATGGAACGGACCAAGTGTCACAAGTGGCGGTGAAAGACATTAATGGGCGGCATCTGATATTGGGAATTGCCAGACGGCTAAATCAGAACGAATTTAAATTGGAGGATATGAATGGCGGTCCATTATATAGTGGTGGCTCAAACGTTGTAAAAAAATGCAGTCGTCATTGCCGTGGGTTGCGCTGCGACCTGCTTCCGATTAACGAAATCTTGGAGAACCCTTCGCTAATGCAGATACAATGCGGACCACGATCGCTGCCACCTCCAGATATACGAAAAAGAAACGGTGTAACCAACTCACGGCCGGTCGATTCAAATGGTGTAAACTTATCGGACGGGTTTTTCCACCAATCACGTTATTTAAAAAAAAAAACGGCAGCCGAGCCCACAACATTCAGAGCTGACTGCGTTGGAACAGTCGAGGTTGTTGTATGTCGTGGAAGGGCAGTTGAAACTGACACAGGAATTAACGCTGTGAAAACAGAAACTTATTTTAATTCAATTAATTCCATGCAACCCATATTCGATCCATATGGGCGAGTTGTGGATATCCATATTCCAAGAGACAGGGCAACTGGGAAGTTCCGAGGGTTTGCATTTGTTCGTTACAAATATGAAGACGTGCAATCCGATTACCATCTGGCTCTCTTCAGTGCGCTGGAGCACCTTCTTCCTCTTCAGTTTTTGAATGCCCCGCGCGATGTTAAGCTCCAAGCCTTGAACGAAATTGTATCCAGATACGCACCCCGGGCAGATCGGAGTCGGGTACTATGTCAGAAGGAGTTCAAGGAGAGAATTTTAAAGGACTATCAGCCTCTGCATAAAGAATTGTACACCTTGAACCCTGAACGCTTCTTTGTTCAGACTTTTATTGATGTTGTTAATGAGAATACAGAGGAAAGTTTTAAAAGGATACTTTCAGAACCATCACCAAGGGTGTATTCTTTTGACATGTTTCAGCAAGGCTTCTATGTTGGTGGCTCAACTCTTGATACACATCACGGGTTTGTTGTCCAGTATAGCAAGGATCGAGATCGTGATCTTGGTTTTCATGTGGATGATTCGGAGGTCACATTAAAAGTTGCCCCTGGAAAAAATTTACTGGTGATAGTCTTTATTTTCGTGATGTACGCTGTGACACACGTCAATCTTGATGCCCATGCAGAGGAAAATTTTTAAATATTCTCATATTTCTGGTCAAGTCGTGCTGCATGCTTGTGTCGCGACTGGAGCCTGCGTGGATCACTATGGAGCTGCGTGGATGTCTATTTTGTTGACTCGTAGTCAAACGGTGCTAACTGTTGGAAACAACGTATATATATACAAATAGTTACAATTATAAAATTTAATTTAATTAATTAATTAATATATATAAATTAATTAATTTCATTATTTATATAGTTACAAAACTATATAAGTTAATAAGTTAATTTATATATTTTAATTATTAAAAAAAAAATTGTAGATATATATATATATATTACTACCATAAAAAAAAAAAAAAAAACGGAAGAATTATGAGTACGAATTATATGTTAAGATAACAATATGAAGAAATTTGGAAGGCGATTAAAGTGAAGGGAATTGTCGAAAAGTTAAGCTTTGAGGACAAAGGTTTTCGAAGAAGGAGGCAATGTTATGAACCTAATTCATAATTAAAGTAATAAATATAGTCATTAATGGAATAAATACAAATAAATGTAATTACTAGCTAATCAATTAGGATTATGTTAAGTAGTCATTAGTAAACTGAAAAGGCATGTCTAAAAGACATGCCTGTTCATGAAAAGGTCCCTGCATAGGTATAAAAGCGGGACCTCATTGTAATCATTCAATCATGTCTTATATCATATCAATAAATATTTATTATTATAAATACCTCTTGTGTATTTTTATAATTAAAGCTGCTTTTGCTATTAAGTCAACAAGCATACAAATCGTACTACTACAGTATTCAAATCTACGAATTCCGCTGCTACACCCTTTCATGGATGGTCATGTCCTTAGAGACATGTTCTTTCTATACTAATCACTAGTTAATTAATCACTATTATATATATATATATATATATATAACATTTGTAGTCTTTGAAGGTAAAAGCAAACAGATCCAACTTCAATGTCCTTTCAACAAATGACACTTTTATTGCATCCAAATTAAATTTTAAGATTATCTGGTTCTAAAGAGTGATCTATTTTCAGATAAATTTGATTCCTAATATTTCTGTTGATGTGTACATCATTGAAAGAAGTCTCGTAATCACAACTCCTAAGTCACCATCTTCTTGTTTCATGCAAAGTAGGATACATATTCTTTTAACTGGCGACAGAACTGAGAACACAAAACAAGGCTGATGCAGTCGCCAGCAGGAATGAATTCTCAACTCCCATGGAGTGACTCCACTTACACAGCATGATATTTTGATTAGTTTATGGAAACCCTGTGCAGTTTTTTATGGAAACTCTTGACATTTCAGACTATACTAGCCTAGTCCATCATCAGGAGATATTCATGCATGATACTGAAAAAGTAAGAGCAAAAGAAATTATATTAATGTCCACAACAGTCACACAAGATCATTTGGACTTTTGTGCAACTAGACATACATGTCAAAAATGTCAACATTGGAGTATATAAAGATTAAAGTACAAAGAATTTCAAAATGGCATGTGAATGATGTTAGTTCAGTAAATATTTAACATGCCATTTTCATCATTTATGCCCCAATGCCTCCTAGATAACAAATACAAGGAAATACGAGGAAGCCACTGAGAGAGAGAGAAACAGACCTTCCGAGCAGTCTGCCATTGTTCAGTTTCAAGGGGAATTGGAGCTCCAAGGAAAACTACCCTTTCCACAATGCTCGCTATGAAAAAAAAATTAAAATTAAGAAACTTCATTATCATATTATTGCAGCAAATTTGGACATGGAATTGCAGATGTTAGCCTGTACCCTCAATCTATACCTACTATCATGTGACCTACCACTTTCCTCTTTTTTGGACAACTCTTCCAAACATCTGAATATGATGCGCGCTCCCAATGAAAATCCAATCAGGGTCACAGGCCTGTTGCATGTCAAACAGAACAATGATTATGCAATGCAGAATCGATAACAATCGTTGAATAGCAAGGACTCTCAACGCTTGTGAAACTAATGTGTTGACAGTTGAAGACCTGTTTCCCTGCAACCCCTTCAACAACACTTCAGCAAGAAGTACTCCTGCTTTGTCTGATCTGAAACATTACAAAGGTATAATACCTTTTGAATTATTGTGCAGAGATCTGAAAATTGGTTAACAGTTTATCCAAAAGGTAGGAAGAATATAAAGATGCTTACTTATGCGTGAAATTGACTTTAACAAGAAATTTCAAATTTCAATTCCTCCTAACAGAGGCTTCTTATTATTCATAAGTAGCTTAATGGATATAAAGTTTTAACTTTGATTGAATGGGTGAGACTTGGACCTGGAATGCATACCCCACACACATTAGGTGCCCATGTAGTAGCATGGATTGGGAGATGAGGGAGGTATTCAGGAATATACAAACCTGTCCACTGCTATTGTCCATTTGCTATCTATGAAACTTGTTGCAGAAAGCAATGCAGCAGGCCAAGCCAAGGCAGCCACAAGTGTGCTTAGTACTGTCAACATTGCCCCTTGCTTCATTAATTCTGTTGTAATATCTGCCATTAAAATTATAATTATGTTACTCTCAAACCTGGAAAATTATATTACTACTTGTCACAAGTCTGTGCATTTGATCTTTAGCCAATGCTGATAATTTACTTGATGTTAGTGAGTCCTGTATTGCCGTGCTTACTGCAGTCAAATTTTTTGATTCCCAGCAAAGTGCGTATCTGTAAAAGGCAGACACAAATATTTATGAATGTTCATTGATAGTGAGGAGGGGACAAAAAGAGTAGTAAAAGATAAAGTATGAAGTTATGCGAGTGCCTAATGCTGTAGAAATTTTCAATTCAAAATTGTTTTTTTCGGATTTTAATGCAAAACAGAAATCTCATCTCTTTAGTTCCCAGATATTTTTCAGCCTTAGGGCTGTTAGGAAATATAATATAAAACAACAGCGAAAAGAATACAATATTTCAGTTTCTAACAGCCCAAACTTCAAGGGAATTTGAGGAGGAAAGATACAAAATTATTTTGATAAGTTCCATCCCTCTAGGGAAATTTATCACACAAACCAGATCTGAAAACTCACTTTCACAGAAGTTATAATTTGTAACGTCCCTTTACTTCTTCAGTTATGATCTCAAATCACTCAACAGAATTTCCCTTTACTCGTCAAATCAGTAAAACATATATAGCTCTATATTACAATCCATGAAAAACATACATGGCTGGAAATCAAATATGCAATTTACACAAGTTGTGGAGCACTGAAAACTTCATTAATATATACAAGAGTTATTGTATTTATCATATCCTTATCACAAGGTTAGTCCTATCCACTAGCTCCCCAACACCCTAGCTAGTGAAAACAATGAAAACCCTAGCACAACCAAGGAGCTCCAACATGCACAAGTCATTCAAACAAGTCCCCCAAACAAGATGTCCACTTCTCCTCTTCTTCACCAAAAACACCTATAGCTTAATCTTAACACCCTAAACTCGAATATCCAAGGGACTAAAGCCTAACCCTAGACTTCAAGATGCTCTAAGAAGATCATGAAACTGTAACGTCCCCAAATTTTGGATTACCTGGTAAGGTGGTTAGGAGGGTTTTCTAGAGCTTGTGTCAGCTTAGTCATAGGAGCGAGATTACTCCATTGGTGGGCTCTGAGGTTTTTAGAGGAGTTTATGGGTCCGACTAGGATCACTTACCATAATTCATCATTGGGATCAATTCTGCATGGTTTTCTCTTGGATCTGTTGCATTCCGACGATTTCATTAAAATGGCATTATTAACAACCATATTTTAATTAATACACTTAAGGTGTTGTTTCGGATTGATTACATGGAGAAACACCTTGGTGTATAGCTCCATGGAATCAGGGAGAAAAGATCTACACGGCAGGATGACCAAAAGGGGCTTTGGGTGGCCAGTGTGACCACAAAGGAGAATTAAGCATTTACCGGCATTAAAAGTGACTTTAATTAGTTTATAAAAGTCGCTTTATTAAATATAGAAAGGAAAAGTGTTTTTCAAAATTTAATTGGAGGGAAAAGGTAAGTGAGTTATAAAAAGGAAAATGAGAGGGTCCCTCCTCATTCTTTCACTTGCATTTTGAGAAAAGATGTTCTTGGAGACTTTTGGAGAAGAAGCTTAGGGTTTGTGAAACCCTAGTCGCCATAGCTAGCTTCAGTGTTGAGACTAGACACCCAAGTTGGTCCTATTATCGCTCAAATTGTACAAGCACTGCAACAACGACTCAGGTCGGGGGTTGTCACTCTGATCCCCGACCTCTCTGTTCTAGTTGTCTCCCAACAACAGGCTATGGGGGGTAGTCCCTACGGAGTACAGAGATGGAGGACAAGTTGGCAACCAACAAGTCTGGGAGACACGATTGAGTGGCCTAGCTACTTCGTTAATTTGAGCAAAATTAAAAGATTAGATGAATTGTAAGACCAGTGCCTTATGAAGTCAACTTCTTGCTTATTACCAACTAAATGCCAAGTAACTAGATGGACAATCGTTGCTTGAATGCTTAACTATTCTATATGAAATGCAAATTCTAAGATCTAGGTGTGATGCAGGATCTTGATTTCTTTTATTTAAATGTCTATTCCATAGATGAAAAAATCGCGATATTATCGCGATAATTTGAAATTATCGCGAGTTTTTCAGCCGAACGATAATATCGGCGATAATTTAAAACGATAAATTGAAATTATCGTTATCGCGATTTTATCGCGATAATATCGAAATTATCGCGATTCGAACCGAAATTATCGTGGGAGGCTCGGACAGCGCGGTTATATGCCGGTTTTTGGGTTTTTTTTTTTTCATTTTTACTTTGACAGCGTGGGGTATGAGAGCCAAGGAGGAAAGGAGGAGAGCCAAGGAGGGAAGGAGGTGATTTACAAGCCCAATATTGGACAAAAGTGAAGAATTTCTTGCAAGCCAAGCGAACAAAAATTGAATTTGGACCAAGTGTCTCCGGCAAAACGTTTTTCCAGGTATGGGCATCAAATTTGACCCATTTTTTTTGGTTTTTCTCTTGTTCTTCCATGGGTTTCTATTACCCATGTATTTTTCATCATTTGTGATTGCATTTGGTTGTGTTTTTTTTTTTTTTTTTTTTTATTGAGAGGAGAGGGTTTATTTTGGTCAAAAATGCAAAAAATTGTTTGTTAAATTTTGTTTTTTATATTTCTTCTTGTGCTCTTAGGTTCTTCCCATTATTTTTGTTTGTGTTTCAACATGTATTTTTTCCTATTATTATTGCATTCAGTTGAGGGTTTTTTTTTGTGAAAAAAATCAAAATGTTGCATGTAAAATTGTAATTTTTTTATTTTATTTTTTAACTGACAATTTTTCTTGTGCCCTAGGTTCAAATTTCAACATTCAAAGTTCAAAGTTTCCAACATGCCAAGGAAATTATATCCTTTCTGGGAATTTGGTGACCCTGATGGGGGGTTTGACCGATTAAACTTGACTTGCAAATTATGTGGTCAACACATGGCAGGGGGGGTATACAGGTTGAAATACCACCTGGCACAGATTCCTGGGCATGAAGTAGGCCCTTGCATTAAAACCAATCCAGAAATAATCAAAAGAACCATGAACTCATTGGAAGAAATGGAAGCCGCTAAAGTCAGCAAAGCAGCTCTGAAGAGTCAAATATCAAAGTTTGGAGTTGAGCGTGAGAGTGGTAGTGGCTCTTCAGCATCAGCCTCTTCTACAGGAAGCCCCGCAGTTGCCTCCTCATTTTTTGTTCCTAGAACCACTCCCGGAGCACAGCCATCTATCACCTCCCTTATTAAAAAAAAGGAGAAGGAAGAAGTTGATAGGTTGTTGGGCAAACTGTTTCTTTGGAGTGATATTCCTTTCAATGTTGCCAGGAACAATCCATTTTATCAGGCTGCGATTGATGCTATCGCTGTTGTTGGCCCAGGATACAAAGCCCCTACATATCATGACCTTAAAGGGCGCATTCTGCAAAATGAGAAAGCTGACTGCACCAAGAGATTGGAGGACTTAAGGGCATCATGGGAAGTCACAAGATGCACTGTGATGTCAGATGGTTGGATTGATCAAAGGGGTAGGAGCCTTCTTAACTTCTTGGTCAGTTGTCCCAAGGGGACAATGTTTGTTGATGCATCTGCACATGTCAAAGATGCAAGATTATTATGTGATTTATTAGATGTGTTCATTATGGAGGTTGGGCCCCAAAATGTTGTCCAAATCATAACGGACAACGTTGCAAACTATGTTTTAGCTGGCAAGATGCTTATGGAGAGGTATCCGAGCATATTTTGGACACCTTGTGCTGCACATTGCCTTGATTTGATGTTGGAGGACATCGGAAAGCTTGATTTTGTCAAAGATATTGTAGAATCATCAAAGAGAATCACAAAATTTATATATAACCATGGATCTGTGCTTCATTTGATGAGGACATCCACCAACAATAAGGAGTTGGTGCGGCCTGCTATTACACGATTTGCCACTACTTTCATCTCTCTTCAATCCCTCTTGAATTCTAAGTGGGATTTGAAGAGAATGTTTCTTTCCGATGAGTGGCGTGCTTTGACTATCAGCCGCAAATCAGAGGGACAGGCCATCTGCAGGTTGGTGTCATATCAGGAAGATTTCTGGGTTGGAGTGGAAGAGGTGTGCAGCATTAGTGAACCTTTGGTAAAGGTTCTTAGATTGGTGGATGGAGAGAAGCCCGCAATGGGCTACTTGTATGAGGCCATGGATAGGGGCAAAGAAGCTGTTCGCAGCTATTATGATGATAAGGGTGATGATGGGTTTCAGAGACAACTTCTTTTATGGGAAGTGATTGATGATCGATGGAACAACACACTCCATCGCCCCATTCATGCTGCAGGGCTCTTCCTGAACCCCGCATTTGCTTATTCATGTGGTTTTGTATTTGATGCTGAGGTCATGGATGGCTTTTTCACTTGTGTTCAGAAGATGGTGCCAAGTCCATCAGAACATGCAGAGATATCCAAAGAGATGGAGGTATACAGAATGGCAGGTGGCACCTTGAGCTTCGACATGGCTGTCCAGGATAGGACTGCTAAAATGCCAGGTAAGATTTTCATTATTTTAAAAATTTTCTTATGTTTGTAACTTTATAAATTATAAGTTTATCTTATTTGTTGTAACTTGTAACTTGTAGATGCATGGTGGAGGAGCTACGGTGGCAGAATACCAAAACTCCAAAAATTTGCCATTAGAATACTCAGCCAAACATGTAGCGCTTCAGGATGCGAGCGCAACTGGAGTGTATTTGAAAAAATACACACCAAAAGGCGCAACAGGTAAAACACTTAACATATTCAAATTTCGAACTGATTTTTTGAATTCATTAAATTAAATATTTTTTTTTAAATATTTAATTTATTAATTTATGACCCTTGTACAGGTTGGAGGGTCAGCGGCTCAATGACATGGTTTACGTCTACTACAATCTTAGATTGTGGGTGAGACAACTTGAGAGGACCCCTGATATGGAGGCCATCTCTTTAGATGCGATTGACACCACTGCTGAATGGAGGGTTGAGGCTGAGAGGCCTGTCATGGAGTCGGCCCCTGATTGGATAGAGTAGGAGGTAGTGGAGGGGGAGGACTCGGAGGAGGACTCGAAGGAGCAGCAGCAGCAGCAGCAGGAGGAGGAGTAGGAGGAGGAGGTGACACCACCTACCACTACTACCGGTAGAGGACGTGGTCTGCCTCCTTTAGCTCCTAGTGGTTCAGGAACTTTAGCTCCTAGTGGTTCAGGTTCCCGTTCTGGTGCTTCATTTTTTACTTCTAGAGCACGACAGAGCCCATTGCCAGTCCCGCCAGCTTCTTCATCTAGAGAGAAAGGCAAAGCTGTTGTATTTTCTCGCAAGAGAGGCAGAGGAAATCAATAGTATAGGACCATAGGTTATATGGTGCACTGACATTTCCTTTGTATATGACATTATGACTCATGATATGAGATACATTATTATATTTTTTGTTGATATTTTGAGGCTGATTTGACTCCTGAGACTCAGGACTTAGTATTCAGGACAGGATTCAGTTTTATGTGTGATGTAGCACTAGACATGATATTACACATCTTATATATTAGTTTTTTTTCATATTTATGTGTCAATGCATTTATTTTATGCTGTAGATGCTTTAGATATTAAAAAAATTGAAAAAAAATGAATATTTTTGTATGTGACAATTTTTTGCCGATAATTACGATTTTTTCCCGATAATTACGATTTTTTCCGATTTTTTCCCCTCGCCGATAATATCCCGATAACGATTTTTTCATCTTTGGTTGGGACCCATAACCCAACTTAGGAGAAATAAATTCCCTAAAGTCATTTAGCCAACATTCTAATTTCAGCGTGGGGCCCAGGGGGACCAAGTGACAATGCCGAACTATCCATCCAGGAGTTACGCAGTCACTAGGCAGCAGAGTCTCTCACAGAGGTTACACAGTTTTGGAGGAGGGCAACTACGGGAGTGAGGGACCATCAGTAGTTTCAGTCCGGGAGAAGTGTGAGGGGATCAACCATTCACAAGTTTTCTTTTGGAGCAGATTGAGGCCATCATTTCTAGCCATTCACTTTAGAGGCCAGTGTACTCACCAGGAGTGTAATTTTCCCAAAGGGTCAGATTTTGGGGTCAGCGTTTCCGAAATTCCTTCCTTGGTTTTCCCGGGTTTTTGGAGGAGAGTTCATAGCTAGAGTTTCATAATTTTCTAAGCATGGGAACAGCCCCAAATAGCAACTCCATTCCAGCCAGAAGCGGCATTTTCCAACAGCAGTATCAACTCAGGAAGTTACACAGTCCAGAGGAGAAGCAGCCATCCATAGCAGGGTTTTGAGAGTTATTTCAGCTTGCCTTGAGCAAGCCAAGGTGCCATCATTCCGACCACCTTCTTGCACTCATTCCCTATTTCCAGATTTATAAAAAAATGGCTCAGCTTTTCTGAAATGTTTGCAGTGCTTTTCATGGTGTCTCTCTATTCACTGTAGTTTTGTTTATGTTGCTTTGTATTGTTGTTTATTTCCTATTCGGAATACTACAGTGGTATCAAAGCTCATAGACGTGGCTTAGCATGTGGAGCAGATCAGTCTATGACACTCGGAGACAAAGAATACATAACCTACCGGAAGCAGCGGTATAAGAGCCGGGAGCGGAGGCTCGAGCCCACATTTGGTGAGGGAGACTGCGTTCAGGCAGAGGGCGCAGAGGAGGAAGCACTTATGGCAAAAGAAATAGATGACGAGAAGGACTTCGAAAATCTCCTCTTGAAATTTGTATAGGAGCTCTCCAGGAAAATAGAGGAGATGGGTCAAAAGATTGTTGGGGAGAATAGACAACGTGAAACCCCAAGGGGATTTCACATCGACGAAGGGTCTGGCACTTCCCATCACACGCAGGAGCAGAACAGAGTGCAGCAGGTGGTGCTACGTGTTGAGATTTCATGTATTTGGGGTAGCATCAGTTGTGCTCTAGCTCCCAAATTTTGAGGAAGGACTAGAGTACACTTGATCTACAAGACCCAGAAATGGAATTGGGAAATTTCATCTGATTTAGGAGATATTAAATTAATTAATTATTTTAATGTATTTCCTAAGTTAAAACTTAGGGAACTTAAATAATTAAAGTGAATTTAATTAAACATGTGATGAAATTGTCTTAAGTCACACGGATCAAACTTTCTTTTAATCCTAGCCATTGATTCAAGATCTGATCTCGTAATATCCCCAATAGGAAATAGACAGCAATACAAGCATACGACAATATAGAAAATGCCGGAAATAGAATCATAAAGCAAATACACATAAAAATGCCGGAAATGCTAAGCCATTTTATTAATCCGAGAATATAATGAGATACAATGGATAATCAGAATAAATGCACCTATCCTTGCTCAAGGCAAGTGAAGAACCCTCTCAGAAAAACAGGAAATGGCTGCTACAAGAATCTGCATCCCAGCTGCTGGAAGAAACTGCCGTAAACTGCTGCTGCGGGAATGAACTGAAGCTAAGGGCTGATACCCTTGCCAGAATAAGCTGAAAATCTGAGGATCACCTGTACTCACTGCTCCGGACAAAACCCAGAAACCATATACAAAATGGACCACCTCCGAAAATCACCCCAGAAACCCTCCTCCTAGAAAAATGCTGTCCCTCCAGGACCAGTGCAGACACCAACTGAAATAGACTGAAATGGGGCCACAACTCCTCAGGAAACTCACCAAATGATAAACGCTGAACCTCCACACCGGAATAGGCCTGAATCTCCTGCAGAAATCTCTACCACTGAACAGCTCCAACTCAAATTGCGTCATCCCTCCAAGGACTACGCAGTCACCCAATGAAGCTCAGCTCCTCAGCAAAACTCCCAACAAAACACCTGCAAATCTCCTGTTAGAGACTGAAGAAAAACCTTGCCCGAGCAGGCACTCGAAGTCCCCCGGGGCCAAGGGTGAGATCTCCGACCGGAGACACTCAGTCGCACTAAACAGTGCTGCAGACCGACTAAACAGCCAGCGTGCTCAAATAGACATAAGTCTAGCTCAATATCATCAACAATATCAATAATGCCCAAATGAGATAGCTCTCCCTCCTTTTATAACGCTGGCCCTCCTCAAAACCCTACGTGGTCCCCCTCTCTCCCACGTGCTCCTCATGGGCCTGCGCAAAAGCTTCTAGAGGCTACGTGAGCCTCCTCTCATACGTGGTGTGGACCCCCAAGGCTCCCCCCTTAAGTTATAACGTTGCATCTACTAGGGAAACACTTTATTTTATTTAAGTGAGTTAGCCCCCCTTTTCTCACTTTTATTTATTAATTAACTATAGGTGGCAAAACTATACAAAAATCAAATATTCCAATTAGCGGTGCTAATTAGGAATATTACAGTCTCCCCCGGCAAAAATTTTCTTGTCCTCAAGCAACTGAAGTGATGGATGCTGTAAAATCTGCTCGCTCTCTCAAGTGGCATCCTCATCCGGCAAAAATTGCTTGTCCTCGAGCAACGCTTGAACAAGCCTACTCTCTAGCCGATGCTCCCCACCGATACTGCAAAATGTGCCTGGGTCCCACTGAAACCTCTCTGTCTCCTGCATCACCCTGATACGAAGGGATATCTCAATGCCAGGATCCCAAACTGGCCTCTCACAGTACCATTCAACCAATAATCCCCCCGGATCCCATCGCCACCATGGCCAATAATCGCCCAAGTCCCACGGCTCGGACCGTGCACTACCTCTGGCTATGACTAATGCTCTAAGAGGTGAAGACCACCAATAAGCATCAATGCTCCTGGGCTCCTGCTGCGTTGTACCTGTAGCTACATATGCTACCCCTCCAACTGCATACCAACTCATCACCTCTCTCCAATCCACGTCATGACTCAATCCCATGCTGATCCTGCTCTCCCGAAATTGGGAAGGAGTCCTGAAGTAACGACAACTGGTGCCCTCCTGCCGACTGGGATCTGTAACATCTACTATGTCCAAGGGCCCCTGCTCCACTGTGCTCCCTACGAAGAATACCGTACCATCAAGAGGGTACCAACTCATGATCTCCCGCCAATCCATCTTGGAGGAAGCATCTGATGTAGCAACAACAAC